>LR738713.1:446069303-446230823 GCA_902687465.1 Secale cereale | reverse complement strand
CACCGCACCACCGCTGCAGCCCCGCCGCCCGCCGTCGCCAACACCGCCGCCCACCGGCCGTTCGACGAGGTAGCCGCCCGCCGGCCGGTTTTCGGTAGAAAATCGTCGGTTTTTCTTTTAGAACCCTAGTTCGTTTTTTTTCTAGATCGGTTTTTTTTTCTTTTCCGGTTTAGTTAATTAGAGAGCGTTCACCCGTTCGTTTGTTTTAACGAACGAGTTCGTCGTTTAGTTTCAGCTGACGAACATCCGTTCGTTAAGCTGTATTAGTTTTCTTTTTCTAGTTTATTTTCTGATCGCGATCTCTGATCCGATCTTTGTTTTAGTTTATCTTTTCGCTCGTTTATCGGAATCAGGTGATTCAAGCGCCTGGAGTTTCATCTCGAAATTATCTTTCCGTTTAACCTAGTCACTCAAGCGTTTGCCTCTATTAAATTTGGACTTAGGTCCAGATTGGTTTGGTAGTTGTTTCTCTTTTGCCGTTTGTCTTTCGTTGCTTTTCTATCGCCGTTTCTTTTGCAAATCGGAGTTCTTAAGTTGAACCTTCTGGTTATACCTCTTAAGTTGAACCTTCTGGCGGCGGGGCTGCATGAGTAGGAGCTATTAACTTGTGGGTCTAGGAAGTAGATTGAGGTAGTACCTATTACCTGCTTTTCATTCAAACCTTTGGGAGTTACTTCTACATTTGCAAATAGGTTATGCTATGCTCGTAGACGTGGATTGGGTGAGTGTATCCATGACAGATGTGAGATTGTTAATTAATGGTTCAACTTAAGGTGGCAACTTTAACACACATCTGGGTGGATTGTGGCACCTGGGTATTCCAGCGATTGCCTGTTTTCTTTTGGACCGCCACCGAGGCTCAAAGGGATCATGAGATTATTCATACTAGAAACTTCTGTGTGCAGCCACAAGCTATTATGGGCTCTAGCATAGTTGAATAAGTTGCGCGAACTCTTACAGTGGTGGACTACCAGATGTAGGGGATGTAGGTTCGTACAGTCCAGCCGGACGTAAGGTGCTAGTGCTTCTGAAAGACTGTGTCTCGGTCATCCGTTTCTCAAACAACATGTAGTGCGAGAATTCCAACGGAGGCGATCGAGTCTTGTGGGGAAAAGTGCACAAACCTCTGCAGAGTGTACAAACTGATCATGATTAGCCGTGTCCCCGGTTATGGACGTCTTGAGTATCTATTACTTGGATATCATGTGAATCTCATCATGTTACTTTAATTAATATTGTTGGGATTAATGATGATTATTAATTGGGGTTGAGAGGATGTCTATCTTCTCAACGATGTTTCAACTACCATGATAGTTAATTAAAATCTATTCCTTTGCAGTAGGGAAAAATTGGCTTTACACAAAAACTGTAGCCATAGAGCTTTCCACCAACCATATTGCATATTGTATAGCTTTACTTTTGTTACTCTCTATGTGTTACTTTGCCAGCATATTCCATGTGCTGACCCGTTTTCGGGCTGCAACGTTCATGTTGCAGACTTTTCAGACGACGAGTAAGGTGCCTTATAGGTCGTGGTTCTATACCCAGTGATGCCGTTGGAGTTGATGGACTCACTTATCTTCCAAGCCTTCCGTTGTTATCGTGTTAGATGGCCTTAAGCCATTTTCATTGTAATAAGTTCATCGTTGGAACTATCGATGTAATAAGTGTGTGATTGCTACTCTGTTATAAATCCTTCAAGTATTGTGCGTGTCAGCATTACTGATCCAGGGATGACACTGATGCACAGAGATCAGACTGTTTGAGGTATGGTCGCTACAAGATGGTAGCAGAGCACACGCTGACTGTAGGACACAACCACTAAGCTAAAACCCTAGAACACTATTCACTATTCTCTTTTATGACTCCTCATCTTTTCTACTCTTTAAGATGGTGGATGCAAGGAACAAGTACACTCAACCTGATGAAGATACACCATTTGGACGACACCTGAAGGAAGTCACCAGATATCTAAACATTGGACTACCAAGTTTCACCGGAACCTACAACGCCACTTTACCTGAAGAGGAGCGCTGGTTGATTCAAGCTCAAGTCCCAGGAAGAACATTCAAGCCCGTCACCGCACCCATAGAATTTTCCTTTAATGCGCCTACATGGAGCCTAGGCAGAAGCATGGCAGCCCACATTGCTATGGGAAGGATTGGAGAAGTCTACAAGCAGGAGCTAAAGGACACCATCTACCAGATTTGTGGACGCACAGATGAGCGGTGGGACATGATCAACACCCGGAAGGACAGGTCTATGGCCTCGTTCATTCAAGAGTTAAACCAGCACATTCGTCGCCAGGAACACCAGATTTGTGCAGGGATGATAGATTTGAAGAAAGCACTAACCAGAAACTTGGAGTTAGAGGAAGAACTCAAGTCGACACACGACGGATATGAGGAGGAGATGTTAATACTTGTGGAGAAGAATGATGATTTGACACGGAAGTTAGGGATACTCATGGGAGAAGAAGAAGAGGAAGAAGAACCCAAGGAGATTCCACCTGAAGACTACATCATCATTGACGACACGGACTCAGACCCCGATGATAGTGATGATGAGGACTATGAAGATGAAGCTGGAGCGGACATCAAGTGTTCTCAAATCCTTAAAGACTCAATCCGATAAGATAACTTCAAAGGGAAAACCCAATCCATTACAAGAGAGTAGAGGGGGAGAAACATCGTAAGATCCAACTATAGTAGCAAAGCTCGTGATACATCAAGATCATGTCATCTCAAGAACACGAGAGAGAGAGAGAGATCAAACACATAGCTACTAGTACATACCCTCAGCCCCGAGGGTGAACTACTCCCCCCTCGTCATGGAGAGCGCCGGGATGATGAAGATGGCCACCGGAGAGGGATTCCCCCCTCCGACAGGGTGCCGGAATGGGTCTAGATTGGTTTTCGGAGGCAACAAAGGCTTTCAACGGCGGAACTCCCGATCTAGGTTATTTTCTAGAGGTTTCTGTATATATATAGGGGGTGTTGGAGTCGAGGACAAGTAAAGGGGGTCTCCGGGCTGTCCACGAGGCAGGGGGGCGCGCCCAGGGGGGCACGCGCCCCCTACCCTCGTGGGCAGCCCGAGAACCTTCTGGTCCCCCTCCGGCACTTCCTAGGCTTCTTCTGGTCCAAAAATAACCTCTGTTGAGTTTCAGGTCAATTGGGCTCCGTTTGATATTCCTTTTCTGTGATACTCTAAAACAAGGGAAAAACATAAAATGGCACTGGGCTCTGGGTTAATAGGTTAGTCCCAAAAATCATATAGAAGTGAATATATTAAAGCCCATAAAACATCCTAGAATGATAATATAATAGCAAGGAACAATAAAAAATTATAGATACGTTGGAGACGTATCAAGCATCCCCAAGCTTAATTCTCGCTCGTCCTCGAGTAGGTAAATGATAAAAACAGAATTTATGATGTGGAATGTTACCTAACATAATTCTCAATGTGATTTTCTTTATTGTGTCATGAATATTTAGATTCGAAAAATTCAAGATAGAAGTTTAATATTGACATAAGAATAGTAATACTTCAAGCATACTAACAAAGCAATCATGTCTTCTCAAAATAATACGGCCAAAGAAAGTTATCCCTACAAAATCATATAGTCTGGCTATGCTCCCTCTTCATCACACAAAATATTCATATCATGCACAACCCCGGTTTCAGCCCAGCAATTGTTTCACACTTTAATTCTTTCAAACCTTTCAACTTTCATGCAATACATGAGCGTGAGCCATGGATATAGTAATATGTGGAATAGAGTGGTGGTTGTGGACAAGACAAAAGAAGAAGATAGTCTCACATCAACTAGGCATATCAATGGGCTATGGAGATGCCCATCAATAGATATCAATGTGAGTGAGTAGGGATTGCCATGCAACGGATCCACTAGAGCTATAAGTGTATGAAAGCTCAACAAACGAAACTAAGTGGGTGTGCATCCAACTTGCTTGCTCATGAAGACCTAGGGCATTTGAGGAAGCCCATCGTTGGAATATACAAGCCAAGTTCTATAATGAAAATGCCCACTGGTATGTGAAAGTGACAAAACAAGAAACTCTCTATCATGAAGATTATTTTGCTACTTTGAAGCACAAGTGTGGAAAAGGATAGTAGCATTGTCCCTTCTCTCTCTCTCTCTCTCTCTCTCTTTTTGGAGGGGCTTTTCTTTTTTTTAGCCCCCCTCTCTTTTTTCTGGGCCAGCTAATTTTTTTATTTGGCCTTTCTCTCTTTTCTTTTATTTATTTTGTTTCCTCACACAGGACAATGCTCTAATAATGAAGATCATCACACTTTTATTTACTTACAACTCAAAGATTACAACTTGAAGCTAGAACAAAATATGACTCTATGTGAATGCCTCCGGCGGTGTACCGGGATGTGCAATGAATCAAGAGTGACATGTATGAATGAATTGTGAATGGTGTCTTTTCCACAAATACGATGTCAACTACATGATCATGCATGGCAATATGACAATATGAAGCGTGTCATAATAACAGAACGGTGGAAAGTTGCATGGCAATATATCTCAGAATGGCTATGGAAATGCCATGATAGGTAGGTATGGTGGCTGTTTTGAGGATGGTATATGATGGGTGTAAGGTACTGGTGAAAGTTGCGCGGTATAAGAGAGGCTAGCAATGGTGGAAGGGTGAGAGTGCGTGTAATCCATGGACTCAACATTAGTCATAAAGAACTCATATACTTATTGCAAAAATCAAAGAGTCATCAAAACAAAGTACTCAACACATGCTCCTAGGGGAAGGGTTGGTAGGAGTTAACCATCGCGCGATCCCGACCTCCACACAAAGGATGACAATCAATAAATACCTCATGCTCTAACTTCGTCACATAGCGGTTCACCATACATGCATGCTACGGGAATCACAAACTTTAACACAAGTATTTCTTGAATTCATAATTACCCCACTAGCATAACTCTAATATCACCATCCTCATATCTCAAAACAATCGTCAAGTATCAAACTTCTCCTATCATTCAATGCACTTTATGTGAAAGTTTTTACTATACCCATCTTGGATGCCTATCATATTAGGACTAATTTTATAACCAAAGCACATTACCATTCTGTTCTAAAATACTCTCAAAATAATATAAGTGAAGCATGAGAGTCCATCTGTTTCTTCAAAATAAAACCACCGACGTGCTCTAAAAAGATATAAGTGAAGCACTAGAGCAAATGACAAACTACTCCAAAAGATATAAGTGAAGATCAATGAGTAGTTGAATAATAATGTAACTATGTGAAGACTTCCTAACATTTAAGAATTTAAGATCTTGGGATATTATTCAAACAGAAAGCAAAACAAAATGACCCTCCAAGCAAAACACATATCATGTGGTGAATAAAAAGATAGCCTTAAGTAAAGTTACCGATAGACGAAGACGAAGAGGGGATGCCTTCCCGGGGCATCCCCAAGCTTAGGCTATTGGTTGTCCTTGGATATTACCTTGGGGTGCCTTGGGCATCCCCAAGATTAGGCTCTTGCCACTCCTTATTCCATAGTCCATCGAATCTTTACCCAAAACTTGAAAACTTCACAACAGAAAACTTAACAGAAAACTCGTAAGCTCCGTTAGTATAAGAAAATAAAACCACCACTTAGGTACTGTTATGAACTCATTCTAAATTCATATTGGTGTAATATATACTGTATTCCAACTTCTCTATGGTTCGTACCCTCCAATACTACTCATAGATTCATCAAAATAAGCAAACAACACAAAGAAAACAGAATCCGTCAAAAACAGAACAGTTTGTAGCAATCTGTAACTTTCGAATACTTCTGTAACTCTAAAAATTCTGAAATAAATTATTGGACGTGAGGAATTTGTCTATTAATCATCTGCAAAAAGAATCAAGTAAAAAGCACTCTCCAGAAAAAAATGGTTGCTAATCCTGTGAGCGCTAAAGTTTCTGTTTTTTACAGTATGATCGCATAAACTTCACACAAGTCTTCCCAAAGGTTATACTTGGCACAAACACTAATTAAAACACAAAACCACATCTAAACAGAAGCTATAGGCAATATTTATTCCTAAACAGAAGCAAAATCAAAGAAAAAAATAAAGTTGGGTTGCCTACCAACAAGCGTTATCCTTTAATGCCCCTAGCTAGGCATGATGATTTCAATGATGCTTGCATAAAAGATAAGAATTGAAACATAAAGAGAGCATCATGAAGAATATAACTAGCACATTTAAGTCTAGCCCACGTCCTATGCATATGAATTTTGTGAGCAAACAACTTATGGGAATAATAATCAACTAGCATAGGAAAGCAAAACAAGCATAGCTTCAAAACTTCAAGCACATAGAGAGGAAACTTGATATTATTGCAATTCCTACAAGCATATGATCCTCTATCATAACAATTTTTAGTGGCATCATGAATGAATTCAACAATATAACCATCACATAAAGCATTCTTGTCATGATCCCCAAGCATATAAATTTTATTACTCTCCACATAAGCAAAATTCTTCTCATTCGGAATAGTGGGAGTATCATAAGAGACTTGAATACTATAGATTGTTTCCACATTAAAAGAGTAATGTTCAGAAAAAGGGTAATCATAATCATGCCAAGTTTGATAAATATAATCATCACTACTTTTTATGGCATAAGTGTCATCACAATAATCATCATACGTAGGAGGCATGATTTCATCATAATAAATTTGCATATCAAAACTTGGGGGGCTAAAAATATCATCTTCATCAAACGTAGCCTCCCCAAGCTTGGGACAAACATTAATTGCAGAAAATACATTCTCAAACATGTCATTCTCATCAAGCATAGCATCCCCAAGCTTGGGCCTTTGCATGTCATAAGCATAATCACTCTCATCATTAATAGTATGAATAGCACCGATAGTATAGCAATTATCATCATCACAATGAGTAATAGGAGCAACATCATTTGGAAGGGAAACCTCTTTACCTTTGCTTCTCCGTCTTTTCTTTTTCTTCTTCGCCTCCTGTGTGGGTTTAATCTTCTTTTTGGAGCTCCTTATTAATGAGATTGGTTGAATAGAAGACTCCTCCTCGTTACCTGATTCATCATAAGAAATAATAGGAGGATATTGGGAAATCTCTTCCCCTTCATTAGTATTCTCTTCATCTTCTATTTGTTTTCTTGACTTTATGTAATTGGCAATATAAGGATTTTCAATGCAATTCACAGCACAATACATGTAAATTTCCTCCAGATCAAAATCAAGAACTTTATCGAGGACACATTCTGGAAGATCCTTAGTTAAACGTTTCATTTCTTCATAACCCACAAGCAAACTAAGTTCATTATGATGTGTAAGAGAAATCAAGTCATCACAATTTTTGGACACGATACAATCATGAAACAATTTGCATTGGATATTTAAATGATCACGTTCATTACAAAGTTCACAAGGATGACATTTAAATTTTCAGCACAATCATCTAGCCTTTCTTGCAACCATTTAGTTTCTAAATACTCATGTCTCTTGCAAAATCTACTTCCCTATTTGGCACGTACTTGCAAACTCTATGCACTCCACAAAAATCGACATGCTTATAAGACATATTTTCATCATGACTAGTGCAATCATCATTAGTACTTTGGATATTCAAAGAATACACACTAACGACATTGCAATCATGCTCATCATTCAAGTTTTTAGTACCAAGCATTCTATGTAATTCTTCTTCTAGTACTTGAGCACAGTTTTCCTTTCCAACATTTTCACGAAAGATATTAAAAAGATGAAGCATATGAGGCAACATTAATTCCATTTTTTGTAGTTTTCTTTTATAAACTAAACTAGTGATAAAACAAGAAACTAAAAGATTCGATTGCAAGATCTAAAGATATACCTTCAAGCACTCACCTCCCCAGCAACGGCGCCAGAAAAGAGCTTGATGTCTACTACGCAACCTTCTTCTTGTAGACGTTGTTGGGCCTCCAAGTGCAGAGGTTTGTAGGATAGTAGCAAATTTCCCTCAAGTGGATGACCTAAGGTTTATCAATCCATGGGAGGCGTACACTACAAGAAATATGTCAACTTGTGACCACCACTATTGGTCACTGAATGGTCACAGTTTTCCATTTGTGACCTTTTTGTGACCAAAAACATAAGGTCAAAAGCTGGCCGTCGTAAACTGACATTAGCAACCTTTCTTATGGAATGGTCGTAGACGTTTATGACCAAAAAAAGGTCGTAGATTTAACGACCAACTGTTTTGGTCACTAGCAATCCGACCACACCACGTCAGATCCATCGTGGCAAGCTGACGTGGTAGAATTACGACCAAATGAAAAGGTCGTAAAATAGAATCAGCCCGGTCCATTTCAGCCGTCTAGATGGGCCAAGCCCAATAATTTAGCCCATTTAATTTTTTTCTCTTTATTTTGCTTATCTGCATGGGCCTGGCCCAATAATTTGGCCTTTTATTTTCTGGGAATGGAGCCTTTTTCTGATGAATTTTTTTATAGTCCACTATTGTTTTGGGCCACAGCCTTTTTAGTCTAGTTCGAATTTGGGCCTTGGCCTTTTTATTTTCTGTTATGCAGCCTTTTGTAAAAAAAATCTTACAATAATTTCTTTTTTTTAGGCCCAAGCCTTTTTAGTCTAAATCTTGTTTGGGCCTCGGCCTTTTTAGAGCCCAGGTTCTTATTTTGCATAACTATAAACAGAAAGGCCCAGGTGCACAATTGATCCACAAGCCCAGGTTCAAACAGCAAGGCCTAGGTGCACAAGTTATCCACATAACTTCAAAGAAAATAAACGCAGGTTCACAAGATCACATAACTTCACAGGTTCACAAGATCACATAACTTCAAGGTTCACATAACTTCACAGGTTCACATAACTTCACAGACAAAATGCAGCTTCAGATTCAAACTAGGCAGCCATCAAAATGCAGCCATCAAAATGTGGTCTACCTTAGCAACAAAATGCAGCCATCAAACTAGGCAGCAGCTCAAAGACAAACTGCACAACCATCAAAATGCCTTAGCTCCAAAGAGAGCCATCAAGTGGGCTAACTGCTCTTCCTGCTCTTAAGATTTCTTGCGCAGCATCTCAAGTTCCTTGTCACGTGCAGCTTCAGATTCTTTCGCCTTCATCTTGATTGCCGCCAATTCTTCTTGCATCACTTCAGCTTGAAGCTCAGACCTCTCCAGCTTCTGCTCAAGGTCACGAACATGAGCAGCCACTTCAGCAGTTGCTTTGCCGGAGTTGTTCCGAGATGACTAGAGCCCAACATTCCTGAGGAATGTGCTTTGCTTGACTTCGGTCTTGAGCACTTCTTCGACAATTTCAACAGCAGACTTTGGCTCCTCACCTTCTGGTACCGGCACGTCCTTCATTTTTTCCATCTCAAGCTAGCATATGGAGGAAAATGATAGGCATTAGTGGGAGATCTATTTCACATTTTGCAAACCAAACCAAGCAAGAGAAACTAAACCAGCACACAAATGGATTATTTGAAGTAACCAAACCAGCACACAAAATCTATACAAGAAGATGATGACTAGTGACCTGGAGACATGCAATTGGAACAATATGATCACTTTATTAAGCCTAGAATGGTGGTTCTATATAAGATGGCTTCCCGAGTGAGCCGATCATCAAACTAACATTCAGATCAAATTTCATCATATCATAAAAAAATGCATCAAATAGCTACAGCAAGTTTTGATATCTTTGTTGAACTATCAAACAACATCAAAGCATGGAACATAGAGTGTGTTCTTGACTGGCTCCGAATCAAACAACAACAAAGCATCAAAGCATCAAAGCTGGCTGTGAATCAAATAGGGCAAAGCATGGAGTGACTTACTATAGCAGTCTTGACTGGCTCCGAAAACCCATGGTTCTTGCTGTTGTGGGTGGCCTTAAACAAGTTAATCGCAGACAGCTCCTCACCCTTACGCTATTCTTTCTGAAATGTTTTTCAACAAAAATCAAAATGTTATTCAGCAAGAATCAGAAATGTTATTCAATGAGGATCAAACGGTAAGGTCTCTAGAGAAAAGTTCTCACGGTGGCAAAAATGTGTGTTGTGTAGTGCCTGGAACCAGTTCTCTGATTGTACATGACTTTTTCTCGATTCATCTTGTTCGACACACATGTTTCCTACAAAAAAGCATACTGTCAGCATGATCTAGCACTAGCATATCATGTGCAGAACATAAAGCATCAAACAAAGCAGAGACAAACCTTGTGTCTTGGGGTAGACCACATATCCACCAGAGCTTCCCATTCACCATCCATTAGATCAGGCACCAGAGACTTAATGCTGACTTTATTTGCGGCTACGGTATCAAAATACTTCTTCTTGATCTCATGGCATCTGTTCTTTGAATTTTTCTGCAGAATATCTTTGCACGCGGTCTTGATGGTCTCCGAGTCCGTGTTCATCTCAAAATTTGCCTACCAAGATAGCAAACAAGGTAGGAACAATATTAGTGATCATGCATAGGTGTAACAGAAAATAGATAGCACATTAACTATGAAACAAGTAGCTTACAGCAACTTTCCCAATGTAGTTCTCCAATAGACTAGCATTTTTTGTATAGCTTGAAGTGAGGAAGAACCGGAAGATGGCTTCTTGCAACGAGTCCACACTCAGAAGCAAGCTTTGCTGCCTGCAGAGGCTTCTCTGGACGCATCATCCCTTCGGCAATTTGGATAGGCACCTTGCTACCAAGCGACTTGGTGATCCTCTCTAGACCTTTGTCCTTTCTAAGTCTAGTCTTGGGAGTCATTGCATCTAAAAATGAAATTGAACTCATAAATTAGAATAGAAATCGACAAATGCAGGAATCGACAAAAGCATACATGATCATTCCATTTGGACAATGCACTAGTAAAAGATAGCATTGCAAAGGTCAACTTGCCTGATTGAAGCACAAGTTGCTGTTCTTCTTCATTGATGACAGCGTTCCTGTCAATAGAAGGTGCAACAGGGCTGAGGTCAGTGTGGACAGTGCCTGCTTCATCAATGCAGATGGTTCCTGCTTCATCTAGGCAGACAGTGCCACTTCCATCCATGCTGAGAGTGGTTCCTTCATCCATGGACGACAACTCATCACCCATTTGCACCGAGGTCTGAGAGTCCATGCACAGCATACTTTCCTGAAGGTCCGTAGCAGTCGCCATCCTTGCTTTCTGCCTTCTGACTCTATCAAGGGCAGGTTCATCAGGTTCCAGGATCCTCTTTTTTTGTCCTGGAGCTGGTGTCGGTGTACTAAAGTAGGGGTACCTTAGTATCCCGAACTTGTGCACGGGCAGTTGCAGCGTCCCGCGGCAAGGCTTGCCGGGCGACCGCCAAGGTCCTCCGTGGTTCCTCTAGAGCCATTCAAGAACAAAGTATTTAAACTAAGGAGACAAGGCCCCGGCAAGAGGAGCTTGCCGGGAAGGCCACTCAAGGCACAAAACCACTCTTTGGCCAAGACCCTGGCAAGAGGAGCTTGCCGGGAAGGCCCTCCGAGGCATCTCAAGAAACTTGCCGCGACGCGCCACGCGTCCCGGCAAAGCCCGGTGAGCGACAAGCTCCCACAAGCTTCCACTCAGTACCCGCGCTCCAGCGCATCCACCCACTTGTCGCTCTGGGACCATCCCAGGCGCACGTGGTGGAAGGCTGTGCAGCTAGGGGTACACGGTGGCAAGCAGCGATGACAAGACTACCATTGTGGCGGACGGTGGCGCCCCTGACGGCCAGTTTTTGCACTGTTTGGGCGACGGCGACGGGCATTTAATGCCCTTGTCCCCTGCCGTCAGGGTTAGGTATGGAACACTGTTCCAACTACCACCCTTTTTACATTTTTACCCTCAACTGCGTTGCCACCTGTCGGTGACCCCTTGAGCATATAAAAGGAGGCCCATGCGCAACGTAGGGAGGGGATCGATCATTCTCATGCTCGGTCTTGCTAGCGTCTAGAGTGTACTGTAGCTCTCTTCGCTCCCGAGCAAGAAATCAATACAAACCGAAGCAGGAGTAAGGTTTTACGCATCCATGCGGCCCGAACCTGGGTAAACTGCTCGTGTGCATGCCTCGATCTGCTCTTCGTGCATCCTCCGCCCCCTGCCGTACCGAGAAGGGGCTCCGGTCCCATAGGTGTTCGTGGGCGATCAGTTTCCCCGACATCTTTGGCCCTACTGTCGGTGTACTAAAGTAGGGGTACCTTAGTAGCCCGAACTTGTGCACGGGCAGTTGCAGCGTCCCGCGGCAAGGCTTGTCGGGCGACCGCCAAGGTCCTACGTGGTTCCTCTGGAGCCATTCAAGAACAAAGTATTTAAACTAAGGAGACAAGGCCCCGGCAAGAGGAGCTTGCCGGGAAGGCCACTCAAGGAACAAAACCACTCTTTGGCCAAGACCCTGGCAAGAGGAGCTTGCCGGGAAGGCCCTCCGAGGTATCTCAAGAAACTTGCCGCGATGCGCCACGCGTCCCGGCAAGGCCCGGTGAGCGACAAGCTCCCGGAAGCGACAAGATGGAAACCGCGGCAAGACGCTTGCCGCGGCAAGCTTCCACTCAGTACCCGCGCTCCAGCGCATCCACCCACGTGTCGCTCTGGGACCATCCCAGGCGCACGTGGCGGAAGGCTGTGCAGCTAGGGGTACACGGTGGCAAGCAGCGATGACAAGACTACCATCATGGCGGACGGTGGCGCCCCTGACGGCCACTTTTTGCACTGTTTGGGCGACGGCGACGGGCATTTAATGTGCTTGTCCCCTGTCGTCAGGGTTAGGTATGGAACACTGTTCCAACTACCACCCTTTTTACATTTTTACCCTTAACTGCGTTGCCACATGTCGGTGACCCCTTGAGCATATAAAAGGAGGCCCATGCGCAACGTAGGGAGGGGATCGATCATTCTCACGCTCGGTCTTGCTAGCGGCTAGAGTGTACTGTAGCTCTCTTTGCTCCCGAGCAAGAACTCAATACAAACCGAAGCAGGAGTAGGGTTTTACGCATCCGTGCGGCCCAAACCTGGGTAAACTGCTCATGTGCACGCCTCGATCTGCTCTTCGTGCATCCTCCGCCCCCTACCGTACCGAGAAGGGGCTCCGGTCCCATTGGTGTTCGTGGGCGATCAGTTTCCCCGACATCTTTGGCGCGCCAGGTAGGGGCTGCGTCGAGGTTGTGTGAACCTGGTCCGGCCTTCACGCAGGCTAAATCTTCAACTTCTTCATCAACAAGCTGCCGAAGAAGAAACCTTCGGAGGCAGTAGGTCCGTCTGCGTCGATCCCACCACCGCCGGAGCCAACGGCTGGTGGGGTAGACGCCGGCGGAAGAACGGACGTCGACGAGGGAACTCACGGCGCCGCCAAGTCCAAGGACAAGGCAGACGACCGGGCGCACTCCAAGACCTCGGCGTCCATACATGCACCGCGCCCGTCTCAGGAGGTGCGGGACCGGCAGCGTCATGGTACCCACGGTACCATACGTTTGCTGGGCCAAAGCCAAGCTGGCGGGTCTCGGGACGCTCAAGGCCAGCGTACACACCAACATGCCGGCACGAGAAAGGCACGGTCGCCTGGACGGGATGCTGCTCCTTCTAACACGGTTAGAAGTCCGAGCATGTCCCGCTTCTCGCACCGTTCGCCACCGCTACCCGCCACTCCAGCAGAAGCTCTAGCACGAGCTCAACTGCTCCTAGATTTCCCTCCAGCGGCCGACAAGGCCGACCACTGGAGGGCCACCATTCAGAGTCTCATCGCCTTCGCCAACGGCGACACTCCGCAGCAGCCGAGCACGTCGCGGCCGCGGCAAGTCAGCCAGGCGCGGGCTGATGGCGACAAGACCGGTGAGGGTGCAACCACCGCGCACTCTCCGCCCCGAAGGCCAAGATCGCCGACTCGCCGGGTCAACCTCGACAGCGACTCTACCGCGTCGTCGGACCCGCGAGCTCGTCACGATCAGCGCCAAGTTCTTCAAGATCGCCGACACGAAGACGCTCATACTCGCATCGAGCGCCGAAAAGAAGCACGGCGTCAATCAGACCAGCGCGCTGGACCCACTGTCGACATGCAAGCGCCAGGGGGACCAGGCGACTTGCCGTACGCGGTACGTTGTCCTGCGTTCACTCGTGAGCTGCGGCAAGTCCAGTGGCCCAGCATGAAAAATTTCAAGCCAGACGTACCGGAGAAGTACGACGGCAAGACGCACCCGTCGGAGTTCCTCAGCATCTACACCATCGTGGTGCAAGCTGCTGGGGGGCGAGACGAGAAGATCCTTGCCAACTACTTCCCTCTGGTACTCAAACCCAACGTCAGGTCCTGGCTCATGCACTTGCCGGACAACTCCATTTCTTCTTGGGCCGACCTGTGCCATCAGTTTGTCGGCGCCTTCACGGGCGGCCACAAACCTCATGGACAGGAGAGTGACCTTCACCTACTCGCCCAGAAGGAAGGAGAACCCCTGCGCAAGTATATCCAGAGATTCAGCCGCGTACAACATAACATCCCAGACGTCCACCCTGCCGCGGTTATTAGCGCGTTCCATCAGAACGTGCTTAACCGAAGGATGAGGGAGGAGATGGCGATGTGCAAGATCCGAGACGTCAGTGAGCTTTATGCCCTGGCCGACAAGTGTGCACGCGCTGAGGAGGGGGGAAACTCCCTGGAGAGGATACAGGCGCAGGGGGGATCTGACAGTGAGGATGCCGCCCCGGCAAAGAAAAACCGGCGGCGGAACAACAGGAAGAAGAAAAACAAAGAAGTGCTAGTCGTGGAGCAGTCCGGCAAGGAAGCTGGCGCCAAGAAAGCCCAAGTTGGTAGCTCCGGCAAGGAGACTGCCGCATGCACCAACTGCCAGGCTGTGGCGGCCGCCGACAAGCAGGACGGCACCGACAAGCAGTATTGCAAGATCCACCGCACCAAGGGTCATGACCTCCAGGACTGCAAGAGGGTCGAGCAGCTCGTCGAGCAGCAGAAGGCTGAGTACGAGCGGCGCGACAAGGAGAAGGCCCAAGGAGGTGGAGAGGGATCCGACAAGAAGCGGCCATTCAACAGCCGGGGAGGACGCCGCGGCAAGGCCAAGCAGCGACAAGGATGAAGATGATGAAGACAACGAAGACATGGAGGACGTTGAGAACAGTGAGCAGGAGTTCCAGAAAGCCACAGAAGTTTTGTGCGTTGACGGCGGTGCTTCTCTGCATACTTCTCATCGCCAACTTAAACAGTGGGTGCGGGAAGTTAATGCAGCAGAACCGCCTGTCGAATCGCGCAAGCTTCTGAAGTGGTCTAGCACGCCTACCATCTTCGATATTGAGGACCACCCTGATCGCACAACTGCGGCCGGGTGCTTGCCGATGTTGGTTTCGCCAACTATCCGCAACCTCAAGGTCACCAAGATGTTAGTTGACGGCGGGGCCGGCTTGAACTTGATCTCCTCCAGTGTTATCCAGAAGCTCCAGATCCCTGACAGCGAGCTCGAAGGGACTGGTACATTCCAAGGAATAAACCCGGGAAGGAGCAAGCCGAAGGGGAAGATCACGCTGCCAGTGACGTTTGGCGGGGAGCTGAACTTCAGGACTGAGAAAGTCACATTTGACGTTGCCGATTTCCCGTTGCCTTACAATGGGATACTTGGCCGTCCAGCACTCGCCAAGTTCATGGCAGCCTCTCACTATGCCTACAACATGCTCAAGATGCCAGGCCCGATAAGCGTCATCTCTGTCCCTGGCGACAAGAAAGATGCCCTTATCTGCGCAGACAAGATCTACCAGGAAGCAGCAGCCGCAACAGATCGACAAACACTTGCCGCTGAAGCTCCCGAAGGGAAGAAGAAGACCAAGTCCGGCAAGAGCTCTGGGGCCCACTCCGGCAAGCGCACCTCTTCGGAGTGCTGCGCTACCGTCGAGAACGCACCATCGAGATCCACCGGCAAGTGTAAGAAGACGATGGCAGCTCCGCCAGAGACAAAGAAGGTGTCCGCCAAGGAGGACGGCACTGGTGGTACTTTCACCATCAGTGCTACGCTTGATCCTAAATAGAAAAGCGCGCTCGTTGCTTTCATGCGGGCGAACGTCGACGTGTTTGCATGGCAACCGTCCGACATCCCCGGTGTTCCCAGGAAAGTGATTGAGCACAAGCTTGCCGTCTGTCCTCACGCGCGGCCCGTCAAGCAAAAAGTCAGGAAACAAGCAGTGGAGCGCCAAGAATTCATAGCAGAAGAAATCAAGAAACTGGAAGCAGCAGGCCTTGTCAGAGGAGTGCTCCATCCCACGTGGTTGGCCAATCCTGTAGTAGTGCGCAAGGCGAACGGGAAGTGGAGGCTTTGTATTGAATTTACCGATGTCAATAAAGCTTGTCCAAAGGATCCATTTCCCTTGCCGTGCATTGACCAGATTGTTGACTCCACAGCCGAATGTGATTTGCTTTCGTTTCTTGACGCATACTCAGGATATCATCAGATCTTCATGGCTGAAGAAGATGAAGAGAAGACCACATTCATTACTCCATGTGGAACTTACTGTTTCATAAGGATGCATTTTGGTTTGAAGAATGCCGGTTCAACATTTGCAAGGGTAGTCCATACAGCTTTTGAGCCACAGATTCACAGAAATGTGGAAGCATACATGGATGACATAGTGGTCAAGAGCAAAGACAGGGCAACCCTGATTCAAGATTTAGACGAGACCTTTGCAAATCTGCGCAAGATCCAGCTCAAGCTCAACCCCGAGAAGTGTGTGTTTTGAGTCCCTTCCGGCAAGCTTCTCGGGTTCTTCGTGTCTCAGAGGGGAATTGAAGCCAATCCCAACAAGATCAAGGCCATTGAGCTGATAGAAGCACCAAAGCGCGTCAAGCATGTGCGGAGGCTTGCAGGTTGCGTGGCTGCACTCAGCAGGTTTATCTCTAAGTCAGCTGAGCGCGCCCTACCGTTTTTCAAAATTTTGAAAAAGGTAGGTCCAATGAAATGGACTCCGGAAGCGGAGGCTGCGTTGCAAGACTTAAAGAGGTACCTGTCCTCCACTCCAATACTTGTCGCACCTAAACCACAAGAGAGGTTGCTGTTGTACCTAGCGGCAACCAATCAAGTGGTTAGTGCTGCGTTAGTAGCGGAGAGGGAGGCAGATGACGAGCCAGCAACCGCGGCAAGCACGTCCAGCGACAAGTAGGGGGCTTCCCCAACAAGCTCTGGTCCCGACAAGGGTGGATCTGCGCAGGTGCAAGAGGAGATACGGAAGAAAATGGTGCAGCGCCTAGTTTACTTTGTCAGCTCCCTTCTGCAGGGGGCTAGATCAAGGTACTCTGGTGTGCAGAAGTTGCTTTTCGGCCTTCTCATGGCCTCGAGAAAGCTGCACCATTACTTCCAAGCACATGAGATAACAATTGTCACTCGCTTTCCACTGAAGAGGATACTGCAGAATCCAGAAGCAACAGGCAGGATTGTTCAGTGGGCACTGGAACTGTCAAGCTTTGGCCTCAAGTTTGAAACCACTTCAACTATCCAGAGCAGAGCATTGGCAGAGTTCATAGCGGAGTGGACGCCAACACCAGATGAAGAGATTCCAGAAACGAGCATCCCCGTCAAAGAAGCGAGCAAAGAGTGGCTGATGTACTTTGATGGTGCCTTCTCGCTGCAAGGTGCTAGCGCTGGTGTGCTACTTGCCGCACCCACCGGAGAGCACCTCAAGTACGTAGTCCATACGCACTTTCCCAAGGAGCAAGCGACAAACAATACTGCAGAGTATGAGGGTTTGCTTGCCGGTCTCAGGATCGCGACAGACCTTGGGATCAAGAAGCTTATCGTCAGGGGTGACTCACAACTCATCGTCCACCAAGTGAACAAGAATTACCAGAGTCCGTTGATGGAAGCTTACATCGATGAAGTGAGAAAGCTTGAAGAGCACTTTGACGGCCTACATATGGAGCACGTCCCAAGAGCTCAGAACGACATCGCTGACGGCTTGTCAAAGTGCGCCGCACTTAAGTTACCTGTGGAACCAGGGATCTTTGTGCTCAAGCTAACTCAGCCATCCGTAACACCGTCAACTGGACAAAGCAAGAAGAGGAAGTTGATTTCTGGTGACTACTTTCTGGCAGAGCTTCCCGAAGCCGTCGCCAAGAAAGTCCCCAAGATCAATGCCAAGGATGCTGAGGAGCAGTCTGCTCCGGCAAGCCCTAGGGTTTGTTCCGTTGAAGCAAACGCTCCCGACAAGTTTTGCTCTAACAAGCTCCAACATGGGCGCAGCAGATCGTCCGTTCTCTCTAGACAGGAAAATTTCCCGAAGAGCAAGAAGAAGCAGAAAGAGTAGCCCGGCAGTCAAGTATGTACCAGTTTGTTGATAGCACACTGTACAGAAGAAGACTCAACGGTGTGAAATTGAAGTGTATTCCCCGGGAAGATGGACCGAAGCTGTTGGCAGAGATACATGGAGGCATATGTGGTCACCACATTGGCGCAAGAGCACTTGCTGGCAAAGCATTCCGGCAAGGTTTCTTTTGGCCAGAAGCCCTCCAGGATGCAACTGCACAAGTAACCAAGTGTGAAGCGTGCCAGTTCCATTCCAAGCAGATACACCAACCAGCTCAAGCTCTCCAGACGATCCCTTTATCCTGGCCCTTTTCAGTCTAGGGGCTCGACATCCTCGGCCCCTTTCTCTGCGCAGCCGAGGGCTTTGAGTACTTGTACGTTGCAATCGACAAGTTCACAAAGTGGCCAGAAGTGGAGCCAGTGAGGAAGGTGACCGCGCAGTCAGCAGTCAAGTTCTTCAGGTCGATTGTTTGCCGCTTCGGGATCCCTAACAGGATCATCACCGACAACGGTACACAATTCACGAGCCGCACCTTCATGCAGTACGTCCAAGATCTTGGCGCCAAGGTCTGCTTCGCTTCTGTTGCTCACCCGAGAAGCAACGGTCAAGCGGAGAGGGCAAATGCTGAAGTGCTGCGTGGTCTCAAGACCAGAACTTTCGACAGGCTGCACAAGTGCAGAAGAAACTGGATCGAGGAGCTGCCAGCGGCTCTTTGGTTGATCAGGACGACGCCAAATCGAGCCACTGGACAGGCACCTTTCGCTCTTGTATATGGAGCGGAGGCAGTTCTCCCCACAGAACTCGTATACGGATCACCTCGAGTGCTCGCTTATGATGAGCTCGAGCAAGAGCAGCTGCGACAAGATGACGCGCTGCTCCTTGAGGAGGATCGTCTTCAGGCTGCTGTACGAGCTACTCGATACCAGCAAGCTTTGCGCCGCTACCATAGCCGCAAAGTTAACGCCAGAAGTCTCGAGGAAGGCGACCTTGTTCTTCGGCGTGTTCAGTCCACCAAGAATTCCAAAAAGTTGACGCCAAAGTGGGAAGGCCCTTATCGGGTGAAACGAGTCACTAGGCCTGGCGCAGTCCACCTTGAGACCGAAGATGGCTTACCGGTGAGCAACTCCTGGAACATTGAGCATCTTCGCAAGTTTTACCCGTAAGGCGCGGTTGCCGTGATCCGCTCCGGCAACCACCTTTTGTACAAGTCTTGCCGCTATTGCATGTAATCCTTTGTACAAAGCCGGGCGCAGACCCCGTGCATCAGTAAAGCTCATGTGCTCCGCACATCTTGTCATTTCATGCTTCTTATTTTCTTGCATGTATTATCTGACACTTTGTGCAGCACCTACCCCCGGTAAGCAATAACGAGACGCAAAGCACCGTATCTGTATTTTCTCTTCTTTCTTTTTTTCTTAAGGAAAAGAAGGTTCCCTCGCGCACAAGTTTGCCAGGGGGGAGGAGAAGATAGTGATATGGACCAAGCGCCATTCAAGAAAGTTTTGCTTTGCCGGGAAGCGAACGACACAAAAGCTAAGTTGCCAAAGTTTGAGCAATCAAATTTTTGAATTTTTAAGTTATCTTCCTTGAACGACCGCACTTTGTATGGAAAACCTGTGCGTGGAGGAACCAACTCGTGGCTAGCCGCGCCCTTGCTTTCTTTCGAGCACACTCAACGACTTAAGTGTGCTGCGACTAGTGTCGTGCCCTTACTTCGTTTTCGAGTTCGCTCAACAACTTAAGCGTGCTGCGACTAGTTGCAACAAGGTTTCTTGTCGATAACAGCACTGCTGGCAGGCTGCTGAAGTTCCGCACTCAGCGCTCATGGCAAAGGTGCCTGCACCGGCAAGTTCCCTAAAAGCGTAGGGCAAAGATATACAAAGCAAGGAAATCAAGTAGAGGAAATAACAGTGCAATCGCTACCCAAAATAAATTTATATTACAAGATAGCTTGTCGCAGCCCTAACAGATTGTTCTCCTAACATGATTGGCAGCGACAGGAAAAGAAGAAAATGGGCAAGCCTAGTCCGCGCGGTCGCCCTCGACCCTCTTGATGCCGCTCACCTTGTCCACAATGGGTGCGACAAGGGCCTTGAGAGCCTCCATATCAACGTCCGACGGCAAGCTCCTGAGGACATTGGTGAGGTTGAGGCCTGGATTGCGGAAAGCCACCTTCATCAGCACCTTTTGAAGGGCGCCCGTGCAGAGCTTGCGCGACTCGTCCGCCAGTTGCCTTGGGATCCTTTCCCGGAGCTGCTGGAGGGCCGTCGCCACGCCTATGAAGAATAGAGTGAGCTTGGCGCTGGGGTGGAGGTTCTCGTCGGTGGAGTACCCGAGATACTCCGCCCCCAGCTGCACCAGCTCCTTGTCGATGTCTGCGGCAGCGTTCACAAGACCCTCTGTCCAATGCTCGACGGTCTGCCTAAAGTTGTTCTGGGTGACGGCAGCACTCGCCAGCAACGCCTTCTCGGCCCTGATCTCCTCCTTCAGGGTCGCCTCCCGCTCCTTGGCGCTGTCTAGCGTCTGGGTCAGGGTGGTCAGCTTCAGCTCGAGGGCCACGTTGGAGTCCTTGGCGGCGGCGAGCTCCGTGCCCTTCTCGGAGAGGCGGACCTGCAGCTCGGAGTGGCTGTGGGCGTCCTTCTCCCGCTCGACCTTGAGCGCGGCGATTTCCTCGCCTTTCGTCTTGAGGTCGGCCTCGAGCTGCGCCACCTTCACCTCCAGTTCCTTCTTGGCGGTCTCAGCGGCCGCGGCAGCATCCTTTGCTTCTTAGAGGGCCCCGCCAAGTGACTGGTCGTGCGCGGCAAGCTCTTCCTCATGGCTGTCGAGGTTGACCTTCTGCTGCGCCAGCTCACCCTCCAGCCTGGATAGCTTCTCAGCGGCAAGCCGCTGCTGTTCCTCCACTTCGGCCATCTCGAGGATGAAGGCCTGCTGCTCCTCGGCAAGTTGCTCTCGCTCCTCTGCCAAGGACCGGAGAGCTGCTTGGTTGATGCCCCGGAGCTCCTCTACGCGTTCTCCATATCGACTCCCGCCTTGGCAACCAACGCTTCGCGGGACTCCAGCTTGGCCTGCCGGGCGCGGTAAAGCGACAGCAGCTTGCGCAGCAGCCGCTCTTCCTCAGGCTCGCTGCTGCTGCTCGGCGCGTTGACAAGCTTCAGCCCGGCGGAGGCAAGCACCTCTCCGTCGAAGACCTGCCGGGCGCGGTAAAGCGACAGCAGCTTGCGCAGCAGCCGCTCTTCCTCAGGCTCGCTGCTGCTGCTCGGCGCGTTGACAAGCTTCAGCCCGGCGGAGGCAAGCACCTCTCCGTCGAAGACCTCTCCCTCGACCGGCGCCCTGGACATGGACGCCCAGGGCAGCTGGATGAAGACGTCATCGCCGGCCTTTAAGTAGGCGCCTCGCTCGAGCTCGTCGGAGCTGGGGCTGCGGCAGCGGCGGAGGGCTCAGCGGTCGGTGTAGCGCCTGGCGCTCCTGCGGCCTCAGGGCCGTCAGTGCGATCGCCAGCCCCTTCACAGGCTGCTGCGGCGGCAGCCTTGGCGGCCTTTGCGCCCGCGGGATCGTCTGCGTCGACCATTTCTTCGGCAACGGCGGCGTCGTCGACAACGACCTCCGTCTCCATTGGCTCAGCTGCGGATGGGTCTGACGGAAGAAAAGAAAAGAAAAGAAGAACAGTCAAGCAAATATCCAAAAAAGAAGAGTTAAAGGAAGAAAAGCCCAAGGGGAGTTTTTAAAACAGGAAGATTACCTGCACGGGCCGGCTCCTCGGCAGTGTCCCTCGCCGGGGGGCTCTCCCTTGGCGGCGTAGTTGTGGTCCCCGCCGGCGGAGGGCCACTGGTGCTGTCCCTCGCCGGAGAACTTGCCCTTGGCGGAGAATTCTCCCTTGGCAGAGAATTCGCCCTTGGCGGAGAGCTCTCCCTTGTCGGGGAGACCATTGTCGGGGAACTCTCCCTTGGCGGCGTGGATGAAGCAAGCGGCACGAAGGGGACGGTCTCCGGGCGCTCCTGTTGTGTCTGCTCCGCTCCTACGCAAATCAAAAAGCAAGTGTCAGTAAAGGAGATACGCCCACGCGCACCCAACATCAGAAGATGAACCACACTTACGCTGGGGGCTGCTCCGAAGAACAGTTGCCGGGTCCGGCAAGTTTGTCGCACGCGCACCCCCTGCTGTTGCGGCGGGTTCGTCCTCGATGACAATCACCGGGGCCTTGGCTCTCTTTGCCGCCCTCTGGGCCAGAGTTCTGAAAAAAGGAACAGGTTCAGAGTGAGGCAAAAGAGACACAAGACTAAAAACAGCATAAATTGAAGAAATACAAAAACAACAAAGTCTTACTCTTCTTCTTCCTCATCGGAGCTGAGCGCAGAGAAGTCAAAATCTGGCTCACGCGCCCCGGCGCGAGGAGGCGGAGGAGTAGGCTCCCTTGGCCGCTTGGCGGGAGCAGGGACGGTGGTCTGAGACGACCCCGCTCAGGCTGCCGCCGAGGCGTGGGGAGCGGCAGGGGCAGAAGCGGAGGTCCGAGAAGACCCCGCTCCCATTGCTGCAGAAGCTCGAGGCGCCCCCGCGGCAACCGTGCTTGTCGCGGTGGCGCGTGGTCGTGCGGCGCGGCGGCTGTTGGCCCGTCTGCCACTCCGTCACGTCCCCGGCCTTGCGAAGACGCCTCCTTGGCGGAGCTGGAGGCTCTGCTGGTGGTGGCGAGCTGCCTGAGGACGAGGAGGAAGAGGAGCCGATCTCCAGCGAGCCGCTCGTGTCCACAACGGGCCCGCTCGACTCGGCGCCCTGCTCGGCGGGCCTGCTTGACTCAATGCCCTGCTCGGCGGGCTCTCTTGGCTCGGCATCTTGCCCGGCAGGCTTCCCCGCTTTGAAAAACTCTTCTCGCTCGGCAAGGCTTGCCGCCACCGCTGCCTCCGCCTCCTCCACGGTGTATCCGAATTCGCCCGCAGCCGCGGCTGCCGCCGCCTCTTCCAGCCTGGTGGCGATGTACGCCATCTCCTGGTCAGTGGTGTCGCGGGTGAGGCCTTTCTTCTCGTTGGAGTTGACTGGCGTTTCTTCTACATTGTTGAAGAACTGCTGCACGGCTTTGTCGGTGGGCTCTTGCCAAGTCGGGTCGATCCCGTGCGAGTCGCACAGCGGCATCATTGCGCGGATGCGGCTGAGCGCAGAATTGTTGCACAGCGGGACGACACCGCGCGGCAACCTGAACCATTCAGGATGGTCGGGGTCGTACTTGAACAGCTCCTGCAGCATCCCGTTGAGCTCCAGGACAGTGAAGTTATAATTGAGGCCCGGGCGCAGCCTCATGATGTCTGCCGCGTTCTCGAACTCCCAGGCGGGCCTCTTCCTCTCCTGCAGGGGGGTGATGCGGCGGCGGAGAAAGTCTGCGCCAACTGCGCCTACAGTCAGCCCGGCAAGCCTAAGGCTGAAAGTGCAACTAATCCCCGGGTGGTTTTGGTAATTAATAACAACATATATATCATTGAACTAATAGTTACTTGAGAATCATTTCAGAGAAGTTCAGTGATATGGGTATGGAAATGACTGAAGAAGTGGACCCCTCAAAATGCTAAGGCAAGGATTGGCAAAAGCTCAAGACTCCATTTTTGGTTTAGTGATCAAAGATCACATTGAGTCCATAGGAAAAGCCAATACTATTAAAAGGGGATGAGGTTGTGTTGATGATCTGGTTGCTCAAGTGCTTAGTGATTTAGCTCCTTCAACTATCAGCAACTTTCACTACTATACACACTCATAAGTAATCTCGGACAAACCGATTCTTCCAACTCAGTCCCACCGAGATGAACCACCTCAGCCATAAGCCAAACCCTAGAAAAATCGGTCAATCCGAGTTTGAGTTCGGTCTCACCGAAACATGGGATGCCAACCTTCTGTAACCGTTTGTCATCATTTCGGAATATCCGAGTTGTTGATTTCGGTCCCACCGAAACTGGCAAGTTCCTATCTTTGACTCATATCGGACAAACCGAGATGGTATTTTCGGTCCCACCGAAAACCCCAACGTTCACTATATTTGAACTTTCGGTCTGACCGAGTTTCCACTTCGGTCTCACCGAGATTGCTCAATTATGTGTGTAACGGTTGGATTTTGTGTGGAGGCTATATATACCCATCCACCCCCTCTTCATTCGTGGAGAGAGCCATCAGAAAGAAATACCACTCCTACCTTACACTTTCTGAGAAGAGAACTACCTACCCTTGTGTTGAGATCAAGTTGCTCCATTCCTACCATATGAAACTTGATTTCTAACCTTCCCAAGTTGCTTTCCACTCAATCCTTTCTTCCACCACAGCCATATCAGTGAGGAGAGTTGAGTGTTGGGGAGATTATCATTTGAAGCACAAGAGCAAGGAGTTCATCATCATCTACAACATCTATTACCTTTTGGAGGGTGGTGCCTCCTAGATTGGTTAGGTGTCGCTTGGGAGCCTCCGTCATCGAGATGTGGAGTTGAACCAAGAAGTTTGTAAGGGCAAGGAGATCGCCTACTTCGTGAAGATCTACCCCGAGTAAGGCTAGCCCTCCGTGGGCGTAGGCCATGATGGAATAGACAAGGTTGCTTCTTCGTGGACCCTTCGTGGGTGGAGCCCTCCGTGGACTCGCGCAGCCGTTACCCTCCGTGGGTTGAAGTCTCCATCAACGTGGATGTACGATAGCACCACCTATCGGAACCATGAGAAAAATCATTGCGTCTCCAAATTGCGTTTGATCTTCTCCACCTCTCTTTACTACATGTGCAATTTACTTTCCGCTGCTTATACTCTATAATTGCATGTGTAGGGTGATACTTGACTTGATCATAATTGTGAAACTGCCAAAAACTGTTCATGATCAAAAGGCAGAATTTTTATATTTACAAGTAGTCTAATCACCCCCCTCTAGACATACTTTCGATCCTACAAGTGGTATCAGAGCTTTGGTCTCCATTGTTTTGGTTTCCATTGCATTGGACTCCATAAGCTTGGTTTCACAACCTAGGAGAGTATGGCGTCTAGTGAGGGTAATTATCGTAGAGGTCCTTACTTTGATGGTACAAATTTTGCTAGCTGGAAGCATAAAATGAAAATGCATATTCTTGGTCATAACCCAGCAAAATGGGGCATTATTTGTGTTGGTATGCTAGGTGAATTCTTCGAGGAAGGAAAAGTTCCGGATCGCGAAGCTACACCGGAAGAGTTGCGGATGTTGCAAAACAATGCTCAAGCTTGTGACATTCTCTTCAATGCCTTGTGTCCCGAGGAGTTCAACAAAATCAGCCGTCTTGAGAATGCTAAAGAGATTTGGGATACTTTGGTTGAAATGCACGAAGGTACTAAATCTGTGAAGGAATCAAAGCTAGATATTCTTCAAGGTCAACTTGACAAGTTCAAGATGAAGGATGGTGAAGGAGTCGCTGAAATGTACTCTAGGCTTGCTCTCATCACAAATGAGATTGTCGGCTTAGGAAGCGAAGAAATGACCGACCGATTCATCATTAAGAAGATTCTCAGAGCTTTGGATGGAAAGTATGACACCGTGTGCACTTTGATCCAAATGATGCCAAACTACAAGACTCTCAAGCCAACTGAAGTCATTGGAAGAATTGTTGCTCATGAGATGACACTTAAGGATAAGGAAGAGCTTCACAACAAGTCAAGCGGTGCTTACAAAGCTACAAGTGATGCTCCCACAACCTCAAGTGACATGTTAATTTCCAATTAAGAGATAAGCCTAATGGTTAAGAACTTCAACAAGTTCTACAAGAATAGAGGCAAAGAAAGAAGCTCAAAATCTAGATCATATGATGAAAAGAGATCTTCTAGTCGTGATCGAAACTGCTACAATTGTGGAAGACCCGGACACTTCTCAAATGAGTGTACGGCTCCCCACAAGAGAAGAGAAGAATCTCCAAGAAGAAGATCAAGATATGAGTCACCTCGGAGAGAGAGAAGGAGTAGAGATGATCGTTATGAACGAAGACCCTCTCGGAGAAGCAAGGATTCGGAGAGGAAAGACAAGTCATCAAGGAGCTACACAAGAAGAAGAAGACATCAAGCTCATGTAGGTGAATGGGTCTCCGGCTCCGACTCCGACAATCAATCTGATGGAAGCTATCACTCCGACTCCGACTACAGTCAAGATGAAGGTGTTGCCGGTCTTGCTCTCGTATCCTCCAACTCCAACTCCTACGACTTATTTGATTCACCAAATGAGGGAATTGGAAGATGCTTCATGGCTAAAGGCCCCAAGGTAACACACCCTGAATTCATTGACTTTGATAGTGATGAGGATGACTTGCTTGGTGAAGATGAGCTCTTGCATGATAAATCTAGTGAGCTTAGTAACGATGAAAATGCTAGTAGTATTTATAGTCGAGAAGAGTCGAATGACAATGCTATGAAGGAGATTGAGCATCTAACTAAAGAACTAAACACTCTTAAGTTAGCTCATGAAACAACTCAAGAAGATCATAGAGAGCTCCTAAGATCTCATGAGAAGCTACGCTTCGAGAAGCTCACTCTAGAGCAAGAACATGAGTTTCTAAAAGCGATCAATGACGATCTTCGAAAGAAGAGTTCTTCATATCTTGCCAAACGACTTCTCTTGTCTAATTTCTTGCCATCTATTAAGACTAAGCATGACAAGCATAAGAAAAATTCTTCCTCTAGTAGTAACAATAACCATGTTAAAACTAATGTTGTTACTTCTAGTAGTTCTCTTGATTTCACTAACAATGTTTCAAGCCAAGTTACACTTGAGCAAGAAAATAGCTTATTGAAGGAAATCATAGAGAAAGGTGTCTACAAGAGTCTTGCCGGAAGCAAGAACTTTGAGGAAATTGTTCGCAAACAAGGAAGGCACCGGAAGAATCAAGGGATTGGTTTTGAGCGAAAGTTCAACGCCGAAGGTGTTGAGTGGGAAGAAGGTCAATACCCTACTCCACAGTTTGTTTCTCAAAAGGAGAAGTATGATCCTACTTCTTCCAATGTGGAACAAGCTCAAGATGACCTTCCACCACAAGACCACAAGCTAAAGGCCAAGGACAAGCTTCAAGAGGAGATTGATGCATTCATTGAAGCACCTCAAGCCATGGTCAAGTGGGTTCCCAAGGACACGTCAAGTTCTACTTCGTCAAGCTCAACTACAACCCCAAGGATTCCCATCAAGATGATGTGGATCCCGAAGAAGAAGAACTAGAAGGTTCTTGAGGGTGACTCCGCCAACATACTTCACTCATATTCATTTTGGCAAGAACCTGTGCAATCAACTTCCACATCATGCACTAGTTCATGGAGTCACAAACCCTCTTGTTGGTAAGTCAAGGGACAAGGTAATCATTGCTTTCATGGACATCATCTATTGTGAACTTCAATCTATGTCTATGGATATTCTTGTTTGTTCCTTGTGGGACTAACCCATGTAGGTATTGAAAGTGCCCTAATCCAAAGGATAGCTCCCAACTCTTGATGATCTACATCAACATTGAGCATCCACATCTTCAACATCTACATGAAGTCTTCTACGACAACCCAAGGTTAGTTTGACCCTTTAAAAGGGATTCTCACATCTAGGGGGAGCTTTGCTCTAAAAATTGAGCTAAAGCATCTCCAAATGATGTGATCACATCAATGCTTTATGTAAAAGTGGTAACCCCACTTGTGCTTAAACGATGAGTATGACCTATGATCAAATGTTCTCATTTGGCTCCTAAGTCAAAATACTCATATAAAGATGACCTAGTCATCGACAAATTGTGTGCTAGTAGCTAGAATTTTGGTTGTGCATGTTTGACACATATTTCATTTGCTATCTTATTGTGTGAGCATGTTGAATGCATGATTTTATCCATTCGAGGACATCCAGTTGTTGTTTTGGTTGTTTTGATTTTTTTCTGGCCAAATGGATGGACAAGAATGCCTAAGCACCTTCCCTAGCTATCTATGCTTTCTTGTCTCAAATTCTATTCATGCTCAAATCACAAACTTTGAACAAGTCATTTTCGGACCCTCCGAGTGAGGAGCACTCGGAGCCACCGATCCGTCTAAGGCTGACTTCCAAAACCTTCTAAGTCAATTTCGGTCAGACCAACTTCTCCCACTCGGTCCAACCGAAACACTTAGACTGATCTAGGTTTCATCTCGGTGAAACCGAGTTCTAAATCTCGGCGTGACCGATACGCGTAACTGCACAGCAGTTATCCATTTCGGTGTCACCGAGTTTTTCAACTCGGTCCCACCGACAGCAAGGGGATATAAATACTGAGGGCAGCGCGCGATTGTTCCTTCAAACCGTTTCGCCCCCAAGTCCCCTGCTGCCGTCGCCCTGATCTCCGGATCGTCGCCGTCGTCGCCTGTGCGCCCTCGCCGCAGGTCTCCGCCGCCGTCAACGGTTTTCTTCTCCGCGCCGTTGCCTCCGTAGAGGGACTCTACCAAGTTAGGGTGAGTCTCGATCCCTCTCGTGCTCCCCATCTGATTCTTGCACGATTGGTTTGCCCTGCATCTAGCCACGTTTGAAAAATTCCTTAACATCAGATCGGTTCTTGTTTCGAGCAAAATTCTTAGGTTTAGGTTTCCACGGAATACATCTCGGTGAAACCGATTTTGAAAACTCGGAATGACCGATTTGGCCTCTGGCCATTGCACTGCACTTTCGGTCTAACCGAGTTGTGCAAATCGGTGTGACCGAAACTAAGTTTTAGTCAAACCCTAGCTTGTCGGCAGGACCGAAACCCACTTCGGTCTGACCGAAAGTGGTGTAGTAAGTATCTGTATACACTTCGGATTCACAGAAACTGAATATCGGTTTGACCGAAATGCATTCTGTGAAAACTCAAAACTAAGATTTGAACTCATTTCTTTTGCAAAAACTCTGCAGTTTGTGATAACTCTTCTACTCTGCCTATACCTTATCTATTCACAGGTTGTCAGCCATGTCAGATGCCAGTGACAGCCAGAACAGGTCTGAGTCACCTTTTGCAGATATTCCTGAGGCAGAGACTAGCCCTGAGGCTAGTAGTCCTAGTGATGATGGTGAGAGGAGTACCCCTACTGGTTTGCCTCCTGCAGCCACCAGGACCAGAAAGCAGAGAAATTCTGATGATGAGGACTCTGACTTCATTGCTGAGGAAGTAACCTCCAAGCCCAAGAGAAAGGTTGTTGCCAAAGAGCACGAAGGGCAGCAGTCGAAGAAAGGCACCAGCAAGGTCAAGCAATCAGCTGTTGCCAAGAAGCTGAACTTGGGAGAGCCAGCCCCAAGTAAAGTGAAGAAGACTTCCAAGAGGAAGAGAGTTGTGTATGCTGAACCTCATGCAGAAGCAGCCGAGGAAGAAGAAGAAGAAGAAGCACCCCAGCCTGCTCCTCAGAAGCAGAAACTCATGGGTGATGCAATTAGGGCTCAAGCCACTTCTAAGCCCAAGAAGCCTGCTCAAGCTAAGGCAGCTCCAGCAAAGCCTTCTGCCAAGCCCAAGAGGACAACCAGGAACATCCCAGCCTCTGAGAAGAACAAAGGTGATGTGCCACCGTCTGAGTCTGAAGAAGAACATGTGTTGCTGAAGCTCCGTCCGAAACTGCCGCTCCACAACGATGCTCATCCTCAAGCCGAGGATATGAAGGCAAGGAAGGACAGAGGTCTCAGGCTATGGAGACAGTCTGATCCATATGCCGTGAGGAGAAGGACTGCTGTGGACCCCAGATTCCACACCAGAGAGCAGCAGGACTTCTATGAGACCGTGCTGATGGATAAGAAGCCTATTGTTGCAGATACCAGATATGTTGACTGGAAGTACATTGACAGTGAAGAGCACCGAGACTTCTTTCCCCATGTGCATGAGAGCTTCACTGCATGTGGAGTTGATGAGTTTGTGGGTCAGAAACTGACTGATTGGAATGATGAGATGATTATGCAGTTCTACGCCACAGCCCACTTCTATCCTGATGGGAAGATCACCTGGATGACTGAAGGTCAAAGGTTTTCTTCGTCTGTTGAAGAATGGGCAGAACTTCTGAATGCTCCAGTGCAGAGAGAGGACGACATTGATGTCTATGGGATTCCTAAGAAGAACCATGATTCCGTGAAGAACATGTACAAGGAGATCCCCGCTGCAGATTTGGAAGGGTGGAAGCTTGGCTCAGTGTACTATCTCCAGGCAGGTCTACCTACCACAAACACTATTCTGAGGCATACCTTGATGCCCAAGTCTGGAGACCATCGCATGATCCGAGGCTATTCTATCAACATGCTGCACATTCTTGATGAGAAAGCACCTTTCAAGGTGATGGACTTAATGGTAGAGACCATTAAGAGGACTGCAGCTGACCAGAAGAGGTCGTGTGGATTTGCCCCGCAGATTCAGATGCTCATCAATGCCAAGTTTGGCACGGGAAAATTCATGTTGGATAGGAAGCAGTTGCCACTGCAGCCAGAGCATGAAGATAACATTGTTGTGATGGATGAGGAGGATCCAACTTCAGTTGAAGGTCAAGCCAAGATTGAAGCTGCGAAGAAAGCCAAAGCTGATAAAGAGGCAGCAGTAGCAGCAGCTAAACCAAAGAGCTTCGGAGAGCAGATTCTTGAAGCTACCCAGAGGATTGAACAACGCCTGGCCAGCATTGAACAATCTCAGGAAAGCCTAGAGAGGATTATTGACGAGAAGGTCCATGCTCTGGACGTGAAGCTGACTGAACTTTAGGTGACCGTCAACAAGCTTGACGCAGATATGGAGGAAGCTAGGAAGGACAGAGCAGAGCTCATGCAGGATGACCTAGTCCAGGACACTCATCGCCAAACTGCTCCGGTTCCCAGAGGATCCCGATTAGCTGCTATCCCAGTGACTGACTCCAGGGCTACCACTTTAGCACCTCCTACAGCTCCAGCAGTTACTCCAGCCACAGCTCCAGCATCCACTCCTCCAGCGCAGACATCAGCTGAAGTCTTCGCCGATGCCGTCATTTCTACTCCGACATCTACCCAGACGGGAGCCGCCAGCAGAGCCCACAGTGACGCTTAGCTCTATCCTTTTTCGAACTTTTTGGTAACTTGTTGCCAAAGGGGGAGAAATTGTATAGATCATAGGGCTTCGAGAGAGAGAGTGCTCTTTCGTTCTTTTGCCGGTTTTCTTTGAGATACATTTGGTTCTTTTGGTTCTTGAAACTTTCAGTGTGCTTGATACTACGTTTGATGCTACCTTAATGAGTGCTTAGTCGTACTATGCTTTAATGTGTGCTTAATGCTTATCATATGCTATTCCTTTTTGTATGACTATTTACTCATGTCTTGGTGATTGGGTGCATGTTATTCATTCTTATCATTTTGTGCGCTCCAAAAAGATGTATGTGACATGGAAGAGTGACCCATAATCCTAATCGATTGTGCATTTGCATTCAAATGCAAATTTTAAATAATGCACAAATTTAGGGGGAGCTCTTGTTTGTCACATACTTCTCAAAGCGACGATATTATTCATTGATTATATGTTTTGTCGAAGCTTTGATCTATATGTTGTCATCAATTACCAAAAAGGGGGAGATTGAAAGTGCAACTAATCCCCGGGTGGTTTTGGTAATTAATAACAACATATATATCATTGAGCTAATAGTTACTTGAGAATCATTTCAGAGAAGTTCAGTGATATGGGTATGGAAATGACTGAAGAAGTGGACCCCTCAAAATGCTAAGGCAAGGATTGGCAAAAGCTCAAGACTCCATTTTTGGTTTAGTGATCAAAGATCACATTGAGTCCATAGGAAAAGCCAATACTATTAAAAGGGGATGAGGTTGTGTTGATGATCTGGTTGCTCAAGTGCTTAGTGATTTAGCTCCTTCAACTATCAGCAACTTTCACTACTATACACACTCATAAGTAATCTCGGACAAACCGATTCTTCCAACTCAGTCCCACCGAGATGAACCACCTCAGCCATAAGCCAAACCCTAGAAAAATCGGTCAATCCGAGTTTGAGTTCGGTCTCACCGAAACATGGGCTGCCAACCTTCTGTAACCGTTTGTCATCATTTCGGAATATCCGAGTTGTTGATTTCGGTCCCACCGAAACTGGCAAGTTCCTATCTTTGACTCATATCGGACAAACCGAGATGGTATTTTCGGTCCCACCGAAAACCCCAACGTTCACTATATTTGAACTTTCGGTCTGACCGAGTTTCCACTTCGGTCTCACCGAGATTGCTCAATTATGTGTGTAACGGTTGGATTTTGTGTGGAGGCTATATATACCCCTCCACCCCCTCTTCATTCGTGAAGAGAGCCATCAGAAAGTACTACCACTCCTACCTTACACTTTCTGAGAAGAGAACTACCTACCCTTGTGTTGAGATCAAGTTGCTCCATTCCTACCATATGAAACTTGATTTCTAACCTTCCCAAGTTGCTTTCCACTCAATCCTTTCTTCCACCACAGCCATATCAGTGAGGAGAGTTGAGTGTTGGGGAGATTATCATTTGAAGCACAAGAGAAAGGAGTTCATCATCATCTACAACATCTATTACCTTTTGGAGGGTGGTGCCTCCTAGATTGGTTAGGTGTCGCTTGGGAGCCTCCGTCATCGAGATGTGGAGTTGAACCAAGAAGTTTGTAAGGGCAAGGAGATCGCCTACTTCGTGAAGATCTACCCCGAGTAAGGCTAGCCCTCCGTGGGCGTAGGCCATGATGGAATAGACAAGGTTGCTTCTTCGTGGACCCTTCATGGGTGGAGCCCTCCGTGGACTCGCGCAGCCGTTACCCTCCGTGGGTTGAAGTCTCCATCAACGTGGATGTACGATAGCACCACCTATCGGAACCACGAGAAAAATCATTGCGTCTCCAAATTGCGTTTGATCTTCTCCACCTCTCTTTACTACATGTGCAATTTACTTTCCGCTGCTTATACTCTATAATTGCATGTGTAGGGTGATACTTGACTTGATCATAATTGTGAAACTGCCAAAAACTGTTCATGATCAAAAGGCAGAATTTTTATATTTACAAGTAGTCTAATCACCCCCCTCTAGACATACTTTCGATCCTACAAAGGCGAAGGATCTGGGCAGTGGCAATCTTCAATCTACTATCCTCCGGGGCCAAGTCACTCCAGTCGTTGCCGCGTACTACTGGGGCTTGGCGTCGGACAGTAAATGGCTGCGGGTTCTCCTCTACAATCCAACACCAATTGGCCCTCCACTCATCCCATTTGCCGCGGAGATCTCCCTTTAGATATGCCTCCTTCTTGTGCGTCCTCGAGATCCAGGAGATTCCGCCAGACAGAGGCTCTCCTCTCTCAACTCGGGGCGTGAAGTAATGGCGGAAAAGAGCGACATTGGGGAAGACCCCGACAAAGTTTTCGCAGAGATGTGTGAAAACCGCCATGGTCAGAATGGCGTTGGGGGTGAAGTCAAGGAGGTGGAACCCGTAGGTGTTCATGATGTCGCAGAAGAATTCGGAGAAGGGCGGGCAGAGCCCGCAGTAGAAGAACAGGGCGAAGAATGCGTAGCCATTCGGGAACATCTCGCAAGCGATGGCTGGGAATACCTTGGTGCGCGGATGCGCCCGTGTCTCCCTCGACCAGAAAAGGTAGAACTTCTCCCTCAGCTCCCTCGCGCCAAGCTGGGGGGGGGGGAAGACAGCCCGCTTCTTCCGCAGCGCCGCGAGCCGCAGCGCCTCGGTCGACTTCACGGTCTTCCCCTTCTCGCCTTTCGGAGCCATGGCGGGAACGGTGAGGGGGGTCGACGGCGCTGGTGGTTCTGGTGGCGACGGGAGGCGGGGCGCTGCTCTCTTTCGAGCTTTGGGAAGAAGGGGAGCAGCGGAGGTTCTCAAGATTGAAGCAAGCAACGGGCGGATGGACGAACTGCCCCCGCTTCCCCTGCTTATAAGGGGGGAGGGGCGGACGTTCCACATTTCCAATTAAAGAACACCCCCACGATCTCTCCCACGACGCCGCATTAAACGCGTGTCATTAAGGGAGGGCGCGTTGGATACGGAGTGAGATACGGCGTGCCACAGGCCGCGCGTGCCCGCGCACTGTTTTGGGCCTGGCCCAACAGTGCTTGGCACCGTGTATGGCCCAGGCCCAGGGGACCCTGTCGGTGTACTAAAGTAGGGGTACCTTAGTATCCCGAACTTGTGCACGGGAAGTTGCAGCGTCCCACGGCAAGGCTTGCCGGGCGATCGGCAAGGTCCTCCAAGGTTCCTCTGGAGCCATTCAAGAACAAAGTATTTAAACTAAGTAGACAAGGCCCCGGCAAGAGGAGCTTGCCGGGAAGGCCACTCAAGGCACAAAACCACTCTTTGGCCAAGATCCTGGCAAGAGGAGCTTGCCAGGAAGGCCCTCCGAGGCATCTCAAGAAACTTGCCGCGATGCGCCACACGTCCCGGCAAGGCCCGGTGAGCGACAAGCTCCCGGAAGCGACAAGATGGCAACCGCGGCAAGATGCTTGCCGCGGCAAGCGTCCACTCAGTACCCGCGCTCCAGCGCATCCACCCACGTGTCGCTCTGGGACCATCCCAGGCGCACGTGGCGGAAGGCTGTGCAGCTAGGGGTACATGGTGGCAAGCAGCGATGACAAGACTACCATCGTGGCGGACGGTGGCACCCCTGACGGCCACTTTTTGCACTGTTTGGGCGACGACGACGGGCATTTAATGCCCTTGTCCCCTGCCGTCAGGGTTAGGTATGGAACACTGTTCCAACTACCACCCTTTTTACATTTTTACCCTCAACTGCGTTGCCACCTGTCGGTGACCCCTTGAGCATATAAAAGGAGGCCCATGCGCAACGTAGGGAGCGGATCGATCATTCTCACGCTCGGTCTTGCTAGCGGCTAGAGTGTACTGTAGCTCTCTTCGCTCCCGAGCAAGAACTCAATACAAACCGAAGCAGGAGTAGGGTTTTACGCATCCGTGCGGCCCGAACCTGGGTAAACTGCTCGTGTGCACGCCTCGATCTGCTCTTCGTGCATCCTTCGCCCCCTGCCGTACCGAGAAGGGGCTCCGGTCCCATAGGTGTTCGTGGGCGATCAGTTTCCCCGATAGCTGGGGCCATCACCCTTCATGGAGGCATTGCAGCAGATGTTTCTGAGCTCTTGTTCTTCTTGCTAACTGTCTTCTTAACACCAGGCCTCTTCGTCCTAGATTCCTTCAGTGCCTCGTATAAACAGCACGGAAAAAAGCATTAGATCACAAGAGAAATTTGTGAGCACAAGGAGTAACATAGAATAAAAGAACCCCAACCCTCCAAGCAAGACAGAGTTTGCACCTTAACAATCTTGTTCACTACAACATCATCCACTTCCTCTCCATCAATAACTTCATCCTCCTTAGGATTGTACTCTGGGTAATCATTGATAACTCCACTACCCTCTTGAACCTCATCACTTCTACCTTCTTGTACACCATTTGTTTTCCTAATCATCGACGCTATTGCACCGATGCCAAGGGACTGGAACATCCGATTGTTCCTCATGATATTTCTAGCCCTAACCTTCTCGTACTCGGTGAGAGGCTCTTCTTTTCATGATAAAGGAAACATAACTATTAGGTGAATGTTTGGAATGCATGGACACGCATCCAAACATATCTTACGAAATTTTATTATCATTTAATCCTAGTTATTCAGGTAAGGAAGACTAACAGCACACAGGCACAATTAAGCCAGCTTATTCAGATTACAGCAATACATTTCACTTAGCATATTAAGACACGGATTTTATGAAACTGACAGTATAACCACAAGGAGCAAGTTGCATACCAACGGTTGGCCTCATGCTTGACCTTGTCATCCTTGCCATGGATGATCTTGAGGTGGTGCTTGCAAAATAGAATAAACAACAATCAGATACAACAGGGATAAAGTAAAATGATGCACTTGTATCAATAAAGGAAAGCATTTGGACCATCATGCACATACATGTAATACATGTGAAACAAACTTGATGAATCAACAATACAGTGATCTAGTGTTATTAATTAAGAAAACATGTAAGTGCACTAAACAAGCATGCATGTACACTAGTAGCAAGCAAGCAAAGTGCATAAGTGCTACTAATACAAGCAAGCAAGCAAGCAAAGTGCTACTGATAGAAACAAGCAAGCAAAGTGCAACTGATAGAAACAAGCAAGGAATGAAGGAAACTGAAGAGAAGGAAGCAAGTACTATTGATACAAACCCTAATTAATAAGCAAGCAAGTAGATTGTTCTTCAAGTGCTAGTGATACAAGCAAGTAATGCTGATGGAAACCCTAATTAAGCATGTATGCTAGCAAGCAAGCAACAAGAACTAGTGAATTGGTGTCATGTACATATGCTTAGACAGTCTGACAGCAAGCTAGACGAGTATATCATGAGGACCTTCAAAACAACTAGATGTTGCCACTGGTAAAGCATGAAACAACTATACTTGCAGCAGTACAAAAGCAGATGAAAAAACTATACTCAACTATTGATTATGCTGCCTCTACATACCAAAAATGGCTACAGCCTAGATGACACAAGTTAAGACATTTTGACAATTAGAATCAACCTTGTATATTACAGCAATCAAAATTATCTAGCACCAATCTAGTATATATTAAAGCTAGTCATATTGCCTTAACACACCAAGAATTCCAATACCACAATAAGTACTAAGCATTCCCGTGTTCACTGGAAAAGAAGAACACAAGCTTCATGCACAGATCATGAAAGAAGAACACTGCTACAAACCCCAGTAGTTGCAAGCAAAGTGCTACAAGCAATCAAGTACATGTTCATACTAACCATAGTTGCAAGAAAGCAAAGTGCATAATACAAGCAAGCAAGCATGGAAAGTGCTACTGACAGTAACAAGCAAACAATGAAGGAAATTGAAGGGCAACAAACAAGAAAGTACTATTGATACAAACAAGCAAGCAAGTAGCTGGTTAATTGAACCATACAAAGCAGGTACTGATACAAGCACCATGAACCAGACATCATCCACTTCCTCATCCCCTAAAATCATCCACTTCCCCATCCATCCCCATCCCCTAAAATCATGAACCCTAAACCATGAAGCGGACCAAACGAACCACCAGGAGGTCCTAACCCAAACCCCATGAACCCCATGAACCCTAACCCTGACCCCATGAACCATAACACTAACCCCATGAACTAAAGGGAGATCATCCCCACACAACAATAAACATGAACCCTAACCCCAAGAACAAGGATCTACCGAACCACCAGGAGATCCTAACCCTAGAATATCCTAACCCATGAGGGGATCTACCAGAGGGGAGGTGGATCCACCAGAGGAGGGGAGATGGATCCACTAGAGGAGGGGAGAAGTACCTAGGTGGAGATGATGTTGACGATGCAGCGGTGGTCGTCGTCGATCGCGCCGTCGTCGATGTAGCTGCCGTCCTCGTCGATGTAGTCGATGTAGTCGATCATGTCATCGTCGTCGTCGATGTGGGCGGCGCACCGCGGAGCGGCGCGGCGGCGCAGCGGCATGGCGGGGCGGCACGGAGGAGGGGAGGGAGTGGGAGCGGGGCGGCGTGGAGGAGGGGAGGGAGTGGGAGCGGGGCGGCGCGGAGGGGAGGGAAGGGAGAAGCTAGGGTTCGTCGTGGAGAGGGGAGGGGAATGGGGAAATTTTGGGAGGGGAGGGAGGGCATCCCGCGTGTTAGTGGGAGAGGGAGTGGTGGGTCCCGCCTGGTAGTGGGAGAGGGAGTGGTGGGTCCCGCCTGGTAGTGGGAGAGGGAGTGGAGGGAAATTTTGGGAGAGGGAAATTTTGGTGGAGGGAAAATTTTGGTGTGGGAGGGAAATCCTTTTGGGTTCGGGGGGTAGAAAAAATAGGGTTTTTTTGTAAATTTTGTAGAAATCATGGTTAAAATCATACCGAGTAGCTGAAGAAAACGCCGGTATTGCAAGTTTAGTATTTTTGCTAGTTGGTAGGCCACATTTGATGATGTGACGCGGAGGTCTCCCATTTTTTTGAATTTTTTGAATTTTTTACGGTGTTTTCAAAAACCGGCCGATTTCGTCGCGGCGGCCGTCCGTGGCTAGGGTTTGAGCCGTGCAAATCTGTTATCGATTCTGTGATGAAATGCCTACCTGTGAAGCTAAAAAGCATTTTTACTGAAAATAACGGGCAAGCTATGGAGGACCCGCAGTTCAAATTCCAGTCGGTTCTAGCTGAATCGGCCGAAGGTGGTCTGAATTGCCGAGAGTAGCTACGAGGGTCGGAAATGCATGCTTTTTTGGTGACCGTCCGTAAAATAGGTATACTTTGAGATAGACATGGAATGGTGCTGTTTGGTGTGCCCCTCCTTGTAGCCGCTTCACGAAAAACGCATGTCTTTTGCATTCAAAAAATGGAAAACGGTTTTTTTGTTAAACAAGTTGGAACCTCGCTTTGGCAACATTGTTTGCCATCACAAGACGGAGGCATGTGCCAAATTTGGGCATATTATCAGAAACTATTCAACGGATGCGGCCATATCATTGCTAGTTTGGCTTGAAAGCCATGAATCTTCGTTCATGGTACGTCGTTTTTTAGAACACTTTTTCAAGAAAATGCCGGTATTGCAAGTTTAGTATTTTTGCTAGTTGGTAGGCCACATTTGATGATGTGACGCGGAGGTCTCCCATTTTTTTGATTTCTTTTGAATTTTTTACGGTGTTTTCAAAACCGGCCGATTTCGTCGCGACGGCCGTCCGTGGCTAGGGTTTGAGCCGTGCAAATCTGTTGTCGATTCTGTGATGAAATGCCTACCTGTGAAGCTAAAAAGCATTCTTAGTGAAAATAACGGGCAAGCTATGGAGGACCCGCAGTTCAAATTCCAGCCGGTTCCAGCTGAATCGACCGAAGGTGATCTGAATTGCCGGGAGTAGCTACGAGGGTCGGAAATGCATGCTTTTTGGCGAAAGTCCGTAAAATAGGGTCTACTTTGAGATTGACATGGAATGGCGCCGTTTGGGGTGCCCCTCCTTGTAGCCACTTCACGAAAAACGCATGTCTTTTGCATTCAAAAAATGAAAAATGGTTTTTTTGTTAAACAAGTTGGAACCTCGCTTTGGCAACATTGTTTGCCATCACAAGACAGAGGCATGCGCCAAATTTGGGCATATTATCAGAAACTATTCAACGGATGCGGCCATATCATTGCTAGTTTGGCTTGAAAGCCATGAATCTTCGTTCATGGTAGGTCGTTTTTTAGAACACTTTTTCAAGAAAACGCCGGTATTGCAAGTTTAGTATTTTTTCTAGTTGGTAGGCCACATTTGATGATGTGACGCGGAGGTCTCCCATTTTTTTGATTTTTTTTTGAATTTTTTACGGTGTTTTCAAAAACCGGCCGATTTCGTCACGGTGGCCGTCCGTGGCTAGGGTTTGAGCCGTGCAAATCTGCTGTCGATTCTGTGATGAAATGCCTACCTGTGAAGCTAAAAAGCATTTTTAGTGAAAATAACGGGCAAGATATGGAGGACCCATAGTTCAAATTCCAGCCGGTTCTAGCTGAATCGGCCGAAGGTGGTCTGAATTGCCGGGAGTAGCTACGAGGGTCAGAAATGCATGCTTTTTGGCGACCGTCCATAAAATAGGGCCTACTTTGAGATAGACATGGAATGGCGCCGTTTTGGGGTGCCCCTCCTTGTAGCCGCTTCACGAAAAACGCATGTCTTTTGCATTCAAAAAATGAAAAACGGTTTTTGAATCTTTACGGTGTTTTCGAAAACTGGCGGATTTCGTCACGACGGTCGTCCGTGGCTAGGGTTTGAGTCATGTTTTTAGCATTCAAAAAATGAAACTTATATTGTTTCATACATGAGCATGCACAAAAACCCATAATTTTATCTTTCATCCATGAGCATGCATAAAAAATTTCAATTCCCATCAATTACCAAACTGAATATTCATCGTTAAAAACATGACTTGTTTAGATGACACTGTCATACAACATCCATGAGCATGCACAAAATTAAACCTGACATACTTAACATTGACATGTTCATATTACACTAACAAGATTAAACCTAACATGCTGAACACCTTCTTAACATCTTCACTCCTCCTTCTTCTCCTTCATCAACCTGATGCGCTCAGAGTGGCGAATCCCAACGCGGATGTACTCCTCTACCACAATTGGCATGGTCCTATCGCCAAGCTGTGGGATTGCAGTCGCCACCACCATCGCGAGGTCGTCGTCCGCCACCACCATAGCAAGGTCGTCGTCCGCCACCACCATAGCAAGGTCGTCGTCCGCCACCACCATAGCAAGGTCGTCATCCGCCACCACCATAGCAGGGTCGTCGTCAGCCACCATCATAGCATGTTTGTCTTCAGCCAGAATAGGCTGCTCCTCGTCATCCCCGCTCTGCTCCTCGTCATCCCCGCTCTGCTCCTCGTCATCCCTGCTGCTGCTCCCAATGCCTGGCCAAATGCAACAAAGTGTGAACATGGTGTTGTCGTCGTGCAGGTAGAGGAAGCCAAAAGGACAGGAAGAAGAGAGGCAAAGAGCTTACTGGCATCATCATCGTGCTGGTAGTACATGCAGCACATGGTGTTGTCGAACATCTTCACGGTGAACATGGTGTCGCTGTCGTAGCGGAAGACAAGGAAGTACCCGAGCTTTAGCTCATGGGCGCGGGCGAAATACTCCCAGCCAGGCCCTAGGTACATGTGGACTTCACCATCAAACACCACCAACACTTCCCACAGCCTGTGAAGCCCGCTGTCGGCCTCCCGCAGCTTCACTTTGTGGGGCTCACGGCCGGCGAGCATCTTCGCAAACTTGTCAGGCTGCCTCTGCAGCGAGGGTCAAGCAGTGGTTAATTGTGGCAATCAAGCACTAGACAGCAGAGTGATGATAAAGAAATGAGTGATGATAAATATACCTGCCTACTGCAAGATTTCTCAATTACGATCTTGAAGAACTCGAAATCTTCCAAGCCAGCCATCTCACTTCTCTGAAAAGCAGCATTGTAAATTAAACAACAGGACTGGACAGAAATAGGAAACAAGCACTTCAAAACAGTAGAATAATTACAACATGTGTTTTCTAGGGCCTCAATTTGGAATACTGCTATAAATGGCAATGGCCTCAATTTTCTCCTACTCTATCTTGGCAAAGGGGCAATGAGTAGAAGAAGAATGTAATGTTTCCATACTTGAGCATGTTCAGTTTAAAAGAATATAAACAAGCAAGAATGCATGTTCAATTACAGGAATCTATGAATTTGCAGTTTGGATGGTCACAATTTGCAGCAGGATACTGCCCCAACATGGATAGCAAGTCTCAGTTAAAATAAATGTGCTAGCATTTAACTGAGATTTCTTCGCCATAAAAGAACAACTTATTTCAAGAAAATAAAATCACACCTCTATACTAGAATTTTTTTTCACTTCGCCTTCCAAACTACATCTTTTTTTGTTCTTCTATCTAAAAAAGGAGGCATGGGCACAAACGTAATGGAACTATATCATGCAGCGCAGTGTGTTAAAAAATGCTTCAGCAAGCATCGCCATGTTGAGTGAATTGCAAGCCTACCAATATCTTATCTGCAAACTGACATTAATCGACAACAATGTGCTCAAAGCTCAGTTAGTTGCATACATATGTTAGGAAGAGTACAGCTCCAAGTAAATTGACCAAAATATATTAATATTAAATAAAGAAAATGACAGTGTGCTCAAAGCTATCCCCGGCTTTTCATCGCACAAAATGACAGCAATCAATCATCTCATCGCTCAAAGCTATCCAATCATCTACTACCCTCATTCCTAGCCGAGACCTAGCAACTTCATCGACCAAAACGAAACATCTCTACAGATCTACGGACCTCTTGGGAAACAGAAGAACAGATGAACCTCTCCCAAGGATGGCTTGTTTAGATGTACACGGAGTTCTGGCAGAGAAAATCACGAGAATAACCATCGATCCGTAAAAAAGCATTCCCCAACTTCTTTAATCACCAAGATAAGAAATTCCGGCGGCAAGAACCCTAATAAAATCACCCTAATCTATCATAACAGTAGATAGGAAGAGGAAGAGGAAGTGGATTCATACCCACGGCGATGAAGAGTCGGCGACGGAGAGAGAGGAAGGAGCCGACGACGGTGGGAGAGGAAGGAGCCGGCGGCGGTGGGAGAGGAAGGAGCCGGTGGTGGCGGAGAGGAGGAGCGGGTCGAGTGGATAGGAGGAGTGGAGAGGGGGAGTGGGAAAAGAGTGGATGGGAGGAGGAGTGGGCCCAATTGTCAGCGAGTTGTTTGATATATTAAAAAGGGTGGGCATAGAGTACAAAACCAACAGCCTCTTCCTAGCCCAGTGGTAGAAACCAAGTGAACTAAGCGCACGGTCGTGGGTTCGAGCCCCCACGCGTGCAGCCCCCACGCGTGCATATTTTTTGGCCACGTGCATATTTTTGGTACCTTGGGTACAACAGCAAAATGGCCCACTTGTTAGTGAGTGGGTCGAGTGGCCCACTTGTCAGTGAGGTGTGTGCTTGATACTTGACTAGTTTGATATAGTCAAAAGGGTTGGCATAGAGTACAAAACCAACAGCCTCTTCCTAGCCCAGTGGTAGAAACATAGTGAAACAAGCGTACGGTCGTGGGTTCGAGTCCCCGCTTGCGCATATCTTTTTGCTCACAATGAAATGGGTTCAGTTGAAGCAAAATTCAGTTAAAAACTACTACATGATCACAAAAACTACTAGACAACATTCTGTATGATCTGACCAAAACTTGAACTAAATGATCACCAAAACTTGACCAAAACTTGAAGTACATGATCACCAATATCTAAATGATCATTTTGCAATCTTTTGCATTACAAGACAACATTTTGACAACATTCTGAGCACAACTTCATTTTGCCATCAGCTCCATGCTATAAGACCACACCACTACAGCCATCAGGATCACACCACTACAGCCATCAGGATCTTCAAGCATTTTGCTACCTTGAGATAATTGTAGTACATGAGGATCACCATGCATATGCACAAGAAGGAAAACTACAGAGAGTTAGAAGGATCACCAAGGAGACCAAATTTACCTTCATGTCCATTCGCTACTCATCGTCGTCGATACGAAAACAAGGAACTCTATGCCCACTCATGTTTTCCTCATCATCACTACAATATTGCAACATAGTATGATCAGTCCGGTTTTCCTCATCCTCGCTTTCATGTCCATCCTCTACCACCTTTCTTCTTTTCTTGATGCCTTCAACTGTTGCAGCACCAACGATCACACGTTCCGGGTCCCTTCGCACTCTGCTTTGCACGGAACTTCCATAGAGTCATCATCAGCTTGCAACAGAACTTCCGTAGAGTCATCATCTTGGTATGTTAGTCCACCATCACCGGGGCCCTTTTCCACTTCAGTTTCAGTCACACTCCACAAGTGTCTGTGCTGAAAGTTTTGCACAACTCGCCATTTTCCGTGCAAAAGAGTGTCTGGCAGATAAAACACCATTGTTGCTTGTGTTGTTATAATAAAGGGATCACTCTTATACCAGCACCTTGCAGTGTTGATGCTTTTGAAGTGGCCATCATATTTGACAAAAGAGTCTCTCCTCTTCTTGCTACCAAGCTCAAACCAGTCACAGTGAAATAAGACAACCAAGCGACGGATGCCTCCACTAGAGTTGTACTGCAACTCTACGATGCTTCTCAACTGACCATAGAAGTCAATGATCTCACCATCATGTGACCCCTCAGTGACGATTCCACTATTATGTGTCTTCCCTTTTTCCTCGCGGTCAACGGTGTGGTACCGGACACCGTCAGCAATGCATGCTGAATACACTCTCACTCGCTTATCCGGTAAGCATGCCAAAGCAAATAGATCATCACTGACCTTCTTCTCCTCATGCAACTTTCCAATCTGCACAAATAAACCATTTAACAAACAATGGTATTTAACAATGGGTGAATAACACAGAAAACATAAAACATGTGGCTAAAGATCTCACATGATTCTTAAACCACTTAGCAAACCCCTTGGCAACCCTTTTACCAACATTGATATTGCTTTCTTCCCGATGTAACTCTTCCTTGCATTTCCTGCAATGCCAACAAAACATGTGAATTAAAACATTAGGCTGGTGCCAACCCAAGCAAATATATATAACGTACTCGATATATGGTAGAACCTCGGCGCAATTGCTGAGCACAAACAAAACCATCTTGTCATACTCATCACCAGCCTCCAAGTATTGTGAGGCTCCAAGAAAGTTCACACCATGGTTGAAAACAGAGATATCACCACTTTGCGAATCGGACCGCTCTCTATTTCTGCCGGGCCGGTTCCATCTTATTTCCACATCACAAAAGTATCTAGAGCAAAAAGTCAAGCACTCGTCAATGACATATGCTTCAGCAATAGAACCTTCAAGTCTTGCCGTGTTTTGCACATAACGCTTACAAGTAAGCAGCCTTCTTTCGATTGGGTACATCCGACCGTATTGCACAGGGCCTCTAAGCATTGCCTCTTTTGGTAAGTGCACCGCCAAATGGACCATCACGGTGAAGAAAGCTGGAGGGAAAATCTTCTCGAGCTTGCAAAGAATAATTGGCATTTCTTTTTCAAGTCTTTCCAGGACAGTTAACTTGAGTGTTTTGCAGCATAGTTCTCTAAAGAAATTTCCCAGCTCAGCAACCGCTTCATATATATCCTTGTCCATGATTCCTTGGAGGCCCCTGATAAAATCCTTTGGAGGAGGATGTGACAATCATGGGTTTTCAGTACTGAAAGCTTGAATCCATCAGAAGTAACACACTTTGCTAGGTTAGCAGCATAACCATCTGGAAATTTCACCGCTCTTAGGAATTCACAGAATGCAAGCTTTTGTTCTTTATTCATTGTATACCATGCTCGTGGAATTTCAAATGAATCTTCATCTTCATCGTGTTGTAGATGAAAATCTTCTCTTATGCCCATGTCCTCCAAATCAAGCCTAGAACTAACCGTGTCCTTTGTCTTCCCTTCAATGTTCAGAAACGTCCCTAGCAGATTCTCGCATATGTTTTTCTCAATGTGCATTACATCGAGATTATACCTTAATTTCAGATCAGCCCAATATGGCAGGTCCCACAAACAAGACCTCCGGTCCCAACATTGACCTTCCTCACGCTTTCTTTTCTTCGCCAGCTTTCCTGGTCTCACATCTTTCACCTATTCAACTTGCTGCTCCAGGTCTTCTTTAGAGAATTCAGCTGGCTTGTCACGGGGTTCATTCTCACCATTAAAATATTTGCTTCTTCTCCAGCGATGGTTTCGGTGAAGAAAGCGGCGGTGCCCAATATAGCAGATCTTGCTCCTTATTCTCTTTGAGCAAGGGTCTTTGTCACAAGGGACTCAAGCCTGATAACCCGCTGTGATCCTCCCAGACAGAGTGTGTAGAGCCGGGAAATCATGGATGGACCATATGATTGCAGCACGTAGATTGAACTTTTCTTCCGGACTCAAGGCATCGTATGTAGGTACACCAGTCCAGAGCTGGAGCAGTTCTTCTACGAGGGGCTCCATAAAGACATCAAAATCCTTTCCTGGAGAATCTGGACCCGGGATAAGCAATGACATCATGAAGTTGGACTGATCCATGCATGCCCATGGTGGCAGGTTGTACGGCACCACAAAAACTGGCCACATGCTATAAGACGTGCTCATGTTCCCAAACGGATTAAACCCATTTGTGGCAATGCCAAGTTTTATGTTCCTTGGATCTGCAGCAAAATCTAAATGTATACGGTCAAACTCTTTCCATGTCTCTCCATCCGCTGGATAGCTCAGCTCATTGTCCACAGGTTGCCGCTTCAGCTTGTGCCACTGTACCTCATGCGATGATTTCTTCGAGATGAACATCCGCTGCAGCCTTGGTATCAAGGGAAAGTGCCTCAGTACCTTCTCAGGTATTGACTTCTTCCCATCAGCATCTTTCCACCTAGATGCATTGCATTTTGGACAATTGTCATGCTTTGCTAAATCCTTCCGAAACAAGACACAGTTATTTGGGCACACATGTATTGACACATAACCTAACCCCAGCCTGCGGATTATGCTCAATGCTTCATCATAAGATCTGGGAACACAACTATCAGGGAAATGCAAGCTCAAAAGATGGAGTATTGCGTTGAATGCAGCATTGCTAATCCGGTAGAAAGACTTGATGTGGAGTAACTTCATGGTGAAGGTAAATCTTGAAAAATTACCCCCTTCATGAGTTGCGCGCTTTGCCTCCTCTAACACCTCAGCAAACAATGATTTCTGCCCATCAGCACGATCTTCAGCATCGTACAAATCCTTTAATAGGTCAGGAATCCTATCATCTTCATGCCCATCCTCTTCCTCCAAAATAGCATTATCTCGCAAAACCTTTTCCATGAAATCAATGCCAGCATCACCACCACTCATCATATGAGGGGCCTCTGTATTAGCTTCAAAATGTTGAGGTTGTATGTCTAAAGGTTCTCCATGATATATCCATCTATCATATGTGCTGGACATCCCATTAAGAAGCAGATGATCTTCCACTCTTCCTTGAGCCATTCTTGGACAATTGAGGCACTCACAACATGGGCAAAGAATGTGAGCATCGTTGGCAAAATCTGCCCGAACAAATGCCATGAAATCATCAACTCCTTTCATATGTTCTTTCGAAAACTTTCTAACTCCTTTTCAAATCCAACTTATGTCCATCTGCCAAAGACAACAAATTGTTGCAACTTAGCAAATCAATCTAAGTGCATCAACATTAATTAATGAAAATGGATGGAAGTAATGGAAGCTAAAATTCCAGAAAAGTTTATATGCTAATTGCCTAACCACAACACTGAAACAAACCAAACTATAAATCAAACCACCACTGAAATTGGCATGAATTTATGTTGCAGAGAAGGCTAATTCAAAATAAACCAACACTGAAATTTTAGAAGGATCATGTTTCTGGGAAGACCAAGCTAGCTAGCTCCTAACAAATACTATGTTGTTTCTATCAATTACAATTACTATGATCCTAAAAATCTGTAGACAAACAATTGAAGAACAACTGAGGCCATCTAGCTCAAATCCCCCCCCCCCAAATCTTAACCGAACAAGGCCTGAAGAATTCTTAACAAACAAAATGAACAATTCCTAACAGTACATCAAGAAAATTCATCTATGCAATATCTACCAAACAAGCAAGCTATCTCCTAACTACTAACAATGCATCAACAAAATTCATCTATGCTGAAGAACATCTGACTGAAATCCATCTCCCACCGAAATCCTAACCGAACAATGCCTGAAGAACATGCTCGTGTGACGAGAGAGGAGAGGGGAGAAGTGGTAATGGGTGCATACCGGGAGGTGTGCTTGCGGCGGCGGCGAGTCCCCCATGCTCGGCGAGCCCCCACCACCGTCGGTCGCCCACGCCCCTGCTGGCCCCCGCCTCCACGCCCTGCCTCGCCTCCGCCCCCTGCTGGTTACCTCCGCTGCCGGCCCCGCCCCCGCCTCCGCCCCCTGCTGGTTGCTTCCGCCGCGAGGCCACGGGCGAGGTCACCTGCAGTGAGGTCGTGGGCAAGGCGAGCGTCCCCTGCTGGTTGCTTCCGCCGCCGCCCGCCGCCACCTGGTCGGAATACCTAGAAAAACGCTAAGTGTTGCTCTGTTCGATGCCACCCGCCGCCACCTGGTCGGAAGGTCCCACTTGTCACTGATACGTGAGAGCCGTGGCTTTATATACTATATGGAAAACTACCCACACATTAGCAACAATATCTCTCTAGCCCAGCGGTACCGAACGAGCGAACCCAGCGCGAGGTCGTGGGTTCGAGTCCCCGCTAGCGCATATTTTTTAGGGAATTAAACGCTCGCTCACCCACATGTCAAATGGGTCCCGCCTGTTAGTGTTGCTAATCGTTGCTCTGTTCGATGCCACCTGGTCGGAAGGTCCCACTTGTCAATGATACGAGAGAGCCGTAGTTCTATATAATGTATAGATAAACTCCCAGATGTGAGCAATTGTCCCTCTCTAGCCCAGCGGTAGCATGCGAGCAAACCAAGCGCGAGGTCGTGGGTTCGAGTCCCGCCATGTGCATCTTTTTTGGGCGAATTAAGCGCTCGGCCCCACCTGTCAAATGGGTCCCGCCTGTCAGTGTGTGCCCTGTCTGTCTGTTGAATATTAAAACTCAAGCAAAAATGACACCTAGACAGTGACACATAAGCGAGGTTGCTGAGGTGGCTGCCTAATCATCCTAATTCATTCAAACTCAAGTGTAGTGACCATTTTATATTGGTCGTTATCAGCTAGGCATGAGGCAGTGGACAGTGCTACTAGCTTTACGACCATTTCCTATAATGAAATTACGACCTTTCTGACCAAAATGGTCGTTATGGTTTAGGGTTTAGAGCCCCCCCCGGACAGCTTTTGACCAATTGGTCTAAAATGGTCATAAATTTATCACCAATTCTTCCAGGGTCACTGACAGAATGTCATAAGTTGACATATTTCTTGTAGTGGTAGGATGAAGATGGTCTCTCTCAAACAACCCTGCAACCAAATAACAAAGAGTCTCTTGTGTCCCCAACACACCCAATACAATGGTAAATTGTATAGGTGCACTAGTTCGGCGAAGAGATGGTGATACAAGTGCAATATGGATGGTAGATATAGGTTTTTGTAATCTGAAAATATAAAAACAGCAAGGTAGCAAGTGGTAAAAGTGAGCGTAAACCGGTATTGCAATGCGTTGAAACAAGGCCTAGGGTTCTTACTTTCACTAGTGCAAGTTCTCTCAACAATAATAACATAACTGGATCATATAACTATCCCTCAACATGCAACAAAGAGTCACTCCAAAATCACTAATAGCGGAGAACAAACGAAGAGATTATGGTAGGGTACGAAACCACCTCAAAGTTATTCTTTCTGATCGATCTATTCAAGAGTCCATAGTAAAATAACATGAAGCTATTCTTTCCGTTCAATCTATCATAGAGTTCGTACTAGAAAAACACCTTAAGACACAAATCAACCAAAACCCTAATGTCACCTAGATACTCCATTGTCACCTCAAGTATCCATGGGCATGATTATACGATATGCATCACACAATCTCAGATTCATCTATTCAACCAACACAAAGTACTTCAAAGAGTGCCCCAAAGTTTCTACGGGAGAGTCAAGAGGAAAACGTGTGCCAACCCCTATGCATAAGTTCACAAGAACCCGCAAGTTGATCACCAAAACATACATCAAGTAGATCACGTGATATCCCATTGTCACCATAGATAAGCACATGGAAGACATACATCAAGTGTTCTCAAATCCTTAAAGACTCAATCCAATAAGATAACTTCAAAGGGAAATCTCAATGCATTACAAGAGAGTAGAGGGGGAGAAACATCATAAGATATAACTATAGTAGCAAAGCTCGCGATACATCAAGATCGTGTCATCTCAAGAACGAGAGAGAAAGATCAAACACATAGCTACTGGTACATACCCTCATCCCCGAGGGTGAACTACTCCCCCTCGTCACGGAGAGCGTCGGGATGATGAAGATGGCCACCGGAGAGGGATTCCCCCCTCTGGCAGGGTGCCGGAACTGGTCTAGATTGGTTTTCGGTAGCCACAGAGGCTTTCGATGGCAGAACTCCTGGCCTAGCTTATTTTCTCGAGGTTTCTGTATATATAGGGGGTGTTGGAGTCGGGGACAAGTAAAGGAGGTCTCCGGGCTGTCCACGAGGCAGGGGGTGCGCCCAGGGGGGCACGCGCCCCCTACCCTCGTGGGCAGCCCGAGAACCTTCTAGTCCCCCTCCGGCACTTCCTGGGCTTCTTCTGGTCCAAAAATAACCTCCGTTGAGTTTCAGATCGATTGGGCTCCGTTTGATATTCCTTTTCTGCGATACTCTAAAACAAGGGAAAAACAGAAACTAGCATTGGGCTCTGGGTTAATAGGTTAGTCCCAAAAATCATATAAAAGTGCATATTAAAGCCCATAAACATCCTAGAAGGATAATATAATAGCATGGAACAATAAAAAATTATAGATACGTTGGAGACGTATCAATCATCATTAACATTATCACTAGGTTCATGTTCATTACCAGATTGTGTCTCAGCATATTAAACAGAGATATCTTTGGGATTCTCAGGTGTGTCGGCTACAGGTTCACTAGAAGCATGCAAGGTCCTATCATTTTTCTTTTTCTTCTTCTTAGAAGAACTAGGTGCATCTAAATTAGCTCTCCGAGAATCTTGCTCAATTCTCTTAGGGTGGCCTTTAGGATTTCCTGAGTCATTTTACCACCTCTAGTCATAACTCTAACATCATTATCATTTTTCTTACTATTTAATTCATTGAGCAAATCATTTTGTGCTTTAAGTACTTGTTCTACTTGAGTGGTAACCATAGAAGCATGTTTACTAATGGGTTTCAATTCACCTTTAACTCTGGACATATAATCACTCAAGCATTCAATCATATAAGCATTACGTTGCAACTGTCTACCAACATAAGCATTGAAGTTTTCTTGCTTCACAATAAAATTGTCAAACTCATCTAAGCATTGGCTAGCAGACTTATAACGAGGAATATCACCTTCATCAAATCTATAAAATAATTTACCTTTACTACCTGTGTCGGGTTATCAAGACGATGCATTTCTTCAATAGGCGGTAAATTCTTAACATCTTCAGCTTTAATACCTTATTCTTTCATAGATTTCTTTGCCTCTTGCATATCTTCAGGACTGACAAACAGAACACCTATTTTGTTTGGAGTTGGCTTAGGGGCCGGTTCAGGAAGTGTCTAATTATTTTCATTGGTCAACATATTATTGAATAGTAATTCAGCTTGATCTACTGTTCTTTCCCTGAAAACACAACCAGCACAACTATCCAGGTGGTCTCTGGAAGCATCGGTTAGTCCATTATAAAAGACATCAAGTATTTCATTACTCTAAAGAGGATGATCAGGCAAAGCATTAAGTAATTGGAGAAGCCTCCCCCAAGCTTGTGGGAGACTCTCTTCTTCAATTTGCACAAAATTATATATTTCCCATAAGGCAGCTTGTTTCTTATGAGCGGGAAAATATTTAGCAAAGAAGTAATAAATCATATCCTGGGGACTACACACACAACCAGGATTAGGAGAATTAAACCATGTCTTAGCATCACCCTTTAACGAGAATGGAAATAACTTAAGGATATAGTAATAACGAATCTTTTCCTCGTTAGTAAACAGGGTGACTATATCATTCAACTTAGTAAGATGTGACACAACAGTTTCAGATTCATACCATGGAAAGGATCAGATTCAACCAAAGTAATTAACTTGGGATGAACAGAGAAATCATAATCCTTATCAGTAACAAAGATAGGTGAAGTAGCAAAAGCAGGGCCATATTTCATTCTAGCATTCAAAGACTTTTCTTTCAGCTTAGCTAATAATTTCTTAAGATCATATCTATCGTTGTAAGCAAGAAATTCTCTAGCCGTTTCTTCATCCATAACATAACCCTCAGGAATAACAAGCAATTCATATCTAGGGGGAGTATCTTCATCATCACTTTCATCAATATTATCAGTTTCAATATTTGCAGTCTCCCTAACCTTAGCAATTTGTTCATCTAGAAATTCACCTAGTGGCACAGCATTATCAAGCATAGAAGTAGTATCATCATACATAGCAGAAGTTGCATCATCAAGAACATGCGACATATCAGATTCAATAGCAGGAGTAGGTGTCTCAAGTTTACTCATAACAGAGGGTGAATCAAGTGCAGAGCTAGATGGCAGTTCCTTACCTCCCCTCGTAGTTGAGGGATAAATCTTGGTTTTTGAGTCTTTCAAGTTCTTCATAGTGATCAATAGATATAAATCCCAATGGACTTAAACAATATAGCTATGATCTCCGGCAACGGCGCCAGAAAATAGTCTTGATAACCCACAAGTGTAGGGGATCGCAACAGTTTTCGTGGGTAAAGTATTCAACCCTAATTTATTGATTCGACACAAGGGGAGCCAAAGAATACTCTTAAGTATTAGCAGTTGAGTTGTCAATTCAACCACACCTGGAAACTTAGTATCACAAGCAAGGTGGTTCAGTAGCAAGGTAATATGGAAGTAACGGTAACTGTAGCAAAAGTAGCGATAGTGTTTTTGTAGTGATTGTTACAGTAGCAGCGGAAAAGTAAATAAGCAACAAGCAATATGTGAAAACCTTGTAGGCATTGGATCGGTGATGGATAATTATGTCGGATGTGATTCCTCATGTAATAGTTATAACATAGGGTGACACAGAACTAGCTCCAGTTCATCAATGTAATGTAGGCATGTATTCCGAATATAGTCATACGTGCTTATGGAAAAGAACTTGCATGGCATATTTTGTCCTACCCTCCCGTGGCAGCGGGGTCCTAGTGGAAACTAAGGGATATTAAGGCCTCCTTTTAATAGAGTACCGGACCAAAGCATTAACACATAGTGAATACATGAACTCCTCAAACTACGGTCATCACCGGGAGTGGTCCCGATTATTGTCACTTCGGGGTTGCCGGATCATAACACATAGTAGGTGACTATTGACTTGCAAGATAGGATCAAGAACACACTTATATTCATGAAAACATTATAGGTTCAGATCTGAAATCATGGCACTCGGGCCCTAGTGACAAGCATTAAGCATAGCAAAGTCATAGCAACATCAATCTTAGAACATAGTGGATACTAGGGATCAAACCCTAACAAAACTAACTCGATTACATGGTAAATCTCATCCAACCCATCACCGTCTAGCAAACCTACGTTGGGATTACTCACGCACGACGGTGAGCATCATGGAATTGGTGATGGAGGAAGGTTGATGATGACGACGGCAATGATCTCCACCCTCCGGAGCCCCGAACGGACTCCGAATCAGCCCCTCGAGAGAGATTAGGGCTTGGCGGCGGCTCCGTACCGTAAAATGCGATAATTCCTTCTCTCTTATATTTTTCTCCCCGAAAGTGAATATATGGAGTTGAGGAATATGTCGGTGGAGCAACACGGGGCCCACGAGGTAGAGGGCGCGCCCAGGGGGGCGCGCCCCCCACCCTCGTGGACAGGGTTTGGGCCCCCTCGTCTGGTTCTTTCCGCATATATTTTTTATATATTCCAAAATAATTCTCTGTTGAATTTCAGGTCATTCTGAGAACTTTTATTTCTGCACGAAAATAACACCATGGCAGTTCTGCTGAAAACAGCGTCAGTCCGGGTTAGTTCCATTCAAATCATGCAAGTTAGAGTCCAAAACAAGGGCAAAAGTGTTTGGAAAAGTAGATATGTTGGAGACGTATCAGACATAACCCCTAGACCAACACTAATAATATCTTTCTCGCAGTCTATCCTAGCATTAACTGTGTTCAAGAAAGGTCTACCAAATGTAATGGGACAAAAATCATCTTGTGGGGAGCCAAGGACAAGAAAATCAGTAGGATATTTTATTTTCCCACACAAGACTTAACATCTCTAACAATCCCAATTGGTGATATAGTATCTCTATTAGCAAGCTTAATAGTAACATCAATTTCTTCTAACTCGGCAGCTGCAATTTCATTCATCATTTCTTCATATAAAGTAAAATGAATTGCACTCACAGTAGCACCCTAATACGTCTTCGTATCTAGTTTTTCTCATGCTTTTCCTCTTGTTTTGGACTCTAATTTGCATGATTTGAATGAAACTAACCCCGGACTGACGCTGTTTTCAGCAGAACTACCATGGTGTTGTTTTTTGTGCAGAAATAAAAGTTCTCAGAATGAAACAAAACTTTGCGAGGATTTTTTATGGAATAAAAGAGAATTACTGGAGCCAAGACCACAAGATAGGGGCCCCTGGGTGGGCACAACCCACCAGGGCGCGCCCCCCTCTCCTGGCGCGCCCAGGTGGGTTGTACCCACTGATGTCTACTACGCATCCTTCTTCTTGTAGACGTTGTTGGGTCTTCCAAGTGCAGAGGCTTATAGGACAATAGCAAATTTCCCTCAAGTGGATGACCTAAGGTTTATCAATCCGTGGTAGGCGTAGGATGAAGATGGTCTCTCTCAAACAACCCTGCAACCAAATAACAAAGAGTCTCTTGTGTCCCCAACACACCCAATACAATGGTAAATTGTATATGTGCACTAGTTCGGCGAAGAGATGGTGATACAAGTGCAATATGCATGGTAGGTATAGGTTTTGGTAATCTTAAAATATAAAAATATCAAGGTAGCAAGTGGTAAAAGTGAGCATAAATGGTGTTGCAATGATAGGAAACAAGGCCTAGGATTCATACTTTCACTAGTGCAAGTTCTCTCAATAATAATAACATAACTGGATCATATAACTATCCCTCGACATGCAACAAAGAGTCACTCCAAAGTTACTAATAGCGGAGAACAAACGAAGATATTATGGTAGGGTACGAAACCACCTCAAAGTTATTCTTTCTGATCGATCTATTTAAGAGTCCGTAGTAAAATAGCACGAAGCTATTATTTGCACTCGATCTATCTTAGAGTTCGTACTAGAATAACACCTTAATACACAAATCAACCAAAACCCTAATGTCACCTAGATACTCCATTCTTACCTCAAATATCTGTGGGCATGATTATACTATATGCATCACACAATCTCAGATTCATCTATTCAACCAACACAAAATACTTCAAAGAGTGCCCCAAAGTTTCTACCGGAGAGTCAAGACGAAAATGTGTGCCAACCCCTATGCATAGATTCCCAAGGTCACGGAACCCGCAAGTTGATCACCAAAACATACATCAAGTGAATTAATAGAATACCCCATTGTTCCCACAGGTATCCCACGCAAGACATACATCAAGTGTTCTCAAATCCTCAAAGATTCAATCCGATAAGATAACTTCAAAGGGAAATCTCAATCCATTACAAGAGAGGAGAGGGGAGAAACATCATAAGATCCAACTATAATAGCAAAGCTCGCAATACATCAAGATCGTGCCATCTCAAGAACAAGAGAGAGAGAGAAAGAGAGATCAAACACATAGCTACTGGTGCATACCCTCAGCCCCGAGGGTGAACTACTCCCCCCTCGTCATGGAGAGCGTCGGGATGATGAAGATGGCCACCGGAGAGGGATTCCCCCTCAGGCAGAGTGCCGGAACAAGGTCTAGATTGGTTTTCGGTGTCAACAAAGGCTTTCGGCGGCGGAACTCCCGATCTAGGTTACTTTTCGGAGGTTTCAGTATATACAGGAGGTGTTGGAGTCGGGGCCAAGCAAAGGGGGCCTCCGGGCTGTCCACGAGGCAGGGGGCGCGCCCCCCACCCTCATGGACAGCCCGGGCATCTCTTGGTCCTCCTACGGTACTCTGTGGGCTTCTTCTCGTCCAAAAACAGCCTCCGTTGAATTTTAGGTCAACTGGGCTCCGTTTGATACTCCTTTTCCGCGAATCCCTAAAACAGGAGAAAAACATATATTGGAACTGGGCTCTGGGTTAATAGGTTAGTCCCAAAAATCATATGAAAGTGTATATATAAGTCCATAAAACATCCTAGAAGGATAATATAATAGCATGGAACAATCAAAAATTATAGATACGTTGGAGACATATCAGCATCCCCAAGCTTAATTACTGCTCGTCCTTGAGTAGGTAAATGATAACTACTGAATTTTCGATGTGGAATACTACATAACATAATTCTCAATGTGATTTTCTTTATTGTGGCATGAATGTTCAAATATGAAAGATTCAAGACAGAAGTCTATATTGACATATGAAATAATAATACTTCAAGCATACTAACAAAGCAATCATGTCTTCTCAAAATACTATGGCTAAAGAAAGTTATCCCTACAGAATCATATATTCTGGCTATGCTCCCTCTTCATCACACGAAATATTCATATCATGCACAACCCCGGTTTCATCCAAGCACTTGTTTTCATATTCAATTTTTTCAAACCATTCAACTTTCACGCAATACATGAGCGTGAGCCATGGTTATAGCACTATGGGTGGAATAGAGAGGTGGTTGTGGAGAAGACAAAAAGGAGGGAGATAGTCTCACATCGACTAGGCGTATCAACGGGCTATGGAGATGCCCATCAATAGATATAAATGTGAGTGAGTAGGGATTGCCATGCAACGGATGCACTAGAGCTAAATATGTATGAAAGCTCAACAAAAGAAACTAAGTGGGTGTGCATCCAACTTGCTTGCTCATGAAGACCTAGGGCATTTGAGGAAGCCCATCGTTGGAATATACAAGCCAAGTTCCATAATGAAAATTTCCCACTAGTATATGAATGTGACTAAACATTAGACTCTCTATCATGAACAACATGGTGCTACTTTGAAGCACAAGTGTGGAAAAAAGATAGTAGCAATTGTCCCTTATATTTTCTTTTTTTATTTTCTTTTATTTTTTTGGAGGGCCTTCTTTTGTTTGTCCTTTCCTCACATGGGACAATTCTCTATAATGATGATCATCACACTTTCACTAGTGCAAGTTCTCTCAACAATAATATCATAACTGGATCATATAACTATCCCTCGACATGCAACAAAGAGTCACTCCAAAGTTACTAATAGCGGAGAACAAACGAAGAGATTATGGCAGGGTGCGAAACCACCTCAAAGTTATTCTTTCTGATCGATCTATTCAAGAGTCCGCAGTAAAATAGCACAAAGTTATTCTTTTCGCTCGATCTATCTTAGAGTTCGTACTAGAATAACACCTTAACACACAAATCTACCAAAACCCTAATGTCACCTAGATACTCCATTGTCATCTCAAGTATCCGTTGGCATGATTATACGATATGCATCACACAATCTCAGATTCATCTATTCAACCAACACAAAGTACTTCAAAGAGTGCCCCAAAGTTTCTACTGGAGACTCAAGACGAAAATGTGTGCCAACCCCTATGCATAGATTCCCAAGGTCACGGAACCCGCAAGTTGATCACCAAAACATACATCAAGTGAATCAATAGAATACCCCATTGTCACCACAGGTATCCCATGCAAGACATACATCAAGTGTTCTCAAATCCTTAAAGACTCAATCCGATAAGATAACTTCAAAGGGAAAACTCAATCCATAACAAGAGAGTAGAGGGGGAGAAACATCATAAGATCCAACTATAATAGCAAAGCCCGCGATACATCAAGATCGTGCCATCTCAAGAACACGAGAGAGAGAGAGATAGAGAGAGAGATCACATAGCTACTAGTACATACCCTCAGCCCGAGGGTGAACTACTCCCCCCTCGTCATGGAGAGCGCCGGGATGATGAAGATGGCCACCGGAGATGGATTCCCCCTCCGGCAGAGTGCCGGAACAGGGTCTAGATTGGTTTTCGGTGGCAACAGCGGCTTTCGGCGGCGGAACTCCCGATCTAGGTTACTCTTTGGAGGTTTCAATATATATAGGAGGTGTTGGAGTCAGCGCCAGGCAAAGGGAGTCGCCGGGCTGTCCACGAGTCAGTGGGGCGCGCCCAATAGGGGGCGCCCCCCACCCTCGTGGGCAGCCCGGGCATCTCCTGGTCCTCCTCCGGTACTCCGTGGGCTTCTTCTGGTCCAAAAACAGCCTCCGTTGAATTTCAGGTCAATTGGGCTCCGTTTGATATTCCTTTTCCGCGAAACCCTAAAACAGGTGAAAAACATAAACTGGCACTGGGCTCTGGGTTAATAGGTTAGTCCCAAAAATCATATAAAGTATAGAAAAGCCCATAAAACATCCTAGAGGGATAATATAATAGCATGCAACAAACAAAAAATTATAGATACGTTAGAGACGTATCACCCACCTGTTGGCCCCGCAGATGACAACCCCGACCCTATAAATTCCTATTTTCGGAGAAAAAAATCAGGGAGAAAGAATTATCGCGATCCACGAGATGGAGCCGCCGTCACCTCCTGTTCTTCCTCGGGAGGCAAGATTTGGAGTCCATTTGGGGCTCCGTAGAGGGGGATCTTCGTTCGTCGTCATCACCAACCCTTCTCCATCGTCAATTCCATGATGCTCACCACCGGGAGTGAGTAATTCCTTTGTATGCTCGCTGGTCGATGAGGAGTTGGATGAGATTCATCATGTAATGGAGTTAGTTTTGTTAGGGCCTGATCCCTAGTATCCACTATGTTCTTAGATTGATGTTGCTATGACTTTGCTATGCTTAATGCTTGTCACTTTGGGCCCGGGTGCCATGATCTCATATCTGAACCATTCATGTTATCATCATTATATCCATGTTCTAGATCCGATCTTGTAAGTTATAGCCACCTACTATGGTTATGATCCGACAACCCCGGAGTGACTACAACCGGGCCCACTCTCGGTGATGACTGTAGTTTGAGGAGTTCATGTATTCACTATGTGTTAATGCTTTGTTCCGGTTCTCTATTAAAAGGAGGCCTTAATATCCCTTAGTTTATAATATGGACCCTGCTGCCACGGGAGGTTAGGACAAAAGGTGTCATGCACGTTCTTTTAATAAAGCATGTATGACTATTTACGGAATACATGCCTACATTATATCGATGACCTGGAGCTAGTGCTGTATCGCCCTAGGTTATAACTGTCACATGATGAATATCATCCAACGAATCACCGATCCAATGCCTATGAATTTGTCCTATATTGATCTTGCTAAGTTACTACTGATGACGCTACTGTTACACTTGCTACAAAATTACTGCTATCACTATTACTGTTACTATTGCTGTTGTCATTACTATCAAAACTATCAAACTACTTTGCTACTGATCACTTTGCTGCAGATAATTAATCTCCAGGTGTGGTTGAATTGACAACTCAGCTGCTAATACCTTAAAATTTTCTTTGGCCCCCCTTGTGTCAAATTTATAAATTTGGGTTAAATACTCTACCATCGAAAACTGTTGCGATCCCCTATACTTGTGGGTTATCAAGACCTTTTTCTGGCGCCGTTGCCGGGAGCATAGCTATATTTGTTGAGTCACTTGGGATTATTATCATAGTATCACTATGAAGAATCTGAAGGATCCAAAGACCAAGATATTTCCCTCGAAGACGAGGGGAGGTAAGGAACTGCCATCCACTTCTGCTTTAGATTCACCTTCTGTTATGAGTAAACTTGCAACACCACCACATTCTATCAATTCTAATATGTAGCAAGTTATTGATGATGCTACTTCTACTATGAATGATGCTTATGATGATGCTAGTACCTTGCTTGATAATGATGATGTGCCACTTGGTGAATTTGTTACTCTAGCAATTTGTTCATCAAGAAATACATGGCTTGGAGGAGGGGGCAAGGCAACGGCGGCGGTGTCGGTGTCCGGCTCGGACACGAGTCCGGCCCGGCAGGGAAGGCGGCGGCGCGGCGCGGGCCTGGCTCGGCTGGGCCTTCGGCCCAGTCGGGCACGGGGACTCTCTTTTTTTAAAATCGCCGAATCTAAGAAAAATTCTAGAAAATAAAATAAAAATCTAAAAATGCCAAAACAAAATTTCACCGTCTAAATGAAATATTTAGAACAAGATGAACATTTTTCTTGGCCCTAAATGCATTTTTGAAAACATGCAATTTTTCCTAAATTCAAATAAAATAGCAAAACTCCAAAATAAAACTTATTTGTTTTTTCTATTAAATCCTCAGTATTTCTTTATTTTTGGGAGAGTCATTTTACTCCCTCTCTCATATTTTCATATTAGAAATACTTCAAGATAAAATAAATAAAATCAATGATCCTATTTTCAAAATTTGAGAAACCTCACATATGAAAATAACGAAATCCCCAACTCTCTCCGAGGGTCCTTGAGTTGCGTAGAATTTCTTGGATCCACCAAAAGCAAGAAAATATGATATGCATTGATGATCTAATGTATAACATTCCAAATTAAAAATTTGGGATGTTACAGTACTGCAATGAACTCATTCTTTGTTTATATTTGTGTTAAACCTACTGTATTCCAACTTCTCTATGATTCATATCCTCCAATACTACTTATAGATGCATCGGAATAAGCAAACAACACACGAAAAACAGAATCTGTCAAAAACAGAATAGTCTGCAGTAATGTGCAGGTTACGCCTACTTCTGGAACTCCAAAAAATTCAAACTAAATTGGTAAATTTCTGGAATTTATCTACCAATCATCTTCAAAAATAATCAACTAAATAGCACGCTCCAGTGAAATCTGAAGACTACTTTAGCCAGCGCTAATGATTCTGTTTTTCACAGCAAGATCACATAAACTTCACACAAGTATTCCCAAAGGTTCTACTTGGCACAAACACTAAACAAAACATGAAACCACATCTAATCAGAGGCTAGATGCAATATTTATTCCCTTACAGCAACAAAAACAAAAAACATAAAATTGGGTTGCCTCCCAACAAGCGCTATCGTTTAACGCCCCTAGCTAGGCATGATGATTTCAATGAAGCTCGTGTAAAAGATAATAAATGAAACATAAAGAAAGCATCATGAAGAATATGACTAGCACATTTAAGTCTAACCCACTTCCTATGCATAGGGATTTTGTAATCAAACAACTTATGGGCGCAATAATCAACTAGCGTAGGAAGGGAAAACAAGCATAGCTTCAAAACTTTAAGCACATAGAGAGGAAACTTGATATTATTGCAATATGTAGAAGCATATGATCTTCTCTCATAATAATTTTTAGTAGCATCATGAATGAATTCAATAATATAACCAGCACATAAAGCATTCTTTTCATGATCTACTTGCATAGAAATTTTACTACTATCCACATAAGCAAAATTCTTCTCATTCATAGTAGTGGGAGCAAACTCAACAAAACAGCTATCATGTGAAGCATAATACAATTGAAAATTAAAATCATGATGACAAGTTTCATGGTTATCATTATTCGTAATAGCATACAAGTCATCACAATAATCATCATAGATAGCAACTTTGTTCTCATAATCAATTGGAATCTCTTCTGAAATAGTGGATTCATCACTAAATAAAGTCATGACCTCTCCAAATCCACTTTCATCAATATAATCATCATAAATAGGAGGCATGCTTTCATCATAATAAATTTGCTCATCAAAACTTGGGGGACTAAAAATATCATCTTCATCAAACATAGTTTCCCCAAGCTTTTGGCTTTGCATATCATTAGTATCATGGGTATTCAAAGAACTTATACTAACAACATTGCAATCATGCTCATCATGCACATATTTTATGCCAAGCATTCTATGTAATTCGTCTTCTAGTACTTGAGCACAATTTTCCTTTCCATCATTTTCACAAAAGATATTAAAAAGATGAAGCATATGAGGTAACCTTAATTCCATTTTTTTGTAGTTTTCCTTTATAAACTAAACTAGTGATAAAACAAGAAACTAAAAAGATTCGATTGCAAGATCTAAAGATATACCTTCAAGCACTCACCTCCCCGGCAACGGCGCCAGAAAATATTTTGATGTCTACTACACAACCTTCTTCTTGTAGACGTTGTTGGGCCTCCAAGTGCAGAGGTTTGTAGGACAGTAGCAAATTTCCCTCAAGTGGATGACCTAAGGTTTATCAATCCGTGGGAGGCATAGGATGAAGATGGTCTCTCTCAAACAACGCTGCAACCAAATAACAAAGAGTCTCTTGTGTCCCCAACACACCCAATACAACGATAAATTGTATAGGTGCACTAGTTCAGCGAAGAGATGGTGATACAAGTGCAATATGGATGGTAGATATAGGTTTTTTGTAAACTGAAAATATAAAAACAGCAAGGTAGCAAGTGGTAAAAGTGAGCATCAACGGTGTTGCAATGATAGGAAACAAGGCCTAGGGTTCATACTTTCACTAGTGGAAGTTCTCTCAACAAGGATAACATAATTGGATCATATTACTAGCCCTCAACATGCAACAAAGAGTCACTCCAAAGTAACTAATAGAGGAGAACAAACGAAGAGATTATGGTAGGGTACGAAACCACCTCAAAGTTATTCTTTCTGATCGATCTATTCAAGAGTTCGTAGTAATGTTCAATCTATCATAGAGTTCGTACTAGAATAACACCTTAAGACACAAATCAACCAAAACCCTAATGTCACCTAGATACTCCAATGTCACCTCAAGTATCCATGGGTATGATTATACGATATGCATCACACAATCTCACAAACATCTATTCAACCAACACATAGAACTTCAATGAGTGCCCCGAAGTTTCTACCGGATAGTCAAGACGAAAACGTGTGCCAACCCCTATGCATAGGTTCCCAAAGTCACGGAACCCGCAAGTCGATCACCAAAACATACATCAAGTGGATCACTTGATACCCCATTGTCACCACAGATAAACACGTGCATGACATACATCAAGTGCTCTGAAATCCTTAAAGACTCAATCCGATAAGATAACTTCAAAGGGAAAACTCAATCCATTACAAGAGAGTAGAGGGGGAGAAGCATTATAAGATCCAAATAGAATAGAAAAACTCGCGATACATCAAGATCGTGCCATCTCAAGAACACGTGAGAGAGAGAGAGAGATCAAACACATAGCTACTGGTACATACCCTCGGCCTCGAGGGTGGACTACTCCCTCCTCGTCATGGAGAGCTCCGGGATGATGAAGATAGCCACCGAAGAGGGTCCCCCCTCCGGCAGGGTGCCAGAACGGGTCTAGATTGGTTTTCGATGGAAATAGAGGCTTTTGGCGGCGGAACTCCCGATCTAGGTTATTTTCCGGAGGTTTCAGTATTTATAGGATTTTTTTGCGTAGGTCTCAAGTCAGGGGGTCTCTGGGCTGTCCACGAGATAGGGGCACACGCCCACCTGGAGTGGGCGCGCCCCCCACCCTCGTGGGCAGCCCGTGTCTCTCCTGGCCCAACTCTTTTACTTCGGTGGCTTCTTTTGGTCCAGAAAAAATCACCAAAAATTGGCACGTCAATTGGACTCTGTTTGATATTCCTTTTCTGTAAAACTCAAAAATAAGGAAAAAACAAAAACTGGCACAAGGCTCTAGGTTAATAGGTTAGTCCCAAAAATAATATAAAAGTGTATGACAAAGCCCATTAAACATCCAAAACATCATAAATAATAGCATGGAACAATCAAAAATTATAGATACGTTGGAGACGTATCAACCTCCAGAAAAAATATCCATTGCCATCTCTCCCATGTTCTTGAGCTCAAACCCGCAGATTTTGATCTCTTTGCTCGAAGCTGCATTTCCAAAACTGTTTCGAGGGATTGTTGCTTGGTATGTGACTCCACCATTTGTCCAATTAGTTTTTGTTTTAGTGGCTTATACTTTGAATAATTATCTACTCTTGGTGCTGCTGTAGATGTGCTTGCATGTTGAATTCTTAGAATTCTAAGTAGTTTGAATGCTTGCTATGGCTTCTATGTATCCCTATGAGTAGCTGCTATTAATTTTATAAAGTTTTGTTGACAAATTTTTGTCACCCCAAAATTTTTATTTTCAGAAAATTGTACGCAGACATTATGATATTATTTGGAAGGAGTTCTTCGAGGAGAAGGTCCTTGGGGGCATCTTCTAGTGACAGTTCCGCCCGCCGGTCTTATGTTGAACCAAGTACAAGCTCCACATGAAGTGGCACTACCAAAACATGCTTATGGCCTTGTGATGAGTATATTATGCGAGTGGGAATTAAGGAGGAATTTTAGCAATATGTTCACAATGCCGGCCTCGGTCCCTACCTTTCAGATAAGTGTGAAAACGCCAACTTCTCACTAAATCATTTGTTAAAGAATTTAAATATTTTCCATGAGAGTTTAGGGTGTCGTTTATGCTTTATGATAATCCATTTACTATTCCACTTGAGAATTTCACTTACCATTGCAAAATTCCTTTTTGGGGTTCGCTTGCTAAGCCACCAACGGCTAAGTATGAATCGATCTTGACTGGCCTTTGTTACGGTGAAAATAGGGGAGTGAGACAAGGAATAATAAAGAGCATTCACTTTCCCGCAATTCAGTATTTTGCGTTATTTAACGGGAAATGTATAGTAGGCAAGTAAGACTATAGCATACTCTATGCGCCAGACTTGAGCCTCATCCACATCGCTCTCACTGGTGAAAGGAATTATAACCTTGGAGCGATTGTTGCACGTAGACTTCATAATAATGCTAACAGTGGCTGGTTCTATGGTGGAATTTACGCCACGCGTTTAGCATGAGGGCTGGGTGTTTCACCTTTACCCTTTGATCCCATCCTATCCATGCAGTATTTAGGTTTTGACACCTTAAAGGAGCATAAGATTCTCAAGGGAAAGGTTTATAACTTCACTTATAATTTGTTGTTTAATCAATCACATGTTGTGGACACATATTTTTCCGTGCTTGCTCTTTTTGACTATAACAGCAAGGGAATATATTTTGTTATTGAGAGCGAGGCTGAAAGTGCAACTAATCCCCGGGTGGTTTTGGTAATTAATAACAACATATATATCATTGAACTAATATTCTCTTGAGAATCATTTCAGAAAAGTTCGATGATATGGGTATGGAAATGTCTGAAGAAGTGGACCCCTCAAAATGCTAAGACAAGCATTGGCAAAAGCTCAAGACTCCATTTTTGGTTTAGTGATCAAAGATCACATTGAGTCCATAGGAAAAGCCAATACTATTAAAAGGGGATGAGGTTGTGTTAATGTTCTTGTTGCTCAAGTGCTTGGTGATCTAACTCCCTCAACTATCAGCACTATTCACTACTTAACACACACCCATAAGTAATCTCGGTCAAACCAACTCTGTCTCACCGAGATGAAGTTATCTCTACAAACCCTAACATCTCGGTCACACCGATTTATCCAAATCAGTCCCACCGAGATGAACCACTTCTGCCAGTTTTCCAAACCCTAGAAAAATCGGTCTTACCGAGTTTGAGATCGGTCACACCGAAACTGAACTGCCAACCTTCTGTAACCATTTCACATCATATCGGAATATCCGAGTTTGCATTATCGGTCTCACCGAAATGGGCAAGGTTCTGCCTTGACTCAAATCGGTCGCACCGATAATTCATTTTCGGTCAAACCGATTCTGGCATGTTCCCACTCTTTCTCAAATCGGTCCAACCGAGTTTTCTTTCTCGGTCTCACCGAAATCTCCAACGTTCATATCAGAAACACTTTCGGTCCCACCGAGATGGTATTTTCGGTCCCACCGAAAATCCCAACGTTCACTATATTTGAACTTTCGGTCTGACCGAGTTTTCACTTCGGTCTCACCGAGATTGGTCAAATGTGTGTGTTACGGTTGGATTTTGTGTGGAGGCTATATATACCCCTCCACCCCCTCCTCATTCGTGAGGAGAGCCATCAGAAAGTACCACCATTCCTACCATACACTTTCTGAGAAGTGAACCACCTACCCTTGTGTTGAGATCAAGCCATTCCATTCCTACCATATGAAACTTGATCTCTAGCCTTCCCAAGTTGCTTTCCACTCAAATCTTTCTTCCACCACAGCCATATCAGTGAGGAGAGTTGAGTGTTGGGGAGTTTATCACTTGAAGCACAAGAGCAAGGAGTTCATCACCATCAACACCGTCTATTACCTTTTGGGGGGTGGTGCCTCCTAGATTGGTTAGGTGTCGCTTGGGAGCCTCCGTCTTCGAGATGTGGAGTTGAACCAAGAAGTTTGTAAGGGCAAGGAGATCGCCTACTTCGTGAAGATCTACCCCGAGTAAGGCTAGTCCTCCGTGGGCGTAGGCCGTGATGGAATAGACAAGGTTGCTTCTTCGTGGACCCTTCGTGGGTGGAGCCCTCCGTGGACTCGCGCAGCCGTTACCCTCCGTGGGTTGAAGTCTCCATCAACGTGGATGTACGATAGCACCACCTATCGGAACCACGACAAAAATCTCCGTGTCACCAAACTGCGTTTGATCTTCTCCACCTCCTTTTTACATGTGCAATTTACTTTCCGCTGCATATACTCTAGAATTGCATGTGTAGGGTGTTACTTGAATTGATCTTGTTTGTGAAACTGCCAAAAACTTTGCATGATCTAAAGGCAGATTTTTTATATTGTCAAGTAGTCTAATCACCCCCCCTTCTAGACCTACTTCGATCCTACAAGTGGTATCAGAGCTTTGGTCTCCATCGCCTTGGTTTCCATTGCATTGGACTCCATAAGCTTGGTTTCACAACCTAGGAGAGTATGGCGTCTAGTGAGGGTAATTATCGTAGAGGTCCTTACTTTGATGGTACAAATTTTGCTAGTTGGAAGCATAAAATGAAAATGCATATTCTTGGTCATAACCCTGCCGCATGGGGCATTATTTGTGTTGGCATGCAAGGTGATTTCTTTGAAGAAGGAAAAGTTCCAGATCGCGAAGCTACACCCGAAGAGTTGCGGATGTTGCAAAACAATGCTCAAGCTTGTGACATTCTCTTCAATGCTTTGTGTCCCGAAGAGTTCAACAAAATCAGCCGTCTTGAGAATGCTAAAGAGATTTGGGATACTTTGGTTGAAATGCACGAAGGTACTGAATCTGTGAAGGAATCAAAGCTAGATATTCTTCAAGGTCAACTTGACAAGTTCAAGATGAAGGATGGTGAAGGAGTCGCTGAAATGTACTCTAGGCTTGCTCTCATCACAAATGAGATTGCAGGCTTAGGAAGCGAAGAAATGACCGACCGATTCATCATTAAGAAGATTCTCAGAGCTTTGGATGGAAAGTATGACACCGTGTGCACTTTGATCCAAATGATGCCAAACTACAAGACTCTCAAGCCAACTGAAGTCATTGGAAGAATTGTTGCCCATGAAATGACACTTAAGGATAAGGAAGAGCTTCACAACAAGTCAAGTGGTGCTTACAAAGCTTCAAGTGATGCTCCTACTACCTCAAGTGAGAAGCTAATTTCCAATGAAGAGATAAGCCTAATGGTCAGGAACTTCAACAAGTTCTACAAGAATAGAGGCAAAGAAAGAAGCTCAAAGTCTAGATCATATGATGAAAAGAGATCTTCTAGTCGTGATCGAAACTGCTACAATTGTGGAAGACCCGGACACTTCTCAAATGAGTGTACGGCTCCCCACAAGAGAAGAGAAGAATCTCCAAGAAGAAGAGCAAGAGATGAGTCACCTCGGAGAGAGAGAAGGAGTAGAGATGATCGTTATGAACGAAGACCCTCTCGGAGAAGCAAGGATTCGGAGAGGAAAGACAAGTCATCAAGGAGCTACACAAGAAGAAGACATCAAGCTCATGTTGGTGAATGGGTCTCCGGCTCCGACTCTGACAGTCAATCCGATGGAAGCTATCACTCCGACTCCGACTATAGTCAAGATGAAGGTGTTGCCGGACTTGCACTCATATCCTCCAACTCCAACTCCTACGACTTATTTGATTCACCAAATGAGGGAATTGGAAGAAGCTTCATGGCTAAAGGTCCCAAGGTAACACACCCTGAATTCATTGACTTTGATAGTGATGAGGATGACTTACTTGGTGAAGATGAGCTCTTGCATGATAAATCTAGTGAGCTTAGTAATGATGAAAATGCTAGTAGTCTTTATAGTCGAGAAGAGTCGAATGACAATGCTATGAAGGAGATTGAGCGTCTAACTAAAGAACTAAACACTCTTAAGTTAGCTCATGAAACAACTCAAGAAGATCATAGAGAGCTCCTAAGATCTCATGAGAAGCTATGCTTCGAGAAGCTCACTCTAGAGCAAGAACATGAGTTTCTAAAAGCGATCAATGACGATCTTCGAAAGAAGAGTTCTTCATATCTTGCCAAACGACTTCTCTTGTCTAATTTCTTGCCACCTATTAAGACTAAGCATGACAAGCATAAGAAAAATTCTTCCTCTAGTAGTAACAATAACAATGTTAAATCCAATATTGTTGCTTCTAGTAGTTCTCTTGATTCCACTAACAATGTTTCAAGCCAAGTTACACTTGAGCAAGAAAATAGCTTATTCAAGGAAATCATAGAGAAAGGTGTCTACAAGAGTCTTGCCGGAAGCAAGAACTTTGAGGAGATTGTTCGCAAACAAGGAAGACACCGGAAGAATCAAGGGATTGGTTTTGAGCGAAAGTTCAACGCCGAAGGTGTTGAGTGGGAAGAAGGTCAATACCCTACTCCACAGTTTGTCTCACAAAAGGAGAAGTATGATCCTACTTCTTCCAATGTGGAACAAGCTCAAGATGACCTTCCACCACAAGACCACAAGCTAAAGGCCAAGGACAAGCTTCAAGAGGAGATTGATGCATTCATTGAAGCACCTCAAGCCATGGTCAAGTGGGTTCCCAAGGACACATCAAGTTCTACTTCGTCAAGCTCAACTACAACACCAAGGATTCCCATCAAGATGATGTGGATCCCAAAGAAGAAGAACTAGTAGGTTCTTGAGGGTGACTCCGCCAACAAACTTCACTCATATTCGTTTTGGCAAGAACTTGCGCAATCAACTTCCACATCATGCACTAGTTCATGGAGTCACAAACCCTCTTGTTGGTAAGTCAAGGGACAAGGTAATCATTGCTTTCATGGACATCATCTCTTGTGTACTTCACTCTATGTCCATGGATATTCTTGTTTGTTCCTTGTGGGACTAACCCATGTAGGTATTGAAAGTGCCCTAATCCAAGGATAGCTCTCAACTCTTGATGATCTACATCAACATTGAGCATCCACATCTTCAACATCTACATGAAGTCTTCTACGACAACCCAAGGTTAGTTTGACCCTTTAAAAGGGGTTCTCACATCTAGGGGGAGCTTTGCTCTAAAAATTGAGCTAAAGCATCTCCAAATGATGTGAACACATAAATGCTTTATGTAAAAGTGGTAACCCCACTTGTGCTTAAACGATGAGTATGACCTATGATCAAATGTTCTCATTTGGCTCCTAAGTCAATATACATAGATGACCTAGTCATCGACAATTTGTGTGCTAGTAGCTAGAGTTTTGGTTGTGCATGTTTGACACATATTTCAGTTGCTATCTTATTGTGTGAGCATGTTGAATGCATGATTCTATTCATTCAAGGACATCCATTTGTGGTTTTGATTGTTTTGGTTTCTTTTTCTGGCCAAATGGATGGACAAGAATGCCTAAGCACCTTCCCTAGCTATCTATGCTATCTTGTCTCAAATTCTATTCATGCTTATATCACAACTTTGAACAAGTCTTTTTCGGACAGTCCGAGTGAGGAGCACTCGGAACCACCGATTCGTCTAAGGCTGACTTCCAAAACCTTCTAAGTCCATTTCGGTCTGACCGGCTTCCCAATCTCGGTCCAACCGAAACACTTAGATTGATCTAGGTTTCATCTCGGTGAAACCGAGTTCAAAATCTCGGTCTGACCGATATGTGTAACTGCTAGCAGATATACATCTCGGTGACACCGAGTTTTTCAACTCGGTCCCACCGACAGCACGGGGTTATATATACTGAGGGCTGCGCGCGATCTATTCCTTTCAAACGTTCGCCCTCCAAGACCCCTGCTGCCGCCGCCCTGGTCTAGGGATCGTCGCCTTCGTCACCTGTGCGCCCTCGCCGCAGGTCTCCGCCGCCGTCAACGGTAATCATCTCCGCCGTTGCCGCCGTAGAGGGACACCACCAAGTTAGGGTGTGTCCCGATCCCTTTCATGCTCCACTTCTGATTCTTGCATGATAGGACTGCCCTGATTCAATCCACGTTTGATATGATCCCAATACATTGTTCAGATCTTCTAGTTTCGAGGAAAATTCTTAGGTTTAGGTTTCCACGGAATGCATCTCGGTGAAGCCGATTCCTGAAACTCGGACTGACCGATTTGGTCTCTGACCATTGCACTACATAGTTCGGTCTGACCGAGTTGTGGAAATCGGAATGTCCGAATTGAAGTTTCTGTGAAACCCTAAGTTTTCGGTAGGACCGAAACCCATTTTGGTCTGACCGAAAGTGGTGTGTAGGTTCTGTTGAACACTTCGGTTACACCGAAACTTGAAATCGGTTTGACCGAAATACATTCTGTGAAAACTCAAAACTAAGTTTTTAAACTCATTTTTCTTTGCAAAAACTTCTGCAGTTGTGATAACTCTTCTACTCTGCCTACACCTTATCTTTTCACAGGTTCTTCAGCCATGTCAGATGTCAGTGACAGCCAAAACAGGTCTGAATCACCGTTTGCTGAAATTCCAGAGGCAGATACAAGTCCTGCAAGCAGCTCTAGTGATGATGGTGAGAGGAGCACCCCTAGTGGTTTGCCTCCCGCAGCTACGAGAACCAGGAAGAAGAGAACTTCTGATGATGAGGATTCCGACTTTGTTGCTGAGGAAGTTACCTCCAAGCCCAAGAAGAATGTGGTTGCCAAAGAGCACCAAGGGCAGCAGCCAAGGAAAGGCACAAGCAAGGTAAAACAGTCTGCAGTTGCTAAGAAGCTCAACTTGGAAGAGCCTGCTCCAAGCAAGGTGAAGAAGACTTCCAAAAGGAAGAGGGTTGTTTATGCTGAACCTCAAGTTGATGCTGAAGAAGAAGAAGAAGAAGATGCACCCCAGCCTCCTTCTCAGAAAGCTAAGTTCATGGGTGATGCTATTCGGGCTCAAGCCTCTTCTAAGCCCAAGAAGCCTGCTCCAGTCAAAGCAGCTCCAGCCAAGCCCAAGAGAACAACCAGAAGCATTCCAGCCTCTGAGAAGAACAAAGGTGAGATGCCACCTTCTGAGTCAGATGAAGAGCATGTGTTGCTCAAGCTCCGTCCCAACTTGCCACTCCACAATGATGCTCATCCTCAAGCTGAGGACATGAAGGCAAGGAAGGACAAAGGTCTCAGGCTATGGAGACAGTCTGATCCATATGCCGTAAGGAGAAGGACTGCTGTGGACCCCAGATTCCACACCAGAGAGCAGCAGGATTTCTATGAGACCGTGCTAATGGATAAGAAGCCCATTGTTGCTGACACCAGATATGTTGACTGGAAGTACATTGACAGTGAAGAGCACCGGGACTTCTTTCCCCATGTGCATGAGAGCTTTACTGCATGTGGAGTTGCTGATTTTGTGGGTCAAGAACTGACAGCATGGAATGACGAGATGATCATGCAGTTCTATGCCACAGCCCACTTCTATCCTGATGGCAAGATCACCTGGATGACTGAAGGTCAAAGGTTTTCTTCAACTGTTGAAGAATGGGCAGAACTTCTGAACGCTCCTGTGCAGAGAGAGGACGACATTGATGTCTATGGGATTCCTAAGAAGAGTCATGATTCCATGAAAAATATGTACAAGGAGATCCCAGCTGCTGATTTAGAGGGATGGAAGCTCGGCTCAGTGTATTATCTCCAAGCAGGTCTGACCACCACTAACACTATTCTGAGGCATACTTTGATGCCTAAGTCAGGTGACCACCGGATGATACGAGGCTATTCTATCAACATGCTGCACATTCTCGATGAGAAGGCACCTTTTAAGGTGATGGACTTGATGGTAGAAACCATTAAGAGGACTGCAGCTGACCAAAAGAGGTCATGTGGGTTTGCACCGCAGATACAGATGCTCATCAACGCCAAGTTTGGCACGGGCAAATTCATGTTGGATAGGAAGCACTTGCCACTGCAGCCAGAGCATGAGGACAACGTAGTTGTGATGGATGAAGAGGATCCCACCTCAGTTGAAGGGCAAGCCAAGATCGAAGCTGCAAAGAAAGCCAAAGCTGACAAAGAGGCAGCAGCAGCAGCAGCTAAGCCAAAGAGCTTTGGAGAACAGATTCTTGAAGCAACCCAGAGAATTGAACAACGCCTGGCCAGCATTGAGCAATCTCAGGAGAGCCTTGAGAGGATTGTCGAGGACAAGATCCACGCTCTAGACGTGAAGCTGACTGAGATTCAGGTGTCTGTCAACAAGCTTGAGGCAGACATGGAGGAGACTAGGCAGGAGAGAGCAGAGCTTATGCAGGATGATATAGTCCAGGACTCTCATCGCCAGACTGCTCCGGTTCCCAGAGGATCCAGATCTGCAGCTATCCCAGTGACAGACTCCAGGGCTACCACTTCAGCACCAGCTACAGCTCCAGCAGTTCCTTCAGCTCCAGCATCCACTCCTCCACCGCAGACATCAGCAGAGGTCTTCGCAGATGCAGCTATCTCTACACCGACATCTACCCAGACGGGAGCCGCCAGCCGAGCCCGCAGTGACGTTTAGCTCTATACCTTTTCGAACTTTTTGGTAACTTGTTGCCAAAGGGGGAGAAATTGTTATAGATCATAGGGCTTCGAGAGAGAGAGTGCTCTTTCGTTTTTCGTCTTTTGCCGGTTTCTCTTTGAGTTACATTGGTTTCTTTTGGTTCCAGATACTTTATGTGTGCTTGCTACTACGTTTGATGCTACCTTAATGAGTGCTTAGTCATACTATGCTTTAATGTGTGCTTATTGCTTATCCTATGCTATTCCTTATTGTATGGCTATTTACTATTGTCTTGGTGATTGAGTGCATGTTATTCATTCTTATCATTTTGTGCGCTCCACCAAGATGTATGTGACATGGAAGAGTGACCCATAATCCTAATCGATTGTGCATTTGCATTCAAACGCAAATTTTAAATAATGCACAAATTTAGGGGGAGCTCTTGTTTATCACATACTTCTCAAAGCGACGATATTATTCATTGATTATATCTTTTGTCGAAGCTTTGATCTATATGTTGTCATCAATTACCAAAAAGGGGGAGATTGAAAGTGCAACTAATCCCCGGGTGGTTTTGGTAATTAATAACAACATATATATCATTGAACTAATATTCTCTTGAGAATCATTTCAGAAAAGTTCGATGATGTGGGTATGGAAATGTCTGAAGAAGTGGACCCCTCAAAATGCTAAGACAAGCATTGGCAAAAGCTCAAGACTCCATTTTTGGTTTAGTGATCAAAGATCACATTGAGTCCATAGGAAAGCCAATACTATTAAAAGGGGATGAGGTTGTGTTAATGTTCTTGTTGCTCAAGTGCTTGGTGATCTGACTCCCTCAACTATCAGCACTATTCACTACTTAACACACACCCATAAGTAAAGGGCTGCCAACCTTCTGTGATCAGTTGACATCAATTCGGAATATCCGAGTTTATATTTTCGGTCTCACCGAAATGGCAAACCCTAACCTTTGACTCACTTCGGTCTCACCGAGATGGTATTTTCGGTCCCACCGAAAATCCCAACGTTCACTATATTTGAACTTTCGGTCTAACCGAGTTTTCACTTCGGTCTGACCGAGATTGGTCAAATGTGTGTGTAACGGTTGGATTTTGTGTGGAGGCTATATATACCCCTCCACCCCCTCCTCATTCGTGAGGAGAGCCATCAGAAAGTACCACCACTTCTATCATACACTTTCTGAGAAGTGAACCACCTACCCTTGTGTTGAGATCAAGCCATTCCATTCCTACCATATGAAACTTGATCTCTAGCCTTCCCAAGTTGCTTTCCACTCAAATCTTTCTTCCACCACAGCCATATCAGTGAGGAGAGTTGAGTGTTGGGGAGTTTATCATCTGAAGCACAAGAGCAAGGAGTTCATCACCATCAACACCGTCTATTACCTTTTGGGGGGTGGTGCCTCCTAGATTGGTTAGGTGTCGCTTGGGAGCCTCCGTCTTGATGATGTGGAGTTGAACCAAGAAGTTTGTAAGGGCAAGGAGATCGCCTACTTCGTGAAGATCTACCCCGAGTAAGGCTAGTCCTCCGTGGTCGTAGGCCGTGATGGAATAGACAAGGTTGCTTCTTCGTGGACCCTTCGTGGGTGGAGCCCTCCGTGGACTCGCGCAGCCGTTACCCTCCGTGGGTTGAAGTCTCCATCAACGTGGATGTACGATAGCACCACCTATCGGAACCACGACAAAAATCTCCGTGTCACCAAACTGCGTTTGATCTTCTCCATCTCCTTTTTACATGTGCAATTTACTTTCCGCTGCATATACTCTAGAATTGCATGTGTAGGGTGTTACTTGAATTGATCTTAATTGTGAAACTGCCAAAAACATTGCATGATCTAAAGGCAGATTTTTTATATTGTCAAGTAGTCTAATCACCCCCCCTCTAGACCTACTTTCGATCCTACAGAGGCCCGAGCTCATAACGCAGCAGTGGTGGCAGCACGGCGGGCTGGGGCGTCCACACAGAGAGCCTCCGTGAGCCACCACGATGACTACTACCCTCTTGGCTACTGATCGACTGCCAAGCTAGGCCAAAAGCCTAAGCTTGGGGGAGTACGTGTTTCTCACCGACAATACATTTATGTTTACATATCATTCTATTTGTCGGTGCTCACACTTTTTCATTGTACCATCCATGCTTAGATTCATTTTCTTGCTTTCTTCTTGTGTGTTTGAAAAACTTTAGAAAAAACAAAAAAAATAGTTGTAGTAATTTACTTTCTATGCATGCTTAGTAGTAGCACTAAAAATAAAATCCAAAAAGATTCCTTGTTCTTCTTTTGATTGTTGGGAGCTTTCCCGGGTAAATAGTTTTTCTAGTTTTTGCTTTTTCCTTGTATTTATGTGTTCAAGAAAACAAAAACTTCAAAAATATTTCAGTGTGTTTCTCTGAATTTCTTTTCCTTTTATTCGAGTTGTACCGAGGAGAAGACCACGATGAAAATGTTGAGTGGCTCTCATATGAATAATTGTTGAACTAATAAAGACCACATTTTACCTTGTCTTCTCATGTTGAATAAAATGTTTTGGAGATTCCAGCTTAGTCCACGGGACTCTTGCACTATTATTATTTTCATATTATTTGGTCGTGTAAGTGAAAGGCAATACGATGAACTGGCAGTGGCAAGGAGAAACTGGTATGAACTCAACTTGTTCTGTTTGTGTAAATATGTTTAACCTTGTACCCATGATTCAGCCCATTATGATTAAACATGTTTGCCATGACAATTAGAGATTATAGTTTCTCATGCCATGCATAAATAGCTAGGAGTTAATAATGATTTATCTTCGATATCAACATAGCATTAAAATGATTGTGATACAGTATGATGATATGGTATCCTCCTCTAAATGTTAAAGTGGCTTGATTTGGCACATGTTTATGCATGTAGTATAATCAAAACCAACATAGCCTCTATGATATTTATGTTCATGGTGTCCATATCCTACTTATGCGGGTGTCCAATGTTTATTATGCATGATGCATGTTCATGACCATTGTTGTTCTCTAGCTTCTGGCCACTTCCCAACCTATTTGCTAGCCTTCACTTGTACTAAGCGGGGATACTACTTGTGCATCAAATTCTAAAACTCAAACTTATTCCAGATGAGTCCACCATACCTACCTATATGCGGTATTACCCTGCCATCCAAAGTAAATTTGCATGTGCCACCTCTAAAAACTTCAAATAAATATCCTTTTTGTGTGTCTGGATCGTTCATGGCATGACAGGAGGTGGTTGGTATTTTCCATGCTAAGCGGGTTATTCTCAGGTTGAGTGTTTATTCACTCGACATTGCACAAGAAAAGGGTGGTAATAGGGATTCCCAGTCCCAAACTGCAAAAAGAAAAAGCATACAAATAAACAAAAAAACTCCCAATGGAGTTCAAACATTTACTATTCTTCTTGGGAACCGCCATTAGCTCGTTTAGCATGGGAGATGTCAATAGCTGATAGTCGTGAAGTGAATGAGAAGGGTGCACCTCTCAAAAATTTCATTTACCTCTGTTTTAAAATTTTGAGCTCTGCCACCTCTGCAAATCACTGCTTCCATCTGCGAAGGGACTTTCTATTTACGTTTATGTTGTGTCATCACCTTCTCTAATAAGTGCCAGATCTGAGAGCACTGTTGTCATGCATATGCATTGTGTGCAGTGAATGTTGGGTGTTAGCATGACTGGAAATTTTCTACCATGAATTACAATGTTTAGTCGCTGCTTGAACTTTGAAGGTGCTCTACATTTATGTTTTGCGGTCTCAGAAAGGGCTAGTGAGATACCACTATTGTCATATTATATCATGGTCGTTTTGACAACGGGTGCTGTTTGAGATCTCTTATTATAGCTCGCTAGCTGATTATGTCATTGATGTGAGTTAATATAATCTTTAAATGTTATTGATTGACATGGTTAGTTATAATGTTGGCTGAAAACCTAGGTGCTATTGAAGCTTATTTATGCAAACAAGAGCAAAAGAGTTCGTAAAAGTTTTTCTTTCTCACTTTCAGTTTATCAACTGAATTGCTTGAGGACAAGCAAAGGTTTAAGCTTGGGGGAGTTGATACGTCTCCAACGTATCTACTTTTTCTCACGCTTTTCCTCTACTTTTGGACTCTAATTTTCATGATTTGAATGAAACTAACCCCGGTCTAACACTGTTTTCAGCAGAACTACCATGGTGTTGTTTTTTGTGCAGAAATAAAAGTTCTTGGAATGAAACGAAACTTTGCAAGGATTTTTTATGGAATAAAAGAGAATTATTGGAGCCAAGACCCACCAGAGAGGGGCCCTGGGTGGGCACAACCCACCAGGGCGCGCCCCCTCTCCTGGCGCGCCCAGATGGGTTGTACCCATCTGGTGGCCCCACATACGACAACCTTAACCCTATAAATTCCTATTTTCGAAGAGAAAAATCAGGGAATTATCGCGATCCACGAGACGGAGCCGCCATCACCTCCTGTTCTTCCTCGGGAGGCCAGATCCGGAGTCCGTTTGGGGCTCCGGAGAGGGGGATCTTCGTTCTTCGTCATCACCAACCCTTCTCCATCACCAATTCCATGATGCTCCCCACCGGGAGTGAGTAATTCCTTCATAGGCTTGCTGGTCAGTGAGGAGTTGGATGAGACTCATCATGTAATCGAGTTAGTTTTGTTAGGGCCCAATCCCTAGTATCCACTATGTTCTTAGATTTATGTTGCTATGACTTTGCTATGCTTAATGCCTGTCACTTTGGGACCGGGTGCCATGATCTAAGATCTGAACCGTTTATCTTATCATCATTATATCCATGTTCTAGATCCAATCTTGCAAGTTATAGTCACCTACTACGGTTATGATCCGACAACCCCGGAGTGACAACAACCGGGCCCACTCTCGGTGATGACCATAGTTTGAGGAGTTCATGTATTCACTATGTGTTAATGCTTTGTTCCAGTTCTCTATTAAAAGGAGACCTTAATATCCCTTAGTTTCCAATATGGACCCGGCTGCCACGGGAGGGTAGGACAAAAGATGTCATGCAATTTCTTTTAATAAAGCATGTATTACTATTTACGGAATACATGCCTACATTATATCGATGAACTAGAGCTAGTGTCGTATCACCCTAGGTTATAACTGTCACATGATGAATATCATCCAACGAATCACCGATCCAATGCCTACGAGTATGTCCTATATTGATCTTGCTAAGTTACTACTTCTGCTGCTACTATTACACTTGCTACAAAATTACTGCTATCACTGTTACTGTTACTATTGCTGTTGTCATTACTATCAAAACTATCAAACTACTTTGCTACTGATCACTTTGTTGCACATAATTAATCTCCAGGTGTGGTTGAGTTGACAACTCAGCTGCTAATACCTTCAAATATTCGTTGGCTCCCCTTGGGTCGAATCTATAAATTTGGGTTAAATACTCTACCCTCGAAAACTGTTGTGATCCCTTATACCTATGGGTTATCACACCCACATAACATAAGCCATGATAACAACGATCTCCTATTTTAAGAGAAACAACAGGCATGCCAACAACTGGTCTATGTTTATCTTTAGTATCAGGTTTGGCAATTCTAGCAGCTTCATCACAGAAATAAATAACATGCCCATCAATATCATCAGCCAACAGATTTTTAACCATAGCAATACTAGGTTCAAATTTAATTTGTTTAGGTGCTCTAGGTGCTCTAATATTACTTTTATTAATCACAGTTGAAGCTCTGGCATGATCATTTATTCTAACAGGAAAAGGTGGTTTCTCAATATAAGCAGTAGGAATAATAGGATCAACATTATAAGTAATAATTTCTTCTTCAACTTTAATCGGTTCAACTACTTTAACTTCAATGGGAGGATGATATTTAAACCACTTCTCCTTAGGGAGATCAACATGAGTAGCAAATGATTCACAGAAAGAAGCTACTATCTCAGAGTCAAGTCCATATTTAGTGCTAAATTCATGTAAAACATCGGTATCCATAATATATTTAACACAATCAAACTTAAGGTTTATACCTGACTCATTACCTTTGTCAAGATCCCAATATTCAGGGTTGCGTTTGATTATTTCCAATAAATCCCATTTGAATTCAATAGTCTTATTCATATAGAAGCCAATAGAAGAAGTATCGAGCATGGATCGATCATTGTGTGAAAGCCGAGCATAAAAATTCTGAATAATAATTTCTCTTGAGGGCTCATGATTGGGGCATGAATATAACATTGACTTAAGCCTCCCCCAAGCTTTAGCAATACTTTATCCTTCACCAGGCCAAAAATTATATATATAATTACAATCACGATGAACTAGATGCATAGCATAAAACTTCTGATGAAATTCCAATTTCAATCAGTTGTAGTTCCATGATCCAATATCATCACATAGCCTATACCATGTCAATGCCTTTCCCTTCAAAGATAAAGGGAAGACCTTCTTCTTGACAACATCCTTGGGGATACCTGCAAGCTTAAATAATCCACAAATTTCATCCACATAGATTAGGTGTAAATCGGGATGCAATGTTCCATCTCCTGCATAAGGATTAGCTAGCAATTTCTCTACCATACCCAAAGGAATCACAAAGTAAATATTTTCAGTAGGTGCAGTAGGTTGAGGAGTAACTCTTTGTTCTTCCGGTCGGGGTGAAGATGCCCTGAACAAACCCCTCAAAGGATTATTTTCCATAGTAACAAGTGATAGTAAATTTCAGCACACTATATAAATGTTTCCTTACCAAATTCCACTTACCAAAGGCGCTTCACTCCCTGGCAACGGCGCTAGAGAAGAGTCTTGATGACCCACAAGTGTAGGGGGTCTATCGTAGTCCTTTAAATAAGTAAGAGTATCGAACCCAACGAGGAGCAGAAGGAAATGACAAACGGTTTTCAACAAGGTTTTCTCTTCAAGCACTGAAATTATCGATAACAGATAGTTGTGTGATAGTATAATTTGTAACAGGTAACAAGTAACAAAAGTAAGCAAGGTGCAGCAAGGTTACCCAATCCTTTTTGTAGCAAAGAACAAGTCTGGACGTACTCTTATATAAAGCAAAACGCTCCCGAGGACTCATGGGAATTATTGTCAAGTTAGTTTTCATCATGCTCATATGATTCGCGTTCACTTCTTTGATAATTTGATATTTGGGTGTACCAGTTCTTGGGTGCTATCCTTCCTTGGACAAGCCTCCCACTTATGATTAACCACTTTTGCAAGCATCCACAACTACGAAAGAAGTATTAAGATAAATCTAACCATAGCATGAAACATATGGATCCAAATCAACCCCTTACGAAGTAACACATAAACTAGGGTTTAAGCTTTTGTCACTCTAGCAACCCATCATCTACTTATTACTTCCCAATGCCTTCCCCTAGGCCCAAATAATGGTGAAGTGTCATGTAGTCGATGTTCACATAACACCACGAGAGGAAAGACAACATACATCTCATCAAAATATTGAACGAATGCCAAATTCACATGATTACTTATCACAAGACTTCTCCCATGTCCCCAGGAACAAAAGTAAGTACTCACAAAGCATGTTCATGTTCATGATCAGAGGGTATTAAATAGCATTAAGGATCTGAACATATGATCTTCCACCGAATGAACCAACTAGCATCAACTACAAGGAGTAATCAACACTACTAGAAACCCACAGGTACCAATCTGAGGTTTTGAGACAAAGATCGGATACAAGAGATGAACTAGGGTTTGAGAGGAGATGGTGTTGGTGAAGATGCTGATGGAGATTACCCCTCTCTATGAGAGGATCATTGGTGATAATGATGGCTTCGATTTCCCCCTCCCGGAGGGAAGTATCCCCGGCAGAACAACCCTGTCGGAGCTCTAGATTGGTTTGGCTCAGGTTCCACCTCAAGACGGTGGCGCTACATCCCAAAAATCTCCTTCTGATTTTTTCCAGGTCAAAACACATCATATATCATAAGATGGACGTCGGGGGCCTGCCAGGGGGGCCACAAGGTAGGGGGGCGCGCCCAGGGGGTAGGGTGCGCCCCCCACCCTTGTGGATGGCTGGTGGCCCCCCTCTGGTGCTTCTTTCGCCCAATATTTTTTATATATTCCAAAAATTATTCTCCGTGAAGTTTCAGGACTGTTGGAGTTGTGCAGAATAGGTATCTCAGATTTGCTCCTTTTCCAGTCCAGAATTCCAGCTGCCGACATTCTCCCTCTTCATGCAAACCTTGTAAAATAAGAGAGAAAAGGCATAAGTATTGTCATATAATGTGTAATAACAGCCCATAATGCAATAAATATCAATATAAAAGCATGATGCAAAATTACGTATCACTCATCCACCACCATCTCCACCCACCATTACTAAAAATTTCAGTAGCCGTGGCGTATCCTCAAACACCACCATCCCCCCTCCACAATCCCCCACCCGCCCCCTCCCCCCTCGAACCCTAGCTCGCGTCCGCCGCCGGCGCCGGCGCCAACCCATGTAGGTCTGCCCATTCCTCCTAGCTTAGACAATAAAGTTCTTGTTACCCAGCGATTCCCATACCATCGCCCCACTCCCCTGAGTTTTTAGATGAGGCATGACGTGTCACTTCCCGCCAAATCCACATCCCCTGCTCTAGAATGTTGCAGCCTAAGCTCAAATACGTATCTCAGGGAGCCCGATGAGCGTCCGGCCAAGAAGAGGTTTATCATGGCCTCTCCGGCGGACGTTGGCGAGGTGGTCGCCGTTCGCCCCGACCTATCGATCCGAGAGCAACACATCATCGCGGAAGCCGATGAAGATGTTGACTATCTTTCCATGCCACACGCTTCATGTCAGCGGGCTTGTGTATTACTATATCTCGGGAAAGATGGCTACGACATCAAGCTCGTCGATAGCGACGGCTTCACACGGGCCATGTCACAGGTTACGTGGTCCATCCCCAACCCCTCTGGTTCAACCGCCGTCGATCTCTTTGATGGCCCTGCCGCTGATCTCCTCCGCCAAGCATTCAAGTATTTTAAATCCTTATACGCCATCGAGCCCATTTTGTCATTTCTGAAGGACACGTTCTACGATGGCGGCTTGGGATCCTCAATTGCCAAGTCAGATCTCATTGACCACGACCACAACCATGAGGAGGGCACCCACAAAGGTTCTTCCAAGGTGAAACAGCCCATCTGTGACATCAGAGAGCGAACCATGGGCATGTGCTCTTCCAACTGGAAGGATCCCATCCATGAAATGTGAGGCAACATCCTATCAGCAAATCTTACCTTTTCTAGCTTGTCAACCCGTACCCTCTGTTGTAGTAGCATTTGTCGTACGGTGCTATAACTGTGTCGTGTTTCATTATTTCAGTTATGCTAAAATGTATTGTTCAATAGGGCTATCTGATGTTTAAGTATGAATTTTCCACTTCAGTTCCATGAATGGCTATATTTGGTTGTTTATAGTGAGTAGATGCCTTGTTTATCTGTGTTTCGTTGTTAGGTTGGTTGTAGTGAGCATTTTTTCAGTTATCGAGCCGATGCCTTGTTTATATGTATTTGGTTCTTAGTTTGGTTGCAGTGAGCATTTGTCCAGTTATCAAGCAGATGCCTTGTTTAGCTGTATTTGGTTGTTAGATTGCTTATTTAGCATTTGTCTAGTTTTCAAGCAGATGCATTGTTCATCTGTATTTGCTTGTTAGGTTGGTTGCAGTGAGCATTTGTCTAGTTTTCAAGCATATGCCATGTTTACCTGTATTTGCCTGTTAGGGTTGGTTGCATTGAGACACTGTCTAGTTTTCAATGGCTATATTTGGTTGTTATACTGATCATTTATGCCTTGTTTATTTCAGTCATTCACAATGTGTTGTTCATTATGTGCAAGTCGGAACTGTGCTACTCGACTGCATCAATACCAGTTTGAACGGCTATATTTTATTCTAGTTATGCCTAGTGTAGTTAACACATGCCCTTTATTTGAGTTTTACACATTTATCCAGTGTGATGTTTAAGCATTACCTATGTTCTATTCATTTTCAACAATACCAGTTTGAATTGCAATATTTGATGGCTGTTAAGCCTGCTATCGGTAACATTGCTTTCCATTTTATATATGCTTTAACAGCATGCTGAAACCAACGCATTCAAGCTATCATTTGGAGATGATGTTGTTTACCTTTGCTATATTTGTTGATGTTAAGGTTGTTGTACTTATCATGCCTTTCCACTCCTTATGCAGGACAACAATGGGAGTGGCCACCGTTTTCCGCCGAGGTTAGCTTCATCCCTCGGCTTGTACACCCTCCATCGTTCTGTAATGTAGTGCATATGGATCCAGGCCTGGACACTTGTTAGCTTCTAATATTGACTTGTTGCTTGTAGGTACATATTCCCTTGACAAGGATCCATGCATCGACCCTTTTTGCGTATGGGGCAATGAGATATTCATGAACTAGCATCAAGTGAGGAAACTGATAAGGATTATTAGCAAAAAAGATACGAATGGTGGCAAGCAAAAATATATGTTTATGATCTATCCAACACAATAGTGAGTTGTAGGATGGTAACTACAAACTCTGCAGCCTTCTCTTTTTACTACCCATAATGAGTTGTTAGACAACAATGTCTGAATCTTTTTCATTCGCAGTGGTTCCCGAAGCAGTTCAATCAAGATTACCTTGCAAAGTACATGATTGGTGGACAGGCAGCCATCACAATGACCATCAAGAAGTCGTAATGAAGACAGTGAAGGATGGACAGGCAGCCATCACAAGGGGTTGGTCTGGAGTCGTGCGCGCATTACGCATAGAGGAGGCACAATATGGGCATTCCGCTTCACCTTCTCTAGCAACCAGAATGTCTTTTGCCTCTCTCTTTACAGTCTTTAGTACAACTATGGTTTATCATTCTTTACTTGGTGCTTCTGTAGTTCTGTAGTATATGTATCTGTGCATCGAATTATGCATTCGTGGTTGAACCTATATTTGTAATAAGCATGGTTGGATATGAAATAAGTGATTGCCTACTATCAAATTCAAAACATATGATTTTTAAATTAGGGATTACACTGCATTCGGTTGGCAAAAGCGAAACGTCTGCGATAGACGTGGACATCAGACACGTTTCCAGGATCCTCTACGTGTGCGATCAATCTCCACTGCACACACGATCAACCAAGAAAAAACATGTGCGATCAATCTCCACTGCACACACGATCAGCCAAGAAAAAACGTGTGCGATTAACAACAACATCGCACACACTTCTTTCTTATTAAATGTTTGCAATAGTCACCTTATCACACACACTTCGAAATTATGGACTGTTTGTGATGTTGTGCGCATCGCAAACGTTTGGTCATAGAAGAACGCGTGCGATAGATACATCTTGGATTAACTGTGTGGGATGTACATACTAACAGAAACATATTCCTTGAATGGACTGTGTGGACTGTACATACGAACAAAAACGGTTAGCGGGGACTGACTGTGTGGGATGTACCTACGACCGGAAACGATTTTGCTTGAATAATTTTATTTTATTAGCACTACTGTATGTATAACCGTATTTGAGCGCTCGTTGGTCGCACACGACCTCATTTTGCCGAGCGTCTGTGCCAGGAGGGCATATCCCTGATGGTTTTTGAGTCGTGTGGGAAGGACCCCCCCCCCCCTATCACAGTCACTCACTTGGCGATGGTTCCGAACGCCGTCGCGGAAAGGGGTTAAAAACCGTTTGTATAGCACTGATGCGTACCAGTGGTAATATGATAATTTGATAGTAGTGACAGCAACAATAGTAACGCTAACAGTGATAGCAATAGTTGTGTAGCAAGTGAAACAGTAATAGCAGCAGTAGTAACTTAGCAAGATCAATAAAAGAGAAATTCGTAGGCATTGGATCGATGATTTGTTGGATGATATTCATCATGTGACAGTTACAACCTAGGGCGATAAGGCACTAGCTCTAGTTCATAAATATAATGTAGGCATGTATTCCATAAATAGTCATATGTGCTTATTAAAGAACTTGCATGACATCTTTTGTCCTACCCTCCCGTGGCAGCGGGGTCCTTTTGGAAACTAAGGGATATTAAGGCCTCCTTTTAATAGAGAACCGGAACAAAGCATTAACACACTGTGAATACATGAACTCCTCAAACTACGGTCATCATCGAGAGTGGTCCCGGCTGTTGTCACTCCAGGTTGCCGGATCATAACACGTAGTAGGTGACTATAACTTGCAAGATCGGATCTAGAACATAGATATAATGGTGATAACATAAATGGTTCAGATCTGAAATCATGGCACCCGGGCCCAAAGTGACAAGCATTAAGCATGGCAAAGTCATAGCAACATCAATCTCAGAACATATTGGATACTAGAGATCGGCCCTAACAAAACTAACTGGATTACATGATGAATGTCATCCAACTCCTCACCGACCAGCGAGCCTACGAAGGAATTACTCAATCCCGATGGGGAGCATCGTATGGAATTGGCGATGGAGAAGGGTTGGTGATGGCGAAGATCGAAGATTCCCCTCTTCGGAGCCTCAAACAGACTCCGGATCTGACCTCCCAATGAAGAACGGGAGACGATGGCGGCTCCGTCTCATGAAACATGATAATTATTTCTCTTTGATTTTTTCTGGAAAAATAGGATTTTGTAGCATAGGTTTCAGGGTTTGCGGGGCCACCAGGTGGGGACAACCCATCTGGGTGCGCTTGGAGGGGGCACGCCCTGGTGGGTTGTGCCCACCCAGGTTCCCCCTCCGGTGGTTCTTAGCTCCGAAAATTATGTTCTGTTGTATAAAATATCCTCGCAAAGTTTCGTTCTGTTCCGAGAATTTTTAGTTCTGCACAAAAACAACACCATGGTAGTTGTACTAAAAAGAGCGTCAGTCCAGGTTAGTTTCATCCAAAGCATGCAAATTATAGTCCAAAACAAGAGGAAAAGCATTAGGGAAAGTAGATACGATGGAGACGTATCACACCCCACGCTCCTCATACTCCATCTCATCTTCGTAGTCAGAGCCCTCAAAAGGAGAGAACTCCTCGCTCACAGGACGATTTCTAGCACGTTTGCATGGACGTTGATGCTCTTGAGAGTCATCAGACCCACCAAAATGAGATGCTGAAAACAAAAACACATTGGATATGGAAGTATTGAACAATGAGCCCTTGTATGAGATGGAGATGGGAAAGTTGATAATCACAAGAGGAAGGAACAAGAATTACAGCAAGAAAAATCACCCCCGGTATTCTTGTGAGCAGTATGCTTGGTTTTCACCATTATGGAAGAGCCACACTTGACAAATTATCCAAGATGGAAGGAAATCACTACCGTGCATGTTTATGAAATACAGGAGGAACAAAGTACAAGACGAAGGGAATACCCGAAGGAGATCGACAGATAGAAGGAGTGCTTGATGCGACGGGGAATCAGGCGGCGGCGACGGTGATTCGCCGAGTTGGCACAGCTTCCTGACGGTTGCAGCGACAAGGGAGCTTCAACGAGCGGTGGCGGCGAGGGAGCTTCGCCGGGTGGCGCGGCTTCCCAGCGGCGGTGGCGGCGGTGAGGGAGACCCCACACCACCCAAGGCGGTGGCGGCGAGCACAGATGCAGGGTGGGGAGGGGAAAAGAATAGGGCACCTGCCCGGTAAATCTCGTCCCCAGATTTTATATGACCGCAGAAATTTACCGATCGACCGACACGGGTCGGACGTCCTTGGCCTGATGTAAGTGTCAGGCATTGGACGTCCGGGACCTGGGAAAGTGCTGGGTTCTGTAGCAATTTCTGCACAATGACCGGACAGCCGAGCAGTGTCGATCGACCAACTGTGAGGCATCGGAAGTCTGACAATTGTCGGACGACCAGTAGCAAATGATTGTGACAGACAGCATATAGAAGTAGCAGATGAACCAAAATACAAGAGTGGGTAAATGACAAAAATAAATATATGGGCAATCCGACATAGATGATAGTGTTGGGGAACGTAGTATTTTCAAAATATTCCTACGATCCCGCAAGATCTATCTACTAGATGCATAGCAACGAGATGGGAGAGTGTGTCTACGTACCCTCGTAGACCGAAAGCGGAAGCGTTTATCAACGCGGTTGATGTAGTCGTGCACCTTCACGATCCGTCCCGATCTAGTACCGAACGTACGGCACCTCCGCGTTCAGCACACGTTCAGCTCGATGACGTCCTCACCTTCTTGATCCAGCAAGACGGGCGAAGTAGTAGATGAGTTCCGGCAGCACGACGGCGTGGTGACGGTTGTTAATGAAGAACAATCTCTGCAGGGCTTCGCCAAGCACTACAGAAACTAGACGGAGGATAAACTAGAGGGTCGGGGTAGCCGGCACACGGCTTGGTGTATCTTGATGTGTCTTGGGTGCTAGCCCTACCCCTCTATTTATATGTTGAGCCCTGGGGTCGAAACTTGGAGCAAAAGCCTCCTCAAAGTCGGTTTTGCCCGAAAGGAAAGAGTCCCACTCGGACTCCACGGCTAGACGCCAGGGTTCCCGGTGTCTACCCCCTAGACGCCAGGGTTCCTGGCGTCTAGCCTCTGGTCTCCGCAAAACTTCCTTTTGCACTTTCCTAAAGCCTCGTGGGCTTTCCCCTTTGGCCCAAATAAAGTGTTCTCGTACCCAAACATTTCGGGAAACATCCGGAACCCCTTCCGATGAATTCCGGAACCCTTCCGGAGGTCAAAAACTATTATCCCATATATTAATCTTTATCTCCGGACCATTCCGGAGTTCCTCGTCATGTCCGTGATCACATCCGGGACTCCGAATAACATTCGGTCACCAACATACATAACTCATTTAATACTATATCGTCAATGAAACGTTAAGCGTGCGGACCCTACGGGTTCGAGAACTATGTAGACATGACCGAGACATCTCTCCGGTCAATAACCAATAGCGGAACCTGGATGCCCATATTGGCTCCTACATATTCTACGAAGATCTTTATCGGTCGAACCGCATAACAACATATGTTGTTCCTTTTGTCATCGGTATGTTACTTGCCCGAGATTCGATCGTCGGTATCTCTATACCTAGTTCAATCTCGTTACCGGCAAGTCTCTTTACTCGTTCCGTAACACATCATCTCGTGACTAACTCATTAGTCTTTTGCTTGCAAGGCTTATTATGATGTGTGTTACCGAGAGGGCCCAGAGATACCTCTCCGACGCTCGAAGTGACAAATCCTAATCTTGATCTATGCCAACACCACGAATACTTTCGGAGACACCTGTAGAGCATCTTTATGATCACCCAGTTACGTTGTGACGTTTGATAGCACACAAGGTAATCCTACGGTATTCGGGAGTTGCATAATCTCATAGTCATAGGAACATGTATAAGTCATGATGAAAGCAATAGCAATAAAACTAAACGAACATAGTGCTAAGCTAACGGATGGGTCTTGTCCATCACATCATTCTCCTAATGATGTGATCCTGTTGATCAAATGACAACTCATGTCTATGGTTAGGAAACATAACCATCTTTGATCAATGAGCTAGTCTAGTAGAGGCATACTAGGGACACTCTGTTTTGTCTATGTATTCACACATGTACTAAGTTTCCGGTTAATACAATTCTAGCATGAATAATAAACATTTATCATGATATAAGGAAATACAAATAACATTATTATTATTGCCTCTAGGGCATATTTCCTTCAGTCTCCCACTTGCACTAGAGTCAATAATCTAGCTCACATCGCCATGTGATTTAATACCGATATTTCACATCGTTATGTGAATAACACCCATAGTTCACATCGCCATGTGACCAACACCCAAAGGGTTTACTAGAGTCAATAATCTAGTTAACATCGCTATGTGATTAATACCCAAGAGTAATAAGGTGTGATCATGTTTTGCTTGTGAGAGAAGTTTAGTCAACGGGTCTGTCACATTCAGATCCGTATGTATTTTGCAAATTTCTATGTCTACAATGCTCTGCATGGAGCTACTCTAGCTAATTGCTCCCACTTTCAATACGCATCCAGATTGATACTTAGAGTCATCTGGATTTAGTGTCAAAGCTTCCATCGGCGTAACCATTTACGACGAACTCTTTATCACCTCCATAATCGAGAAACATTTCCTTAGTCATCCAGTTACTAAGGATAATTTTGACCGCTGTACAGTGATCTACTCCTGGATCACTATTGTACCTCCCTGTCAAACTCATGACAAGGTACACAACATGTTTGGTACACAGCATGGCATACTTTATAGAACCTATGGCTGAGGCATAGGGAATGACTTTCATTCTCTCTATATTTTTCTGCCGTGGTCTGGCTTTGAGTCTTACTCAACTTCACACCTTACAAGTCAGGCAAGAACTCCTTCTTTGACTGATCCATTTTGAACTACTTCAAAATCTTATCAAGGTATGTACTCATCGAAAGTCTAATCAAGCGTCTTGATCTATCTCTATAGATCTTGATGCCCAATATGTAAGCAGCTTCACCAAGGTCTTTCTTTGAAAAACTCCTTTCAAACACTCCTTTATGCTTTCCAGAAAATTCTACATCATTTCCGATCGACAATATGTCATTCACATATACTTATCAGAAATGGTTTAGTGCTCCCACTCACTTTCTTGTAAATACAGGCTTCACCGCAAGTCTGTATAAATCTATATGCTTTGATCAACTTATCAAAGCGTATATTCCAACTCCGAGATGCTTGCACCAGTCCATAGATGGATCGCTGGAGCTTGCACATTTTGTTAGCACCTTTAGGATTGACAAAACCTTCTGGTTGCATCATATACAATTCTTATTTAATAAATCCATTAAAGAATGCAGTTTTGTTATCCATTTGCCAGATTTCATAAAATGCGGCAATTGCTAACATGATTCGGACAGACTTAAGCATCGCTACGGGTGAGAAAGTCTCATCGTAGTCAACTCCTTGAACTTGTCGAAAACCTTTCGCAACAAGTCGAGCTTTGTAAACAGTAACATTACCGTCAGTGTCAGTCTTCCTCTTGAAGATCCATTTATTTTCGATGGCTTGCCGATCATTGGGCTAGTCAACCAAAGTCCACACTTTGTCCTCATACATGGATCCCATCTCAGATTTCATGGCCTCAAGCCATTTTGCGGAATCTGGGCTCATCATCGCTTCCTCATAGTTCGTAGGTTCATCATGGTCTAGTAACATGACTTCCAGAACTAGGTTGCCGTACCACTCTGGTGCGGAACGAACTCTGGTTGATCTACGAAGTTCAGCAGAAACTTGATCTGAAGTTTCATGATCATCATCATTAGCTTCCTCACTAATTGGTGTAGGAATCACTCGAACTAGTTTCTGTGATGTTCCACGGGAGAAGGTACAATTACCTCATCAAGTTCTACTTTCCTCCCACTCACTTCTTTCGAGAGAAACTCCTTCTCTAGAAAGGATCCACTCTTAGCAACAAAGACCTTGCCTTCGGATCTGTGATAGAAGGTGTACCCAATAGTTTCTTTTTGGGTATCCTATGAAGATTTACTTCTCCGATTTGGGTTCGAGCTTATCATGTTGAAACTTTTTCACATAAGCATCGCAGTCCCAAACTTAAAGAAATGACAGCTTAGGTTTATCGTCAAACCACAGTTCATACGGTGTCATCTCCACGGATTTAGATGGTGCCCTATTTAATGTGAATGTAGTTGTCTCTAATGCATAACCCCAAAAGCGATAGTGGTAGATCGGTAAGAGACATCATCGATCACACCATATCTAATAAAGTATGGTTATGACGTTCGGACACACCATTACACTGTGGTGTTCTAGGTGGCGTGAGTAGTGAAACTATTTCACATTGTTTTTACTGAAGGCCAAACTCGCTAACTCAAATATTTTACCTCTACGATCATATTGTAGAAACTCTTATTTTCTGTTACGATGATTCTCCACTTCACTCTGAAATTCTTTGAACTTTTCAAATGTTTCAGACTTGTGCTTCATTAAGTAGATATACCCATATCTGCTTAAATCATCAGTGAAGGTCAAAAAATAACGATACCCGCCGCGAGCTTCAACACTCATTGGTCCACATACATCAGTATGTATGATTTCAAACAAATCTGTTGCTCACTCCATAGTTCCGGAGAACGGAGTTTTAGTCATCTTGACCATGAGGCATGGTTCGCAAGCACCAAGTGATTCATAATCAAGTGATTCCAAAAGTCCATCACTATGGAGTTTCTTCATGCGCTTTACACCATTATGACCTAAACGGCAGTGCCACAAATAAGTTGCACTATCATTATTAACCTTGCATCTTTTGGCTTCAATATTATGAATATGTGTATCACCACGATCGAGATCCAACAAACTATTTTCATTGGGTGTATGACCATCGAAGGTTTTATTCATGTAAACAGAACAACAATTATTCTCTAACTTACATGAATAATTGTATTGCAATAAACATGATCAAATCATATTCATGCTCAACACAAACACCAAATAACACTTATTTAGGTTCAACACTAATCCCGAAAGTATAGGGAGTGTGCGATGATGATCATATCAATCTTGGAACTGCTTCCAATACACATCGTCACTTCATCCTTTAACTAGTTTCTGTTCATTATGCAACTCCCATTTCGAGTTACTACTCTTTAGCAATTGAACCGGTATCAAATACCGAGGGGTTGCTATGAACACTAGTAAAATACACATCAATAATCTGTATATCAAATATACCTTTGTTCACTTTGCCATCCTTCTTATCCGCCAAGTATCTAGGGCAGTTCCACTTCCGGTGACCATTTCCTTTGCAGTAGAAGCACTTAGTTTCAGGCTTGAGTTTAGCTTTGGGTTTCTTCATGGGAGTGACAACTTGCTTGTCATTCTTCTTGAAGTTCCCCTTCTATCCCTTTGCCCTTTACTTGAAACAAGTGGTCTTATTAACCATCAACACTTGATGTTCTTTCTTGATTTCTACCTTCGCCGATTTCAGCATCGTGAAGAGCTCGGGAATTACTTTCGTCATCCCTTGCATATTATAGTTCATCACGAAGTTCTACTAACTTGGTGATAGTGTCTAGAGAACTTTGTTAATTACTATCTTATCTGGAAGATAAACTCCCACTTGATTCAAGCAATTGTACTACCCAGACAATCTGAGCATATGCTCACTGGTTGAGCTATTCTCCTCCATCTTGTAGGCAAAGTACTGTCAGAGGTCTTATACCTTTCGACACGGGCATGAGTATGAAATACTAATTTCAACTCTTGGAACATCTTATATGCTCCGTGGCTTTCAAAACGTTTTTGAAGTCCCGGTTCTAAGCCGTAAAGCATGGTGCACTTAAACTATCAAGTAGTCATCTTACCGAGCTTTTGTCAAAACGTTCATAACGTCTACATCTGCCCCTGCAATAGGTCTGTCACCTAGCGGTGCATTAAGGACATAATTCTCTGTGCAGCAATGAGGATAATCCTCAGATCACGGAACAATTCCGCAACATTGCTACTAACATCTTTCAACTTGGTTTCTCTAGGAACATATAAAAAATAAACGTGCAGCAACATCGCGAGCTATTGATCTACAACATAGATATGCTAATACTACCAGGACTAAGTTCATGATAAATTAAAGTTCAATTAATCATATTACTTAAGAACTCCCACTTAGATAGACATCCCTCCGGTCATCTAAATGATCACGTGATCCAAATCAACTAAACCATGTCCGATCATCACGTGAGATGGAGTAGTTTCAATGGTGAACATCTTATGTTGATCATATCTACTATATGATTCACGCTCGACCTTTCGGTCTCCAGTGTTCCGAGGCCATATCTGCATATGCTAGGCTCGTCAAGTTTAACCCGAGTATTCTGCGTGTGCAAAACTGTCTTACACCCGTTGTATTTGAACGTAGAGCCTATCACACCCGATCATCACGTGGTGTCTCAGCACGAAGAACTTTCGCAACGGTGCATACTCAGGGAGAACACTTATACCTTGAAATTTTGTAAGGGATCATCTTATAATGCTACCGTCGTTCTAAGCAAAATAAGAAGCATAATAAGATAAACATCACATGCAAATCAAAATATGTGACATGATATGGCCATCATCATCTTGTGCTTTTGATCTCCATCTCCAAAGCACCGTCATGATCACCTTCGTCACCGGCGCGACACCTTGATCTCCATCGTAGCATCGTTGTCGTCTCGCCAACTATTGCTTCTACGACTATCGCTACCGCTTAGTGATAAAGTAAAGCAACTACATGGCGATTGTATTTCATACAATAAAGCGACAACCATATGGCTCCTGCCAGTTGCCGATAACTTTACAAAACATGATCATCTCATACAAAACCGTATAACTCATCATGTCTTGACCATATCACATCACAACATACCCTGCAAAAACAAGTTAGACGTCCTCTACTTTGTTGTTGCAAGTTTTACGTGGCTGCTACGGGCTTAGCAAGAACCGTTCTTACCTACGCATACAAAACCACAACGATGTTTCGTCAAGTATGTGCTGTTTTAACCTTCACAAGGACCGGGCGTAGGCACACTCGATTCAGCTAAAGTGAGAGAGACAGACACCCGCCAGTCACCTTTAAGCAACGAGTGCTCATAACGGTGAAACCAGTCTCGCGTAAGCGTACGCGTAATGTCGGTCTGGGCCGCGTCATCTCACAATACCGCCGAAGCAAAGTATGACATGCTGGTAAGCAGTATGACTAGTATTGTCCACAACTCACTTGTGTTCTACTCGTGCATATCATCTACGCATAGACCTGGCTCATGATGCCACTGTTGGGGAACGTAGTATTTTCAAAATATTCCTACGATCACGCAAGATCTATCTACTAGATGCATAGCAACGAGATGGGAGAGTGTGTCTACGTACCCTCGTAGACCGAAAGCGGAAGCGTTTATCAACGCGGTTGATGTAGTCGTGCACCTTCACGATCCGTCCCGATCTAGTACCGAACGTACGGCACCTCCGCGTTCAGCACACGTTCAGCTCGATGACGTCCTCGCCTTCTTGATCCAGCAAGACGGGCGAAGTAGTAGATGAGTTCCGGCAGCACGACGGCGTGGTGACGGTTGTTGATGAAGAACAATCTCTGCAGGGCTTCGCCAAGCACTACAGAAACTAGACGGAGGATAAACTAGAGGGTCGGGGTAGCCGGCACACGGCTTGGTGTATCTTGATGTGTCTTGGGTGCTAGCCCTACCCCTCTATTTATATGTTGAGCCCTGGGGTCGAAACTTGGAGCAAAAGCCTCCTCAAAGTCGGTTTTGCCCGAAAGGAAAGAGTCCCACTCGGACTCCAGGGCTAGACGCCAGGGTTCCCGGCGTCTACCCCCTAGACGCCAGGGTTCCTGGCGTCTAGCCTCTGGTCTCCGCAAAACTTCCTTTTGCACTTTCCTAAAGCCTCGTGGGCTTTCCCCTTTGGCCCAACTAAAGTGTTCTCGTACCCAAACATTTCGGGAAACATCCGGAACCCCTTCCGGTGAATTCCGGAACCCTTCCGGAGGTCAAACACTATTATCCCATATATTAATCTTTATCTCCGGACCATTCCGGAGTTCCTCGTCATGTCCGTGATCACATCCGGGACTCCGAATAACATTCGGTCACCAACATACATAACTCATTTAATACTATATCGTCAACGAAACGTTAAGCGTGCGGACCCTACGGGTTCGAGAACTATGTAGACATGACCGAGACATCTCTCTGGTCAATAACCAATAGCGGAACCTGGATGCCCATATTGGCTCCTACATATTCTACGAAGATCTTTATCGGTCGAACCGCATAACAACATACGTTGTTCCTTTTGTCATCGGTATGTTACTTGCCCGAGATTCGATCGTCGGTATCTCTATACCTAGTTCAATCTCGTTACCGGCAAGTCTCTTTACTCGTTCCGTAACACATCATCTCGTGACTAACTCATTAGTCTTTTGCTTGCAAGGCTTATTATGATGTTTGTTACCGAGAGGGCCCAGAGATACCTCTCCGACACTCGGAGTGACAAATCCTAATCTTGATCTATGCCAACACCACGAATACTTTCGGAGACACCTGTAGAGCATCTTTATGATCACCCAGTTACATTGTGACGTTTGATAGCACACAAGGTAATCCTACGGTATTCGGGAGTTGCATAATCTCATAGTCATAGGAACATGTATAAGTCATGAAGAAAACAATAGCAATAAAACTAAACGATCATAGTGCTAAGCTAACGGATGGGTCTTGTCCATCACATCATTCTCCTAATGATGTGATCCCGTTGATCAAATGACAACTCATGTCTATGGTTAGGAAACATAACCATCTTTGATCAATGAGCTAGTCTAGTAGAGGCATACTAGGGACACTCTGTTTTGTCTATGTATTCACACATGTACTAAGTTTCCGGTTAATACAATTCTAGCATGAATAATAAACATTTATCATGATATAAGGAAATACAAATAACATTATTATTATTGCCTCTAGGGCATATTTCCTTCAGATAGCACATGAGTAGTAACTAGACACACAATTTTATGGACCCCATGTATGATTTGGCATCCCTCCTAAGAGGAGATCCGGTGACCAAAGGCTACCATGTGTGAGTATGTGTGTCGTGATGCCCTGAAGATATTGTCCTTGGGCTCACGATCACTACTCCATCATTTTAAAGTACCATAGTTCAAGGAACATGATAACTTTGAGAGTGTTTGTTCATTTTATGCATTATATAGGGTAAGAGTACTCATTAGTTGAGTGTCTCCCCCTAAACATATGCCTGCATCAAGACAAGACATGAAGTAAATTGCATGCATGGGTGCTAGATTTCACATAATGTTATCAAGCTCCAAGATACCAAGTTCACGCCTAAGTTCACAAAACATTGCCTCATGATGAGGTTACAGACCTAGGGTAGGGTCACAGGCCTGACCAAGGTACCCCACCCAAGGTCGCTACCCCAGAAGATCAAAAGACAAAACCTACGATGACGAAGACAGTCGACTGAGACGGCGCAAGAGGACATCCCACTCGACTGGACATCACCTACAAGACGACTCAACTCTACTCGACCAATCCAAGGCACTCAACCCCCGAAGGTCAAAGGTCCCTTAGGACAATAACGGTCTGGTATTTACTTGCCATAGTGAATGCCTTTATTACTCTCTACTGTAGACATTATCAGTAACGTCTGTCTTAATGTACATTGAACCCTTGGTAACGTGGAGCATGGCTGGGGTCCTGGCACACTATATAAGCCACCCCCTCCTCCTGTACAAGGGTTCGCATCCCTGTAACTCACACCTATACACACATCAGTCGACCGCCTTCGGGCACCGAGACGTAGGGCTGTTACTGCCTCCGAGAAGGGCCTGAACTCGTAAAACACCTCGTGTACAACTCCACCATAGCTAGGGCCTTGCCTCCTCATCCTTACCCCCTACTCGTACTGTCAGGCTTAGAACCATGACAGTTGGCGCCCACCGTGGGGCAAGGCGTCTTAGCGACTTCTGGTGAGGTTGCAACCTTTTCTCCGACCTCCTTCATCATGGTGTCCGTCGGCGCTCTGGCGTTGGGCCGCGAGATCCGTCTCGGCGCGCTCGTCTTCATCGCCGACGACTCCGCATGGCTCCAGGAGGCCCCTCTCGACGTCGAGGCTCTGCCCATCCACGGGGCTGCGCACTTCCCCGCCAGCGCCTGCGGCGTCCTCCTTCGGCAACCGTCGACTCGGTACTTGTCGATCCCAACATCGTCCCCCATCCCCGCCGGACGTTGTCGCAAGCGATCCGGTCGCTCACGGCTCCAGCGGTGGGTGAAACACACGGTGGCCCGCCGGACGGCCACCCCTCAAGTCGCGGCCATCGAGCCCGACGGTTACCTCTACGGGCCGATCGCTTCGTCGATCGAGCTCGTAGATTCTGTTTCTGGGTGCGGGAGCAGCGATCCCGCAGCGGAGGTCCTCATGGTCGACTCACGCTGCAACCTGCCGGGTTTTCCTCGTGGTGGTGACGGCGGCAGTGGTGGCGGCCATTGATACGACAACGACGGGTACATTCCTCAACCCCTCACTATCGAGCAGAGGGATAAGCTCTGTCGCCGCAACGAAGACGCGCTCTTCACTCCCATCATGGGAGATTCTCCCGAGGATCTGGCCCTGGAATCCACGCGCTTAGCCACCGTGGCTGAGCGTGCGCACTTGGAAAAAAAACAGCGCGCACTCGACGAACAGGCCCGTCGACTGGTCCCCGAGTCCAGTCGACGACCGCGGCACTCGCACCCGCGCGAGACTCAGGTGTTCCGCACACCAGTCCAGAACCTCGAAGCCTTGGCTCGCATTGCGGAGTCGATTCAACCATCTCAGTCGGAGGCTGGGAGAGGCCTTCAGCAGATCTGAGCTTTGCTCCGAACGGCTGAAGAGCAAAACGCCGCTGTTTCTCAGTCGCGCAACAGGATCCACAGCAGATCGGTGGCTGTAGACACCGTTTGGTCAGCCCACAGTCCAAGATCGCCCCCAAGGCGTGAGGAACGTGGCCCGTGGCAAGACCAGCATCTGGGTCGGAATGACGAGCAACACGACCGTTGACCCGGTCATCATGACCGCCGTCGAGTGCCTACGCCTCCTCCGAGAAGCGGATTGTTCTTGCCCCGGTGGCACGATGGCAGGCGCCTGCGCGACGACGAGCGGAGGGTTCCCCCATATCCCCGCAGGCCGGGTTTCAACGCGTTGTCTATCCTTGTGCAGGGACGGGTCAACTGGAACAGGGCGTTCAGGGAAGAGCAAGGCACAGATCAACCGAGTGGAAGCCGAGCGCTTGTCTCTGGACCCGAGTGTTTCTGCAGTGCCATCAGAGCCGCAGAGATCCCCCCGAACTTCAGGTTGGCGGCGGGGGTAAGTAAGTTCACCGGCGAATCTAAACCAGACACCTGGCTAGAAGACTACCGAGTGGCCGTGCAGATCAGAGGCAGCAACGACGATGTAGCCATGAAGCACCTCCCTCTGGTGCTGGGTGGTTCGGCTCGGGCGTGGCTCAATCAGTTGGCCCTCAGGAGTATTTATAGCTGGGAGGAGCTGGCTCGAGTGTTCATTCGGACCTTCGAGGGCACCTGCAAGCGACCTGCTGGCCTCGCGGAGATTCAGCATTGCGCGCAGAAGTCGAATGAAACTTTGAGAGATTACATCCAGCGATGGACCACCTTGCATCACACGGTGGAAAATGTTGTGAGCACCAGGCAGTTTGCGCCTTCAAGGAGGGCGTGCGTAACGGAGAGCTGAATCTAAAGTTTGGTTAAACAGGCAATATGTCCCTGTCTCAGATGATGGAGATTGCCAGTCGGTACGCCAACGGCGAAGAGGCCGATCGGCTCCGCAGTGGCAAGAAACCAATCGGGCAGGATGATCAGAATTCCAATCGGAAGAACAAGCGCAAGGCCGAGCCGGCTGCTCAGGGTGAAGCTGCAGTGGTCAATCAAGGAAAGGGCAAAGGAAAGCCGAAGGGGCCCTGGCCCCCCAAGAAAGTGAAAGATCAAGCTGGGAATGATGTACTCGACCAGCCGTGTCCCATTCACACGAAGAAAGATGAAGAGGGAAACTTGGTATATCCCAAGCACACCACTCGACAGTGTCGGCTCCTGATCCAGAACTTCCAGAAAGATCAGTCGCCTGAGAAGGAAAAGGAATCAGAGGAGTCCGAAGACAAGGAATGGGATGGAGGATACCCCCAGATCAACTCCACTTTGGTGATCTTTGCAGACGTCGAGACCAAAAGTCGACTGAAATTCATCAATAGAGAAGTCAACATGGTTGCCCCGGCGACCACCACGTTTTTGAAATGGTCCAAGACCCCCATCACATTCGACCAGTCTGATCACCCTGCGCACATTGCCACCCCCGGGCGGCAGGCACTGGTGGTCGACCCAGTGGTCGCGGGCATGCGTCTGACCAGAGTCCTAATGGATAAAGGCAGTGGCTTGAATATTTTGTATGCAGCAACCCTCCGGGATATGGGCATTCCAATGTCCAAGCTGAGCGAAAGTAACATGAGGTTCCACGGGGTCATCCCCGGGAAGAAGGCCGACTCACTTGGCCAATCACTCTCGACGTGGTCTTTGGCGAGTCGAAGAATTATCGCAAAGAGAAGCTGACGTTCGAAGTGGTGGACTTCAACAGCGCTTATCACGCCATTCTGGGTAGGCCCGCCTACGCCAGGTTCATGGCTCGACAGTGTTATGTTTACCTCAAGCTGAAGATGCCGGGACCCAACGGCGTTATAACCGTCACTGGGAACTGTCAGAAAGCGGAAGAGTGCTTCCAGAAAGGCTCGAAGATCGCTGACGAGTAGATGGCAGCAGTAGAGATGGAGGAGTACCAGAAGAGTGTGGATCTGAGTGATCTGCTGAGGGCAAAGAAGCCGGCTTCCGAGTCAGCTTTCCAGTCGGTCGGGGAGACGAAACCTGTACACGTCCACCCCACCGACCCGAATGCAGCACCGACCCACATTTCCACTACACTCCATAGGAAATAGGAAGAAGCGCTCATCTAGTTCCTCCGTGATAACTAGGACATCTTCGCATGGAAACCATCAGACATGCCGGGTGTGCCCAGGGGACTGGCTGAGCACCATTTAAAGGTCGACCCAAAAGTGAAGCCTGTGAAGGAACATCTCCGTCGGTCCGCTTCGGAGAAGAGAAAGGAAATTGGCGAGGAAGTGGCTCGGCTCCTGGCAGCTGAGTTTATTCGCGAGATCTACCACTCCGAGTGGATCGCCAATGTCGTCATGGTCCCCAAGAAGGACAAGTCTCTCCGCATGTGCATCGATTTCAAGCACATCAATCGGGCCTGCCCGAAAGATCATTTTCCTCTCCCCCGCATCGATCAGATAGTTAACTCGACTGCGGGTTGCGAGCGTTTGTCCTTTCTGGACGCGTATTCCAGGTACCATCAGATCCGTCTGTTCGGACCCGATGAAATCAAGATAGCTTTCATCACCCCCTTCGGGTGTTTCTGTTACCTCACCATGCCTTTTGGTCTCAAAAATGCCGGCGCGACCTTCATGCGCATGATCCAGAAGTGCTTGATAAAGCAAATCAGTCGGAACGTCGAGGCATACATGGATGACATTGTGGTCAAGTCACGGAAAGGTTCTGACCTGCTGACCGACCTTGCTGAGACATTCGTAATCTTAAGAAGCTATGATATCAAGCTCAATTCGTCGAAGTGTACATTTGGAGTTCCTGGCGGGAAGTTGCTCGGTTTTCTCGTTTCCGAACGGGGAATTGATGCCAATCCAGAGAAGGTCAGCACCATCCTCCGAATGAAACGCCCCAAGCGTATACACGACATCCATAAGCTTACTGGTTGCTTGGCCGCATTGAGTTGATTCATTTCTCGTCTCGGTGAGAAGGCATTGCCTCTCTACCGACTCATGAAGAAATCAGACAAGTTCGAGTGGAATTCCGAAGCCGAAGCAGCGTTTGAAGAGCTCAAAGCCCTGCTGTCCACCCAGCCGGTGCTTGTTGCCCCAATCAGCAAAGAGCCCCTCCTACTATACATTGCAGCCACCGGACAAGTTTTCAGCATTGTACTCACGGTCGAGCGGGAAGAAGAGGGCAATGCATACAAGGTCCAGCGCCCGATCTACTACATATCTGAAGTTTTGACTCCCTCCAAGCAAAGGTACCCGCAGTACCAGAAGCTCGTGTACGGGATTTACTTGACTGCAAAAAAGGTTGCCCATTACTTCTCGGACCATACAATCTCAGTCGTCAGCGAGGCCCCGCTGTCAGAGATCCTGAACAACCGAGACGCAACCGGTCGAGTGGCAAAATGGGCGATTGAACTTCTTCCATTAGATATCAAGTTTGAAGCAAAGAAAGCCATCAAGTCTCAGGCTATAGCAGATTTTGTGGCTGAGTGGATAGAACAAGAGCTGCCGACTCAAGTTCAGTCGGATCACTGGACTATGTTCTTCGATGGATCCAAGATGCTGAACGGATCCGGTGCAGGCGTGGTCCTGGTATCTCCTAGGGGCGACAAGCTCAGTTACGTCCTTCAGATCCACTTTGACTCATCGAACAACGAAGCTGAGTACGAAGCACTTTTGTACGGGTTGCGCATGGCCATCTCACTCTGCGTCCGTCACCTGATGGTTTATGGCGACTCAAACTTAGTGGTGAACCAAGTGATGAAGGAATGGGACTTCAGGAGCCCGGCAATGACGAGTTATTGCAGTGCAGTACGGAAGCTTGAAAAGAAGTTTGAAGGTTTAGAGCACCATCACGTGCCCAGAGCCAAGAATCAGCTTGCCGATGACCTCGCAAAAATTGGGTCGACTCGGAAGCCTATACCCAAGAATGTGTTTTTGGAGCATCTGCACACCCCTTCTGTCAAAAAAGACCCCTTCACGGAAGAACCCTCGTAGCCAGTCAGTGCGTCAGATCCGACTGAAGTCGAAGTGCCTGCAGTGGTCGACCTGATCATGGAGGTTTTAGTGATTACGTCGGACTGGACTGTGCCATACATATCATATCTGCTCTGGCAAGAACTCCAGGAAGATGAGGAAGAAGCGTGCCAGGTCGTCCGTCAATCCAAGGCGTTCACCGTCATTCAGGGTCAACTCTACAAAGAAAGCGTCACCGGAGTCGCTCAGCGCTGCATCACCCCAGAGGAAGGTCGATTGACCTGGATGAGATTCACTCGGGAACTTGTGGTCACCACGCTTCCTCTCGGACTATAGTGGCCAAAGCATACCGAGCCGGGTTTTATTGGCCCCGTGCCAATGAGATGGCCAAAGATATTGTGGACAAGTGCGCAGGTTGCCAGTTCTACTCCAACTTGTCCCACAAGCCGGCGTCTGCTTTGAAGACCATTCCACTAGTCTGGCCCTTTGCCGTTTGGGGCTTGGACATGGTCATCCCCTTCAGAACGGGCAGAAGCGGATTCACTCACCTTCTCGTGGCAGTCGATAAATTCACCAAATGGATTGAGGCCAAGCCCATCAAGAACCTCGAGTCAAGCACCGCCATCAGCTTCATCAGGGAATTGATATTCAGATATGGAGTTCCCCACAGCATCATCATGGACAACGGCTCCAACTTTGACTCGAATGAATTCAGAGCTTTCTGTGCTTCTCAAGGAACACGAGTCGACTACGCCTCAATGGCACATCCACAGTCGAATGGATAGGTAGAAAGAGCAAATGGTTTGAACCTTGTTCGTGGAACGCGGACCTGCTCCGCCGCTTCTACAGCTGAGACACTCGACAGTCGAGTTGTAATAAAGATTTTCCGACTTATTTCAAAGACAAGTTTGCAGCGATCCTTTAATGATTGTTGTTTTCTAAAATGCTGGTCTTCAAAATCCCCCAGTGGGTGCTTAGCCGCGAACCCGATTCGCCTAAGTTTCAAAAATTACTCCGAGTGAAGAGCAACCCTCTCACGCGGGGGCTTAGCCGCGAACCCGATTCGCCTAAGTTACAAAAACCACTCCGAGTGAAGTGCGATCCTCTCACTCGGGGGCTTAGCTGCGGTCCTCCAAGCTGCGTCATAAGTATAATGTGGCTCTGTCTTTCGAGCTCCGCCACAAATACAACGTAGCTTGGAATCGCCTAAGTTACAAACAACCGCTCCGAGTGAAGAGCGATCCTCTCACTCGGGGACTTAGCTGCGACCCCGTGACTCGCCTAAGTTACAAAAACCACTCCGAGTGAAGAGCAATCCTCTCACTTGGAGGCTTAGCTGCGGTCCTCCGAGCTACGTCATAAGTATAATGTGGCTATGTCTTCCGAGCTCCGCCAGAAATACAACGTAGCTTGGAATCGCCTAAGTTACAAAAACCACTCCGAGTGAAGAGCGATCCTCTCACTCGGGGGCTTAGCTGCGGTCCTCCGAGCTGCGTCATAAGTATAATGCGGCTCTATCTTCCGAGCTCCGCCACAAATACAACGTAGCTTGGAATCGCCTAAGTTACAAAAAACCACTCCGAGTGAAGAGCGATCCTCTCACTCGGAGACTTAGCTGCGGTCCTCCGAGCTGCGTCATAAGTATAATGTGGCTTTGTCTTCCGAGCTCCGCCACAAATACAACGTAGCTTGAAATTGCCTAAGTTACAAACAACTGCTCCGAGTGAAGGGTGATCCTCTCACTTGGGGACTTAGCTGCGACCCCGTGACTCGCCTAAGTTACAAAAACCACTCCGAGTGAAGAGCAATCCTCTCACTCGGGGGCTTAGTTGCGGTCCTCCGAGCTGCGTCATAAGTATAATGTGGCTCTGTCTTCCGAGCTCCGCCAAAAATACAACGTAGCTTGGAATCACCTAAGTTACAAAAACCACTCCGAGTGAAGAGCAATCCTCTCACTCGGGGGCTTAGCTACGGTCCTCCGAGCTGCGTCATAAATATAATGTGGCTCTGTCTTCCGAGCTCCGCCACAAATACAACGTAGCTTGGAATGGCCTAAGTTACAAAAACCACTCCGAGTGAAGAGCAATCCTTTCACTCGGGGGCTTAGCTCTGGCCCTCCGAGCTGCCTCATAAGTATAATGTGGTTCTGTCTTCCGAGCTCCGCCACAAATACAACGTAGCTTGGAATCGCCTAAGTTACAAACAACCGCTCCAAGTGAAGAGCGATCCTCTCACTCGGGGACTTAGCTGCGACCCTGCGACTCGCCTAAGTTACAAAAACCACTCCGAGTGATGAGCAATCCTCTCACTCGGAGGCTTAGCTGCGGTCCTCCGAGCTACGTCATACGTATAATGTGGCTATGTCTTCCGAGCTCCACCACAAATACAACGTAGCTTGGAATCGCCTAAGTTACAAAAACCACTCCGGGTAAAGAGCAATCCTCTCACTCGGGGGCTTAGTTGTGGTCCTCCGAGATGCGTCATAAGTATAATGTGGCTCTATCTTCCGAGCTCCGCCACAAATACAATGTAGCTTGGGATCGCCTAAGTTGCAAAAACCACCCCGAGTGAAGAGCAATCCTCTCACTCGGGGGCTCAGCCGCGGTCCTCCAAGCTCCGCCGCAAGCACAACGTCACCATCAAGGCGTGACTCAAAATCCAAGCGATCAAAAGGAGTCACAAGCAAAAGAATCAAATCCAGATAAAGTCCCGCAAGATTCGGGCAAGAGTACCTGGGCCACAGGCCCACCAGAGATTAACGATTACAGGATCACTCGGCATTCCGAGGCAAATTGAATTAAAGTACTCCCTCCATTTTTGTATACAAGGCCACTATCAAAATTATAATTTGCAACTATACAAGGCCACTAACATTAATCGAGGCAAAATTGATTGAATGCATGCAAGTGTAAGTAGGTTGGCTTGCATTCCCAACATTAATCAACTAACGAGGAGTAAGAGGATTGGCTTGTTTTGCATGGGAGAGAAAAACACATTAATTAACACGACAAACAAGGTGACAAACTAGCTTGCAACATTGACTTAAACATTGCATTAATTTTTACCTTGGTACCTGTAATATGAGTTTGTGGCCTTGTATACAAAAATGGAGGGAGTATCAAAGTTCACTCACTCCTCAGGAGGAGGCGGGCTCGCAGGTGCAACAAACTGGTCCAGATCGATCCCATCGGCGATGCGGGTGGCGGCTTCCAAGAAAGTCTCCATGAACGACTGCAACTGGAGCTCCTTCGTCTTGGCGACCTTGAGCGTTGCGAGCCTTCTCTCCTTCACCTCCTTGCAGTGCACATGGACCAAGGATAGCGCCATGTCAGCTCCACAACGGGCAGACGACTTCTTCCACTCCTGCACTCGGCTGGGGACCTCATTGAGTTGAGTCATGAGAGACTCGACGTCATTCTGCTGCACTACTCCCCTCCAGAGCGCAGTGTCGATCCGGGCCATCACCGCCTTCAGCCGACCCAGGTAGCCAGTCGCAGCGGTAAGACAAGACTCCAACCTCAAGATGTTCATGGCAGCTTCGTCCTTGACAATGGAGTTGGTCGGGTCCAGAACAGGTTCGACCCGCCCAGTCTCTTCGTCAAAGTCGCGGCAGAACTCAACACCACAAGATACACGTCGAGTCAACAAGCAAGATGCGAGTCGAACGATCCAACTTAGTCTGAGCCAAAGAGACATACCTTCGAGCACGAGACACCACTTCTTAGTAAGGTTGCTCAGATAAGCCTCAAGGTCAATCCTCTTCTAGAAGAGAGCCTCGTATTTGTCATTCAGAGCACTCATTCTTCAGCCGAGTCACTTCTTGGTTAACCACGTCGAGTGAACCCTTCAGCCTAGTGATCTCCGCCTCAAGCGCGCCTACGGAAGCCAGCTTCTGTTCTGCCTGCTCTGTCTTCTCTTGAGCCTATTGCTGCGTCGCCGCCAGGTCGAGGTCTTTCTGCTCCAAGGCCGCTTTTAGTTGGCCTGCAAAAGACATCACTGGACAGATGAACATGAGGAGACACAAAGCATATTTATCAAAAGTCAGTCGATGAATGGTTAGCGTCAGTTACCGGCTACGTCGTCCTGCGTCTTCTTCAGGTGGTCCCGAGCCAGCTGCAAGTCGAGATTGAGCTGGATCTGCTTCTTCTCAAGGTCTGCAAATTTGGCTCCAAACTTGCAAGATCTCTGCATCAACACAACAAAACAAGATTCAAAGACTACAGTCGAGTCAAACACTCAACCGCAGTCTCGGGGACTACACCTAATGGGTGCACTAAGAGTGCCCCCACTGGTTCTCACTCGACCAAGATCAGTCTGGATCGAGCTCAAAAAAACAAGGAGGAAAGTTCTATCATCAGACCATGGCCGGCTACCAGCAATCGACCAAGGTCTCGGGGACTACACCCAGTGGGTGCACTGAGCATGCCCCCACTGGTTCTCACTCGGCCAAGATCAGTCTGGATCGAGCTCAAAAAAAGCAAACGCTGGAAGACTACACATCAAGACTCTCACCCAGTGGGTATGGCATCATCTTACGAACAAAGCAGTAGATTTTTTCAAACCGGAGATTATTCCAGCGCAGCAAGCCAATCAGTTGGAGAAAACAAACATGGACGTTGGTCCGAAGGGCAGAACTAGCGTCGTAAGCAGCCATGCTGGCCTCGTACGCCGCCTTCGTCTTCTCCATCATCAACCCCGCCTGACGAACGGCTTCTTGAGCTGCGCCCACAGGATCCTCCGGGAGGCGGTAGGAGGAGAAAAGAACAGACGACGGAGCAGGCGCTGGGTCGACGGTTGGAGCGGGCGCTGGGTCGACAGCTGGGGCAGGCGCTGGGTCGACGGCCCCTCCAGCTGACGAAGCAAGGCGTTCGGTCGACACGGGGACGGCGAAGGAGACCGTGGCTCGGACTGCGTCTTCCTGTTGCTGGGCCTCCGGGCCAAAAGGCACCTTACGGCCCTTCTTCCCCGTGCGTTGTCGAGCCCCCGCCCCCCAAGCGCTCCTCATCGACATCATCATCGTCTGGGAGCTCTATGACGTGGCGCAGCACTTCAAAACAAGCAATTGTGAGGTTCAGTCGACCGTCAACCCTAACTGACGAAAAGTAAGACACGATCTACAAATCACACCTGCACGGGATGTTGCGGCATCTACGGTCTCCTCGTCATCCCGGCCCTTGTCGATGTCTATCGAGGTTGTGGAGGCAGCAGCACTGAAGAATTTTTGTGAAGATGAGTCGACGAAGACATATCGACCTCCGAAAGGCAGAAAAGAATAAAGCGGAATAGCACTTACGTGGAGGCGATGGGAACATCCACCTTAATCTTGGGCAGGGCCTTCCGGGGCTTGGCGGTGATAACCTTGGGGTGCTTGGGCGCCTTCTCAGATGGATCAGGAGTGGCCGTGCGAGCTCGCTTGGGCGTTTGGGAGCTGGAGGGACCCGTCCGAGGGCGAACAGCCCCTTGGTCGTGCTTCCCCTTGGACCGCTTCTCATCACGGGGAGGTGACTCGACCTCCTCCCCGCTGTTGTAGTCCTCGCTCTCCTCTTCGGTCTTCTCCTCCGACTTCCACTCGGGGACGTCGCCCACGCCCTCTTCGCCTTCCTGGACCTGATCCCCGTTGGGCAGCGAGTACATTTCAGTATAGATCTACAGAAAAGGAAGATTGGCCAAACGTTAGTCGGACTCGTCAGGACAATTACAAGACAACAACAGGAACACCACTCGGGAGCCGAGGACAAACCTTGTCAGGCAGATGGCCAGCATCAAACGGGAGGACCCTCCCAGACCCCCTGGGGTTGTCTTTGTTCCCCGTGACGCACATCAGGCACTGCGCCACGTACTTCACGTCGGCCGCCTCCGGGTGGACTCGCGACGAGTCGTCGGTGCCAGAGTAAAACCACATCGGATGGCCCCGAGCCTGGAGCGGCTGGATCCTCCGCATGAGGTACACCTCAAGCAGGTCCAACCCTGTTACTCCCTCGCGGACCAACTGGATGACCCGTTCCACCAACATGTTCACTTCAGCCCTCTCGGCTCGACCCACGATCATTGAAGGAGGCTGGCTGGCTCGACCAAGAGAGAAAGGGGGAGTCCGGTCGACTGACCAGGAGTCGGAATGTCCTTGTAATAGAACCAAGTCGACTGCCAGCCCCGTATCGACTCTGGAAGGATCATAGGGGGAAAAGCGCTCCTATTCCTAAGCTGGATGCCGAGCCCGCCGCACGCCTAGAGGACGTTGATATGTCCAAAATGCATCACTATTTTATATCGTAATTCATCCTTATTCATTGATATATTTCACATTACGATGATGTTCTTATGTTGTTTTCGCCTATTTTACACAGTTTGCAACTTTCAGGTGCCGAAGCAGCAGACGCAGGATTCAGCGGTAAAAAGTAGAAGCTGAGTTGCTGAAGAAGAATACCTCCAAATTACCTAAAAATCGACGGAGGGTATTTTCCAGAAGGATCACGAAGATACGCAAAAGAGCAACCAGAGGGGGGCCACAGGGTGCCCAGGCGGCCACCTGGCGCGGCCCCCACCCTGGCCGCGCCGGGAGGGCGCCTGGAGCCCCTGGCCCACTCCAGGCTCTCCCCTCTGGCCTATATACTCCTCGTCATCCAGAAACCCTAAAAGGGGGAGTTTACGGAGTTCCGTCGCCGCTCCGTGGCGGAAACCTACAGAGAAGAAAAGCCATCTCCGGCGGGAAGATTCCGCCGGGGAGATCACCTCCCGAAAGGGGAGATCATCGCCATCGTCATCACCATCGTCACGGGCATCATCGAGATCATCATCAACATCATCCCCAACATCAGCACCATCTCCATCTTCATCCAATCTCATCTCACAATTGCGACTTGTGTTGTAATCCGTACTATCTATCCTCTCTACCCTATCGGTGTTGATTACTACTTTGTGGTGAATGCTATTGAGTTTTGTTGGAGAAATATCATTGTGTCCAGATTGTTTATCATCCATCTATCTCCACTGATCATGATCTCTTTTATGTCTTGTGAGTAGTTACTTTAGTTCTTGAGGACATGGGAGAAGTCTTGTTGTTAGTAGTCATATGATGTTGAAGTAATATGTGTTGTTTGATACTTAAGTTGTGTTGTTATTTTCCTAGTGGTGTTGTGTGAGTCGAACACTCAACACTTCGCCTTATTAAGGACCTAGGGGAATACATTGTGTACAAAGAATGCTTACGGTGGGTTGCTGGAGTGACAGAAACCTGAACCCCAGTTCGCACGCTTTCAAGGGAACAATGGATCATCGATTGTACTGCTATGGTTAGGCTTTTGCCTTAAATACTATCTTGTATTTGCGGATGCTTGCAAGGTGTTTAATCATAAGAGTGCACTCATCTTAGTCTATAGGGTGTACTAGCATAGATCCACCCACTCAACACTTATCAACACATCACATAGTACCGATACGGAATATGGCGAAAGCACATGACTACCTCTCCCGCGTATCCTCAAAAACACTTTAGCCTTTATAAGTTCAGTTGCTAGGCCTCTCCTTTGCTCAGAAAGGATTGGGCCACTTGTTACTCTCCAGTGCCTTTTACTTTGCTCGCTTTTACTTTCCTGTTGCTTATATCAAGAAAACCCCTAAAAAGTTATCTTTCAGTGCTTGCAGTTATTCCTTGCTCAGAATCACTTATCAATACCTTTTGCTCCTCGTTGGGTTCGACACTCTTACTTATCGAAAACGCTGCAATAGATCCCTTACGGTTGTGGGTCATCAAGTACCGTTTTCTGGCGCCATTGTCGGGGAGTGTAGCGCTATTGGTAAGTGAAGCTGGTAAGGAAGTTTTTATATTTCTGTTTTTATTTTGTTGTTGCTGCTCTTTGTCCTTATGGACAACCTTGCTATTGGATCGTTGCTTGTGGGAAGACGCCCCACATTTGTGGTGGTTGCTCCTCCCCCTACTGAAATTGTGCCCTATAAAATACCAGCTGGTATTATCGATTATGTTTTGGCTAATCGTTATGCAGGAGACAGACATCCCGGTGAACACTTGCTATATCTGTCACAACTATGTTCATTATTTAAGCTTGCAGGTGTATCAATGGAGTTTGTCATGAGGAAATTGTTCTCCGTATCGCTTATAGATAAAGCTTCAGATTGGTATAAGCTTCTCAATAACTCACACTTGCCTGATTGGCAAGAGCTTATGTCTCTCTTTTATACCAAGTTTTATCCTCTTCATGAAATTCATCAAGACAGGAACTATATCTATAACTTTAGGTTTCGTGACGGAGAAAGCATTGCTCAAGCTTGGGGGAGATTGAAGTCCCTAATGCTCAAATGTCCTATTCATGAGCTCCCCAAGAAAATTATACTTACAAATTTTTATGCCAGGCTTTCTCGTCAGGATAAGGAGATGATGGATGCCTCCTCTAGTGGGGTATTTCAGACAAAGAGTGTTGAAGAAAGGTGGGATCTCATTGAAAGGATCCAGAGGAATACCGAAGATTGGGAAATCGATAAAGGTATTGAACCCGCTATAAATTATGAGCATGATTATATTGAGAGCTATGTGAAAACTGATTACTTCAATACCTTTTGCTCTAAGATTGGTCTTGATTCCCATCTAATGATTGATTTCTGTAAGGATTTTGCCTCTCACGTTGATTCTTTTAAAAAGAAGAGAGATCAGCATCATGAACCTTTCAAAGAGTTACCTGTTGATATTCATGTTGCTGACCCTATTTTGCCTGCAGTTATATATGAAAAGCCTCCTTTTCCCGAAAGGATAAGGGAGCACTCTCTTGTGACAGGCATAATAAATAAAAGTGAGAGAATAGTTGATGAGCCTGAGGACCAGATCAAGGTCAATCCTCAAGTTGCATTGGTTAAAGACCTTGTTACTAATGATGTTTTGGATTCCAATGTAAATTTTTGTGCTGTTTCCACTAACCTTGTCACAGCCAAGAATAAAGGCCCAATTTCAGGTACTCCAGTAGTATCTGTTAAAATAGGAGATGCTTTGTGGGCGCATAGAACTGCTTACAAAAACCCCATGGGCATGTCCCCCTATAAGATGGTTTATGGCAAGGCTTGCCATTTGCCATTAGAATTAGAGCACAAAGCTTTCTGGGCTGTTAGAGAGCTTAATGCTGACCCAAAGTTAGCTGGTGAGAAGCGTCTCATGAACTTGACTTCTCTAGATGAGTGGAGAAGTGAACCTTACGAGAGCGCTAAAATGTTCAAGGAAAAGGTAAAGAAGTGGCATGATAGGAGGATTCTGAAACGTGAATTTAATGTTGGTGATAAAGTTTTGTTGTTTAGATCCCGTTTCAGGTTTTCTCCAGGCAAACTACTTTCCAGGTGGGAAGGGCCATTTCATATTGAAGAAGTCTATCGGTCTGGTGCAATCAAGATTAACAATTTTGAAGGCACCAAACCTCAAGTTGTGAATGGGCAAAGACTTAAGCATTACATAGCAAGAGACCCTGTCAATGTTGATGAATATGATATACACAACAACTCACGAAGAACATGTTGCAGCCTTGTTTCAGACACCAGCAGAAGCAGAATAAGAAAAGGTATGTATTACGGTAAGGAAACATCGCGAACCGCCATAAAAGTTCCATATTATGAGTTTTTGCAAAATTAGGAAAATTCTAAGCCTAAGTGGAGCCGGAGACAAGCTCCAGGGGGCCCAGGCGCCCCCCTGGCGCGGCCTACCTCCTGGCCGCGCCGGGAGGCCGCCTGGGCACCCAGGAGTCCGTCTCCGACCCCACTTTAGCTTGTTACCTTCCTTTCTGTGCAGAAATTTTTGCTATATATTTGCCCGGATTGTTCCGGCAACGTATCTCGCGATTTCGTGTGTTTTCTTTTCGATCTGTTTCTGCCAGGAAATCTTTTGGCTAGACCTAGGTGCCATGGCTTCCCCAAGTTCCCCCAAGGACAAGTTCGTCGTCAACGTCAACAAGAATGAGGAGTAAAATCTCCTTGGGTAATGGCATCCCCTTGGCTTGTTTCAAGCTTGGGGGAGTGCTCGGTATCTTTATCTTTATCTTTTGTCTTTTAGAGTCAAGTAGAGTCGTATCATGTCTAGGGAGGTTATTATATGAAATAGGTGTGTGCATTGAGGTCTATCACTCCTTTTGTGGAGGGATTGTATCCGTGAGTGTGGAGTCGTCTATGATGGAATATTAATGAGAAGTCTATTGGTTCCTTTGCTGCACTCGGTATTCTCTTCACGCAATCGACCTTATATGATGATTCTTATGGGGAGTATTGACCTTATATCAGGTATGGCTTTGAAAACTTTATTTAATCTTGGCAAACATAGCTTTGGTCATAACAACAAGCATGATTTTCTTAAAGTAGCGACATAGCCAAAACCTTTATGTTATTATGCTTGAAGTGTTATGCTGACAAGGAAGACAACTTGATGTGTTATGCTTATTTTAATGTTTATGCTTTATATTGCTTTGCATCTTAGTCATCATCAATTGTCTGTTCTCTCAAAGCCTTTGCTAGCCTAAACTCTGTACTAAGCGGAATTCTGCTTGTGCATCCATACCCTTAAACCAATACCTTCCATATGAGTCCACCATACCTTCCTATTCGTGGTATTCCACTACCACCTCCTAAAGTATAGAATTTATGTGTTATCCTTAAATGTTCAAAATCTTCTATTTTGTGCCCCTGTTTTAGCTCATGAGGAAGTAGTAGTTAATTCATGATCTTTTTAAGTTGGACAAGTTTTACCCCGGGATTGCATGTCTAATCTGCAAACCCCTAATACGAGGAGGAATTGGCATGAGTGCGCCCGGCTCATAAAAGATAATACAACATACAAACCCTCCTTCACGCTTTGTTCATGAGAAATCAGAAAACTTTGGCAGTGATAAACAAAGGAGATTAAGGGGATGTGATCGTCCCCGTGCGGGAGCCGTTCCTCAAAACTTGTCCAGTTTGAGAAGTAATTGAGTTATCTGTTAGCATTCGTTGACAAATCATGCACCTCTCAAAACTTGTTTTCATTCTGTTTGATTTAAGGATAGCACATGAGTTTTCCCTACTTCCCTAGAGCAGGGCCTATCTCTTAGTTTTAGGTTGAGTCAGTTATTCCTACTTCCTTCTATTCTTAAAGAGAGCAGACATTTGATGTTGACGAGGATTCATTCATATAAAGTTGCATTAAGATTTGTCATATCATATCCTTGTTGACATTATCATTTGATAAGTAAGTTGTTTGTCAAGCCCAGCTAAAGCAAACATCTTCCTTTGTGTTAACACTTTCACTTCTTGCCTAATAACATGTTCTTTCAAAAGCTTCAATTAATCTCATCAAAACATAAAGAGAAAGAGCAAAAGTAAAAGCTATTAGTTGTTCTTTGACCAAAGGACATGTTTGCCATGATTTGATGAGTTTCCTTAGCCCTACTTTCGATTATAAGTGTTACCACTCTTTTATAAGGGCCTTATGAGTTGAAGATTGCTGTTGAGGATATTTGAGTTTGGTGAAGAAATTGTGATGCTTCTTGTCCGTATTCTATTTATCGACACTTCACTCTCTAAACTTGTGGACGGGTTTACCGAGCTCAGTATTCGCTTGGGGACAAGCGAGGTCTAAGCTTGGGGGTGTTGATACGTCCAAAATGCATCACTATTTTATATCGTAATTCATCCTTATTCATTGATATATTTCACATTACGATGATGTTCTTATGTTGTTTTCGCCTATTTTACACAGTTTGCAACTTTCCGGTGCCGAAGCAGCAGACGCATGATTCAGCGGTAAAAAGTGGACGCTGAGTTGCTGAAGAAGAATACCTCCAAATTACCTGAAAATCGACGGAGGGTATTTTCCAGAAGGATCACGAAGATACGCAAAAGAGCAACCAGAGGGGGGCCATAGGGTGCCCAGGCGGCCACCTGGCGCGGCTCCCACCCTGGCCGCGCCGGGAGGGCGCCTGGAGCCCCTGGCCCACTCCAGGCTCTCCCCTCTGGCCTATATACTCCTCGTCATCCAGAAACCCTAAAAGGGGGAGTTTACGAAGTTCCGCCGCCGCTCCGTGGCGGAAACCTACAGAGAAGCGAAGCCATCTCCGGCGGGTAGATTCCGCCGGGGAGATCACCTCCCGGAAGGGGAGATCATCGCCATCGTCATCACCATCGTCACGGGCATCATCGAGATCATCATCAACATCATCCCCAACATCAGCACCATCTCCATCTTCATCCAATCTCATCTCACAATTGCAACTTGTGTTGTAATCCGTACTATCTATCCTCTCTACCCTATCGGTCTTGATTACTACTTTGTGGTGGATGCTATTGAGTTTTGTTGGAGAAATATCATTGTGTCTAGATTTTTTATCATCCATCTATCTCCACTGATCATGATCTCTTTTATGTCTTGTGAGTAGTTACTTTAGTTCTTGAGGACATGTGAGAAGTCTTGTTGTTAGTAGTCATATGATGTTGAAGTAATATGTGTTGTTTGATACTTAAGTTGTGTTGTTATTTTCCTAGTGGTGTTGTGTGAGTCGAACACTCAACACTTCGCCTTATTAAGGACCTAGGGGAATACATTGTGTACAAAGAATGCTTACGGTGGGTTGCCGGAGTGACAGAAACCTGAACCCCAGTTCGCACGCTTTTGCACAAGGGAACAATGGATCATCGATCGTATTACTATGGTTAGGCTTTTGCCTTAAATACTATCTTGTATTTGCGGATGCTTGCAAGGTGTTTAATCATAAGAGTGCACTCATCTTAGTCTAGAGGGTGTACTAGCATAGATCCACCCACTCAACACTTATCAACACATCACATAGTACCGATACGGAATATGGCGAAAGCACATGACTACCTCTCCCGTGTGTCCTCAAGAACACTTTAGCCTTTATAAGTTCAGTTGCTAGGCCTCTCCTTTGCTCAGAAAGGATTGGGCCACTTGTTACTCTCCAGTGCCTTTTACTTTGCTCGCTTTTACTTTCCTGTTGCTTATATCAAGAAAACCCCTAAAAAGTTATCTTTCAGTGCTTGCAGTTATTCCTTGCTCAAAATCACTTATCAATACCTTCTGCTCCTCATTGGGTTCGACACTCTTACTTATCGAAAACGGTGCAATAGATCCCTTACGGTTGTGGGTCATCAGACGTGCGTCTTCTCGTCACTCAGGTTCGCCTTCTTGACGGTTTGCGAGCGGCAAGTAAAGATGTGTTTGAACAAACCCCGGTGCGGCCGGCAGCCGAGGAAGTTCTCGCACATGGAGACGAACGCGGCAAGGAAAGCGATGGAATTGGGCGTGAAGTAATGCAGCTGGGCGCCGAAGAAAATCAAGAAAGCACGAAAGAAAGGGTGCGGAGGCATGGAGAAACCTCGGTCTACGTGGGTCACGAGAAGGACACACTCGCCCTCCCGTGGCCGGGGCTCGAGCTCGCCCTCCGGCACCCGCCAGGAGCCGTGAGCGACCAGTACCTCCTCCTCCAACTCCTCCAAATCCTCGGCCGTGATGGTGGACCGGATCCAATCCCCCTGGATCCAACCAGGAGGGAGCCCGGACCTCGACGACAATCCGCTACGGCCGGACCGACTCCCCTTCCCTGTCGCCGCCTTCTTCGAATGCTCCATCGCCGTGGTCTTGTCCTTACCCATGGCACGCAAGCCGACGGTTGCTGTGGAGAAAGTGAGAAGGAGCAGAGGCACGGCGGAGAGGCAGGGGCGAAAGAGCAGGGGATGGGCGCACAGTGCCCCCGCTTTGGGCTCGGCGCACACTTATAGCACCCCGGTCGAGTGGTTGACTGGTGGCCCCGAGCGATCTTATCAAATCCCGCAACAGGCGCGGACGCGATACGTGGCGAAAAATGTGGCGCGAGGATCGAGGCGTCTCGAGCATATCCGCCCGATTGCTGTGGCACGTCCCACCCCGCGCGCTTCCCCAAATTTCGAAACCCCATGGAATCCGGCGACCAAAGAGCAACCAACCACGCCGAAAACTGCGCATGCCAACGGCACCCGACGCCTAGCGCAAAGTTCACTCGACGGAAGACGCAACCAACGCACTCGATGGTTCCAGAATCGATCAAGGCGACGAACACAAGCTTGAGGAGGACAGCCTAGTCCGCGAGCTCAGAGAAGACTACCCCAAGGGCGTCGTGCCAGAACCGGAGATTTCCTCAGCACTCTCTCCTGCTCAAGCCTCGATCCATTCGGGGGCTACTGGCGAGGTTACAGACCTAGGGTAGGGTCACAGGCCTGACCAAGGTACCCCACCCAAGGTCGCTACCCTAGAAGATCAAAAGACAAAAGCTACGATGACGAAGACTATCGACTGAGACGGCCCAAGAGGACATCCCACTCGACTGGACATCACCAACAAGACGACTCAACTCTACTCGACCAATCCAAGGCACTCGACCCCCAAAGGTCAAAGGTCCCTTAGGACAATAACGGTCTGGTATTTACTAGCCATAGTGAATGCCTTTATTACTCTTTACTGTAGACGTTATCAGTAATGTCTGCCTTAATGTACATTGAACCCTTGGTAACGTGGAGCATGGTTGGGTTCCTGGCACACTATATAAGCCACCCCCCTCCTCCTGTACAATGGTTCGCATCCCTGTAACTCACACCTATACACACATTAGTCGACCGCCTCCGGTCACCGAGACGTAGGGTTGTTACTTCCTCTGAGAAGGGCCTGAACTCGTAAAACACCTCGTGTATAACTCCACCATAGCTAGGGCCTTGCCTCCTCATCCTTACCCCCTACTCGTACTATCAGGCTTAGAACCACGACACCTCATCCAATGGTTTTTTGAAAATATCTGCAAGTTGCATATCTGTACCAACATGAGCAAGATCAATGTCACCATTTTCTACATGATCTCTAAAGAAATGATACCTAATATCAATGTGCTTGGTGCGAAGATGATCTTCGGGATTCTTAGATATATTGATGGCACTTTCATTGTCACATAGAAGGGGCATGTGTCTATAGGTGATACCATAATCCTTCAAAGTTTGCCTCATCCGTGGCAATTGAGTTGCACAACTAGCGGTTGCAATGTATTCGGCTTCGGCAGTAGAGAGGGCAACACAATTTTGCTTCTTCGAGGACCAAGTTACCAAGGAGTGTCCAAGAAAATGACATGCACCAGAGGTGGATTTCCAATCCACTTTGTCTCCAGCCCAATCCGCATTCATATACCCAATTAGGTCAAACTTGGCATCCTTGGGGTACCATAGAGCCAACTTTTGGGTGTGAACAAGATATCTAAGGATATGCTTAACCGCCTTATAAAGACTTTCCCTAGGGGAAGCTTGAAATCTAGCACACATGCATACACTGAAAATGATGGCTAGTCCAGATGCGCAAAAATAAAGCAATGAGCCAATCATAGAGCGTGAATAGAAGGGTCGAAGGGGATACCGTTTGTGTCTTCAGTAAGTACAATTTTTGTTGGCATGGGTGTCTTACATGGGCTAGCATTTGTCATATCAAACTTTGCTAAAATATCCTTGAGGTATTGTCTTTGGGACAAGAAAATTCCTTGAGATTGTTAAATTTGAAATCCGAGGAATAACTTCAAGTCCGCATTGCGTGACATTTCAAAGGTCTTGGTCATGGATGCCGTAAACTTCTTGCACAAATGAAAGTTAGGAGAACCAAAAAATGATGTCATCCACATATATTTGGCATAAGATCAAAACACCCTTTTATCTCTTAGTAAAAAGAGTGGGATCGATCACCCCTCTCACAAAACCATCATCGAGTGGAAATGTCTTAAGATGATCATACCAAGCACGAGGTGCTTGTTTGAGGCCATACAAAGCCTTGTGAAGTTTATACACATAGTCTTTGTGATCGGGATCAACGAGCCCAGGTGGTTGTGATACATATACTTCTTCTTGTAGAGGACCATTAAGGAAATCACTCTTCACATCCATTTGATGTACTATAAAACCATTGAAAGCAGCATAAGAAAGTAAGATTCGAATGGATTCAAGATGGGCAACGGGAGCAAAGGTCTCACCAAAGTCCAAACCTTCAACTTGTGAGTACCCTTGTGCCACTAAACTTGTCTTGTTGCGGAGGATTACGCCATTCTCATCTTGCTTGTTCTTGAAAATCCATTTTGTTCCAATGACATTGCGTTCCTTAGTTGGTCTCTCCACCAATGACCACGCTTGGTTGCATTCAAAACTGTTCAACTCTTCTTGCATAGCAATGAGCCAATGCATCTTGTACCTTGAGTGGCTCAACACTAGAGACAAACGAAAAGTGAGCACAAAAGTTTGTCAATTTTCTACGAGTGACTCTACCTTCCGATATGCCGGTAAGAATTTGATCCACGTCAACACGACTGGCCACTCGGGGCATGATGGAGGTTAGAGTTTCACAAGGTTCAACTTCATGTCCATCATCCACATCTTCAACATAAGGATCATTAATGTGTGGTGGAAGATCTTCTTCTTCATATTGCATTTGTTGAGGTTCATCATCAATGATTGCACTTTCTTGTTCTTGCTCTTGGTGATGATCTTCCTCTTGAAGATGATCATGATGAGGGACTTGATCTTCTTCTTGTACTTGAACTATAGGCATCGGTTGATCACTAGGAGCTTGCGGTAGTTTGGGTGTTGAAACAGTTTGATGATGTGTGAAACTTCCATCTTCTTCTTCATCATCATGAGGTTCTTGTTCCATTGGAAGAAGGGCACCAACACCCATGGTCAAAATATCTTGAGAAGGGTCTGCTTCACCTACATCACTTAGATCAACTTGCTCCCCATTGGAGACATTAAATTCATCAAACACCAAGTCACAAGTTTCTACAACACATCCATTGGATTTGTTGTAGACTCTATATGCGTGAGAGTTTGATCCATAACCAGTAAATATGCCCTCAATTGTTTTGGATTGAAATTTTCCTAATCATTCTCTTTTGTTGAGGATGAAACATTTGCACCCAAATACACGAAAGTACTCCACATTTGGCGAGTTCCCGGTTAGAAGCTCATATGGAGTCTTCTCCAATATCGTGCGGAGGAAGAGCCGGTTTGATGCATGGCATGCGGTGTTGACAGCCTCGGCCCAAACACTATGTGGTGACTTGTACTCATCCAACATGGACCTTGCCATCTCCACAAGTGTACGGTTCTTCCTTTCAGATACACCATTTTATTGAGGAGTGTATGGTGCGGAATATTGATGCTCAATCCCTTCATCACTAAGAAATTCTTCCAAGGTGTAGTTCTTGAACTCAGAGCCATTATCACTTCTGATTGCCAAGATTTCTTTGTCATACCTGCATTGTGCTTGCTTGGCAAAATCAATGAAGGTGATATTCGTCTCGTCCTTGGACTTGAGGAAAAACACACATGTATATCTTGAGTAACCATCAACAATGACAAGTCCATAGTTTTCCCGCCAAGACTGTCCCATGAAGGAGGCCCAAAGAGATCCACATGAAGGAGCTCCAAAGGCCTTGAAGTAGATACAACATTCTTGGGTGGGTGCTTTGATTGATGTTGCTTCCCGGCTATGCGTGCACTACACACACAATCTTTCTCAAAAGAGACATCGGTCGGTCCAAGGATGTGATTACCCTTTAAGAGATCTTGAAGATTTCTCATGCCGACATGGGCTAGCCGGCGATGCCATAGCCACCCCTTGTCGGCCTTGGCCATTAGACAAGTTGCATGCTCTCTTTCGAGAAATGAACCATGTAAAGGTTGTCATCCAACTCTCCAACAAAGGCCACTTCGAGAGTATCTCTCTTAAAGGCTTTCACATTGGTTAGTCCAAATAGTGTATCATATCCAACAGAGGCCAATTGACGAACATAAAGCAAATGGTATTTAAGGGATTGGACAAGCATGACATTTGCAAGAGACATGTCATTTGTGATAGCCACCCTGCCCAAACCGAGTACCTGTCCTTTTGATCCTCCACCAATCATAATGCTCATAAATGGTTGAATAGCTTCCATGAAATCGTAGAGCAATTTACTATCTCCAGTCATATGATTGGTACACCCACTATCGATCACCCATTTGACTCCACCAGAGAAAGCAACCTACACACAATTATGACATGGTTAGAGGCACCCATTTTGCAATGGGACCTCTCAAGTTAGTCACAGGGGTCTTAGGGACACAAATAGCATAAAACCAGAATGCATTTCGAGGAACAACAAATTTTGCATAAACTTCTCCATCCTTAATTTTACGAAGTACATAGGATGGATGCACGAACTCGTTTGGCTTGTTGAGAGTGAACATACCCCCTGTGGCCTTCCCACTCACAACCTTACCTTTCTCCTTGTGCCCTGCTACTTCTCAAGCTTGCGTTGTATTCCCTCGAAGAGAAAAGGGAGATGCAGCACAGTAGCATAAGTATTTCCCTCAGTTTTTGAGAACCAAGGTATCAATCCAGTAGGAGACCACGCGCGAGTCCCTCGCACCTGCACAAACAAATAAGAACTTTGCAGCCAACGTGATAAGGGGTTGTCAATCCCTTTACGGTCACTTACGAAAGTGAGATCTGATAGAGATGATAGTTTTTATTTTTGGTATTTTTGTTTATAAGAACAGAAAGTAAAAGCGATAAAAATAAAGTAGATGTAGATTGATATGTTGAGAATAGACAAGGGGGCCATAGTGTTCTCTAGTGGCTTCTCTCATGATAGCGATATTCTACGGTGGGTAAACAAATTATTGTCGTGCAATTGATAGAAAAGCGAATAATTATGAGACTATCTAGGCATGATCATTGTACATAGGCATCACGTCCGAGACAAGTAGACCAAAACAATTATGCATCTACTACTATTACTCCACGCATCGACCGCTATCCAGCATGCATCTAGTGTATTGAGTTCATAAGAACAGAGTAACGCCTTAAGAAAGATTGACATGATGTAGAGGGATAAACTCAAGCAATATGATATAAACCCCATCTTTTTATCCTTGATGGCAACAATACAATACGTGCCTTGCTGCCCCTACTGTCACTGGGAAAGGACACCGCAAGATTGAACCCAAACCCAAGCACTTCTCCTATTGCAAGAACTATAGATCTGGTAGGCCAAACCAAACTAATAATTCGAAGAGACTTGCAAGGATATTATGAGCACACATAAAAAGTTTAGCGAAGAACCAAATATTTCTCATAGATAATCTTGATCATAAACCCACAATTCATTGGATCTCGACAAACACACCGCAAAAAGAGATTACATCGAACCAGTACCCTTTCTTCGTTGATTACTTCTCTTGCGGGCTGTGTCCTCCCTTCTCCGATTTCTTCTGTGACGTCATGCACACCTTCGGCTTCCACCTTTTGGATTTTACCCCAAATGCGGTGGCGTGCATGGCTTTCTTCGCACACCTCTGCGAGGGCTTCGTCGGAGTGCAGCCCAACACGGCGCTCTTCGGCCACTATTTTACACCTCGGATCCAGCCGGGAGGCACGGTCTCTGGATGCATCACCTGGATTACGAGCCCCAAGGTGGTGTACCCGGAGGGCGCCGTGAAGGAGAGGTGGGACGAATGGCGCGGCCGGTGGTGCTGGATTGAGGAAGACGAGCCGCCAACATTCTGCAGGGTCCGCCGGATGCCGCTGGTCCGCGGCAGCGATCGGAGCGACGTCGACGCCGCTGACGGGAGGCTCACTGGTGCCTTCACCAGGATCAACCGGCTCGTCCAGGCCGGACTCACCCTTGAGATGATCGGGGCGGATTTCATCCGCTGCACAAAAAGGGGAGGCCAGCCTGGCTCTTCAGGAACCCGGCCGACGTCATGCGGCTCCGCCCTGGTCTCAACCACAACCTCACAGTGATGGGACACGCCCAATTCTGTCAGCGGCTCTTCCAGCTGGATGTGGGTCACGGTGGTGAGGTCGAGCGGACCGGCAAGGCTGCGAAGGCCGCCGTGAAGGCCGGCAAGGCCGTCAAGGGGCAGTTCTTCAGGTTGCCAGCGGGAGTGGTCCCGCTGTGCAACAATTCGCACCAGTCCGAGATCGTTGCCATGATGCCGGAGTGCAGCGCGCACGGCCCCGTCCCGAGCTGGCAGGAGCCGGAGGACGAGGTCGTGCAGCAGTTCTTCGATACTCTGGTTGAGGTGTGCGTCAATCTTGACGCCAAGCGGTGGCTCATCAGGGACACCACCCCGGAGGAGCTGGACTACATCGCCTCCAGGGCGAGGGAGGCGCAGCTCATCAGGGAGGCCGGCAGCGCCGGAGGCATGGAGGACTAGGACGCGGCGGCCGCGGAGGAGGAGGAGTTCGCCTAGTGGGCGGCGGCTGCCGGAGAGGCTAGCAGCGCCAGCACCGGGGCCCCATTGGTTGAGGACGCGGCCGACGAGTCGTCGGAGGAGGAGGATGCGGCGGCTGGCCCGTCGCCGGCCAGGGGAAGAGGGCGAGTCTTGCGGCGGGCCTCTTCCGGCGAGCCGGTCCGGCCCGGCAAGACTGCGTAGCCTCAATTGGCCCTGGAGGGGTCCGGGCGCCTCACGAGGGCCACAGCGGTGAAGAGGTCGACGAAGGCCGCCGAGAAGAAGAAAATGGCAGCTCCCTCTTCGTCGAAGTGCGCACAAACTCCGCCCCCTTCTTCGCCTCCCCCGGCAGACGTCGATTCGGAGGGTGACACGGAGTTCCCCTTCGACCTAGGGCCCCTCAGCTCGAAGAGGAAGAGGAAGGCGGCAGAGGAGGAGGAGATGGACGACGAGTGAGTATTCCATTCTTTATCGTCATTCCCATCTCTCTTGACCATGCCACTCATCTTGACTTGTTCTTGCTTCTTCAGGGACGCAGAGACGTTGGCCCAGAGGGTGAAGAGGGCCAAGGCTTCGACGAGCAGCCAGCCCCCGGCCGGGGCTACAGAGACACCACTGGTGGTGTTGAGCAACTCTGACGGCAGCCCCCGGCACAGCCCCCAGCGTAAGTCCGCTAACCTCTTCTCGCTCGACATGCAGTAGGCGTTCGAAGCTAAAGGTGTTGACCTTGCCGGTTCTGTAGGACAGGAGCAGCAGCATGAGGAGCCGCAGGGGGCTACTCCCAACACACCACCCCCATCGACTACGCCGCCACAAGGGGCGTCCCCGGCAAGGGCACCAAGCATGGAGCCCGCACGCATGGAGGAGGAGGGGAACTTGGGCGCTGGTGGTCCGGCCCCGGCGTCCGACGCCGGCGGGGAGGGAACTTCCGCTTCACAGCCCAGCGCTGGTGAGTCGCCTGCCCTTCGCCTTTGCTTTTCCCTTGCGCTTTTTCTTGACTTCGTTATCCCCGGCACGGACCAGGCCCTCCTTCAACGGATGCGGAGGATGTGGACGCCGTCATCAAGGAGGTTGCTGAGGAGGCCGCGGCAGAGGCCGACAAGATCGCCACCGAGGAGGCCGCCAAGGACGGCGCCGGGGGCGTCGCGGATAAAGATGCTGAGGATGCCGCCAAGGGTGCCGCCGAGGGCGCCGGCGGTGGGCCTGCCGGGGAGGCCAGCAAGGCCACAGCCGAGGAAGAGGCGATTGATAACCAGCCCTCTTCCTCCGCGACCCCAGGCTCCAGCAGGTATCTGAAGGTGGGCGACAACCTTTTCGTCCATCTTGCCGGGGCGTCAAGCTCCCGGGCGCCTGCCGGGGAGGAAGTCTTTGATGGCGAGGTGTTCGCCGCCACCGGGCTCGAGGTTGTTGATGAACCGAGCGCCGGCGGCGACGGCTCCCCAGAAGAGCAGCTCTTCCGGGCCATGGGGGCCAACTTCCGGAAGCTCCAGGCACTCTACCGTGCCCGTTTGGACAAGGTTAAGTCCAGAATGGCTGCGGTGGACGACGCGGAGGCGGATTTCCAGGCGCGCGTCGTTGAGGCGCAAACCTGGTTCCACCAGTCCCGCGAGGAGCAGAGGGCCTACCAGGAAGAACTGGCCAAGCGTAACGTGGAGCTCATCTTGAAGATGGCCGCCATCGAGAAGGCCCAGGAAGAGGCAACGAACTTGGTTGCCGCGGCGGAGGCCGCCCGGAACCAGCATCAAGCTGCCCTCGATTCCCAGGAAGAAGACCTCTCCGCGCGCGAGGCGAAGCTTGCCGCAACACTCCGCGGCAAGGATGAGGAGCTTGAGGCCCTTGTCGAGCGGCGGACTCACGAGCTGGGGTAGAGGCACAAGGAGGCACTCGATACCCAGGCTCTGGCCCATGCCGGCAAGATACAAGAGCTGGAGGTGGAACGGGACGGGCTGAAAGAGCAGGCCCTCAGGCTGTCCGACGAGAACACCAGGCTCAACTGCGCCTTGACAGAGGCGCATGGAGCGGACATCAGCAGGACTGGGGAGCTCTCCAAGACACAAAACTCCATCAGAGATCTCAGGCTGAGGCTGGAGAATCTCGAGAAGATGTTGGCGGAGAGCTCTGTTCTGGGGGAGGCCTTGGCCAAGAGCCTGGAGGAGGAGAAGCAGCTGCGGGCGGATGAGGGTGCCTCCCACTAAGAATACGTGGTGGAGGAGAACAGGTGGATCAGCCGGCTGGAGGATATCGCCGGCAGGGTTACCTCACAATTGGCCCTCATGGGGATGCCAAACGTGAGGTATGCCCCTGAACGGAGCGGGTCCGTCAACGCCAAGCTGACCCTGTTCTTCGAGGGCGTCCTCAGCGCCTTGACTGATCTTCACCCCAACAGAACGACCACGCTCGCCGGGGAGGCCCGGCGGCTCTGCCGGGGAGTCATGACCAAGGTCCTCACCAAGGTGGCGTTCTGTAACCCCGCCCTCGACTTCGAAGCCGCGATGGACAGCTTGCCGGAGGATGCCAACCTCACGGCGCTCAAGGAGCGCATCAAGCCTGTCATCAGCCGCATCGACGAAATCAAGAGGGTGGAGGGCCAGCGCCGGGATTAAGCATCTCGTTCTTCCTTGCCGCTGCGGGTTCATGCCCAAGACAAATTTTATCTTTAGTCAGAACCGCAGCGATGGCATGATGTAATATAACTTTGAAATATCTTCTGAATCATGCATGTTATTTTCCTGTTTGCTGCCTCTTTGTGTTTCCACCCTATGTTAACTGGGTAGGCTTACCGGCGTGAAATACCCAAGGCGGCGTCTTGGGGACGGGTCCCCATTGGCCTGCGGCGCGAGCATGCTGCCGGGTCTGCCACCTTGCTGCCCTCAACGCAGCCGCTCGAACTGTCGAGTTTGACTCGAGTCAGAGTCGAGACCTTTGTCAATTGCGGAAGGCTACCCTACCATTTCAAACGCAGCCGTCTGAACTGTTGAGCTGACTCGAAACAGAACAAAGGCATTGCCGATCGGGAAGGGCCCCATCTGCGTGCGGGTTTCTTTTCGCACAAAGAATGACAGCTCCGAGGATAATAACTTTTAAATAATAGGGTAGAAATATCCAAAGTTCGATGTAACTTAGCTTTTATTTGCAGTCGCTCGAGCGCAGGCCTTCCGGCCTCCTCAAAGGGCCACGAAGACGAGAGAGTGTCAGGCCTACCACTAGAGTTGATTCTCACAACTGCACCCCCAACCTGGCGCGCCAAAGATGTCGGTGTATTTGGATCGACACCTATGGGATCACAAGAATCCCTACTACGGTTGCGGGGCGCGGGGTTGAGAGAAGAGCGGATCTAACAGTTAGGACACGGTTCCTTTACCCAGGTTCGGGCCGCAAAGATGCGTAAAACCCTACTCCTGCTTTGGTGGATTATATGTTGGTGTTCTTCAGCTAGTGAGGAGCTCCAAGAGGGTCGCGAGCCGTTCCGAAAAGCCGAATCCTTCTCCTGGTCACCTCGGGCCTCCTTTTATAGGAAAAAAGGGGTTGCCATAGTAGCACACAGGAGGTGGAAAGGGTACAGTGATGCGAGGTTATCCCTCGCATTACAGGACAAGGCGCATTTAATGCGCCCAGCTTAGGTGTCCTTGCTTTATCGGGGACGGGGGGAGACGTCCGTCTTGTCCGTCGCCGCCCCTCCTCGTGCTGACACGCGCCCTGGCCAGCAGTGCCTGAGGCGCCATGTAGGCAGACAGGCAGCTGAGGTGGCGCAACGGCGGGTCTCCACGAAGATCTATGGGTTGCCACGCAGGAGCCCGTCCAGCTGGTCGGGTCGGTGGAAACCCAATTGGTGTAGGCCTGACTGTGGTCCCACGGGTGTCCTTGGCAAAGGCCTTGCCGGGGCTCCGGCAAGGGTCCTGCCGTGGCGCCTGCAGTCATCCCCGGCAAGGTGCTTTCCGGGGGCTTTGTGGTTCTCCTTGGCAGGAATCCCGCCAAGGGTCGTCGTCTTCTTAACTTGCATCTAATCTTGAATGTCTTCACAAAGATCTGCATGCCACCACGGGGATATCTCCCAAATCCTCGCCCCATGGGGGCGGTGTACTCAAGGGCGATTCACTCCGTAGGCGCGGGGCGAGCTACCGCGGCAAGGGTCTTGCCGGGGCCACCAAGGCTGGCCCCGGCAAGGATCTTGCCGGGAGAGCCGCTTCGTCCCTTTGCTCTTTGTCGTCTTGTTCTCGGCTCGCCTCCCTCGCCATGCTTGGTGTGGTGGCGCCGTGGCTCAGACTGCCCGTGCACAGTCATAGGGGTACAAAAAGTGTACCCCTCTTTTTGTACACCGACATGCTGTCTCCTCTCGCACGCGCACCGGCCGCCCGAGAGCTCCAGTGAGTGAGTTCACACGCGCGGAGCCTCTGGCTCGCCGCGCTCCCCCTTTCCTTTCCCCTCGACCTCGATGACCCTCACGAACACCCTAGACATGATCCAGAGCACCGATTTGGCCTCTGCCATCGCCTAGGGCATGGCCGTGGACGTCGTCTACGGTGCACCACCGCCCCGCTATATAGGGCAGGCCCAGGCCTCCCTCTGGAGCCCCTTTGCTCCCCCTCCTTCCCAGCGAATCCATGGACCAACCCACACCTCCCCCCGCACCCTCAATGCACCTCCATGGCCAGAGCCGAGCCGCCGCCCTCCCCTCAAATTTGGCCAAGCCCGAGCTCTTCTCCCTCTCCTCTCTCCACCGATAGACTCCCCTGAGCAAGGCGGACCTCCCATGCTCTTCCTCTCATCCAAGGGCACACCATAGCGACGTGCCCAATCTCGCCGACGCCACCGTCCGCCGGCGTCCAAGCCGTCGTCGACTCGACCATCCCTGGCAGCCGTGGCATACATGAGTGGATGTGGCATTCTTCGCCGAGCCCATCCATAGCCAGAGCATTGCCGGAGGTGCTCCGTAGCGCCGACAGTCGCCGTCGGGGTCCTCTGCTCCCTCGGCCAGGCGAGTGCGCGGGGGGAAGAAGAAGACGGAGGACCTATGGGCGGGCCCCGCTCGTCAGTGGCCCAGCCACCGGGCCACGCTGGCAAGTGGAGGCGGGTTCACCTGCTCCCGCATCCCCGCAATGAAGGCACAGTACGTGTGGGCGCCTTCGACGTCGCCCCTGTTGCCCGCGCCCCCGAGCCGCTAGGCCGGCCCACTGCTATCACCCGCCCACTGTGTTGTATAAGGGTAAAACCCTTTCCCTCTCCTTTATCTTTTTCCAGTAAACTTCAAAAATCCATAAATAAATCAAATGGATTCCAAATTTGATGATTCAAATTTCTATGAGTTCATAAATTCATTCTCTGTCACATGGTGCTAGTTGCACATTTTTCCAGGAATATTTTCTTCACAAATATTTATGAAATCCCACCTTTCCATTTATGTGATGAAGTTTAGAAAATCACAGAGAGCCCACCTTTGATCCAAATGCCATGATTCAAATTCCTAGATACTTATAATATCAAAACTTAGTCTTGGAACATTTATCCCAATACTTTCTGTACCACATCAAATATTGGTCTATTTATCCATGTATAGCCAACTTTGCAAAATCATAGGAAAATCACTTGAACTCCAAATCAAGTGAAACCAACTCCAAGATTCTTCTAAAATCATTCCTTGTTGGATGGGTGGCTTTGCCCATTTTTCAAAATAATTCTTCTATACACTTCTTATGGATCCATTAAATCCCTTATATCCTTCATACTGAAATGTTCAGAGATATCCATTGATCCAATGCCTATGAAACCACCTTGGTCATTTTTCATATGACCAGAGGTATCCTAGAAAAGTCCAACTCCTATTTTTAGAGAACTTTTATTTTTGCCTTGTTGTGTTGCTTATTATGATTGTTTCCGTCGTTAGTTGACGAAATAGACGGTATACTTGGAGATGCACCAGAAGGTTTGAAAACTCTGAAGGACAAGGCAAGAAGCCCTTTGAACATGTTGAACCCTTTTATGTCATGAAAACAATTTCATCGTTTCATCGAGTGCATGATATATCATCAGTGGCAACCTTGCTAGGATTGCCTCCGTTGCATACCCTATTGGTACTTGCATTGTGCATGACTCTATTATGTTTGGAGTTGTGTTGGTTGGTTGGTTGGAGAAATATGCTATAGTAGTTGGCTACGCAAAATGGGTCGGGGTTATGCATGGAAAGAAACAAGTGTGGTTTGACATACTAGCAAATAACGCAGTGGGTGCCACTAATGCCCCTGGGAGATGATGAGGAACTAGGGCACTACTTGGTGGAGAAGTAGTGTACCGAGTCTTTATGAAAGTGTTGTTTACACAGATGGATTAGATTTAAGATTTGTCGACCATCCCAACCTTACATGTGCAACCACTCTACCCCTTTATGGGACGGGGCATTATTGACTACTTAGGCTGATACTAGCATGGTGCCCACATTACTACTGACGGGGGAGACTTGAGGTCAGTCTCGGGACAGGGTCGTGCTTGGATAGGCGGCCATAACTGTTTTTACAAGGCACCGGACACACCGTTGGTCCCTTCGTGTATGCATGACAATGTAAAAAGGGCAAAGTCCCATGATCTTTTATTTGTACACGAGGGTTGTGCACCAACGAGTGGACCTTATGTTAGTGTCGTCTAGGGAAAGGTAATGATCGGGTGCTTCCCCCGAGTACTTGAGGTACTGCGGGATCGTGGATGACACGAAGCTTCCTGGATCTTGTGGGTAAAGTGTGCAACCTCTGCAGAGTGTAAAACTATTCGAATAGCCGTGTCCACGGTCAAGGACAGTTGGGTGGTGCTGCTTAGACTATGTCCTTAAGTTTCTGGAAAACAACACGGTATGGTAAATCTGTTGACGTGATTCGTGAGGGAGTCACTATGAGCTTGAGCATGAGTTGTTCATAACTCTTTCTCGATATTGATGTATGTAACCTCCTGATACTTGTTGCAGACGCATGCATGTCCTTGGTATATGTTGATCATACTTGCATATGAAAAACTAGCTTTACGCAAAAATGCCAATTTAGTAGTAGAGCCCGGCATAATTATTCTGTCATCACACTTGGGTTGCTTGCGAGTACATTCAAAGTACTCATTGGCTTGCCACTGGTTATTTTATTGGCCAGGCATGAAAGAACAGGATATGATGAAGATTTCTTGGTGACGAACATGCGAGCTATGACGCTTCCCAGTCAGAATGCCTGTAGGGTTAAGGCAGATGGTATGGGTCCAAGTTGTTATTGAAGATTTCCGCTGCAATGCTATACTCAAGACTTGACCATAATGGTCACAATTTGTGTAATACGGTATGTGTGGATGTAAGACTCTTGTTATTCAGCTTATGTGTGTTCAGTGAGCATTGATCTCTGGGATCACTGTACACGTGCATTCGGTGATCGCGACTTATGAGTCAGGGTCCCCACAGAGCTGGTATCAGAGCCATCCTGACTGTAGGAAACCTTAGTTAGCATGGTCGTTAGTTAGGGTAAAACTATTTCCAAAACTATTGCTAGTTCTCAAAACTATCTATACTTCTCCTCCTTTCTCAGTTTTTTGAAAACTAAGGTATACTTTCCTTATTGATCTCTTCCCCCTTCAAAATTTTTGTTTACTAGAACCCCTATGACCCTGACCACGAGATTCCTTGTAATCCTCGTGGGTAGCCTAGAAGGAGTACACCTCGCCAAACACTCACCCACATCTTCTGAACACAAGATTGGCGACACCATAAAAAGACGGTGCCAACAGAAGATACATCCTCAAGGAATGAGGACACGAAGACCTAGAAGATGGTGACACCCTTGACATTGCCCCAAGATGGTGCAACCTTAGCCTACGATGACTAGGGCACATGATAATCAAGATCATGATATACATCACTAATAGAGTAATCATGTCACTACCGTTGTTGTATCGGCAACCACCGGTGGATGAGAACCTCGCCATTTGGTCCGCCTCACTATAGTGAGCAGGAAAACGGTTCTCTTTGTTCCCCGCTCTTGGTATCGATGTTTTCATCAACGTAACCGACATGTTGGACCTCTATTATGCCTTGTTATTGTCATTGCATAAGGATTACCAACCCAGTACCATCGACACCTTAGAAGACAAAAGGGATCGTTATGATTAAGAAGACAAGAGGAGACCAAGTCAATACCAGCTATGAGGAAACACCTTCACCACATCACCTCATCAGGTGAGAAGTTGTTGAAGATTCTTCAAGCTCAACCCGAATCATTCATCAAACAACTACAAGGGACATAGCAACACCTGAGGAAAACTCAGAAGACTGCACGAGGCACAAGGCACGACTGCTGAGTCCGAGAACCCCTAGGGTAGGATGAGTCGTGTACCCCCTATGCGCAGTCGAGTCCGTATGATGGTTCGAATAGAACCATGATTGTGTGTTGCTTGTTTTTATTTTTTGTGTTTTGATATAAGTCGCACTTTTTCCCTAGGCAACAAGTACATGACTATATCACCTTCCTTACCTTGTTTCTTTTGTTTCGGCCTTTTTGCACCTGTTTGTTTGCACTTGCACTATAGAACCCCCTTTAGGCATTCCCCTTCTCTATGCTACTTTTACCCTCTCTTCTCTCTCCTCCACTGAAGACCAACAAGACAAGATACACCAAGGATTCTACTTCGGCAACCAACTGGCACAGAAGACTTTTGCTGCAGCCTCCTCGACCAAGTGCAACGCCATGGAGTTATGGTTTCCCCTCAAGATTAGAAACCCATCCCCAGACCCTTCGAGACTTCACAGATACCCCAGAACGAATCCTTAACCATGTGCTTAACCCATAGTATTACAAGAGAACCAGTTAAGCCTCTATAACCATGCACAACACTGGGTTCATAATGGAACTAGTGGACACAGTGAGCGAGCACATTTTCATCCTAATATAGCACGAGAACTGACGATGCCATAGGGGAGACCAAATTGAGGATATAGGAATAGAGGACAGATGACTTGGTGACTTTATATCAGTGACTTCGAGGAATTATCTGAGACCTTGATGGATTATGAGGTTTTCATGTTGGTGGGATCATGATTAACAGAGTAGCGTAACTTTCATGACAATGGAGTGACTTGGATTTACAGGGCAATTGTGATCGCAAGCTGAAATTCTTGGAGGTATGAGGATTTGGCTTAGCCAGGGGATATTGACATGAGACAGTTGTTGTTACGATAATGACTTGGGGGAAATGTAGAAATTCTCGTCGGACATGAGATTTGGATTTATGTAGGTGATTCTGGTTGGGTATAGATGCTAAATATGTCTACATGGTCTGGAGTAAATTGGATTTAGACTGTTGATCTTGATCATGATACCATGTTTCTCGGTGAATGGCAACCTAGGAGATTGGATTATTTGTCGGAGTTGATTTAGGGATCTATATAATCATGACCTTGGAGTTTACTTGACCATGATGGTGGGAATTTGGTGGACTTACTATAATAATGCATAGCCCTTCCAAGTATTTGGGTATTATAGGTACTTGAGATCTTGCGGAACACCGTAGACATCGAATTTGTAGAATTGTTGGATTATGTGGTGATTGATGGAAGTTAACGGGCGGTTGGAGTTGATCCATAGGAAGGAAACAAGATCTTGGGGTGGCATGTGACGTGTTTCCTTAGAATAGAGATGCATTATCTTGAACCTTGCAAGAAGAGGCGGAGCGCTTGGATTGTGGTGTTTAATTCAAACTTAGCAGCATGTATGCTCTACCCATGGATTTTAGGGGTACACATACATATGAGTTTGGGGATCATAGACATGTATAATTTTGTTAGATCTCCTCTAAGGAGCCATGAGGATATCTATAGCATGAGTGATGATTGGAGTGACCTACGCAAGATGAAGCTTCCGGTGGTATGGAGTGATTTGTTTAGAGGACTAGATAGCACTACTGGCATCTCAAGAACTGTGCCTAAGGATAAGATGATAAACGTTCACTCACACACTAGAATCCTTGAAATCCTTAAGCCCCACCAAGCCACAACATGGTCCGATCCTGACCACGGGCCTTGACTCTAGGTCAAGAAGACCGTTGCCAATACTCAACCGAGACCACCACCAATACCCCAGCCTACCTTGCGTACCCCATAGACTTCATGGAGTACTTGGACACGTTAGTTGTCATCTTTATTTGGCAACATACTTGACTCCCCGAAGACGGGAGAAGCATTGTGCAGCTGGTAAGAAGACATTTGAAGACCTCCATGTCAAGAAGGAAGAACTACACCAACCACCGTCATCAAGAAGTAAACTTTTGCGACGAAGACCAGATGTATCCACAAGCCACCCCTCTCGAAGGGACCAAGCATTTCCATGTCAAAGGGATGCTCACACCAAAATTTATCGACCTTCTTCAATATCACTGCAAGACGAATAGTAGACAGCTACCAGCTAGATTTACCACCTGAGTTACCCACCGTGCACCAAATTTTCCACAAGTCACAACTCTGGAAGTACTTTTTACTTCCTAACTAACCCGAACTCTACAAGGACATCGATCACCGAGCCTTTGACATCTAGCTCAACATAACCTATGCAAGAGACCCCTCAGCAACCTTCATCAAAAAGGGCAACATGCGAGAAGCCACACCACCAAGTACTTCAAGGTTCCATGGAGCACCACTCGGAAGCAGAACCAACAAGAAGAAGTGAAGACTACCCCATATCCAAGTTTTCGTATTCCTTTCCATGCCTAGTCTGGGAATCTTGGGGACGAGATTCTTGTAAGGGGGGTAAGTCTGTCACACCCTGATTTTCATGCCACAACACTTAAGCTAATAATCATGCTAAAATGTGGTTTGACAAAAACTTTTGAGTGTTTTTGACCTTGCTTGATTGGTTTTCTGTTTGCTGTTTGCAAGTGCTCTAAAAATCAAATAAATCATCCAACTCTTATACTTCATCTCCTTGATCCAAAACCTTTTCCCAATGATCATGCCATGTGTATAGAACAGTATAGTATTTTCTTATAAAAATAATTTGGCCAAATAGTATTTTCTAAAATTAGTTTTCCAAAAACCCCTGAATTGAGGTTTGCACAGCAGGTACTTAATTGAGGGTGTGAAAAATCTTTCAAAAAGTATATTTGAATCCTATTAGGTATAGGACTCCCATAAACCACAAAATTATAATTTTAGAAGTTATTTTTATATTTTATTTTAAGTATTTTTCTTTAGGCCAGAAATGGTCTTTAATAGGTTAAAATTATTTAACTGTTTTAAAAATATTATTTTTGTAATTTAGGGAAGCTCATAGGACATATATTGTCCATATATAAGAGTTTCAGCACATGGTCATGTTCAAAATATTGGACAAATCCTTCAAAAATCCTTTCTGGAAATTTCAAGCTTTTGAAATATTTACAAAAGAAATATTCTCTAAAAATTCCAGGAAAATTCTATCATGTCAAATATGACATGTTTGATGATCTTACAAAGCCTCATGCCTTGAAGATCAATAAAACATCATCAAATCCCTTAAAACCATTTATGTCCACTTTGAAGTTTGAGCAACTTTACATTGCCAAACATGTTCAAATGCCCTAAAACCTGGTGCACATGCTAAAATGGTCTAATTAAGCATCTAGACCAAATGGCACAAGTTTTGGAGAAGGATAACTTGACCAAAGTGCCCCCAAACCCTTTCTGACCAGATCCAAATTTCAGCAGCTCTACATTACCAACTTTTTACTTGTGACCTCAAATTTTGTGGACATGATTACAACCCCAAATGATGACACTACACCAAGTGGTGCATCAAGGAGGGATGATTTGCATGGCTAAATCTTGGAAAGGCCATTTCTGTTGATTTCTACGGTTTACCAAAGTTACATTGGCAAGTATCTTCAAATGAGCTCAAACTTGGTGGAACACCCTATTTCTATATGCCATTTGATCCTATTAAGTCTCATGTCATTTGGAAATAATTTGCTTGCCCAAAACCACATCAAACACCTTCTGCCATTTTTCCCAAACCATTGTTTTGACCCCTTCCACTATTCCCCCTTGCCTTATGTTTTTACCACAGCTACTCCTAGTCACCTTCTACCTCCAGGAACTCCATCTCCTCCTCAGATGAATGATTGAGGGGGGTAAAACCCCATTTTACTCTTATGGACAGCCCTATTCTCACTATCCCTCTACCTCTCTCTATCCTCTCCAAGTGGATAATCAGGACATCCAAGGTCATGCCCATCTTGTTTACTACCCCCTAGGGTTGTTGGACACTAGGGGACACGGCCAGAATGCAAGGGACATGGCCATGCCGGCCAAAGACGCGCTTTGGAGGACGCTACAGTGCACAAGGGCACTGTAGCTCGGCCCTCCCGAGGCACCCAGGCTGCATTGGGCAGAGCGAGCGTGTCCGTCGAGGTCGCCTCGACGTCCACAACACGGCATGCTGTTGGCCCACTTCTCTTTCTCCCTCCTGCTGTCACCTCTCGCACGCGCACCGGCCGCCCGAGAGCTCCAGTGAGTGAGCTCACACGCGCGGAGCCTCTGGCACGCCCCGCTCCCCCTTTCCTATCCCCTCGACCTGGACGACCCTCACGAACACCCTAGACATGATCCAGAGCGCCGATTTGGCCTATGCCATTGCCTAGGGTGTGGCCGTGGACGTCGTCCGCGGTGCACCGCCGCCCCGCTATATAGGGCAGCCCCAGGCCTCCCTCTGGAGCCCCTTTGCTCCCTCTCCTTCCCAACGACCCCTAGACAAACCCACACCTCTCCCCGCGCCCTCAATGCACCTCCATGGCCGGAGCCGAGCCGCCGCCCTCCCCTCAAATTTGGCCAAGCCCGAGCTCTTCTCCCTCTCCTCTCTCCACCGATAGACTCCCCTGAGCAAGGTGGACCTCCCATGCTCTTCCTCTCATCCAAGGGCGCACCATAGCGCCGTGCCCAATCTCGCCGACGCCACCGTCCATCGGCGTCAAAGCCGCCGTCGACTCGACCATCCCTGGCAGTCATGGCATACATGAGTGGATGCGGCGTTCTTCGCCGAGCCCATCCATAGCCAGAGCATCGCCGAAGGTGCTCCGTAGCGCCGACAGTCGCCGTCGGGGTCCTCTGCTCCCTCGGCCAGGCGAGCGCGTGGGAGGAAGAAGAAGACGGAGGCCCTGCAGGCAGGCCTCGCTCGTTAGTGGCCCAGCCACCGGGCCACGCTGGCAAGTGGAGGCGGGTTCACCTGCTCCCGCGTCCCTGCAGTGAAGGCGCAGTACGCATGGGCGCCTTCGACGTCGCCCCTGTTGCCCGCGCACCCGAGCCGCTGGGCCGGCCCACTGCTATCTCCCGCCCAGTGCGCTGTATAAGGGTAAAACCCTTTCCCTCTCCTTTTTCTTTTTCCAGTAAACTTCAAAAATCCATAAATAAATCAAATGGATTCCAAATTTGATGATTCAAATTTCTATGAGTTCATAAATTCATTCTCTATCACATGGTTCTAGTTGGAAATTTTTCGAGGAATATTTTCTTCACAAATATTTATGAAATCCCACCTTTCCATTTATGTGATGAAGTTTAGAAAATCATAGAGAGCCCACCTTTGATCCAAATGCCATGATTCAAATTCCTAGATACTTATAATATCAAAACTTAGTTTTGGAACATTTATCCCAATACTTTCTGTACCACATCAAATATTGGTCTATTTATCCATGTATAGCCAACTTTGCAAAATCATAGGAAAATCACTTGAACTCCAAATCAAGTTAAACCAACTCCAAGATTCTTCTAAAATCATTCCTTGTTAGATGGGTGGCTTTGCCTATTTTTCAAAATAATTCTTCTGTACACTTCTTATGGATCCATTAAATCCCATATATCCTTCATATTGAAATGTTCAGAGATATACGTTGATCCAATGCCTATGAAACCACCTTGGTCATTTTTCATATGACCATAGGTATCCTAGAAAAGTCCAACTCCTATTTTTAGAGCACTTTTATTTTTGCCTTGTTGTGTTGCTTATTATGATTGTTTTCGTCGATAGTTGACGAAATAGACGAAGTACTTGGAGATGGACCAGAAGGTTTGAAGACTCTGAAGGACAAGGCAAGCAGCCCTTTGACCATGTTGAACCCTTTTATGTCATGAAAACATTTTCATCGTTTCATCGAGTGCATGATATATCTTGAGTGGCAACCTTGCTAGGCTTGCCTCTGTTGCATACCCCGTTGATACTTGCATTGTGCACGACTCTATTATGTTTGGAGTTGTGTTGGTTGGTTGGTTGGAGAAATATGCTATAGTAGTTGGCTACACAAAATGGGTCAGGGTTATGCATGGAAAGAAACACGTGTGGTTTGACATACTAGCAAATAACCCAGTGGGTGCCACTAATGCCCCTGGGAGATGATGAGGAACTAGGGCACTACTTGGTGGAGAAGTAGTGTACCGAGTCTTGATGAAAGTGTTGTTTACAGAGACGGATTAGATTTAAGATTTGTCGATCGTCCCAACCTTACATGTGCAACCACTCTACCCCTTTATGGGACGGGGCATTATTGACTACTTAGGCTAATACTAGCATGGTGCCCACATTACTAGTGACGGGGGAGACTTGAGGTCACTCTCGGGATGGGGTCGTGCTTGGATAGGCTGCCGTGACTATTTTTACAGGGCACCGGACACACCGTTGGTCCCTTCGTGTATGTGTGACAATGTAAAAAGGGCAAAGTCCCACAATCTTTTATTTGTACACGAGGGTTGTGCACCAACGAGTGGACCTTATGTTAGTGTCGTCTAGCGAAAGGTAATGATCGGGTGCTTCCCCCGAGTACTTGAGGTAGTGCGGGATCGTGGATGACACGAAAGCTTCCCGGATCTTGTGGGCAAAGTGCGCAACCTCTGCAGAGTGTAAAACTATTCGAATAGTCGTGTCCATGGTCAAGGACAGTTGGGTGGTGCTGCTTAGACTATGTCCTTAAGTTTCTGGAAAACAACACGGTATGGTAAATCTGTTAACGTGATTCGTGAGGAAGTCACTATGAGCTAGAGCATGAGTTGTTCATAACTCTTTCTCAATATTGATGTCTGTAACCTCCTGATACTTGTTGCAGACGCATGCATGTCCTTGATATATGTTGATTATACTTGCATATGAAAAACTAGCTTTACGCAAAAATGCCAATTTAGTAGTAGAGCCCTGCATAATTATTCTGTCATCACACTTGGGTTGCTTGCGAGTACATTCAAAGTACTCATTGGCTTGCCACTGGTTATTTTATTGGCCAGGCATGAAAGAACAGGATATGATGAAGATTTCTTGGTGATGAACATGCGAGCTAGGACACTTCCCAGTCAGAATGCATGCAGGGTTAAGGCAGATGGCATGGGTCCAAGTTGTTATTGAAGATTTCCGCTGCAATGATATACAAGACTTGACCATAATGGTCACAATTTGTGTAATATGGTATGTGTGGATGTAAGACTCTTGTTATTTAGCGTTTGTGTGTTCAGTGAGCATTAATCTCTGGGATCACTGTACATGTGCATTCGGTGATCACGACTTATGAGTCGGGGTCCCCACATCTTTGTTCCATAGTCCATCAAAGCAATACTCAAAACTTGAGAACTTCATAACACAAAACTTAGAAAAAAATTCGTAAGCTCCGTTAGTATAAGAAAGTAAACCACTACTCAAAGGTACTGCAATGAATTCATTCTTGGTTTATATTGGTGTTAAACCTACTGTACTCCAACTTCTCTATGGTTCATACCTCCAAATATTACTCATAGATGCATTGAAATAAGCAAACAACACATGAAAAACAGAATCTGTCAAAAACAGAATAGTCTGTAGTAATCTGCAGGTTTCGCATACTTTTGTAACTCCAAAAAATTCAAACTAAATTGGTAAATGGGAGGAATTTGTCTATTAATCATCTGCAAAAAGAGTCAACTAATTATCATGCTCCGGTAAAATCTGACGACCACTTTAGCGAGCGCTAACGATTCTGTTTTTCACAGCAAGATCACATAAACTTCATACACATCCTCCCAAAGGCTCTACTTGGCACAAACACTAAACAAAACATGAAACCACATCTAAACAGAGGCTAGATGCAATATTTATTCACTAACATCAACAAAAGCAAAAAAAAATTGGTTGCCTCCCAACAAGCATTATCGTTTTACGCCCCTAGCTAGGCACGATACAAGATAAATCTAGGTATTGCCATCTTTGGAAGGCAATCCATAAGTGGGTCTCATGATAGATTCATATGGTAATTTGATTTTCTTTCTAGGAAAGTGTTCCATGCCTTTCCTTAACGGAAATTGGAATCTAATATTTCCTTCCTTCATATCAATAATTGCACCAATCGTTCTAAGGAAAGGTCTACCAAGAATAATAGGACATGAAGGATTGCAATCTATATCAAGAACAATGAAATCTACGGGCACATAATTCCTATTGGCAACAATAAGAACATCATTAATCCTTCCCATGGGTTTCTTAATAGTGGAATCCGCAAGATGCAAATTTAAAGAACAATCATCAAGCTCATGGAAACCTAGCAAATCACACAAAGTTTTTGGGATAGTGGAGACACTAGCACCCAAATCACACAAAGCATAGCATTCATGATCTTTTTTTTTTATTTTGATAGTAGGTTCCCACTCATCATAAAGCTTTCTATGGATAGAATTTTCTAACTCAAGTTTTTCTTCATAAGATTGCATCAAAGCATCAACTATGTGTTTGGTGAAAGCTTTATTTTGACTATAAGCATGCGAAGAATTTAGTACGGATTGCAACAAGGAAATACAGTCAATCAAAGAGAAATTATCATAATTGAATCCCTTGAAATCCAAAGTAGTGGGTTCATCACTATGCAAAGTTTTAATCTCTTCACTCCCACTTTTAGCAATTTTATCATCAAGATCTAAAAACTCTGAATCATTGGGACACCTTAAAGAAGAATCATCTCCAATCTTATCTTCATCAAAATTTATACTAGAAAACAAGGATCTAATGGGAGACACATCAATAACTTTCAGATCTTCATCTTTATTTTCATGCTCTTCCGGTTTAGCAGCCATCTTATTGATCAAGGTGGACTGTTTATCCGAAATTTGGGCAATTAAGTTCTCAAGATGAGCAAACTGATATTTCAAGCCATGAAATTCCTTAGACATATCATCAAGGTCTTTATTCATATACTCCATCAACTTTTTCTGTTCTTTAAGCTCACTTCTGAAAAAATCATTATGCTCAAATTGTATAGTCATAAAATGTCTAATATTGTTTTCAATCTCCTCCAGCCTCTTGAGGTGAGGGTCAACACTAATAGGGAGAGCCATAATGACAAGCAATCAAACCAACACACACAAGCAAACAAGAAGTAAGCGAACAATAAACACACGGCGGAAGAAGGGCAAATGAAACGGCAAGGGTGAAGTGGGGGAGAGGAAAACGAGAGGCAAATAAATGTAATGCGAAGGATAAGGGTTCGTGATAGGTACTTGGTATATGACTTTTGTGTAAGCCTCCCCGGCAATGGTGCCAGAAATTCTTCTTGCTACTTCTCGAGCTTGCGTTGTATTCCCTTGAAGAGGAAATGGAGATGCAGCACAGTAGCGTAAGTATTTCCCTCGGTTTTTGAGAACCAAGGTATCAATCCATTAGGAAACCATGCGCGAGTCCCTCGCACCTGCACAAACAAATAAGAACTTCGCAGCCAATGCGATAAGGGGTTGTCAATCCCTTTACGGTCACTTACGAAAGTGAGATCTGATAGAGATGATAGTTTATATTTTTGGTATTTTTGTTTATAAGAACAGAAAGTAAAAGCGATAAAACTAAAGTAGATGTAGATTTATATGTTGAAAATAGACCTGGGGGCCATAGTGTTCCCTAGTGGCTTCTCTCATGATAGCGATATTCTACGGTGGGTAAACAAATTACTGTCGAGCAATTGATAGAAAAGCGAATAATTATGAGACTATCTAGGCATGATCATTGTATATAGGCATCACGTCCGAGACAAGTAGACCGAAACGATTCTGCATCTACTACTATTACTCCACACATCGACCGCTATCCAGCATGCATCTAGTGTATTGAGTTCATAAGAACAGAGTAACGCCTTAAGAAAGATGACATGATGTAGAGGGATAAACTCAAGCAATATGATATAAAACCCATCTTTTTATCCTCGATGGCAACAATACAATACGTGCCTTGCTGCCCCTACTGTCACTGTGAAAGTACACCGCAAGATTGAACCCAAAGCCAAGAACTTCTCCCATTGCAAGAACTATAGATCTAGTAGGCCAAACCAAACCAATAATTCGAAGAGACTTGCAAGGATATTATGAGCACACATAAAAAGTTCAGACAAGAACCAAATATTTCTCATAGATAATCTTGATCATAAACCCACAATTCATCGGATCTCGACAAACACACCGCAAAAAGAGATTACATCGAATAGATCTCCTCGAAGACCGAGGAGAACTTTGTATTGAGATCTAGAGAGAGAGAAGAAGCCATCTAGATACTAGCTATGGACCGAAGGTTTGTGGTAAACTACTCACAACTCATCGTGAGGGCGATGATGATGATGATGAAGAACTCCATGATGGATCCCCCTCCGGTGGAGCTCCGGAACAGGCTCCAAGATGGGATCTCACGGGAACAGAAGGTTACGGCGGTGCGATTAGGGTTTTCTCTCTGTTATCGAAGGTTTCGGGGTACGTAGACTTATATAGGAGGAAGGAGGACACCGGGGGGTCATGGGGGCCCCACGAGACAAGGGGGCGCGTCCTGGGAAGGGGGGCGCGCCCCCCACCCTCGTGGGCCCCTCGTGGCTCTTCTAACGTGGTTCTCAAGTTCTCCGTGCGTGATTTTCTCCAAAAATATCTCTCGCGAAGGTTTCATTCCGTTTGGACTCCGTTTGATATTCTTTTTCTGCAAAACCCTAAAACAGGCAAAAAACAGCAATCTGGACTGGGCCTTTGGGTTAGTAGGTTAGTCCCAAAAATGATATAAAAGTGTATGATAGAGCCCATTAAACATCCAAGACTTCATAAATAATAGCATGGAACAATCAAAAATTATAGATACGTTGGAGACGTATCATGCCCTTCTCATACAAACATTTCTTTAAGAGGAGTGGTGCACTTTTGAGAAGACATCTTCTTCTTGCTTGTGCTTGGGTCAAACCCGAGCCCTTCTTTGGCAAACACCTCATTGTGTTGGCTCAATACATCATTAAGGTTCTTTTGTCCTTGAGCACATGTCATGAGTCCTTTCTCGAGTTGGGCCTTGAGAAAGCGATTTTCCTCGAGAATAGATGCTAGGTCACCACTAGAGTTAGTAGTACAAACATCAACATTTATAATAGGAGAAAAGTAGGCCTTGGCTAGAGTTTCAAGATGTTCAAGAAATCTTCCGATTCAGCGATTTATCATCCGATTTATCGCTACTCTTGGGGTGACCGATAAGATTATGCCTTATCTTCATCATTTATCGTTTGGGCCGATTTATCGCTATGACAAGCAATTTATCGGGAATCTACCGATAAAATCGGTCCTATTCGTTGCACTATGTTTGCAAGAACTATGTTTATTTGTGTTTTGTGGACCTTGTTATGCAATATGTAATGTTTTTCTATTTTGTTTGTCATTATATCGGGATTCAAAAGCTAGGATTCAAGGTAACACTTCTGTCCAATATTGTTTGGGTGTTGAATATAGCATATTTTAGTGTTGGGAACCTGGGATTTGAAAAAATGGTCGATTAATAGTCGACCAATAAAATCGATTAATCGGACGATTTCCGATTAATCTCTAATCCCCAGCTGACCGAGACGATAACGATAAGCGATATCCTCAACATTGGCTTGAGCATCTCAAAACTCTTTGTAAGAAGAGTGAGCTCTTCTTCCTTAGTCTTGAGGTACACGGATAGAAGCTCACAATCCTTAGAGAGAGAAGCATGAGACTTCACAAGCTTAATTTTATCTTTCATAAACTCCTCGCAAGAGTCCTTAGCCTTTTTCAAGGAGGCAAGTTCTTTAGCATGAACATCAATGTTTGCACCAATTTTCAAGCATAGTTCATCATTTCGTGCTTCCTCATATTGGACTTTCCGCTCAAGGATTTCATATTTTTCCTTTTCCTCGGTGGCGAGGGTTTCGAGTTCCTTAATGGTGATGGTGTGCTTACTCGCCATCTCCATAAGCATACAAAACATAGTAAGCTTCTTTCCTTTGAGGGAGCACATGAACCTATTTCATTTAGCAAGCATAGGATCATCTATATCATCATCATAATAATAATTATCCTCCGCATCAAGATACTCATCACAAGGAGTAGAAGGAGTGAAAAGAGGAGGGTTTGACCGTGGGGTTACCTTAACCTTGTTAGGAGAGTTTTGGTCCTCTCCATCTTCTACCATGGACTTTGCCATTAGGCACTTGTAAGCGTTGCCCTTGTAGTCTTTCATATAGTTGTAGGTGAAAACATCACCACTCTTGTTGACTAGCCTCAAAGTGTTTTGAGAATCTTGAGCTACTCCAGCAACACCACTAACATCATCTGGATTGGATCTTCACGAGCAACCATTGATTTCCCATATCTCTTGTTGAGATTGGAGTTCAAAGGATTTGGAAACTTCTTCTTGTGAAAGGTCTTGGGAAACCTTTATTTATCTTCTCTCTTCTCATAAGGGCAATCGTTGGAGAAGTGGTTGGTTTCTTCACAATTGTAGCATTTTCTCACTTTCTTCTATCTTCCCTTGAATTTTCCCACTCTAAACTTATTGACAAAGAGGGCAATGTCTTCATATGAAGGGCTCTCATCGGAGTCAATCTCATCACCATCTTCATGATCATCATCATCTTCTTCTTCACTTTGCTCTTCTTCACATACATGCTTGGCCTTCAATGCAAGATTGATCTTTGATGTGAGGTACCATGCATGGCAAGATGTTTTGTAGCATTTGCCTTTGACTCTACAAATAGTTGGAAAGTGTATATGATGACATCTGGAGTCATTTCCTTGAACCCATGGTGTTGTCTTATGTCCCACACCATTGGTGATGATATGGAACAAGATCATGAAGCAACTTGTCCACGAGAAATCGCTTAGTCGGCTTGAATCCATCTTGTGTCTTGTCACACTCACGAGACTCGATGTCAGCGGTGAGAGTCATGAGATGATCAAGGAGCTCCTTGGGAGATTCACCTTTCTCCATACATTTTTTTGCAATTGACCCTTGGCAATTTCATATTGAGCAAGCCGGAGAGTGGAGGTACCGGTCTTGGTCCTCACAATGATATCCCATAATTCCTTGGCACTTGTGATGTGTATGTATGGTCTCCTTTGCTTGTCAGTCATACCTCTCCTTATGCACATGGTTGATGTGTCATTGAGATTCTTGTCGTATATCTCTCTTGGTGTAAGATTCTTCGAATCAACAGCTTGGTAACCATACTCCAAGATCTCCAACATCTCATCATTTCCATATCAAAGATGATCCTGCATAGCAACTCTCCACAAAGCAAAATAGGTAGTGTCATCAAGTAAAGGAGGTTTGCCTTGAGGGTTATACTTTGGTTTTCCCTATTTGAGGTCTTGCATAAAGCCAAGGAACACTTGAGTGTTCATTACTAGGAGGTTGTTGGCCAAGTGAAGGAGTAGGCACAGTTGGCCTCGAGACCGCACCACCAGAAAGTGGTGCAATCATCGTGGTTAATGTGGCTAGTCTCATTTGGACCAAGGACTCAAGAGAAGCATCATGCTCCTCTTTTTGCTTAGCAAGCGCCCGTTCCAGATCCTCGGAAGTGAAGGACTTATCTTCCATGGAAGTCGCGCCCTTATCCTTCATCCGGAACAAGGGGAGTCCCATCAGGGTTCATCTCGCTCTAGGGAGGTTAAGCCACAAGGATAGAGCACGAGGCTCTCATACTAATTGAAAGGATCGATATGGACCTAGAGGGGGGTGAATAGGTACACTTACAAATTTTAATTGTTACTTAGCAATTTCAGGCAATAATGCGGAATATGAAAGTGAGCCTAACAATTGCAAGTAAGATGCTAAGAGCTAAGCAACGTAAGTAAGTACACAAGTAGAGAGTAGGCAAATGCAATATGATATCAGTAAGGACTAAAAGACAAGTAACCACAAGTGGGAAGTTAGGGTTAGTAATAACCGCAACTCTGAGAGACGAGGATGTATGCCGATGTTCACTTCCTTGGAGGGAAGCTACGTCACCATTTAGAGAGATGGGTGTTACCACGAAGGCACACCAACGCCACAAAGGCTCGCCCTATTCTCTCTTTGAAATATCACCACGAAGGCGATTCTCAACCACTAGTGATAGACCTTTAGGTGGTATCCAAATCCTCACAAACTTTTCGGGGGGTAATCACAATGGTCGATTCCTCTCCGAGTGACTCCTCCGCCTAGGAGTCTCCAACCTCCAAGAGTAACAAGAACGATGGGGAAAAGCTCAAGACTTGCTCAAATCATGAATTGCTTTGGTGCAAATAAGGGGAAGGAGTGGATCTATCACTTGAGTGGACAACTTCTCTCAAATGCTCTCAAATCCCTTAGGAATCTAAGATTTGGTGTAGGAGAGTGAGAGAGAGAGTGAAGAGTGTTCTTGAGGATGTTTGAAGTGAATGGTCAAACCTCCCACGGGATAAGTGAGAGTAATGTATAGTATCCCTCAATAAGTAGCCATTGGAGGCACAAAAACGTGTCAGTTGTCGGACGTCCGAGGCGTCGACAGACACCAGACGTCCGACAGGGACTGGACGACCGAGGCCACAGCAGATACCGGACATCCAACATGGACCGGACGTCCGATGTTTTGGCTCTATGAAGAAGGTACCGAACGTCTGGTGGATATTGTACATCCGATGTTTTGGTTCTGTAAAGGAAATGACGGACATCCGGTAAGCACCGGAAATCTGATGTTTTGGTTCTGTAATGAAAGTACCGGACGTCCGGTGGAGACCGGCCGTCCGACATGTGTCGGACGTCCGACAGAGTTAGCGTACAGAAGCTGATTGCATAAAAGATCATTTGAGCAAGACTTTTGTGAGACCCCATGTTCCCCTCTTAATAGTACGGGATCCACAAACTCAAGAACAAACATAGAAATGGCCTAAGCCAGTAGACTTGTTTCTTCGTTCTTGAGAAGGATAAGTATTTCCATAGCCACAATCCATACACACAATCCAGAGGGAACAAACACCTGAGATATACTTGACAAACTTTGTTAGTCCCCAATGAGTATATTGTCGTCAACATCAAAATACGATCAAGGGCATGATTGCACTTTCAACAGCACCAATAATAAAACATGCAACTCAAACCAATCACGATCATCAATTAACCCATAGGACAAAATGGGTCTACTCAAACATCATAGGATAGCCACACATCATTCGATAATGATATATAGCTTTGACCACCATCTTTAAGTAGAGATTACAACGGGGAGAAGGGGTGTTACACCGCTGCATAGAGGGGGGAGAGAGTTGGTGTTCACGGTAGCAAGGTTGTTGATGTAGATTCCCGTCATGATCCTTGCCCTGGCGGCACTCCGGCGCCATCGGGAGAGAGGGGAGAGAGCCCCCTCCTCCTTCTTCTTCCTTGGCCTCCTCCTATATGGGAGGAGGGTTTCCCCTTTCCCCTCTGGTCCATGGCCTGCATGGCAGCGGAGGGGCGGGAGCCCCTCCGAGATTGGATCTATCTCTCTGTTTCTCTTCTGTTTCGCGACCCCTCTTTCTGGCCTTTCACCGTCTCTTAAATTCCCGAAGATCCGTAACTCCGATTGGGCTGAAATTTCAACATTTTTTATCAGAACTAGCAAGATGCTTGTGCGTTCCACGGAACATCAAGATGCATTTATATGAGTAGTTTATCTTGTGGGAGATAAGGATGAACGAGGGAAAGCCTTATCTGCAAATGTGGAGAGGAGTGCGGGTATCTTTTTGCAAAATTGTTATAGTTTTCTTCCTATCCGTCAGATATAGATCGGACGGCCTATATTGCAGGATGGCAGGCACACCATCATCACCAACTCTGTTTTTTTATAAGAGTAGAGATATAAGCTTCCTTGCGGCCGAAGAACACCTCCAACCAACCTACGGGGTGGCCACAAGCCCCATGGCCGCGCCTAGGGTAGGGGCGCGCCTCTAGGGTTTGTGAGCCCCTCGGGCATCTTCTCGCGTTGACCCCACTTCCCAAAAATCACATATATTCCCAAATAATTCCTCTGTAAATTTTTATCGCGTTTGGACTTCATTTGATATGGATTTTCTGCGAACAAAAAATATGCAACAAACATGAACTGACACTAGGCACTGGATCAATATGTTAGTCCACGAAAATCATATAAATTGTTTCCAAAAGTTTGTAAAAGTTGTATAATATTGGCATGGAACAATAACAAATTATAGATACTATGGGGACATATCATGATTCGCGGCTATCCGCTGCGGACCTAAGGCCTTTGGTGCTTAAGCTCCATCGTCGTATCGAGCCTTAGCAGGGCCGTTGGTTGTCTAAGGCGGCACGGACGATCTTGATTAACTCATCACTCTCCATCCTCCTCCTATTCATCATGAGTTTCTATAGCCCGCCCGAGACCCTCCACCATGAGATCAACATGGTCCAGGCTCGGTTTTTCTGGGCCGGCGAGGGGGATAAGCAGAAATACCACATGGTGAGTAGGACTGACACCTGTAAGCCTCAGGACCAGGGTGGGTTGGGCATCATGTCCTCGAAAAGGATGAACCACTAGTGCAGAACCGGGCTTTACCACTTGTTCGTAGGGGCCTTTAGTGTCGGTTCTGTAACTGGTACTAAAGGTTGGGGACTAAAGGTCACCCCCTTTAGTACCGGTTCAACACGAACCGTGACTAAAGTCCCACCATGTGGCACGAGCATGGGCGGGGGGCAGGGATACCTTTAGTACCGGTTGGTAACACCAACCGGCACTAAAGGTTTGGGGGGTTTGGTTTTATTTTTTATTTCCTTTAATTTTGTGTTATCAATTTAATTTAGAGATTTTTTTACATTATAATGAGTTGTTAAATCACTATGTGAAAGTACCGCGGATTAGCTAGTTTGAAGTGGATATGGATCGTCCTAAGTGATCAAGTAATATACTTGATCACTTAGGACGATCAATATTCACTTCAAAGTAGCTAATCCGCGATACTCCTAGTGATTTAACAACTCATTATAATATGTGGTTTCTTTCATACATGATATAATAACTCATCATCATCATCATCATACTAATATAAAAACTCATGCATCATATCATCACCAACAACAGTACTATATAGCTAGTTAATGATCATCATAGTAGTCATTACCACTATTTAATCATCATAGTCATTACCGCTATCTAATCACCGCCAACTCTAGCTTAAAGAAAAAACATTCACTTGTACCAGAAGCAAAGATATCATCGAGTTCAACATGGTCATGAGATTATAGGCATTCATAAGACCCCAAAGGAAATCACTTTGAGATTAAGTTCAGGACGAAGAACACGGACATGAGAGGACAAGTAATAAGAGCATGAACTAGCTAATCACTCCTGCTGAACTCTCTCGGGTAAAATAGCATAGAACATGTGTAGCTCTCCTGATTCATCATATTGGAGCATGCAGATGAACATGTCTCCTAATCGTGGGCTGCTCTTCTGATTGCTGCCCCCTAGTACTTCTCTATGATCGTTCACAATTTTGCTTCAGTCTTTCACTATTAAGCATTGTTCGGTTTCAGAAATCATGAATGCACTCATGTGCAATGTAGGATGTCTTGGCCGTAAGCTAACAATTGACATGCGACCTTTATTACCGATCCACTTAGGCACAACTGTCATCGGGAGTCCCTGTTAAAGAACATCATATAGTAACATACTTAGCAATGAAGTTTAGCTTGAAAAATAATGTATGCAAAAGATGCACTCAGGACAAATAGTAAAAATATTACCATCTTGCGTAAATAGATGTGACCGTAGTTCAATACGAGCACTATTGGTCGCACGTTTTGAGTACTAAGATTTTCAAATTCAGTAAAATAATTTCTCTTGACAGCATCAAGATCTTCAAGCCATGAAACATAATGACTCATCTCCTCGCAGTTTAGTTCAGCCCCGGGACAGTGGACGGTCTTGTCTACCAAGCGCTGGACATGTTTGCTTGAATAAAAATAAGCTGTCAATATAAATTAGTTGTCAGCTATTTATGAATACAATATCAAAGACATAAATATGGTTGAGAAACTCACATAATGGTAGAACTGGAGACGTCTGCACATCGACTCAAATATCTCTATTACCTTCAATATCATCTTCCGGACAAATATCAAAGGTGATAAGCATATCAGGCGCAAATGCATAAGGCTTGCATAGTGCTTGCCAAGTTTTGCATTCAAAATAGGTGTACGTGTCCGCATTGTATAATTTGGCGTCGAAGATATAACCATGCTCGGTCTTTAAATAAACTCTCTTTACCTCCATAGTTTTGTTAGGACTGAAACATATCTTATCCAAGACAAAAATTCTTGCATGGCAGGGGATACGCTAGTAGAATAGTGAAATTTTAAAATTATAAGTTGAAGCCAATAGTGAAAATTTAAAATTATGAAAAAAGTCTTGTCGTTGTGACTTACTGTATCCACTTCGAAGGTCTCATCCAGCTTGATGCTGAAGCGCCTATCATCAACTAGGAAATTTCTGTCGCACAGACCGCGCTGGTCTTCGCAGTGTCCGCACATAAAGAAATCGTTTTCGTCGTCACAGGACATTTCCTATGTTCATAGGTGAAACATAGGTTGATAAACACTTACTTGTTCAATTAATTCAATCAACTAGTTCAATTAATTAATATAGCTAAAACCACTAATAAGCAAAACTAATTAAATCATCTCTTGCGTCCGTACATCGTCGAATATTATCACTAATACATCTCGAATAGTATCATACATATAACATCATTAATTAATACAGCTAAAACCCTAGCGAACAACGGGTATCGGCGCGGGCAATGGACACCCAAAGAGAAGGAACCATCACAGGATCATAGCTCCAGTGAGATCCCTGAAGAACTGCCAGGTATTGTTGAACCTGCCCTCCAACGCAACCATTTAGCAACGGACGTGCTCGTCCTCCTCGCTGACACGGTGACGTACAACCTCCGCGGGGTCCTCAAGGCTCCGCACCGTCACTGGCCCACGCACCCGCCACCAGAGAAGGTTCGGGTCAACAACGGGCTGGCTCCTCACCAAGCTACGCCCCCCGGAAGGAAGCACCTCCCAGTACCAGCCCGGCGGAGCCCAGTCTCGAACATGACCCCTTTGATCAAGCAGGCCTCCGCTGAGTCGACGACGAGGATGCGGGATAGGCATCGTCGACGTCGATGCGGGAATATTGCTTGAACTAAAAGAATAAACTAGTTCTATTAATTCAACTAGTTCTCTATTAATTAAACTAACTAGTTCAACTAATAAGCACTTACTATAAAAAAATGAACTAGTTCTTACTAAAAATAAACTAGTTCTTACTAAATAACTACATTCTATCACTAAAACTATAAAAAACTATAAAAACAGAAAATTCATCTAACATTTATATAACCAAGTAAAAAAATTAAAATTCATCTAACATTTGTATAACTGAAACTATAAAAAACTAAAATCTAATTATAATATGTGTGTGTACGGGGGGCGGCAGGGGGCTCACAGCGCGGCGACGATCGGCGACGGCGGTTAGCAGACGCGCGGCGACGATCGACGGTGGCGGCGGCGAGAGCAGACGTGCGACGACGACGGGGACGGGTCGGGGGGCGACGGGGGCGGTGACGGCGATGGCGACGACGACGACGCGGGACGAGCCGAGGGCGGCGACGGGCGCGGGGGACGGCGCGCGTGCGGGGCGGCGGCAACGTCGAAAGGAGCGAGATTGAGGGAGAAGAAACTGAAATTTGGCAAATGAGGTTTATATAGGAGAGGCCTTTAGTACCAGTTGGAGCCACCAACCGGTACTAAAGGTCAATTTTGGCCAGGCGAAGCAGCGGGAATTGAAGGCTTTAGTCCCGGTTGGTGGCTCCAACCAGTACTAAAGGCCACCCCTCTAGTATCGGGTGGAGCCATGACCCGGTACTAAAGGGGTGCGCTGGCAGAGGTGGTGTGCGGCAAGTTTAGTCTCACCTCACCGAGCGAAGGGCAGCCGCACTGGTTTATAAACCCAGCCGCGGCTGCTCCTTCGAGCTCCTCTCTAATGCAGGCTTCTTGGCCTAACTTTGTCGCGTTGCCCTGTGAGCCTGCTGGGCCCTTATGGGCCTGCAAATTCATGCCCAAGGCCTTGCAGGCCCACTGGGTAGCGCGCAAATAAATTTTTTATATGGTATTTTATTTTATATCTAACTAACATTTCTATATCTAAAATTTATCTAACATTTCTATAACTAAAACTATAAAGAAAAATATTTCATCTAACATTTCTATATAGCTATTCATCTAATTCATCTAACATTTGACATATTAGATATCTATACTTTGACATTAATATAAAAAACAGAAAATATTTCTATATATCTATACTTTGACATTAATTAAAAAACAGAAAACAGAAAATAAGTAAAAAAAAATGTGTGTGTGTGTGTGTGTGTGTGTGTGTGTGCATGTGTGTGTACGGGGTGTGGCGACGGGGCGGCCGAGGGCTCACAGCGCGGGGCGACCTGATACTTCGAAAGAGATTGACCATTTTATACCATGCCGACTTATAACCTTTCATAGTTCATTTGAAGTGTTTTTCAATTTCAGGGTCATTTAGCCCTAAAAAATTAAGTAAATGCATGAAAAATACCAAATGAATTCATAAATGGTTGATAATTGATGATGTGGATTTGAATGGTGCATTCTGAACACACAAAAAGTCTGGAGTTCAAATATGTTAAAAAATGAAATGCTTTGTTGTAACAAATGAGTTTTCGTTCGAAACCCTCATACTTCGAAAGAGATTGATCACACGAAGTGCATCCAATTTTTGTCGTAACCCTCTCTACTTTTTTTCACATGCTATGTGGGTGAAATGATGATACCATGCCAACTTTCAACCTTTTCGGGGTTCATTTGAAGTGTTTTCCAATTTCAGGGTCATTTAGCTCTAAAACAATTAGTAAAGGCATGAAAAATACCATATGAATTCATAAATGGTTGATAATTGATGATGTGGATTTGAATGGTGCATTTTGAACACACAAAAAGTCTGGAGTTTAAATAAGTTCAGAAAAATGAAATGCCTTTGTAACATATGAGTTTTCGTCTGAAACCCTGATACTTCGAAAGAGATTGTCCATTTTGTACACAAAGTGCATCCATTTTTTGCCGTAACCCTCTCTACTTTTTTGCACATGCTATGTGGGTAAAATGATGATATCATGCCAACTTATAACCTTTCAGAGTTCATTTGAAGTGTTTTTCAATTTCAAGGTCATTTAGCTCTAAAAAATTAAGTAAATGTATGAAAAATACCAAATGAATTCAGAAAGGGTTGATAATTGATGGTGTGGATTTGAATGGTGCATTCTGAACACACAAAAAGTCTGGAGTTCAAATATGTTAAAAAAATGAAATGCCTTGTTGTAATAGATGAGTTTTCGTTCGAAACCCTGATACTTCGAAAGAGATTGTCCATTTTGTACACGAAGTGCATCCAATTTTTGTCGTAACCCTCTCTACTTTTTTGCACATGCTATGTGGGTGAAATGATGATACCATGCCAACTTTCAACCTTTTCAGAGTACATTTGAAGTGTTTTCCAATTTCAGGGTCATTTAGCTCTAAAAAAATCAGTAAAGGCATGAAAAATACCAAATGAAATCATAAATGGTTGATAATTGATGGTGTGGATTTGAATGGTGCATTTTGAACACACAGAAAGTCTGGAGTTCAAATAAGTTCAAAAAAATGAAATGCCTTTGTAACATATGAGTTTTAGTGGTCATTTAGCTCTCAAAACAAATCAGTAAATGGATGAAAAATAACAAATGATGTCAGAAAGGGTTGAAAGTTGATGGCGTGGCTTTGAATCGTGCATACTGAACACAAAAAAGTCCAGAGTTGTAACAAGTTTAAAAAATGAAGCGCCGGTGTAACAGATGAGTTTTTACGTCTGAAACCCTGATACTTCGAAAGAGATTGTCCATTTTGTACACGAAGTGCATCCAGTTTTTGTCGTAACCCTCTCTACTTTTTTAAACATGCTTTTTAGAGTTCATTTTGTAGTACTTCTCAATTTCACGGTCATTTAGATCTCAAAACAAATCAGTAAATGAATAAAAAATAACAAATGATGTTAAAAATGCATTGATCATCATTGATCTTTTTGTATAGAATTTAAATTGTCAATAGGAGTCCTCGCCGGTTTAGGAACTGGCGAGGACTCCTATTGCAGCCACAAATCCTACACATAGAGTTCAATGAAGACCAAGTGGTTGTGATAGTTTGATAGAGGCAAAGGTGTCCCGTCTTTCGATGAGATGGTGGCTATCATTTTTGGTGGAGTAGACTTTGACGATCCGACTACGAACGTGCGAGGACGTCGCGCCTTAGCAATCGCTAAACCAACTACGAGAAGTTATTGACCACGCCGGAGCACGATCAACCTGACCACGAGGGTCTATTTCCTGCAAGCAAATGAAGAACAAGCAAGAAACTAAGATTGCAATTCTGGATATTGCGAATATAAGATGAAAGCTTTATTGATCAAGGTGGGATTCTGTGACGTCTTTGTCTGGTCGATGAACACAAACGAAGTACGCGAAGTTGCAGCTATGGCGAACTTTAATCTAAACAAAACCCAAAGTCTAAACGATGCCCTAAGGGCTGTATATATGGAGAAAGAGAGAGGGAATTTCGTGGCCCCTTGGAGAAGGGGTCCGAAACCAACCCTAACTCTGTTTTCCCCACACATACGTGTTGGAAATATGCCCTAGAGGCAATAATAAAAGTATTATTATTATATTTCCTTGTTCATGATAATTGTATGTTATTCATGCTTGAATTGTATTGTACGGAAACAGCGATACATGTGTGAATATATACACCATAATGAGTCCCTGGTAAGCCTCTAGTTACTAGCTCGTTGATCAACAGATGGTCACGGTTTCCTGACCATGGACATAGGATGTCAGTGATAATGGCATCACATCATTAGGAGAATGATGTGATGGACAAGACCCAATCCTGAGCCTAGCACGAGATCGTATAGTTCGTAATGCATAAGCTTTTCCGGTGTCAAGTATTTATTCCTTAGACCATGAGGTTGTGCAACTCCCGGATGCCGTAGGAATACTTTGGGTGTGCCAAACGTCACAACGTAACTGGATGACTATAAAGGTACGCAACGGGTATCTCCAAAAGTGTCTGTTGAGTTGGTACGAACCGAGACTGGGATGTTGTCACTCCGTGTGACAGAGAGGTACCTCTGGGCCCTCTCGGTAAGACATCATCATAATGAGCTCAAGGTGACTAAGGAGTTAGTCACGGGATGAAGGATTACGGAACGAGTAAAGAGACTTGCCATGACGAGATTGAACAATGTATCGGGTATACCGACGATCGAATCTCGGACAAGTACCGTACCGATAGACAAAGGGAATAACATACGGGATTGAGTGAATCCTTGACACAGTGGTTCATCCGATGAAGATCATCGAGGAACACGTGGGAACCAACATGGGTATCCAGATCCCGCTGTTGGTTATTGACCGGAGAGTCGTTTCGGTCATGTCTACGTGTCTCCCGAACCCGTAGGGTCTACACACTTAAGGTTCGGTGACGCTAGGGTTGTAGAGATACATGCACGTGGAAACTCGAATGTTGTTCGGAGTCCCGGATGAGATCCCGGATGTCACGAGGAGTTCCAGAATGGTCCGGAGGTAAAGAATGATATATATAGGAAGTCCAGTTTCGGCCATCGGGTGAACTCCGGGGGTCACAGAGAGTGTCCCGGGACCATCGGAGGGGTCCCGGGGGTCCACCGGGTGGGGCCACCCATCCTGGTGGGGCCCCTAGGCCGCAAGGGGAAGGGTCCAGCCCCTGGTGGGCTGGCGCACCCATATGGGCCCCCCTCCATGCGCCTAGGGTTGAAACCCTAGGGGGAGGGGGCGCCCCCCATGCCTTGGGGGGCAAGTCTGCCCTCCTGGCCGCCGCCCCACCATGGAGATCAGATCTCCCAGGGCCGCCGCCCCCTGGCCCCTATATATAGTGGGGGGGAGAGGGAAGCCGCACCCCAAGCCTCTGGCGCCTCTCCCCCCTCCCGTCACACTTCCTACTCCTCCGCAGGGCGCCGGCGAAGCCCTGCAGGTTTTCCTGTTGCATCCACCACCACGCCGTCGTGCTGCTGGATCTCCGACGACCTCTCCTCCGCCCTTTCTGGATCAAGAAGGAGGAGACGTTGCTGTACCGTACGTGTGTTGAACGCGGAGGTGCCGTCCGTTCAGCGCTAGGATCATCGGTGACGAAGAACGCGAAGAGTACGACTACTTCATCCACGTTCCTTCGAACGCTTTCGCACGCGATCTACAAAAGGGTATGTAGATGCACTCTAGTATGCTCGTTGCTAGATGACTCCTTAGCTTGATCTTGGTGAAGCGTAGGAATTTTTTTGAATTCTACTACGTTCCCCAACAGTGGTATCAGAGCTAGGTCTTTGCGTAGCATCTTGCACGAGTAGAACACAAACAAGTTGTGGGTGTTGAGTTTGCTCAATTTTCTTGCCGTCACTAGTCCAATCTTGATTCGACGGCATTGTGGGATGAAGCGGCCCGGACCGACTGTCAGGGATATGGTTAGTAGGTATAAACCGGATATTGTAAACCGGCTTAGTTATATTGTACTTGGTTTTAATATTTTAGTAGAGATTACGGCCCATGAGATTTCAAGGCCCATGTATAGAAGCACGGTTTGTAAACCGCCAAGAGATGTAACTTGAGAGATAGGAAAGAAAAGACAGAGACCGAGGCGGACACGATTATGAGCCGGCCTCGGGACTCTGTAAACCGGACCAGGCGTCACCTCTATATAAAGGGACGACCCGGCGACGGTTCAAGGACAAGTAACAATCAATCCGTCGAGATGCAGGCAAAGCGAATCCGCTCCCTGTAAACCGACGCCCAAGCAATATCAACCAACTAGACGTAGGCTTTTACCTTCTCCGAAGGGGCCGAACTAGTATAAATCCTTTGTGTCCTTTGTGTGCCATGAATCCTTTCAAGCTAACCCGTGTGATGGTTCCATCATCAAGTCCGCTAAACCGGACATCTGCCGTGTTATTTCCACGACAGTTGGCGCCCACCGTGGGGCCTGCGCACGATGGTTTCGAGTTCTTGAAAGGCGGCTTCGAAGGGTTAAAGGGTTACGCAGTCGGCCGGATGACCAAGAGTCGTCGTGGCCGGATCTACATCGACGATGCGGGTTGGGGACCGGAGGCCGATTCGATCGAATACGGGTACCGGGTCCCCTTCGGCAGCATCCAAGTCTTCATCGGCAAAATTGGTGAACCGGGACCTGAGCCGGACACCCTCCCCAACATCGTCGAGCCGGCTCGACGTACGAGATCGGCCCGGATTCAGCCTGCCATGAAGCATGTGTTCGTTGGAGCAATTCACGGAGGCCAAGCCAAGGACGGATCGGAATCTGATGGTGCAACCGTCGTCTACTCAGATGACGAATCTTCATCCGGGGAAACTGAATCTCTGTATCAGTTGCGGGACGGACGGTTTGAGGGCGAGTCCGATGGAAACAGTATTCCGGACCCCTTTGGCCCGCCAAACCGGGTGGCGGTCTTCATGGCCGGTTCACAACCCCCGACGAACGGAACGACAGCAGAGGCTGGTGCAGGGGGAAGCGGTTCAAATCCCTCCCTTACTGAAGTTCTATCCACCTTGATCGAGGAGTTCACAGCTAAGGCAGTAGAAGTCGTAGCTCCAGCAGACAAGGCGCAACATGATGCAGCGCTTCTTCAGTTGAAAGCCCGGATCGATCAGTTAAAGGAGGATTTAAAAGCGGAAGGAGAGATGTTAGCCATAAGACAAGCAGAGTTGGATGATCAAGCCTTTCATTTAAGAATGGAGCAGGCTTCTGTGGAAGGAGTAAGGGGGCGAAAGTATCGATCCCGCCTACCGCCGGGTTTCGAATCTGCGAATTTGTTCAGAACACCTGGGGCTGGGGCCAGTAATAATCCGGCCTTAAACCGGAGAAGCCCACCGGCTCGGGATGAGCCGGTTCAGCAGCCCGCCGCAGAACGGGAGCGTCGGATTACATCGGCGCCTTATGTTCTTGTCCCTCCGGGACACTATTCAAACCCTTTAGATAATATTGCTGCAGCGGCAGCACGGTTGGCCGCTTTACCCGTGGAAGAAACGTCCCCGGTGGCGATAGAGGCGCGCAGGGCCCAGAAGCTACTTAATACTGCATTAATACAGCAGCAAGCGTACTCCCATAGCAGGGAAAGGTTACATTCAACACCACGTCCCAACCGAAGTTATTCTAGACATTGGGAGGAGCCAGAAGTGTCTAGCAGTGAGCGCAGGAGACATCAACACAGGCAGGATAATCCGGCGAGGGCGGAGATGCCAGCCCCGGACCTAAACCGGCCTAGATCGGAGGCCATGGAGGAAATTCGTCAGTCGACGCCGGTTCACACAGCCACTACAGGGACAGGAGCTACAGCGAGCGGTTTTGGAATACAATGTCTCGTCCCCGCCCTACGGAGCGTTAAGTTGCCCAAGGATTTCAAAGGACCTCGCAAGGTGCCTAATTACACAGCCGATTTACCACCCGAAGCTTGGGTGGAGAGTTACGAGATGGCCATGGAGATGCTGGATGTGGATGAATCGGCTTGTGCCAAATATTTCACTATGATGCTTGAGGGCACGGCCCGGACTTGGCTGAAGGCGCTACCTCCAAATTCTATCGGGTCATGGGGGGAGCTGCGCAGTCAGTTCATCAAAAACTTCAAGGATACATGCAAGCAACCGATGTCGGTGATAGATTTAGCAGCATGTGTGCAAGGAGAGCAGGAGTCTACAGCAGCTTGGGTACGCAGAGTGGCAGAGATCTTGCACTCCTCAAATGGCATCAACCCTAGCACAGCAATTGTAACATTGGAGAACAATTGCCGGTTTGAATCTTTAAAATTAAAACTCGGACGGCTTAAACGGGACTGCAATGACATGGGGACTTTAATGAGTGCCCTAGTGAAGTACGGAGACTCAGATAATACCAAGTATCCGGAGTCAGAAGGAGATAAAACAGGGAAGGCCAGCAAGTCTGGTAAACCGGCGCCGGTTAATCCGGTTACTCCAAACTTTTTGGGCAAACAGAAGGCAGAAAATAGTTCAGATTTTGTTGCTAATACACAGGCTCAAGGCGGTATTCAGGTTAATCCGCAGGGTTCCACTCTCCAAACCGGCGGAGGAAATCCGGGTTGGGAGCAGGATTTGGATCAACCCTGTCTAAAGCATAGCGGAAGAGGGAGGATTGCAAGGCATACTATAAGAGAATGCATACCCTTTATGAAAGCAGGGAACGGCCGTTTTAATCCTCCTAGCCGGCCCCCGAACGGCGGTTCAGGGCCCGGGTTTTATGGTCCGGATTATCAAGGGAACAACCCCGGATCAGGATATAGGGGCAACGGCGGTTATCAAGGGAACAACGGCGGTTATCAATCCCGGCCAGGCGGCCAAAATAGTCAAGGGAACTACAATGGTCAGGGAAATCAATCGCATCATCAAGGTGGTTACAATGGTCAGGGAAGTCAATCACATCATCAAGGTGGTTATCATGGTCAGGGAAATCAATCGCATCATCAAGGTGGTTACAACAGTCAGAATAATCAGCAGCAGGGCCAAGGGAGTTACAGTAACCAAGGAAACCAGCAGCAACAGCGTCCGCAGCAACAGCAGCAATCCGGATACCAGAGTAATCCGAAGGAGTTGAGCAGCGGTCAATATCATGTTTTCACCACGAGCTTATGTAAGAGAGACCAGAAGGTTTTAAGACGGACTGTTAATGCAGTAGAACCGGCGACGCCACAATTTCTCCGATGGTCAGAGCAGCCCATTGTATGGAGCAGAGAGGACCACCCGTTACGGGTAGATAATCCGGGACATTTAGCCTTGGTGGTAGCACCTCGGGTGGGAGGATACAGGTTTACTAAAGTCCTCATGGATGGAGGTAGCAGTATCAATATATTATATTACGAGACATTTCGTCGTATGGGTCTGACAGATAAAAAGTTAAGGACATCAAACACAGTGTTTCACGGGGTGGTCCCAGGTAAGTCAGCTTATCCAGTTGGTAAGATTGACTTAGAAGTTACCTTTGGAGATGAGCATGATTCCAGATCGGAGATGATCACTTTTGAAGTTGTCAAAATTAAAAGTCCGTATCATGCTTTGTTTGGAAGGACGGTTTATGCTAAATTTATGGCTAGGCCATGTTATGTTTATTTGCAGCTTAAGATGCCGGGTCATAAAGGCACGATTACGATGCACGGCAGTCGTAAGATAGCAGTGGAGTGTGAGGAAGGTGATGCAGCTTATGCAGAAGCGGTATGTGCCACGGAAGAGTTAAAATTTTATAAAGATAATGTTGATCCGGCAGATATGACTCCGCTGAAGAAACCAACTACCGAGCATGATCCGGCTTTGAAGTTCAAGTCAGCGGAAGAGACTAAGCAGGTTGATTTTGTGCCTGGAGACTCGTCTAAGCAATTCACCATCAGTGCTAACCTAGATCCTAAATAGGAAAGCGCGCTCATCGAGTTCATCCGTGAGAACCGGGATATCTTTGCATGGAAACCTTCTGACATGCCAGGTATACCGAGGGAACTCGCTGAGCACAAGTTGAATATTGATCCGAGGTTTAAACCGGTAAAACAGTATCTACGCCGCTTTAATGAAGAGAGGCGCAAGGCTATAGGAGAAGAAGTGGCCAGACTTTTGGCGGCAGGGTTCATAGTAGAAGTTTTTCATCCGGAATGGTTGGCTAATCCGGTGCTGGTTCTAAAGAAGAATGGGAAGTGGAGGATGTGTGTGGACTACACAGACCTCAATAAAGCTTGCCCGACTGATCCTTTTGCTCTACCTCGCATTGATCAGATTATTGATGCCACAGCAGGGTGTGAGCGGCTGAGTTTTCTGGATGCGTATTCAGGTTATCACCAGATCAAGATGGCAGTTGAAGATCAAGAGAAGACAGCTTTCATAACCCCTTTTGGTGCTTTTTGCTATGTGTCTATGCCCTTTGGGCTCAAATGTGCACAGGCAACTTATCAGCGTTGCGTTCAGAATTGTTTGAAAGGGCAGATAGGAAGGAACGTGCATGCTTATGTGGATGACATCGTGGTCAAATCAAAGGAGGAAAGAACAATGATAGAAGACCTCAGAGAAACCTTTGATAATCTTCGGGCTTACAGGATGATGCTTAATCCGGAGAAATGTGCTTTTGGTGTGCCGGCTGGTAAGCTTCTGGGATTCCTGGTCTCGAACAGGGGAATAGAAGCCAACCCGGAGAAGATCAAGGCCATAACATCTTTGACAAAACCGGTTTGCATCAATGATGTTCAGCGCATAGCTGGCCGGATCACGGCGCTGAGCCGGTTTATCAGTCGCTTAGGAGAAAAAGCGATCCCGCTTTATCAAATGTTGAAGAAAACGGACCGGTTCATTTGGAGTGATGAGGCAAATACAGCGTTTGAGAATCTGAAACAGCAACTAGCAAAACCACCGGTTTTAGCTGCTCCCATTGATAAGGAGCCTTTGTTGTTATATGTTGCTGCGAATACACGGGCAGTCAGCGTTGCGATTGTGGTTGAGCGCAAGGAAGCAGGGAAGGAACATCCGGTTCAGCGCCCGGTTTATTATGTGAGTGAAGTACTCATTGAGTCTAAGCAAAGGTACCCTCATTGGCAGAAGTTGGTATATGGGGTGTTCATGGCAAACCGGAAACTAAAGCATTATTTTCAAGGGCATCCAATAACTGTGGTTAGTTCAGCTCCGTTGGGAGACATAATCCAGAATAGGGAAGCTACAGGCAGGGTAGCCAAGTGGGCCATTGAGCTCAGTCCGCATGAGTTGAAGTATGTACCACGCACTGCTATAAAATCTCAGGCGTTGGTCGATTTCATCAATGACTGGATGGAGTTGCAGACTCCTGAGGAGAAACCGGATCTTACTTATTGGACGATTCACTTTGACGGTTCAAAGCAGTTGGAGGGCTCGGGGGCTGGAGTTGTCTTAACTTCCCCCAGAGGTGATAAATTTTGTTATGTCCTCCGGTTATTATTTCCTTGTACTAATAATGCAGCAGAATATGAAGCGCTACTTCATGGTTTGCGATTGGCAAAAGAGATGAATTTGAGCCGGGTTAAGTGCCTGGGCGATTCAGACCTAGTGGCACAGCAAGTTTCGGGCAAGTGGGATTCAAGGGATCCCCTCATGGCGGCTTATCGACGAGAGGTTGAAGCGGTCGCAGGATATTTCAAGGGATATCAGGTGGAGCATATAGACCGGCGGAGGAACGAAGCAGCCGACGCTTTAAGCCGGCTAGGATCGCAACGTAAACCGGTACCACCAAACACCTTTTTGGATGAATTGCACAGTCCTTCGGTTCAAGTACCTTCAGAGAACGACCTAGCTGTTCCGGATCCAGAGGCACAGTTGGTTGCAGCAACCCATGTTATTCCGGATTGGACGTTACCCTATTTGGCATACTTAAGCCGAGGAGAGTTACCAGAGGACGAAGACGAAGCACGGCAGATAATCCGGCGTTCCAAATCTATGACAATTGCCAACGGAGAGCTGCACCATCGTAGCACTTTTGGAGTATTTCAACGATGTGTTTCAGCTGAGGAAGGTTGTGAGATTCTAAGAGAGATTCATGAAGGGGATTGTGGTCATCATGCCGGATCAAAATCTTTAGTGGCTAAAGCTTTCCGACATGGCTTTTATTGGTTAACCGCGCATGCAGATGCGGCGGACCTGGTCCGCAAGTGTGACGCTTGTCAGAAATTCTCAAGACGTGCCCTTGTTCCGGCACAGGAACTCCGGATGATACCAATAACTTGGCCTTTTGCAACTTGGGGGCTTGACATGGTCGGTCCTTTCAAGAGATCCCAAGATCAGAAAACTCATCTACTAGTAGCAGTAGACAAGTTTACGAAGTGGGTTGAAGCGGAGCCTATAAGCAAGTGTGATGCGGCAACAGCGGTCAAATTCATCAAAAAAGTAATATTTCGGTTTGGCTTTCCGCACAGCATAATTACAGATAATGGCACCAATTTATCTCAAGGTGAGATGGAAGAATTCTGTCAACGAGAGCATATTCGTCTGGACGTATCTTCGGTGGCTCACCCCCAATCCAATGGTCAGGCAGAAAGGGCAAATCAGGAGATTTTGCGAGGAATCAAACCCCGGCTTATGACACCTTTGCAGAGAACCCCAGGTTGTTGGGTAGAAGAATTACCGTCTGTCCTTTGGAGCATTAACACTACACCAAACCGGTCTACAGGTTATACACCTTTCTTCATGGTTTACGGTGCAGAGGCAGTCCTTCCAAGTGACATACGCCATGATTCACCAAGGGTAGCGGCCTATGTTGAAGCTGTTAATGAGGAGTCAAGACAAGACGGTTTAGACCGGTTGGATGAAGAGCGTGATATAGCTGCTGCACGGTCGGCGATTTATCAGCAAGATCTGCGCAGATATCATAGCCGCCGGATTAGAACCAGGACATTCCAGGAAGGTGACTTGGTACTTCGGCTCATCCAAGATCAAACAGATATGCATAAGCTATCCCCGCCATGGGAGGGGCCCTTTGTGGTCAGCAAGAATTTACATAACGGTTCATATTACTTGGTGGACATTCGAGAACACAAGGATTCACGGACATCAGAAGAGGAGACGAAGAGGCCGTGGAACATCGCTCATTTACGGCCATACTACACTTGAGCTATGTGCTCCAATGTATCCTATGTATATATTATGAGTAATGAATAAACCGGCACCCTCGGTAAACCGGGGGCTCAGCCCTTTCTCCATATACACAAATTTTGCGGCAAATAACCATATCAGTTTGTTATCAAATATCATATTTCAGTGTTGGCCGGTTTTAGAAACTAATCTTTGCAGGATATGTGAAGGAGCGGTAGGACTCTCGGGAACAAGAGATTATATCCGGTTCAAGAAGAGAAAAACCCCATAAAAAGAAAAACCCGCAGAGTCAGGAGGAACTTTAGAGGCCCCTTGGGATAGTCCGGTTTGCCCACGTCCCATTGATTGGCTATGTTTACGATTATATGGGCCCCCTGAACAGTCGATACGCTCACGTTCAGGGATGGCTCGGCCCCTTGGGACAGTCCGGTTTGCCCACGTCCCATTGATTGGCTATGTTTACGATTATATGGGCCCCCTGAACAGTCGATACGCTCACGTTCAGGGATGGCTCGGCCCCTTGGGACAGTCCGGTTTGCCCACGTCCCATTG
>LR738713.1:446032747-446069000 GCA_902687465.1 Secale cereale | reverse complement strand
GGTTTGCCCACGTCCCAATGATTGGCTATGTTTACGATTATATCGGCCCTCTGAACAGTTGATACGCTCACGTTCAGTGATTGGCTAGGCCCCTTGGGACAGTCAGGTTTGCCCACGTCCCAATGATTGGCTCGGTTTTTATTTACGGTTCTATCGGCCCTCTGAACAGTCGATACGCTCACGTTCAGTGACTGGCTAGGCTCCTTGGGACAGTAGGTTTGCCCACGTCCCATTGATTGGCTGAACCTTGTTTTGAGCCTGGCAGCTCTTTGAAAAAGCCTCGACTACATGGTCTGATTTACAAGAATTGTGTGTTTCTTGATGTTTTTTGTGTTCCATAAACCTTTTAAACCGAGTGGAACAGCTCCAGAAGTTGACCACCTATCTATAATGTTATAAGTCTGGGTCATGAACACCAGCGAGAATTAAACCGGCGTTCATCATAACCCGGATCGACCTTCATGATGAGCCAACAGGTTGGCAGTGCACGATCAGTTATAATGACCGGTGTTTTTTAAACCGGCCTGGTTTTGACTATAAGTCACCAGTATGAGACAAAACAATGACCGGAGTTTATTAACCCGGCCAAGTTGTGACCAAGCCTGGTGTTCATTCAAACCCGGATAGGGTATCAGGCGCAAGTTACAAATTTCTGAACCAAGATGAGCAAGATTTATTGACAAGATGAACCGAAGAGTTTCAGGTGTTTATTAGAATTGATGAAAACCGATTAAGGTGACTTTAACATCCTGACCAGTTTAAGGTATATTGGCTACATACATCTCAGGTATCACAGTTATTTTTTAAGATATGCTTATTAGATGTGTCAAGAGAACAAGTTAATCCGTCCAGTGGTAAGCCACTAGGACATGTTTTTTGATATTTTTATGAACAGAACAAGGCATCCGCATCAATCAACAAGTCAACGAACGAATACTTCATGAAGACCAAATGTCGGATCACAGCGCATTAAGTTTCAGCTAAACCTATTACAAGGCATAAAAAGCCAAATGGTTGGAAGCATTGTTTGACGAAATAACAATCATGATTACAACAATAGCATTCAAGATTGTGCTTCTCCTTGCTGAGATGGTTGGCCACCGTCTTGATTCGGAACGTCTTCATCCTCGTGAAGCGGTTGGAAATCCGGTGCACGCCAATCAATCTTTGCCAAGGCACGGAAATATACTTCATCGTTGATAAGCTCAGCAGGATCAATATCAGGAGCAAAGGTGTGAGGACGAACCGGCGGAATTAAGTTTACAATATCGTAAACCGGTCGCTCCACCCGCTCGTTCTGCAGGTTATATGATGGATGATATCGCGACAAGTCAGACTCCACCGCAAGCTTGCTAGCGAGGGGACGCATCTCCTTTGTCAGAGCATAAAGATCTTTTTCATTAAACGTTGAACCGTCCTCCTTGGTATCAGGAAATCCGGTTAACACCTCCTCCGGATCAATGTCCGGGACCCAAGCTTTAGCCCTCGTAAGGGCCAGAAGAGCACCTCCTCGAGCAGCCGATTTCTTAACCTCTTCAAGACGAGCCGGTAGAATGGACAAACTATTCAAAGTGTCTTTGATAGTTGAAGGAGCCGGTTTACCAAATGAAGTGGCGCTGATAATCCTTTGCGTTCCAGAGTACAACTGTTCGACCAAGGTATAGCAGGCCTTGAGTTTCTTCCGTAAGTCATCCCCAAGATGGGAGACACGGCGTCCTACATACAACAACGAAAGTTAAACCGGTGCAGGTCACAGGTTACAAAGATAAAGACAGGAGTTCAGATTATGCTTACCAAAAATAGCAGAAGTCATCAAGTCAATTTGGCGTTTTAACCCGGTCAATTCTTCAGTAACCGGGTTAAGTGCTCCTTCGGCATCCTGAACACGTTTCTCAAGATCTTTTTTCTGGACTTCAAAAGTAGTCCGCTCCTCGTCAAAGAACCTCTTCAAGTCTTCAGCAGTCTTTAAACTCACTTGAAGTTCTGTCTTAGTCTTTGAAGCGGCTGACTCAGTCTCCGTAAGCCGGCTTCGAAGTTCACTGATCTCCAGAGCATTCCGGTTCAGCTCAGCCTGTAGACAAAAGTTCAAAAGCAAGATTAGAAATTACAAGTCTCAAGCACACAACCAAGTTGTCTACTTGACACTTGGGGGCTAATGGCAGTTGAAGTAATACAGCAAAGACAATTTGAAAATACAAGTCTCAAGCACACAACCAAGTTGTCTACTTGACACTTGGGGGCTAATGGCAGTTGAAGCAATGCACCACAGACAATTTAAAATTACAAGTATCAACTACATAACCAAGTTATCTACTTGATACTTGGGGGCTAATGTATGGATCAGCAGTTCAAACTACAAAGTTCCGGATTACCTTCAGTAAAGCAGATAAACCGGAACTTGGGGGCTGCTATGAGATAAAGATGCGTCAAAAAAGCAAAGTCAGAAGAGGAAACTTACTTCATATTTTTCTCTCATCAGGTTCACTAGGCTGGCTTCATAATCCCGGCTGCTATGGAGCCGGTTTAAATATCCGGAATAGATATCTTGAGCACTCATACTAGAAAGACTGGATACATCAGTACTCCACTTCCCTTTTTCCTGGATTATTTTTTCCGCTTTAGCTGTATGTTTTGCTAAAACGGTGGGTTCAGCTGGAGCAACATAAGCAGCACCAGTAACCACAACATCAGGAGAAGTGGGTTCATTGGGAGGAATAACTTCAACTTGAGCCGGATCAGGAGACGCCGGGTTAACTTGAGGAGAATTAACCCGGGCCGGACTTGGTGGGTCTTGGACATTTTCTGCGACGGGAGTTTCAAGAGCAGGTTCTTCAACCGGAGCCGCAGGGGTACCTTTTGGAGGAACAGCTGTGGACGGATCAATCACCGGTTCATCAGCAGAAGGATCAGCAACAGGCTTATTCGCCTTGGGCTTTTTGCTGGGTTTCGGTTTGCTGGAAAACAGGCAAAATAAGTTAGCATTATAAAGGGAAAGGGGTGTCATAAACCGGAAGAGGTAAAGAGAGTTACCCCGGAACGGTCTTCAAAGGAGGAAGCTGTGTAGCGGTCGATTCGCCGAAAGAAGACAGCGGAGTTTCCTGATAGTCAGGATCAGACGGTTTAAGGGGTTTTCGGATAAGTCCGGCTTTGGGATGAAGAGGAGTCGGAGAGAGTATCACCTCAGCACGGCGCTTTCGAACCGGAGTTAATGAGATTCCAGATGACTCCACCGCCAGGCCACTGTGGCGAGTGGTCCGGCGAAAAGCTTCGTGCTGTTGCTTCTTCAAAGTAAAGTTAGGATCCAACTTAGCATAAGGATGAGAAAATTGATATTTTCTGACGGTCCGACGGCTTTTTTGAGGAAGAGGTTCTGAATCAGAAGAAATAAGGGTTACCTCAATCTCAGCCGGGTTATCACCTTCAAGCGGTTCCTGTGAAAAGGTATCATTAGATATGATTACAAGTACATGAAAGTGAGACTTAAACCGGAGTAAGGCATACCTCGGAGTCCGGATCATCATCCTCAGAAGGAGAACCGGCATCGACGGCTGCTTTCCTTTTCTTGTTTGCAGGGGTTTTCCGGCGAGCCTGCTTTACAGTTTTCTCCTGAGGTTTTCTCCTCCAGAAGGGGTCATCAGCCTAATTGAAAAAAGCAAAGGCAAGTGAAAGACGGTTCAAAGAGGACGGTTTACAAGTACAGGGTAAAGAAAAACTTACTTCGGGCAGCTTATTTTTCTTAAAGTACGGGGCCAAGCCAACTTTAGAGCAGTCTGTTAAGGTAGGATTGACAATCTTCTTGGCTGACTCCACTACCTCCGATTCAGAAAGCTTCTCCTTGGTAAACCTGTGAGGATCATCCGGTTTACCAGAGTATTTGCACATTAGCTTAGGACGCCGGCTTAAGGGAAGAATGCTCCAAGATAGCCAGCAGCGAAGGAAATCGGTACCATTCAGACCATTTGCCATGAAAGCCCTCAACTTGGACAGTTGTGATGAAAATCGGGTCCGTTCAGCAGCACTAAGCCGTTGTGGCAAAGGGTGATTCGCCGGAATACGAGTTTCACGATAACCCGGCAAAGGATTTTCACCTTCAGGAGAAGTGTCTACACAATAAAACCAGGACTTGTTCCAATCCTTTGGATGGGTGTGTAAAGCGGCGTGGGGAAAAACTACGTCCCTCCTTTTCTGAATACTAATCCCACCAAGTTCTTGGTGAGGTCCGCTGGTGAATTCAGTGCGCCGGTTTGCATGGAAGAAATCCCGGAATAAATCAACTAAAGGCTCCTCTTGCAGATACACTTCAGAAAATACTTGGAAATCGCAAATGTTGGAAACAGAATTTGGTCCGATATCCTGTGGGTGCAGCTGGAAAGTGGCGAGAACATCCCGGAAAAATCTTGAACCGGGGGGAGAGAAACCTCTGGAGATGTGGTCCAGAAATACGATGACTTCCCCGGATCTAGGAGTAGGAGGGCATTCATTACCCGGAGCACGCCATTTTAGCTCAGCCTGAGGGCCTAATGTGCCGATTTTCGACAGCTTGATTAAGTCATCCTCAGTCACGACGGAACGGACCCAATCGCAGGAAACATACTGCTTAGCCATTGAACAAAGTGCTGAAGAAGATAAAGTACAGAAACGGATTATGAACGTACAATGATCCGGGATCTATTTATATTATACAATGGTTGAAACTGAGAACTAGCTGGCAAGGTTAAACCGGCAATCATAAAACAAGTTATATCATTTCCGGTTTAAATGGCAGTTGAAGAGGAACAGTTCAAATCATTGCGTCAGTTTATATCATTTCCGGTTTATGGCATATCAATTTAAACCGGAACATACTTAGCGAATCTACCGAGGAGAAAAACAGGTTTCCAAATGATTGCTAAGGGGGAAAGATCTGAGTATGCTGAGGAAAAGAAATTAATCTAAGAGACTCAAAGAAAAGCTACACAGACTTATTTCTAAAAAGATGGGTTTACATGTCAGACAGGAGAAATAAAGATTTGACGCATCTACAGTGGAGTAAAAATGGAGAAGATCGAAAAGCAAAACTACTACGAGTCACAGGTTCAAAGAACGAACAAGATGAAGCTTTGCTGAGAGCTCTAATGGCGGAACGGATAAATCTACAGCATTATGACGGTGAGATCTAAGCTAATACTAAGCAGAAGATCTGTTGACTAGGATCTAAAGGTCACAAATTTTCTATGGGGAACGTGTCTACGAAGAGGCGAAGCTTCATTGGAAGCCCTAATGGCGGAAGAACAAGGAGAAGCGATGGCGGATGTAGATCAATAGTAAGAAGGATGAACATACCTGGGACGGTGAGAATCGGCGGCGGAGATTGATCTGGTCGAGGCTCAGGTTGATGCAGCGGCCGGGCGAGGACTGGAGATCCGGCGGTCGTCGGCGGCGGTTTGAGCTCGGGCAGCAATGGAGGAAGAAGACGCAGGAAGAGGATGAAGTGAGAAGGAGATAATGAATGGGGGGTGGCAGTATTTATAGCCAGGAGTCAGATCTGAAACGACAGGTGCGAGAATCGAGGAGACAGAAATCGGATAAAGATCCTGTGACGCCTCGATCTTCGGGATAACCCTTAAAATACGCTACAGTACAGCTCACGGCGTTAAACGCGGAGATGATGTCATTGTCAGACTTTACTGATTTCGGAGGATGACGTCAGAGCCGGTTTACAAAAAGATGAAGACAGAAGAAAATTATATGAGACAAGGAAGACTGATATGAACAAGTTCAAATCATTCTGGGGCCTAATGTCAGGGATATGGTTAGTAGGTATAAACCGGATATTGTAAACCGGCTTAGTTATATTGTACTTGGTTTTAATATTTTAGTAGAGATTACGGCCCATGAGATTTCAAGGCCCATGTATAGAAGCACGGTTTGTAAACCGCCAAGAGATGTAACTTGAGAGATAGGAAAGAAAAGACAGAGACCGAGGCGGACACGATTATGAGCCGGCCTCGGGACTCTGTAAACCGGACCAGGCGTCACCTCTATATAAAGGGACGACCCGGCGACGGTTCAAGGACAAGTAACAATCAATCCGTCGAGACGCAGGCAAAGCGAATCCGCTCCCTGTAAACCGACGCCCAAGCAATATCAACCAACTAGACGTAGGCTTTTACCTTCTCCGAAGGGGCCGAACTAGTATAAATCCTTTGTGTCCTTTGTGTGCCATGAATCCTTTCAAGCTAACCCGTGCGATGGTTCCATCATCAAGTCCGCTAAACCGGACATCTGCCGTGTTATTTCCACGACACCGACCTTACACGTACGCTTACGTGAGACTGGTTCCACCGACAGACATGCACTAGATGCATAAGGTGGCTGGCGGGTGTCTGTCTCTCCCACTTTAGTCGGATCGGATTCGATGAACAGGGTCCTTATGAAGGGTAAATAGAAATTGACAAATCACGTTGTGGTTTTGGCGTAGGTAAGAAACGTTCTTACTAGAAAACCTATAGAAGCCACGTAAAACTTGCAACAACAATTAGAGGTCGTCTAACTTGTTCTTGCAGCATGTGCTATGTGATATGGTATGGCCAAGAAGATGTGATGAATGATATATGTGATGTATGAGATTGATCATGTTCTTGTAATAGGGAATCACGACTTGCATGTCGATGAATTTGATAACCGGCAGGAGCCATAGGAGTTTGTCTTAATTATTGTATGACCTGCGTGTCACTGAATAACGCCATGTAATTACTTTACTTTATTGCTAAACGTTAGCCATAGTAGTAGAAGTAATAGTTGGTGTGACGACTTCATGAAGACACGATGATGGAGATCATGGTGTCAAGCCGGTGACAAAATGATCATGGTGCCCCGAAGATGGAGATCGAAGGAGCAAGATGATATTGGCCATATCATGTCACTTTAATTGATTGCATGTGATGTTTATCATGTTTTTGCATCCTGTTTACTTAGAACGACGGTAGTAAATAAGATGATCTCTCACTAAAATTTCAAGAATTGTGTTCCCCCTAACTGTGCACCGTTGCTAAGGATCGTTGTTCCGAAGCACCACGTGATGATCGGGTGTGATAGGTTCTAACGTTCGCGTACAATGGGTGTAAGCCAGATTTACACAAGCAATACACTTAGGGTTCACTTGACGAGCCTAGCATGTACAGACATGGCCTCGGAACACGGGAGACCGAAAGGTCGAACATGAGTCATATAGAAGATACGATCAACATGAAGATGTTCACCGTTGATGACTAGTCCGTCTCACGTGATGATCGGACACGGGCTAGTCGATTCGGATCATGTATCACTTAGATGACTAGAGAGATGTCAATCTGAGTGGGAGTTCATTAAAATTTGATTAAGATGAACTTAATTATCATGAACTTAGTCTAAATTCTTTACAATATGCCTTGTAGACCAAATGGCCCACGCTCATGTCACCCTCAACTTCAACGCGTTCCTAGAGAAATCCAAGCTGAAAGACGATGGTAGCAACTACACGGACTGGGTCCGTAACCTGAGGATCATCCTCATAGCTACCAAGAAAACTTATGTCCTAGAAGCACCGCTAGGTGACGCTCCCGCCCCGGCAAACCAAGATGTTATGAACGCTTGGCAGTCGCGTTGTGATGATTACTCCCTGGTTCAGTGCGGCATGCTTTACAGCTTAGAATCGGGGCTCCAAAAGCGTTTTGAGCACCACGGGGCATATGATATGTTCCAAGAGCTGAAAATGGTTTTCCAGGCTCATGCCCGAGTTGAGAGATATGATGTCTCCAACGCATTCTACAGCTGTAAGATGGAGGAAAATAGTTCTGTCAGTGAGCACATCCTCAAGATTTCTGGGTTGCACAACCGCTTGTCTCAGTTGGTGATGAATCTCCCAGACGAAGTGGTCGTTGACAGAATCCTCCAGTCGCTCCCACCAAGCTACAAGAGCTTCGTGTTGAACTTCAATATGCAGGGGATGGAGAAGTCCATTCCTGAGGTGTATTCAATGTTGAAATCAGCGGAGGTGGAGATCAAGAAAGAGCATCAAGTGTTGATGGTCAATAAAACCACTAAGTTCAAGAAGGGCAAGGGTAAGAACAACTTCAAGAAGGACGGCAAGGGAGTTGCCGTGCCCGGTAAGCCAGTTGCCGGGAAGAAGCCAAAATATGGACCCAAGCCTGAGACAGAGTGCTTTTATTGCAAGGGAACGGGTCACTAGAAGCGGAACTACCCCAAATACTTAGCAGACAAGAAGGCTCGCAACGTCAAAGGTATATGTGATATACATGTTATTGATGTGTACCTTACCAGCGCTCGTAGTAGCTCCTGGGTATTTGATACTGGTGCAGTTGCACATATTTGTAACTCTAAGCAGGAGTTGCGGAATAAGCGGAGACTGGCGAAGGACGAGGTGACGATGCGAGTCGGGAATGGTTCCAAGGTCGATGTGATCGCCGTCAGCACGCTGCCTCTACATATACCCTCGGGATTAGTTTTAAACCTTAATAATTGTTATTTAGTACCAGCTTTGAGCATGAACATTGTATCTGGATCTCATCTTATGCGAGATGGCTACTCATTTAAATTCGAGAATAATGGTTGTTCTATTTATTTGAGAGATATGTTTTATGGTCATGCCCCGCTGGTCGATGGTTTATTTTTGATGAATCTCGATCGTGATGATACACATATTCATAGTGTGAATGCCAAAAGATGTAAAGTTGACAATGATAGTCCCACATATTTGTGGCATTGCCGCCTTGGTCATATTGGTGTCAAACGTATGAAGAAGCTTCATGCAGATGGACTTCTGGAGTCTCTTGATTATGAATCATTTGACACATGCGAACCATGCCTCTTGGGCAAGATGACCAAGACTCCGTTCTCCGGAACAATGGAGCGAGCAACCAACTTATTGGAAATCATACATACCTATGTGTGCGGTCCAATGAGTGTTGAGGCTCGCGGAGGCTATCGTTATGTTCTCACCCTCACAGATGACTTGAGTAGATATGGGTATATCTACTTGATGAAGCACAAGTCTGAGACCTTTGAAAAGTTCAAGGAATTTCAGAATGAGGTTGAGAATCAACGTGACAGAAAAATAAAGTTCTTGCGATCGGATCGTGGGGGTGAATATTTGAGTCATGAGTTTGGCATGCACCTTAGGAACTGTGGAATTGTTTCACAATTGACACCGCCCGGAACACCTCAGCGAAACGGTGTGTCCGAACGTCGAAGTCGTACTCTATTGGACATGGTGCGATCTATGATGTCCCTCATTGATTTACCGCTATCTTTTTGGGGTTATGCTTTAGAGACTGCCGCATTCACTTTAAATAGGGCTCCGTCGAAATCCATTGAGACAACACCATATGAACTTTGGTTTGGCAAGAAACTGAAGCTGTCGTTTCTGAAAGTTTGGGGTTGCGATGCTTATGTCAAGAAACTTCAACCTGAAAAGCTCGAACCCAAATCGGAAAAATGCGTTTTCATATGATACCCAAAGGAAACGATTGGGTACACCTTCTACCACATATCCGAAGGCAAAGTCTTTGTTGCCAAGAATGGATCCTTTCTGGAGAAAGAGTTTCTCTCGAAAGAAGTGAGTGGGAGGAAAGTAGAACTTGATGAGGTGACAGTCACCCCTCCCGAACCGGAAAGTAGCGCAGCGCAGGAAATTGTTCCTGAGGTGCCTGCACCGACAAGGGAGGAAGTTAATGATGATGATCATGAAGATACAGATCAAGTTACTACTGAACTTAGAAGGTCCACAAGGGCACGTTCCGCACCAGAGTGGTACGGCAACCCTGTCATGGAAATCATGTTGTTGGACAACGGTGAACCTTCGAACTATGAAGAAGCAATGGCGGGCCCGGATTCCAATAAATGGCTTGGAGCCATGAAATCCGAGATAGAATCCATGTATGAAAACAAAGTATGGACTTTGGTGGACTTGCCTGATGATAGGCACGCCATAGAAAATAAATGGATATTTAAGAAGAAGATAGACGCGGATGGTAATGTGACCATCTATAAGGCTCGGCTTGTCGCTAAGGGTTATCGACAAGTTCAAGGGATTGACTACGATGAGACTTTCTCTCCCATAGCGATGCTGAAGTCAGTCAGAATCATGTTAGCGATTGCCGCATTCTATGATTATGAGATATGGCAAATGGACGTCAAAACGACATTCCTTAATGGCTTCCTCGAGGAAGAACTGTATATGATGCAGCCGGAAGGTTTTGTCGATCCAGAGAATGCTAACAAGGTGTGCAAGCTCTAGCGCTCGATTTACGGGCTGGTGCAAGCATCTCGGAGTTGGAACATTCACTTTAATGATGTGATCAAAGCGTTTGGCTTTATACAGACTTATGGAGAAGCATGTATCTACAAGAAAGTGAGTGGGAGCCCTGTAGCATTTCTCATATTATATGTAGATGACATATTGTTGATGGGAAATGATATAGAATTCTTGGAAAGTGTAAAGGCCTACTTGAATAAGAGTTTTTCAATGAAGGACCTTGGAGAAGCAGCTTACATATTAGGCATCAAAATCTATAGAGACAGATCAAGACGCATCATCGGTCTTTCACAAAGTACATACCTTGACAAAATATTGAAGAAGTTCAATATGGATCAGTCCAAGAAGGGGTTCTTGCCTGTTTTGCAAGGTATGAGATTGAGCAAGGCTCAGTCCCCGACCACGGCAGAAGATAGAGAAAAGATGAGTGTCATTCCCTATGCATCAGCCATAGGTTCTATCATGTATGCCATGCTGTGTAGCAGACCTGATGTGAACATTGCCATAAGTTTCGTAGGGAGGTACCAAAGTGATCCCGGTATGGAACACTGGACAGCGGTCAAGAACATCCTAAAGTACCTAAAGAGGACTAAGGATATGTTTCTCGTCTATGGAGGTGACGAAGAGCTCGTCATAAAGGGTTACGTCGATGCTAGCTTCGACACAGATCTGGATGACTCGAAGTCACAAACCGGATGCGTGTATATTTTGAATGGTGGAGCAGTCAGCTGGTGCAGTTGCAAGCAGAGCGTCGTGGCGCATTCTACATGTGAAGCGGAGTACATAGCTGCTTGTGAAGCAGCACAAGAAGGTGTCTGGATGAAGGAGTTCATCACCGCCCTAGGAGTCATTCCAAGCACGTCAAGCCCGATGACTCTCTTCTGTGACAACACTGGAGCTATTGCCATTACCAAGGAGCCCAGGTTTCACAAGAAGACCAAGCACATCAAGCGCCGTTTCAACTCCATCTGGAATTATGTTCAAGATGGAGACATAGATATTTGTAAAGTGCATACGGATCTGAATGTTGCAGACCCGTTGACTAAACCTCTTCCACGGGCAAAACATGATCAACACCAGAACTCTCTGGGTGTTCGATTCATCACAATGTAACTAGATTATTTACTCTAGTGCAAGTGGGAGACTGTTGGAAATATGCCCTAGAGGCAATAATAAAAGTATTATTATTATATTTCCTTGTTCATGATAATTGTCTGTTATTCATGCTTGAATTGTATTGTACGGAAACAACGATACATGTGTGAATATATAGACCATAATGAGTCCCTGGTAAGCCTCTAGTTACTAGCTCATTGATCAACAGATGGTCACAGTTTCCTGACCATGGACATAGGATGTCAGTGATAACGGGATCACATCATTAGGAGAATGATGTGATGGACAAGACCCAATCCTGAGCCTAGCACGAGATTGTATAGTTCGTAATGCATAAGCTTTTCCGGTGTCAAGTATTTATTCCTTAGACCATGAGGTTGTGCAACTCCCGGATGCCGTAGGAATACTTTGGGTGTGCCAAACGTCACAACGTAACTAGGTGACTATAAAGGTACGCAACGGGTATCTCCAAAAGTGTCTGTTGAGTTGGTATGAACCGAGACTGGGATGTTGTCACTCCGTGTGACGGAGAGGTACCTCTGGGCCCTCTCGGTAAGACATCATCATAATGAGCTCAAGGTGACTAAGGAGTTAGTCACGGGATGATGGATTACGGAACGAGTAAAGAGACTTGCCATGACGAGATTGAACAAGGTATCGGGTATACCGACGATCGAATCTCGGACAAGTACCGTACCGATAGACAAAGGGAATAACATACGGGATTGAGTGAATCCTTGACACAGTGGTTCATCCGATGAAGATCATCGAGGAACACATGGGAACCAACATGGGTATCCAGATCCCGCTATTGGTTATTGACCGGAGAGTCGTCTCGGTCATGTCTACGTGTCTCCCGAACCCGTAGGGTCTACACACTTAAGGTTCGGTGACGCTAGGGTTGTAGAGATACATGCACGTGGAAACCCGAATGTTGTTAGGAGTCCCGGATGAGATCCCGGACGTCACGAGGAGTTCCGGAATGGTCTGGAGGTAAAGAATGATATATATAGGAAGTCCAGTTTCGGCCATCGGGTGAACTCCGGGGGTCACCGGGAGTGTCCCGGGACCACCGGAGGGGTCCCGGGGGTCCACCGGGTGGGGCCACCCATACCGGTGGGGCCCCTAGGCCGCAAGGGGAAGGGGGCCAGCTCCTGGTGGGCTGGCGCACCCATATGGGCCCCCTCCATGCGCTTAGGGTTGAAACCCTAGGGGGAGGGGGCGCCCCCTATGCCTTGGGGGGCAAGTCTGCCCCCCTGGCCGCCGCCCCACCCTGGAGATCAGATCTCCCAGGGCTGGCGCCCCCTGGCCCCTATATATAGTGGGGGGAGAGGGCAGCCGCACCCCAAGCCTCTGGCATCTCTCCCCCCTCCCATCACACTTCCTACTCCTCTGCAGGGCGCCGGCGAAGCCCTGCAGGTTTTCTTGTTGCATCCACCACCACGCCGTCGTGCTGCTGGATCTCCGACGACCTCTCCTCCGCCCTGGCTGGATCAAGAAGGAGGAGACGTTGTTGTACCGTACGTGTGTTGAACGCGGAGGTGCCGTCCGTTCGGCGCTAGGATCATCGGTGACGAAGAACGCGAAGAGTACGACTACTTCATCCACGTTCCTTCGAACGCTTCCGCACGCGATCTACAAAAGGGTATGTAGATGCACTCTAGTATGCTCGTTGCTAGATGACTCCTTAGATTGATCTTGGTGAAGCGTAGGAAATTTTTTGAATTCTGCTACGTTCCCCAACAATACGGACTCTTCCCGAGCTCTTCGCTATGCTTAAGGCTGCGGAGGTAGAAATCAAAAAGGAGCATCAAGTGTTGATGCTTAACAAGACCACTAGTTTCAAGAAAAAGGGCAAGGGAAAGAAGGGGAACTTCAAGAAGAATAGCAAGACAGTTGCTACTCCCACGAAGAAACCCAAGTCTGGAGCCAAGCCTGAAACTGAGTGCTTCTACTGCAAGGGGACTGGACACTGGAAGCAGAACTGCCCCAAGTATTTGGCGGATAAGAAGGATGGCAAGGTGAACAAAGGTATATGTGATATACATGTTATTGATGTGTACCTTACTAATGCTCGTAGTAGTACCTGGGTATTTGATACTGGTTCGGTTGCTAATATTTGTAACTCGAAACAGGGACTACGGATTAAACGAAGATTAGCTAAGGACGAGGTGACGATGCGCGTGGGAAATGGTTCCAAAGTCGATGTGATCGCCGTCGGCACGCTACCTCTACATCTACCTTCGGGATTAGTTTTAGACCTAAATAATTGTTATTTGGTGCCAGCGTTAAGCATGAACATTATATCTAGATCTTGTTTGTTGCGAGACGGTTATTCATTTAAATCAGAGAATAATGGTTGTTCTATTTTTATGAATAATATCTTTTATGGTCATGCACCCTTAAAGAGTGGTCTATTCTTATTGGATCTCGATTGTAGTGATACACATATTCATAATATTGAAATCAAAAGATGCAAGGTTAATAATGATAGTGCAACTTATTTGTGGCACTGCCGTTTAGGTCATATTGGTGTAAAGCGCATGAAGAAACTCCATAGTGATGGACTTTTGGAATCACTTGATTATGAATCACTTGGTGCTTGCGAACCATGCCTCATGGGCAAGATGACTAAAACTCCGTTCTCCGGAACTATGGAGCGAGCAACAGATTTGTTGGAAATCATACATACTGATGTATGTGGGCCAATGAGTGTTGAAGCTCGCGGCGGGTATCGTTATTTTCTGACCTTCACTGATGATTTGAGCAGATATGGGTATATCTACTTAATGAAGCACAAGTCTGAAACATTTGAAAAGTTCAAAGAATTTCAGAGTGAAGTAGAAAATCATCGTAACAAGAAAATAAAGTTTCTACGATCTGATCGTGGAGGAGAATATTTGAGTTACGAGTTTGGCCTTCATTTGAAACAATGTGGAATAGTTTCACAACTCACGCCACCCGGAACACCACGGCGTAATGGTGTGTCCGAACATCGTAACCGTACTTAATTGGATATGGTGCGATCTATGATGTCTCTTACCGATTTACCACTATCGTTTTGGGGTTATGCTTTAGAGACAGGTGCATTCACATTAAATAGGGCACCATCTAAATCCGTTGATACGACACCTTATGAACTATGGTTTGGCAAGAAACCAAAGTTGTCGTTTCTTAAAGTTTGGGGTTGCGATGCTTATGTGAAAAAGCTTCAACCTGATAAGCTCGAACCCAAGTCGGAGAAATGTGTCTTCATAGGATACCCAAAAGAAACTGTTGGGTACACCTTCTATCACAGATCCGAAGGCAAGATATTCGTTGCTAAGAATGGATCCTTTCTAGAGAAGGAGTTTCTCTCGAAAGAAGTGAGTGGGAGGAAAGTAGAACTTGATGAGGTAATTGCACCTTCTCCCGAATTGGAAAGTAGTACATCACAAAAAATTGTTCCAGTGATTACTACACCAATCAGTGAGGAAGTTAATGATGATGATCATGAAACTTTGGTTCAAGTTTCTGTTGAACATCGTAGATCAACCAGAGTACGTTCCGCACCAGAGTGGTACGGCAACCCAGTTCTGGAAATCATGTTACTAGACCATGATGAACCTACGAACTATGAGGAAGCGATGATGAGCCCAGATTCCGCAAAATGGCTTGAGGCCATGAAATCTGAGATGGGATCCATGTATGAGAACAAAGTATGGACTTTGGTTGACTTGCCCGATGATCGGCAGGCCATCGAAAATAAATGGATCTGTAAGAGGAAGACCGACGCAGATGGTAATATTACTGTTTACAAAGCTCGACTTGTTGCAAAAGGGTTTCGACAAGTTCAAGGAGTTGACTACGATGAGACTTTCTCACCTGTAGCGATGCTTAAGTCTGTCTGAATCATGTTAGCAATTGCCGCATTTTATGATTATGAAATCTGGCAAATGGATGTCAAAACTGCATTCCTGAATGGATATCTCAAAGAAGAGTTGTATATGATGCAACCAGAAGGTTTTGTCGATCCAAAAGGTGCTAACAAAGTATGCAAGCTCCAGCGATCCATCTATGTACTGGTGCAAGCATCTCGGAGTTGGAATACATGCTTTGATGGGGTGATAGAAGCATATGGTTTTATACAGACTTTTGGAGAAGCCTGTATTTACAAGAAAGTGAGTGGGAGCTCTGTAGCATTTCTAATATTATATGTGGATGACATATTGTTGATTGGAAATGATATAGAATTTCCTGATAGCATAAAAGGATACTTGAATAAGAGTTTTTCAATGAAAGACCTCGGTGAAGCTACTTATATATTAGGCATCAAGATCTATAGAGATAGATCAAGACGCTTAATTGGACTTTCACAAAGCACATACCTTGATAAGATTTTGAAGAAGTTCAAAATGGATCAGTCAAAGAAATGGTTCTTGCCTGTATTACAAGGTATGAAGTTGAGTAAGACTCAATGCCCGACCACTGCAGAAGATAGAGAGAAAATGAAAGTCATTCCCTATGCCTCAGCCATAGGATCTATCATGTATGCAATGCTGTGTACCAGACCTGATGTGTGCCTTGCTATAAGTCTAGCAGGGAGGTACCAAAGTAATCCAGGAGTGGATCACTGGACATCGGTCAAGAACATCCTGAAATACCTGAAAAGGACTAAGGATATGTTTCTCGTATATGGAGGTGACAAAGAGCTCGTCGTAAACGGTTACGTCGATTCTAGCTTTGACACTGATCCGGATGACTCTAAGTCACAAACCGGATATGTATTTTTATTGAACGGTGGAGCTGCCAGTTGGTGCAGTTCCAAGCAGAGCGTCGTGGTGGGATCTACATGTGAAGCGGAATACATAGCTGCTTCGGAAGCAGCAAATGAAGGAGTCTGGATGAAGGAGTTCATATCCGATCTAGGTGTAATACCTAGTGCTTCGGGTCCAATGAAAATCTTTCGTGACAACACTGGAGCAATAGCCTTGGCGAAGGAATCCAGGTTTCACAAGAGAACAAAGCACATCAAAAGACGCTTCAATTCCATCCGCGATCTAGTCAAGGAAGGAGACATAGAGATTTGCAAAATACATACGGATCTGAACGTTGCAGACCCGTTGACTAAGCCTCTTCCACGGGCAAAACATGATCAGCACCAGGACTCCATGGGTGTGAGGATCATCACTTTGTAATCTAGATTATTGACTCTAGTTCAAGTGGGAGACTGAAGGAAATATGCCCTAGAGGCAATAATAAAGATGTTATTTGTATTTCCTTATATCATGATAAATGTCTTTTATTCATGCTAGAATTGTATTAACCGGAAACCTAGTACATGTGTGGATACATAGACAAAACAGTATGTCCCTAGTATGCCTCTACTAGACTAGCTCATTGATCAAAGATGGTTATGTTTCCTAGCCATAGACATGAGTTGTCATTTGATCAACGGGATCACATCATTAGGAGAATGATGTGATGGACTAGACCCATCCGTTAGCATAGCACTATGATCGTTTAGTTTTACTGCTATTGCTTTCTTCATGACTTATACATGTTCCTATGACTATGAGATTATGCAGCTCCCGAATTCCGTAGGAACACCTTGTGTGCTATCAAACGTCACAACGTAACTGGGTGATCATAAAGATGCTCTACAGGTGTATCCGAAAGTATTCGTGGTGTTGGCATAGATCAAGATTAGGATTTGTCACTCCGAGTGTCGGAGAGGTATCTCTGGGCCCTCTCGGTAACACACATCATAATAAGCCTTGCAAGAAAAAAACTAATGAGTTAGTCACGAGATGATGTGTTACGGAACGAGTAAAGAGACTTGCCGATAACGACATTGAACTAGGTATTGAGATACCGACGATCGAATCTCAGGCAAGTAACATACCGATGACAAAGAGAACAACGTATGTTGTTATGCGGTTCGACCGATAAAGATCTTCGTAGAATATGTAGGAGCCAATATGGGCATCCAGGTTCCGCTATTGGTTATTGACCGGAGAGATGTCTCGGTCATGTCTAGTTCTCGAACCCGTAGGGTCCGCACGCTTAAACGTTCGTTGACGATATAGTATTTAATGAGTTATGTATGTTGGTGACCGAATGTTATTCGGAGTCCCGGATGTGATCACGGACATGACGAGGAACTCTGGAATGGTCCGGAGATAAGGATTAATATATGGGATAATAGTGTTTGACCTCCGGAAGGGTTCCGGAATTCACCGGAAGGGGTTCCGGATGTTTCCCGAAGTGTTTGGGTACGAGAACACTTTATTTGGGCCAAAAGGGAAAGCACACAAGGTTTTTGGAAGGCACAAAAGGAAGTTTTGCGGAGTCCAGGGGCCAGACGCCAGGGTCCCTGGCGTCTGGGTCCAGACGCCGGGAACCCTGGCGTCTGGCCCTGGAGTCCGAGAAGGACTCTTGCCTTTCGGGTGAAACCGACTTTGTGAAGGCTTTTACTCCAAGTTTCGACCCCAAGGCTCAACATATAAATAGAGGGGTAGGGCTAGCACCCAAGACACATCAAGATACACCAAGCCGTGTGCCGGCAACCCCAACCCTCTAGTTTATCCTCCGTCTAGTTTCTGTAGTGCTTGGCGAAGCCCTGCAGAGATTGTTCTTCATCAACAACCGTCACCACGCCATCGTGCTGTCGGAACTCATCTACTACTTCGCCCGTCTTGCTGGATCAAGAAGGCGAGGACGTCATCGAGCTGAACGTGTGCTGAACGCGGAGGTGTCGTACGTTCGGTACTAGATCGGGATGGATCATGAAGGTGCACGACTACATCAACCGCGTTGATAAACGCTTCTGCTTTCGGTCTACGAGGGTACGTAGACACACTCTCCCATCTCGTTGCTATGCATCTAGTAGATAGATCTTGCGTGATCGTAGGAAAATTTTGAAAATACTACGTTCCCCTTCAGTGGTATCAGAGCCAGGTCTATGCGTAGATGATATGCACGAGTAGAACACAATGAGTTGTGGGCGATACTAGTCATACTGCTTACTAGCATGTCATACTTTGCTTCGGCGGAATTGTGAGATGAAGCGGCCCGGACCGACATTACGCGTACGCTTACGCGAGACTGGTTTCACCGTTACGAGCACTCGTTGCTTAAAGGTGACTGGCGGGTGTCTGTCTCTCTCACTTTAGCTGAATCAAGTGTGGCTACGCCCGGTCCTTGTGAAGGTTAAAACAACACATACTTGACGAAACATCGTTGTGGTTTTTGTATGCGCAGGTAAGAACGGTTCTTACTAAGCCCGTAGCAGCCACGTAAAACTTGCAACAACAAAGTAGAGGACGTCTAACTTGTTTTTGCAGGGCATGTTGTGATGTGATATGGTCAAGACATGATGAGTTATACGATTTTGTATGAGATGATCATGTTTTGTAATGTTATCGGCAACTGGCAGGAGCCATATGGTTGTCGCTTTATTGTATGAAATGCAATCGCCATGTAATTGCTTTACTTTATCACTAAGCGGTAGGGATAGTCGTAGAAGCAATAGTTGGCGAGACGACAACGATGCTACGATGGAGATCAAGGTGTTGCGCTGGTGACGAAGGTGATCATGACGGTGCTTTGGAGATGGAGATCAAAAGCACAAGATGATGATGGCCATATCATGTCACATATATTTTGATTGCATGTGATGTTTATCTTATTATGCTTCTTATTTTGCTTAGAACGACGGTAGCATTATAAGATGATCCCTTACTAAATTTCAAGGTATAAGTGTTCTCCCTGAGTATGCACCGTTGCGAAAGTTCGTCGTGCCGAGACACCACATGATGATCGGGTGTGATAAGCTCTACATTCAAATACAACGGGTGTAAGCCAGTTTTGCACACGCAGAATACTTGGGTTAAACTTGACGAGCCTAGCATATGCAGATATGGCCTCGGAACACTGGAGATCGAAAGGTCAAGCGTGAATCATATAGTAGATATGATCAACATAAGATGTTCACCATTGATACTACTCCATCTCACGTGATGATCAGACATGGTTTAGTTGATTTGGATCACGTGATCATTTAGATGACTAGAGGGATGTCTATCTAAGTGGGAGTTCTTTAACTAATATGATTAAATTGAACTTTAATTTATCATGAACTTATTCCTGATAGTTTTTGCATATCTATGTTGTTGTAGATCAATGGCACGTGCTACCGTTCCTTTGAATTTTAATGCATTCCTAGAGAAAGCTAAGTTGAAAGATGATGGTAGCAATTACACGGACTGGGTCCGTAACTTGAGGATTATCCTCATTGCTGCACAGAAGAATTATGTCCTTGAAGCACCGCTAGGTGACAAGCCCCCTCCCGCTAATGTAGACGCTTTGAACGCCTGGCAGTCGCAGTCTGATGACCACACGATAGTTTAGTGTGCCATGCTTTACGGCTTAGAACCGGGACTTCAACGACGTTTTGAACGTCATGGACCATATGAGATGTTCCAGGAGTTGAAGTTAATATTTCAAGCAAATGCCCGGATTGAGAAATATGAGATTTCCAATAAGTTCTACAGCTGCAAGATGGAGGAGAATAGTTCTATTAGTGAACACTTGCTCAGAATGTCTGGGTACTACAATCATATGACTCAACTTGGTTGCAAAGTTGACGAGGATAGTGTTATTGATAGAGTTCTTCAATCATTGCCACCAAGCTATAAAGGCTTCGTGATGAACTATAATATGCAAGGGATGCAAAAGACAATTCCCGAGCTCTTCGCTATGCTTAAGGCTGCGGAGGTAGAAATCAAAAAGGAGCATCAAGTGTTGATGGTTAACAAGACCACTAGTTTCAAGAAAAAGGGCAAGGGAAAGAAGGGGAACTTCAAGAAGAATAGCAAGACAGTTGCTACTCCCACGAAGAAACCCAAGTCTGGAGCCAAGCCTGAAACTGAGTGCTTCTACTGCAAGGGACTGGACACTGGAAGCGGAACTGCCCCAAGTATTTGGCGGATAAGAAGGATGGCAAGGTGAACAAAGGTATATGTGATATACATGTTATTGATGTGTACCTTACTAATGCTCGTAGTAGTACCTGGGTATTTGATACCGGTTCGGTTGCTAATATTTGTAACTCGAAACAGGGACTACGGATTAAACGAAGATTAGCTAAGGACGAGGTGACGATGCGCGTGGGAAATGGTTCCAAAGTCGATGTGATCGCCGTCGGCACGCTACCTCTACATCTACCTTCGGGATTAGTTTTAGACCTAAATAATTGTTATTTGGTGCCAGCGTTAAGCATGAACATTATATCTGGATCTTGTTTGTTGCGAGACGGTTATTCATTTAAATCAGAGAATAATGGTTGTTCTATTTTTATGAATAATATCTTTTATGGTCATGCACCCTTAAAGAGTGGTCTATTCTTATTGGATCTCGATTGTAGTGATACACATATTCATAATATTGAAACCAAAATATGCAAGGTTAATAATGATAGTGCAACTTATTTGTGGCACTGCCGTTTAGGTCATATTGGTGTAAAGCGCATGAAGAAACTCCATAGTGATGGACTTTTGGAATCACTTGATTATGAATCACTTGGTGCTTGCGAACCATGCCTCATGGGCAAGATGACTAAAACTCCGTTCTCCGGAACTATGGAGCGAGCAACAGATTTGTTGGAAATCATACATACTGATGTATGTGGGCCAATGAGTGTTGAAGCTCGCGGCGGGTATCGTTATTTTCTGACCTTCACTGATGATTTGAGCAGATATGGGTATATCTACTTAATGAAGCACAAGTCTGAAACATTTGAAAAGTTCAAAGAATTTCAGAGTGAAGTAGAAAATCATCGTAACAAGAAAATAAAGTTTCTACGATCTGATCGTGGAGGAGAATATTTGAGTTACGAGTTTGGCCTTCATTTCAAACAATGTGGAATAGTTTCACAACTCACGCCACCCGGAACACCACAGCGTAATGGTGTGTCCGAACGTCGTAACCGTACTTAATTGGATATGGTGCGATCTATGATGTCTCTTACCGATTTGCCACTATCGTTTTGGGGTTATGCTTTAGAGACAGCTGCATTCACATTAAATAGGGCACCATCTAAATCCGTTGATACGACACCTTATGAACTATGGTTTGGCAAGAAACCAAAGTTGTCGTTTCTTAAAGTTTGGGGCTACGATGCTTATGTGAAAAAGCTTCAACCTGATAAGCTCGAACCCAAGTCGGAGAAATGTGTCTTCATAGGATACCCAAAAGAAACTGTTGGGTACACCTTCTATCACAGATCCGAAGGCAAGATATTCGTTGCTAAGAATGGATCCTTTCTAGAGAAGGAGTTTCTCTCGAAAGAAGTGAGTGGGAGGAAAGTAGAACTTGATGAGGTAATTGCACCTTCTCCCGAATTGGAAAGTAGTACATCACAAAAAATTGTTCCAATGATTACTACACCAATCAGTGAGGAAGTTAATGATGATGATCATGAAACTTCGGATCAAGTTTCTGCTGAACATCGTAGATCAACCAGAGTACGTTCCGCACCAGAGTGGTACGGCAACCCAGTTCTGGAAATCATGTTACTAGACCATGATGAACCTACGAACTATGAGGAAGCGATGATGAGCCCAGATTCCGCAAAATGGCTTGAGGCCATGAAATCTGAGATGGGATCCATGTATGAGAACAAAGTACGGACTTTGGTTGACTTGCCCGATGATCGGCAGGCCATCGAAAATAAATGGATCTTTAAGAGGAAGACCGACGCAGATGGTAATATTACTGTTTACAAAGCTCGACTTGTTGCGAAAGGGTTTCGACAAGTTCAAGGAGTTGACTACAATGAGACTTTCTCACCTGTAGCGATGCTTAAGTCTGTTCGAATCGTGTTAGCAATTGCCGCATTTTATGATTATGAAATCTGGCAAATGGATGTCAAAACTGCATTCCTGAATGGATATCTCAAAGAAGAGTTGTATATGATGCAACCAGAAGGTTTTGTCGATCCAAAAGGTGCTAACAAAGTATGCAAGCTCCAGCGATCCATCTATGGACTGGTGCAAGCATCTCGGAGTTGGAATACACGCTTTGATGAGGTGATCAAAGCATATGGTTTTATACAGACTTTTGGAGAAGCCTGTATTTACAAGAAAGTGAGTGGGAGCTCTGTAGCATTTCTAATATTATATGTGGATGACATATTGTTGATTGGAAATGATATAGAATTTCTGGATAGCATAAAAGGATACTTGAATAAGAGTTTTTCAATGAAAGACCTCGGTGAAGCTAATTATATTAGGCATCAAGATCTATAGAGATAGATCAATACGCTTAATTGGACTTTCACAAAGCACATACCTTGATAAGATTTTGAAGAAGTTCAAAATGGATCAGTCAAAGAAAGGTTCTTGCCTGTATTACAAGGTATGAAGTTGAGTAAGACTCAATGCCCGACCACTACAGAAGATAGAGAGAAAATGAAAGTCATTCCCTATGCCTCAGCCATAGGATCTATCATGTATGCAATGCTGTGTACCAGACCTGATGTGTGCCTTGCTATAAGTCTAGCAGGGAGGTACCAAAGTAATCCAGGAGTGGATCACTGGACAACGGTCAAGAACATCCTGAAATACCTGAAAAGGACTAAGGATATGTTTCTCGTATATGGAGGTGACAAAGAGCTCGTCGTAAACGGTTACGTCGATTCTAGCTTTGACACTGATCCGGATGACTCTAAGTCACAAACCGGATATGTATTTTTATTGAATGGTGGAGCTGTCAGTTGGTGCAGTTCCAAGCAGAGCGTCGTGGCGGGATCTACATGTGAAGCGGAATACATAGCTGCTTCGGAAGCAGCAAATGAAGGAGTCTGGATGAAGGAGTTCATATCCGATCTAGGTGTAATACCTAGTGCATTGGGTCCAATGAAAATCTTTTGTGACAACACTGGAGCAATAGCCTTGGCGAAGGAATCCAGGTTTCACAAGAGAACAAAGCACATCAAAAGACGCTTCAATTCCATCCGCGATCTAGTCAAGGAAGGAGCAATAGAGATTTGCAAAATACATACGGATCTGAACGTTGCAGACCCGTTGACTAAGCCTCTTCCACGGGCAAAACATGATCAGCACTAGGACTCCATGGGTGTGAGGATCATCACTTTGTAATCTAGATTATTGACTCTAGTTCAAGTGGGAGACTGAAGGAAATATGCCCTAGAGGCAATAATAAAGATGTTATTTGTATTTCCTTATATCATGTTAAATGTCTTTATTCATGCTAGAATTGTATTAACCGGAAACCTAGTACATGTGTGGATACATAGACAAAACAGTATGTCCCTAGTATGCCTCTACTAGACTAGCTCATTGATCAAAGATGGTTATGTTTCCTAGCCATAGACATGAGTTGTCATTTGATCAACGGGATCACATCATTAGGAGAATGATGTGATGGACTAGACCCATCCGTTAGCATAGCACTATGATCGTTTAGTTTTACTGCTATTGCTTTCTTCATGACTTATACATGTTCCTATGACTATGAGATTATGCAGCTCCCGAATTCCGTAGGAACACCTTGTGTGCTATCAAACGTCACAACGTAACTGGGTGATCATAAAGATGCTCTACAGGTGTATCCGAAAGTATTCGTGGTGTTGGCATAGATCAAGATTAGGATTTGTCACTCCGAGTGTCAGAGAGGTATCTCTGGGCCCTCTCGATAACACACATCATAATAAGCCTTGCAAGAAAAAAACTAATGAGTTAGTCACGAGATGATGTGTTACGGAACGAGTAAAGAGACTTGCCGATAACGAGATTGAACTAGGTATTGAGATACCGACGATCGAATCTCGGGCAAGTAACATACCGATGACAAAGAGAACAACGTATGTTGTTATGCGGTTCGACCGATAAAGATCTTCGTAGAATATGTAGGAGCCAATATGGGCATCCAGGTTCCGCTATTGGTTATTGACCGGAGAGATGTCTCGGTCATGTCTAGTTCTCGAACCCGTAGGGTCCGCACGCTTAAACGTTCGTTGACGATATAGTATTTAATGAGTTATGTATGTTGGTGACCGAATGTTATTCGGAGTCCCGGATGTGATCACGGACATGACGAGGAACTCTGGAATGGTCCGGAGATAAAGATTAATATATGGGATAATAGTGTTTGACCTCCGGAAGGGTTCCGGAATTCACCGGAAGGGGTTCCGGATGTTTCCCGAAGTGTTTGGGTACGAGAACACTTTATTTGGGCCAAAAGGGAAAGCACACAAGGTTTTTGGAAGGCGCAAAAGGAAGTTTTGCGGAGTCCAGGGGCCAGACGCCAGGGTCCCTGGCGTCTGGGTCCAGACGCCGGGAACCCTGGCGTCTGGCCCTGGAGTCCGAAAAGGACTCTTGCCTTTCGGGTGAAACCGACTTTGTGAAGGCTTTTACTCCAAGTTTCGACCCCAAGGCTCAACATATAAATAGAGGGGTAGGGCTAGCACCCAAGACACATCAAGATACACCAAGCCGTGTGCCGGCAAGCCCGACCCTCTAGTTTATCCTCCGTCTAGTTTCTGTAGTGCTTGGCGAAGCCCTGCAGAGATTGTTCTTCATCAACAACCGTCACCACGCCGTCGTGCTGTGGGAACTCATCTACTACTTCGCCCGTCTTGCTGGATCAAGAAGACGAGGACGTCATCGAGCTGAACGTGTGCTGAACGCGGAGGTGCCGTACGTTCGGTACTAGATCGGGACGGATCGTGAAGGTGCACGACTACATCAACCGCGTTGATAAACGCTTCCGCCTACGAGGGTACGTAGACATACTCTCCCATCTCGTTGCTATGCATCTAGTAGATAGATCTTGCGTGATCGTAGGAAAATTTTGAAAATACTACGTTCCCCTTCAATATTCTCATGAACATTAGAATCATTAACAAGAAACGAAAGTACCTGGTAATTTAATTGGCGTGCGCGAGCTCTAGTAATTGGTCCTGTATATGTGTCAGTTGGGGCTGTGGTTGTAACCTTGTTAGTGATGTCCTCATCATCCTCCCCTTCTTGAATTGAAGTCGTCCTCGACGGAAGCTCATCTTCCTCACCCAAGTAAGGCTTCAAATCTGCAATGTTAAATGTGGGACTAACCCCAAAATCTGCAGGCAACTCAAGTTTATATGCATTATCATTTATTTTCTCTAACACCTTGAAAGGACCATCAGCACGTGGCATTAGCTTTGACTTGCGCAAATTAGGAAACCTATCCTTACACAAATGTAACCATACAAGATCTCCAGGTGCAAAGACAACACGTTTTCTACCCTTATATCCAACAAGTTTATATTTAGCATTCATGCGCTCAATATTTTCCTTAGTTAACTCATGCGTTTTTAAGATCAATTCAGCATGTTGTTTAGCATCAAAATTAACCTTCTCCGAAGATGGAAGAGGCAACAAATCAATAGGTGCACGAGGTAGGAAACCATAGACAATTTCAAAAGGGCACATCTTAGTAGTAGAATGCAACGAACGATTATAAGAAAATTCAATATGAGGCAAGCATTCTTCCCACATTTTCTTGTTATTCTTCAAAACAGCCCAAAGCATAGTAGACAAAGTTCTATTGACTACTTCAGTTTGTCCATCAGTTTGGGGGTGACAAGTAGTACTAATAAGCAGTTTAGTCCCCAACTTAGCCCATAAACATCTCCAAAAGTGGCTAAGAAATTTAGTATCATGATCTGAAACAATAGTATTTGGCACACCATGCAAGCGAATAATTTCACGAAAGAACAAATCAGCAACATTAGCAGCATCATCACTTTTATGACATGGTATAAAGTGTGCCATATTCGAGAACCTATCCACGACAACAAATATGCTATTCCTCCCCTTCTTTGTTCGAGGTAAACCCAAAACAAAGTCCATAGATATATTTTCCCAAGGAACACTAGGGACAAGCAAAGGCATATATAAACCATGAGGATTGAGTCGTGACTTAGCTTTTTGACATGTAGTGCAGCGAGCAACAAAACGCTCAACATCCCGTCTCATCTTTGGCCAAAAGAAATGTGTAGCAAGTACGTCCTCCGTCTTCTTCACGCCAAAGTGTCTCATTAATCCTCCTCCATGCGCCTCCTGCAACAACAAAAGACGAACAGAGCTAGCTGGAATGCATAGCTTGTTAGCACGAAACACAAATCCATCATTAACGACGAACTTGTTCCTTGTTCTCCCTTCTTTACAATTCTGCAATACATCTTTAAATTCAGCATCATGCACATATTAATCTTTGATGGTCTCCAAACCAAATATTTTGAAGTCAAGCTGTGAAAGCATAGTATAACGACGAGACAATGCATCAGCAATAACATGTTCTTTTCCCTTCTTGTGTTTAATAGCATAAGGGAAAGTCTCTATGAATTCAACCCATTTAGCATGTCTACGGTTCAGTTTTGCTTGACTTTTAATGTGCTTCAAAGATTCATGATCAGAATGTATAACAAATTCTTTGGGCCATAAATAATGTTGCCATGTTTCCAAAGTCCGAACAAGAGCATATAATTCCTTATCATAAGTAGAATAATTCAGACTAGGCCCACTCAATTTTTCAGAAAAATATGCAACAGGTTTGCCATCTTGTAATAACACACCTCCTAACCCAATTCCACTAGCATCACATTCAAGCTCAAAAGTCTTATTAAAATCAGGAAGTTGGAGTAAAGGAGCATGTGTCAACTTATCTTTCAATACCATGAATGCTTCTTCCTGTGCAGTACCCCAAACAAAAGGCACATCCTTCTTTGTAAGCTCATTGAGAGGTGCAGCAATGGTGCTGAAATCTCTCACAAAACGCCTATAGAATCCAGCGAGGCCAAGGAAACTCCTCATGTGTGTGACCGTTTTGGGCTATGGCCAACTCTCAATAGCTTCAATCTTGGCTTTATCAACCTCAATTCCCTGTGGAGTAACAACATAGCCAAGAAAATAGACTCGGTCGGTGCAAAAGGTGCACTTTTCAAGGTTACCAAACAAACGTGCATCACGTAGAGCAATAAAAATAGCACGTAAATGTTTCAAATATTGTTTCAAAGACCTGATATAAATCAATATATCATCAAAGTAAACTACCACAAATCGTCCAATGAAAGCATGTAAAACTTCATTCACTAATCTCATGAAAGTACTAGGTGCATTAGTTAACCCAAAAGGCATGACTAACCACTCATATAATCCAAACTTAGTTTTAAATGATGTTTTACATTCATATCCCAATTTCATACGAATTTGATGATATCCACTACGCAAATCAACTTTGGGGAATATTGTAGAGCCACTCAATTCATCAAGCATATCATCTAGCCTAGGAATAGGATGACGATAACGAATAGTAATATTATTAATGCCTCTACAATCAACACACATACGCGATGTACCATCCTTTTTCGGCACTAGAATAATAGGAACAGCACAAGGACTAAGGAATTCGCATATATAACCTTTGTCGAGGAGCTCCTGTACTTGACGCATAATCTCCTTCGTCTCCTCTTGATTGGTACGTTATGGTGCGCGGTTGGGTAGCGATGCACCAGGAATTAAGTCAATCTGATGCTCAATCCCTCGAATAGGTGGTAATCCCGGTGACACGTCTTGCGGAAAGACGTCCGCGAAATCCTGCAAAATGTTAGTGACAGCAGGAGGCAAAGAGGAAGGCACGTCCTCGAATGAAAATAATGCCTCTTTGCACACAAAAGCATAGCAAACAGATTTGCTTAAATCTAGATCATCAATATCAAATTTGGTGGCAAGTAAACATCCACTTTTTAATTTAATTTCAGATGCAACATGAGATGATGGTGTGTTATTAGGCTTCATTTGTTGCTCAAATTCTTTTGCCACAATCTGATTTTCACTCTTATTTTGCTCCTGTTTTGCTTTATTAGCTCTATTAATATCATCTTTCAAAATGGAATCAGGAGACATAGGAAGCAAAGTAATACGTTTATCCTTATGAACAATAGTATACTGATTATTTCTACCATGGTGTATAGAATTTGTATCAAATTGCCATGGTCTACCAAGTAATAAGGAGCATGCTTGCATGGGTACCACATCACAATCAACATAATCAGCATATGTGGAGATACTAAAATGCACACGAACAGTACGTGTTACCTTAACCTTGCCGCTATTGTTGAACCATTGGATGTAGTAAAGATGTGGATGTGGTCTTGTGGTGAGAGATAGCTTCTCCACCATCTCCATGCTAGCCAAGTTGTTGCAGCTCCCTCCATCTATGATGACGTGAACAGAACGTTCCTTCACAACTCCCTTTGTATGGAACAAATTACGCCTCTGATTTTGCTCCGCTTGTGTGACCTGGACACTCAAAACACATTGAGCAACTAAACATTCATACCTGTCAGCGTCTTCAGGAGCCCTGTATTGCGTCTCATTTTCAGAATCATCTCCACCGTGTTCTTCACGTGTAATAAGAGCCAAAATCTCCTCATCATAGTCACTCGCGGAGTCATAACCACCATCCTTAGTAGCAATCATGACACGCTGCGATGGGCATTTGCTCGCATAGTGACCACGACAAGTGCAACGACGACATATAACATCATGTGTTGGCCCATTGGATGCCATGGATGAAGAAGAGCTCTGCGCAGGACCGGAAGGTGTACTCCTGTTTGATGGTGGTGGTGTATATTTGCTCTTATCACGGCTAGAAGTGACGGATGAAGTAGGTGGTGGTGCAGCCGGACGTGTCGAAGTAGATGATGCACGCGGTGTCCATGATGAAGGTCGACCTGCAGAAAAATTAGTTCGTGCCAAGGCCTGTCGATCCTGCACTTCACGTTCAGCTTTGGAAGCAAGATGGAGTAAGCGAGTGATATTATTATACTCCTTATACTCTAGAATTGTCTGAATCTCTCTATTTAAGCCACCCATAAAACGTGCAAGCATAGCCTCATTGTCCTCAACTATACCACATCTAATTAGGCCAGTTTGTAATTCCTGATAATATTCCTCTACAGAATTTTTTCCTTGTCTTAAACGCTGCAATTTCTGAAGTAATTCGCGTTGATAATATGGTGGAACCCAACGAGTACGCATAGCAGTTTTCAAAGCAGCCCAAGTCGTTGGAATATTATCTGGATGTAATCTACAATATTCAGACCACCACACACAAGCAAAACTAGTGAAAGCACAAAGAGCAGCACCAACACGTCTCTCCTTGGGATATCTTAAACATGTAAAACGTTGTTCGGTTTCTAACTCCCAAGTAAGATATATATCAGGAACATATCTACCCTCAAATGGTGGAATATTCAATTTCAGTTTAGGGAGATGGTCATGATCTCGTACCTGAGGGTATGGTGCAGCCCTACCATTGCGATTATTTGTATGTAGACGACCTGGTGGTTGTGGTGCTGGTTCTTGCATGTAGTTTTGATTTTGATCAACCTCATCCTCGTAATCCCCCGCGTAATCGTCCTCCTCCTCAGCAACAGCAGGAGCCACAGAGGTATCAACAGCAGCACCAACAGTTTGGCCAGTCTGAAGAGCGACACGGCTCGCTTTGCGAAGGGCGATTTCGCGACGTGAAGGTGGTTGTTGTTGTTGTTGCAACGGTGCAGCAGGTGGAGGTAGACGCGCAAGCACTTCAGCGAATTTGGCATCCAACTTGGTGTCAATTGACTTCTCAATGCCATCCATCCTCGCTAGTGCATTGTCAAAATTGGTCATCACATCTTCTACCTGTTGACCCATCATTTGCTGAAATTTATCATGCAACTCCTTGTTCATCATGTTCTCCCAGTCAGTCTCATCGACTTATGATACTGGCATGGTTAGCAGCAATAGAAACACACAAAAATATGATCCTACAGACTACTAGAAAATGGTGGTGGTGGGGCGTCACAAATCCGTCAAGCAAATCTCAAATTCTTACCAGTTCTTACCCAGCAGCAGGCGGTGATCGGCAACCGTGGTAGTCAAAACTCTCAAAGGTTGGATAAAGCGATTACCAGGGAGAGTCAAACGCACGACGTAGATGTACGTGGAGCTGGGAAGGCTTATAAGATGGTATCAAAAAGGGTCAGCAATAATCAATTCAGAGTTGCAAAGTTGAATAAACGCTCAACTACGGTACTGTGCTGGTCCTAGGCTAGACCGTACTAGAGACGCGAGCCTAGAACACTAACAAAATCACGGCGCTGCACGCAATCAAGGGCAAAGCAAACTCTGAATATTTTTTTCGCCTCTTTTTTTTGCGATCTTTTTTTTGCCGAAAAACACTATAATGGCGAGTGTCTCAAAACTCTTCCCAAATCAAACTAAGACGATAGGCATGAAATTTTTTTCGACAATTTTTTTTTTGGAATCAGGACAGCGACGACAAAAAAGTGCTGTAAAAAAACAGTATGATGGCACGTGTCTCAAAAGCCTAAAAATAGGATAGGGAAAAAATATTTTCACCTGCCGAAATTTTGGCCTAAAAACTGCCCGGGGGTCTCCAGACTCTTTTTTTTTGAGACCTACGCAGGCAAGGAAACACGAATCCGAAACTAGATGGATCTCGAGAACAAACCTAATATGAAAAGAACTCGGATTGGTGGTGGATATATGGTGGTAGGATCTGGCAGCGGTTGTTGGTTATGGCAGCGGTGGTGGGATATGGCAACTGTGGTGGTATGGGAGCAGCGAAGAATATGGTGCGGCGGCGGCGTGACAAACTGTGAACAGAACTCGAAACTCCAAAGAACTAGACGCTAAGACCAGCAACTCGACACGACGATGCAACCACAAATTCAACTAAGCAAACACGGAAAAGATTATGCAATTTATAATAGCCTCTTGACGCATCACCTATAATAGCCTCTGGACGAAATTTATGAAGTGGCATCTTGTATATTTCGTCCAAGGCTTCACGCACTCATTATGGTGGCTTCAAAGTCCTGAAATCATCACTTGTAACTCCGTTCTTGTTCCCCTTGTGCATGCCATCATCTCCATTCTTGATCTTGCTCCAATGTTCATCCTTCTTGTCCAAGTTAGGCCCTTCATTTATAAGCAAGACAAACGTATCCAATTTAGGCAGCATCATATTCTCATGAACATTAGAATCATTAACAAGAAACGAAAGTACTTGGTAATTTAATTGGCGTGCGCGAGCTCTAGTATTTGGTCCTGTATATGTGTCAGTTGGGGCTGTGGTTGTAACCTTATTAGTGATGTCCTCATCATAGTTTGAGAAATAACATATTTAAGGTGGTAAAAACTCTGTTAGACGAGTGAGGTGGGACTAGAAAAGCGTTGTAGAATGAATTGATTAGAATCCTTTTGTACCGGTTCGTGGCACGAACCGATACTAAAGATGCTGGTGGGGCCCCAGCCTAGCCACAGCCTGCCACAGCCTCTTTAGTACCGGTTCGTGCCACGAACCGGTATTAAATGTTCACCACGAACCGGTACTAATGATCGCTGCCGGCCTAGCCTCTTGAACCGGCATTAATGGTCGCATTAGTGCCGGTTCAGTTACAAATCGGGACTAATGAGCTCTACATTTTATCCTTTTTCTACTAGTGAACATTGCCCCCCCTGACTTGTTGGCTCTGGCGGATCACCAATGGTGATGGCAACATGTGGCTACACATTATTCGGAATAAGTACCTCGGTGGCCAGCCGCTTGCTTTATGTCAACGGTCTGAAGGCTCCTAGTTCTGGCAGTCCATCATCCAATTGCTTCCGGTCCTCCCATCGGATGCTCCATCACGGTGGGAACGGGCACATACACCCTCTTTTGGTTCGATAGGTGGGTTGGCGATGCCCCTTAGCGGCTCGCTTCCCGGACTTGTTCTCTATTGCGGTAAACCCTCGGGTCTCAGTTGAGATGGCCCTTATTGACTTAGGGCGTCTCGCGTTCCGTCGGCCTTTTGGGCCTCCGGAACTCTCGCCTGGCAAGAGCTCATGGACGTCGTTACCCTCCATGAGTCTGACCTCGAGTTGACACATGACCGCTTATCCCGGTACCTAGAGCCTTCGGGCAGATTCTCCACGAAGTCGCTATACTGGGCCATCGCGGCCACTCCCGGACCGGCGCCCCTAGAACATATTTGGTCGATCGGGCTACCCCTGAAGATCAGAATCTTCTTATGGCAGTGGATCTGCGGGCGTGTCCCCTCCGCTGTCGAGGTGTAAAATGTAACGTCACGGGTGATGTGACTTGCCCTTTGTGTGGGGTTGTAGAAGGCTCGAATCATATTTTCTTCTCATGCGTTTCCGCCCAGTTTCTCTGGAGCTGCCTGCGTGAGGTGATTAGTGGCCGTTGGTGGAACACCAACTTCCTGGACCTCTTCGCCGAGATCCAGGCCTTGCCTCCTCCGAGTCGCCACATTAGGTGGCTGACCATTGGGGTGCTTGTGTGGACTCTTTGGACGGTTCAGAATAAGCTTATGATCCAGCGTGTCCCTCTTCGACATGCTACTGGCGCGGTGTTCAAAATGTGTGGCTACTTGCAGCTTTGGAGCCGCTTAGCCACCTCCAGGACCGGGATGCCATCAACACCATCATTACCGACCATCGTGCGATGGCTCTACGCTTGGCGCCGTCGCTCCCTCCGCCACCACCTGAGCCAGATTAGACCCTACTCCACGGGGCCTCGGTGTTACCGCTTTTGTTGTTCTTCTTCTTTTCTTCCTTTTTTAGGGCTTGTTGAGTTGTGCCCTCAGTTGCACCTTATGTACTATTTGTGCGACTTGAGTGTGTGTGGATCTTTATGGTACTCTCTGGCTGTGGTGGTTTGCTTTATTTATAAAGCGGGGCGATTTTCTTTTCTTTTTGGTAATAAGGAGGCAAATGCAAAGTACTCCCTTCGTCCGAAAATATTTGTCATCAAAATGGACAAAAAATGATGTATCTAGAACTAAAATACATCTAGATACTACATATCTTTTTTTTTATTTTGATGACAAGTATTTCCGGACGGAGGGATTAGGAAATTAGGATTTTGGTCTCGAAGAAGGAAATATACATAGGCTCAGCATGCGGCAGTGGCGGTGCAGCTGTGCGGCTTCGCCTTGCTGCGGTACAAAGGAACATGACGTGATGCGTGCATGCATATATATGAGTCGGAAGCAACACATGGGGGACGAGATGACGGGCTGCATGCATGCATGGCGTCTGCTCGGCCGGACGTGCTCACTATGGCAAGAGCACAAATAGATCCTTTGCTCCACCTCTCATGAAAGTCTTAAATTAGAAGCCATTTAGGTCGTAATGTGTTGTTCTTTTAGTTCTTACAAAAACACGTCTGGTTTAAAAAATATTCATGTGAAAAATCCGTCTACAACTCAGAGTAGAACAAAGGACTTCGAACAGATAAATATTGATGGAAGCTTTCAGGTTCGGCTTCGATCTAGAAATGCCGCCCGCTTTCAAGACGATGATATTTAGCTTTCTTTAAAATATGAAAAGTTTGTGTCGCTGCTTCTCTCGACAACAAAATTTGCATTACTCTTGTCATGCCTATTAGTAAGTTTGTGAATTTCTTAGAGTGTCCATTAATATAAAACAAAAGTTTTGACCGATGATGTGTCTAGCCCGTACTATGTTTGAACGACGATGTCAAGTTGCATGGCATAAAAATCTATTCAGGCTGTGGTATCATTAGTGACAATGAATAATGTTATTTCTTCCTATGATATTTTTAAATTTCAGTATGCACTAATAATCTAAAGTTTGTGTTACTCACCCATATCATTCGACTTGGGATCATGTTTCATGTTTCGAACTACCGTCTTGAATGACCCTACAATTGATCGGTCCATTGTTATTGTCATCAGCAACATGAGTCTCGCGACCCAGTTTATCAACCTTGCCACCCCTGATTCGTAGCAACATGCATTTGCTCTATAGTAAAGCACGTACATCCACGAGCTTCTATAGAGAGATAAAGAAAATGTGTGGAGGAAGAAGAAGAAAATGAGTGATTTAGTGGTAAATGAAGACCATCAATACTAATATGATTCTATGTCTCCGAGCCTGATTCGTGTTCCTTGCCGTCCCTCGTTACAAGGCACGGGCATATGGGCATGGGCTAGTAAGCTGGTGTCAAAAATGTTCTTATATTATGGGACGAAGGAAGTAAATCACAAATAATCCAACCCACTCATAGTCAACCTTGTCATTTCAGAAGATTCTAGAGCCCCGTGCGATCTGATTCGGTCAGACCGATCTTTCTCTCCAGGACCGAGCAAATCATGGCGTCATAACGAAAGAAATCAGCTATCGTCATGAGGACGGAGCAAAAATATCGCGGGAGTAGTAGTACTGCTGTACTCCGAAACAACCCATGCGCATCTCCTTCCCAAACATAGGGGGAGACCGCTCCAGTCTCCACCCTCTCCACCTGCACCTCCCCTCCAGTCGCCAGACGACGCCACCTCCGCCGCCCGTCTGCGGAATGTGAGTGCCCGTCCGGCGAAACCGTCCGGCCCGTCGCGTGCGCGTACGCGCGTGTCGCGAACGCTGATGTCTATCCAGGGTTTGGCTCGTCCCCTTTCTATAGATTGGCTGACGAGGTGTCGATCTGGATTTGTATGCAGGGTTTGCGCCCCGACGGCGGGGGTGGAGGTGCTGCCCCCTCGCAGGGGTGTCTCCGCCAAGCGCTCCTGGCCACCGAGCTGCGGCCGCGTCCCCGAGGACAGCGACGGCGAGAAGGGCGTCCAGGGCACGGCGGACGAGGCGGCCGGCCACGCGGGCGTTTCCTCTGCGGCGTGCAACGGCGGCCTCCCGCGCGACCCCCCTCAGCCTCAGCCGCCCTACGACGGGGATGCGTGCCCCTCGGATGGCCAGGCAGAGATCAGGGCACTCGATGTGATGCCGCTGGCGTTCGCTGCCCCGCAGAGATGTGCCGTTGCCCCCGCTAATGGCTGCATGGAAGATGGCGGTCATATGGCCGATTCCTTGAACGTGGAGGGGCAATTGGTCAGGGATGAGGATGTTGTTATTGGCAATGGAGATGGCAGTGTTGTGGGAAGCAGAGTGGACGATGGTGAATTGGAGAGGGCGGAGGACGAGAGCAGAAAGAAGAGGTGGTCGGCATCTGTCATGAATCCACCTCCAAAGAGGAGAGCGGTCTCAGCCAAGCGCAGATTTCCACCTGGCTGTGGGAGTGTTTCTGTTGCCAGCATCGGAGGTAGGGAGGTGCTGGTATGAAGATGCACCAATCATATTTCACTAGTCGGTGTGCCTTTGCAGTGAATGCCTTGCTCACGATTCCTATTTCAGATCGTGGTGTTTCTCCGATGTTGAAGCGAGATGATTCTAATCACGAAACGGAAGGCAAAAGAGAAGAGGTCGGAGGTGCCACCGAGGCACACAATCATATGCAAGAATCTCAAGTCGTCAATTGTGTCGCTCCAGATGATTTTGCATACCGTCCACAAAATTATGTTGGTATGAAGACATGCCAATCATTTTTCGCTTGTGGGTGTGCCTATGTACTGGATGCCTTGCTCACGATTACAATTTCAGGTCATGGCGCTTCTTTGATTTTGAGGCAAGATGATTCTAATAACGAAACAGAAGGCAAAAGAGAAGAGGTCGGAGGTGCCACCGAGGCACACAATCATATGCAAGAATCTCAAGTCGTCAATTGTGTTGCTCCAGATGATTTTGCAGACCGTCCACAAAATTATGTTGGTATGAAGACATGCCAATCATTTTTTGCTAAGTTGGCGTGCCTTTGTAGTGGATGCCTTACTCACGATTACACTTTCAGGTCATGCTGCTTCTCCGATTTTGAGGCGAGATGATTCTAATAACGAAACAGAAGGCAAAAGAGAAGAGGTCAGAGGTGCCACCGAGG
>LR738713.1:446021262-446032425 GCA_902687465.1 Secale cereale | reverse complement strand
ATTTTTCGCTTGTGGGTGTGCCTATGTAGTGGATACCTTGCTCACGATTACAATTTCAGATCATGGCGCTTCTTCGATTTTGAGGCAAGATGATTCTAATCATGAAACGGAAGGCAAAAGAGAAGAGGTGGGAGGTGTCACCGAGGCACACAATCATAAGCAAGAATCTCAAGCCGTCAATTGTGTCGCTCTAGATGATTTTGCAGACCGTCCACGAAATTATGTTGGTATGAAGACACGTCAATCAGTTTTCACTAGTGAGTGTGCCTATGTAATGGATGCCTTGCTCACGATTACAATTTCAGGTCATGGTGCTTCTTCGATTTTGAGGCGAGATGATTTTAATGTGGGAATGGAAGGCAAAATAGAAGAGGTTGGAGGAGCTACCGAGGCACACAATCAGAAGACCCAAGAATCTCAAGTCGTCAACGTTATTGTTCAAGATGGTTTTGCAAGAGGCCAATACGGCCATGTTAATCCACGAAATGATGTTACAAGCGACTCACCGAGACATAGTTTCTCGGAGCAGATGAATGGTAGAAGACTATTACGTGAAAGGAAGCGCACACCGCTAGTAGCAAGGAATGCTGAGATTAGAAGCAAACACGAAGGACGCTTGCATGAAGGCACTCCTAGGACTGATCCGAGAGGCCCTCTTAATGTGAAGAGAAAGGGCAAGAGTTCAGAGATTGTCAAGATCAATGTGACATTGGTAGATGATGCAAGTGTGCTTGACGTGATACGCTCGGCATCTAAGTGTGGAGACCATGTTGCGACCGATCAAATTGAAGATCAGGATGGTGTGGGCCTTAATACTAATAGGGTAATTATACAAGCATTGATGGCTCCAGACAGGTGCCCTTGGACGCAACGAAAGAAATCTATTGCTAATGTTCCTAAATCGCTTGCTCCTAGGAACAATGTGAAGAAGGTTGCTACTCCAAGGAAAGAATTGCGCTCCAAAGTTACCCCTTCTACATCGGCTAGGCGCAAGGCAAGAGAGGACGGAGAAGATTCCTTAGAAGATGATGAGAAATCTCTGGCAGTACTTGCGCATGAAAGAAATAATAAATCATGCGTCAACATCCCTCGATGTGCTCCTTCCGATGACGTGAGTGTTGATACCCGAAGCAAAGTTACGAACATTGATGAGAGAAGTCGATTGCGCGATCTAAAGGATATACCACTTGTAGCGGGGGCTGGTGATGTAAAAAACAAATGTGAAGGAAGCTTGCAAGAAGGTACTTCGAGGACGCATGTGAGAGCTCTTGTTAATGTGAAGACAAAGGGCAAGAAACCAGATAATGCGAAGGTGAATGTGACATTGCTAGATGATAGGCGGGTCTTTGAAGATGACAAGACGAGAAACCAGATTTCAAGAACTCGAAGAGGAGTGGCGCGCTCCTCAAATATTAAAAACGTGAAGAAAGGCATGTTTGATCATAAGTTAAAGCACGATGGCATCAGCAAGGACTCTGGGAATAGGTCCATGAAGGAATCTAAGTGTGGGGATCATCTTCCGACCGTTCAAATTAAAGGAAATAATAATGTGGGCTGTGTCACCAACAAGATGACTGTATTAGCATTGATGGCTCCTGACAAATGCCTGTGGACAGAAGGGAAGAGGCCTATTGCTGGTGTTTCTCAGTCTCTCACTTGTAGGAATAATAACTCTCTTACCGTTCGTGAAGGCCTTTGTTTGCCTGACATATCTCAAGGAAAAGAGAGCATTCCCATATGTGTGATCAACACAATTGATGGCGTGCTGCCAACGCCATTTAAGTACATCACCGAAGTCATATATCCGTCCTCATATGCAAAAGCACCTTCAGTAGGCTGTGACTGCACTAACGGTTGCTCAGACTCTAGTGAATGTGCTTGTGCTGTGAAAAATGGAGGGGAGATCCCGTTCAATTTGAATAGTGCAATTGTTTATACAAAGCCTCTCATATATGAATGTGGCCCATCATGCAGGTAGGGTGTTCAACAACTTAGAAAACAAAATAGCATAACCTAGCTAGGCAAGAACAACCCATTAATATTTTTATTTTTAATGTCCGACAACATGTTCTTATTGCCAGCTCAATGTTATACTAGTTCTGGCATGGTAAGTTTAGATTGGTAAATCCAGATGGCTGTGAAATATGGGAAACTTTCTCGTACAGCCGAAACCTGCTTACCTGAAGTTGGTTTTACAAAAAGTTATTTGTTCACATTAGACAATTTAGGTTAAACTGAAATGTTGAGCTAACCAAATTGTCAAAACTGCATGCAGGTGCCCGCCAACATGCCACAATAAGGTGAGCCAACATGGCCCCAAAGTTCCACTGGAAATATTCAAGACCGGGAAGACAGGTTGGGGCGTAAGATCCCTCAGTTTTATCCCTTCAGGTAGTTTCGTATGTGAGTATGTAGGTGAGGTATTGCTAGAGACAGAAGCTGAGAGGACAGAAAATGATGAGTACCTTTTTGATATTGGCCGTGACGATGACGATGACGATGACGACGACGATGATGATGAAGAAGGCTCACAATCTTCTAAATATGAGATGACGGCGGAGGGCTTGGGCTACACAATAGATGCTGCAAAATGTGGTAATGTTGGAAGATTCATCAACCATAGCTGCTCTCCAAACATGCACGCACAGGATGTTCTCTGGGACCATGATGATAAGAGGATGCCACATGTTATGCTTTTCGCCGAAAAGAATATCCGTCCGCTACAAGAGCTTACTTACGATTATAATTACAACATAGGTAATGTGCGCAAGAATGGCAAGGTGAAAGAGAAGAAGTGCTTTTGTGGTTCATCGAAGTGCCGCCTCAGACTTTACTAAGGTATTGGTGACTGGTGACGGTAATGTTCCTTATTCAGTGGAGCGCTGTCCTGTCAGTGCAGTGATCCTTGGGTTTTACTCTCCCGGTCACCTTGCAGTCGTCGATGGCTTGTGATGTTTTATTTTCTTGCTACCCTAGCGTCGATTTTTTTTTTTGAAAGGCCCTAGCGTTGAATTAGTACTGCAGTTTAAAGAGCTGCATTAGCTCTTCTTCTTTCCTTGTGTCTCAGACTCAAAGAGTTGTATTCTGCTGTCAGTTTTATTTCAGAACCGAACCTGTACTGGGTACATGAGTTCTGGCTGTAGCTTTTCTCTGTCACAAAACATGATCAAGCATTCTTGCTGTGCTGCCTTTCTTTATCACTTATCAGGTATCAGCGTGCGCTCATCGTGACTTAGTAGTATATCATTTGTCCATCTGAACTGGTCGCGAGAAGCCTGCATAAATTCTTTAGCACGCTGATTCTTGAGATGAAAAGGTCAGTTTTATGGTCATGAAGAAGTAAATCATTTCTGGCATGTTTGTACTAGATTGGGCAAGACTACTCATTTCCAGTGGTCACAGCGTCAGCTAAACGCTCTGGACTGGACCTAACAAAACCAATTCAACTGTGCCATTTCCATGTCAAAAAATAAATACAAGTTCAACTGTTCCATTTCTGATAAAAGATGATCAAACTTATGCCATTACAATCCATCATCAGAATTACACAATAGTACCACAAGTTGAATTTCTGTGAGAAGAATCAACTGTGTCAAGGGAAAATCCAATTCATTCTTTCTCTTCTCCCCGCACAAAGGTGGTTAGGGTTTCTCTATTCCCCAGCAAGACCATCCTTCTCCTCCTGCTTCGGACGTCATCTAGGTGTGTGGAGGCACGCACAGGGAGGCGGCGTTCTTCATCCGATGTGTGCTCTCTTTTTGTGTAGGTCTTTGTTCATGTGCCCCAATGGCGATGTTGAGGTGGTTACGACATCGCGGCAATGTCATAAGCCCTGACAGTGTTTGCACATGGGCGGTAGGCTGGTGGCATGGTCCCGTGGGGCAGCCGGATATATTGGGCGATGCCATGGTGCCGATGGCGGCTGCCAGAATAATCAAGCATAGTGTTGGATCTGGGCGAGCGTCAAGGTGGTACACCAGTGCCTCCTCTCTTCATCAAGCCTCAAATGTGTGTTCTTCTTTCTTTCTGTTGGTGGTTCTGCGGCAGATCTTCAACAGCTTGTTCACAGGCCCTGCCTGACATTGTTCAAGCGTGCGTTTTGTCCCGCCTCTTGCAACATGTTTCTGCTATGGTCATGTAGTCCATGGTGGCACGTGTTATTGTTGAAGTTTTGGTCTTTGCAACTTATCAACGCTGACGATGGTTACTCGGGCGGTACGTTTGAGGATTTTCTTCGCGGGTAGAAGATGAACTTGAGAGACTTTTGGGACTACGATGTGGAAACTGCTGCGACCTTTTTTTTTTCAAGATAGATTGAATAACCAAGGAATGGGCCTATCCCTGCACACCCAATTGAGACAATTAGAGTATTAGAAGTTATATTCCAGTCCTAAAACTAAGTTATGTTGGTTTAGATAGGAGTGACAGTTTTACTCACTTGGTGGAAAGGGTAGTTAACCGGTTGAAGGGTTGGAAAGAGAAATTGCTATCACTTGGGGGTAAGGAAATTTTATTAAAAGCTGTTATCTAGTCTATCCCCGTCTTTGCTATGGGTGTGTTTAAAATCCCAAAGAAGGTTTGTAAAGAAATCACAGATGCCATGTCTGCTTTTTGGTGGGGTGATACAGAGGAGAAAAATAAAATGCACTGGTTAGCATGGTGGAAGATGTGCATACCAAAAGTTAGGGGAGGCATGGGATTTAGAGATCTTCATGCTTTTAACTTAGCAATGTTGGCAAAACAAAGTTGGAGATTGATAACCCATCCTGAAACTTTATGTGCCAGAGTTTTACGAGCTAAATTGCTGCGACCTTTTTTTTTTCAATATAGATTGAATAACCAAGGAATGGGCACACCCAAATGAGACAATTAGAGTATTATAAGTTCTATTCCAGTCCTAAAACTAAGTTATGTTGGTTTAGATAGGGTGACAGTTTTACTCACTTGGTGGAAAGGGTAGTTAACCGGTTGAAGGGTTGGAAAGAGAAATTGCTATCACTTGGGGGCAAGGAAATTTTATTAAAAGCTGTTATCCAGTCTATCCCTGTCTTTGCTATGGGTATGTTTAAAATCCCAAAGAAGGTTTGTAAAGAAATCACAGATGCCATGTCTGCTTTTTGGTGGGGTGATACAGAGGAGAAAAATAAAATGCACTGGTTAGCATGGTGGAAGATGTGCATACCAAAAGTTAGGGGAGGCATGGGATTTAGAGATCTTCATGCTTTTAACTTAGCAATGTTGGCAAAACAAAGTTGGAGATTGATAACCCATCCTGAAACTTTATGTGCCAGAGTTTTACGAGCTAAATACTTCCCTAACGGTAATCTTCTTAAGGCGGGGCCAAAGAAGGGGTCATCTTACACATGGCAAAGCATTTTTGCAGGGCTACAAACTTTCCGCAGAGGTCACATTTGGCGTATTGGCTCAGGAGTGAAAGTAAATATATGGGATGATCATTGGATTCCGTCTAGTCAGACGAGGATGATTATGACTAGGAGAGGTAATACCTTGCTTAGGACAGTGGATGAACTGATGATTCCGGATACTGCAAGCTGGGACGAGGAACTGATAAGAAGCATTTTCTTGCCGCTGGATGCAGAGAGAATAATCAATATCCCACTGTCAGAAAATGCTACAGAGGATTTTATTGCTTGGAATCACACAAAATCATTTTCCTTTACGGTCCGGTCAGCATATTACGTTGAGTGGGAACACCAATTTGGATCGAGAATTCGAGATGTTCGAGTATTCAGAGCACATCTAATATGAACCCAATTTGGGAAACAGTTTGGAAACTGGAAACACCTAGCAAAGTTAAGATCTTTGTATGGCGGGCGCTGCATGGCTTGATCCCTGGCATGGCTGTGCTGGCTCGACGACATATCAAAGTTTCACCACTATGCCCTGTGTGTCGTTCTGGCCTGGAAGACATAAAACATCTAATTTTCAGTTGTCCAAGAGCAGTTTTAGTTTGGCGTGCACTGGGATTAGATGTCATCATTAAGCAAGCTCTTAGCGTGGATCGTTCTGGCTCAGTAGTACTTGAAGAATTGTTGCGCCGACCGCGTGGGAGCTCACCGGTGCTTGGGCAGCTGGGTCTACATGAGACGTTGGCAGTTGGCGCTTGATACATTTGGTGGGAAAGAAGGGAAGCATGCAAAGGAGAAAGAGTTAAACCCCCAAACAGCACAGCTTTTGCTATTCATGCAATAACCGGCAACTCGCCGAGAAGACCGGGCAACATCCAAGGCTTGAAGTACACATGGGAGAAGCCAGAACCAGGATCATACAAACTAAACTCTGATGCATCTTTTTTCGAGAATGGTACTAGAGCCATCGCTGTGATCGTGCGTAACTGCAGAGGAGAAGCTGTGGCAGGTGTGGCAGAACCCTTCACATATGCAGATAGCTCTGCTACGGCAGAAGCTTTAGCCCTTCGCCGAGGTCTTCAATTGATCAACCAAATTGGCTGCTCAAATGTGCTGGTTGAATCAGACTGCCTTGAGGTTATCATGGCATGCAAAGGTGATGTGGATATTTTGGCGCCTTACTCTGCGATCTTAGCGGATTGCTTTCTCTATGCCCATGACTTCAATTTAATCCATTTTCAGCACCGCCCAAGGGAGGCTAATAGCTTGGCACATTTCTTAGCTAGACATGCTTATGATTCAAATTTGATGTATAATTGGGACGATGATCCCCCTAGTTTTCTGATCCCACATGTACTACAGGATGTTATACTCGTAAACTCGCAATAAAGTGCCAAGTGATTTTCCCTTCAAAAAAAAAAGTTATGTTCACTTACCAACAAAGCATCAAAACGAATCATACTGTGTTCCCAATCCTTGGTAGCCTACTGTATTTGATCTTTCAGGGCCATCATGTAGATGTATCATCACTCCCTCTCTGAATGCTCAGGACAAGTTTATCATCACCTCTTAGTAGCATCTCATTTTTTTTCATCTGGACAGGTTGCAAGAAGCCCGCGTACTTCCGTCAGCACGCTGATTCTTGAGATTAAAAGTTAGTTTGATGGCCATGAAGTAGTAAGGTCACTTTAAGCTGACAAAAGGTAATACTCCAAACTAGAACCTAGTACCAGAATTCATCTACAGATTTACCAGAATCTCTTAAGAGTTAAGTCCACAAAGAATGCCACAGCTTCCTTTTTCAAGAATGGTATGGTCAGCTTCACCCAAGTTTTTTTTTTTCTGAAAGGAACATCAAGTATTCCATTAACTACAACATGCCGGCATTGTCACCAGCTACAAGGTTTTTAACAAATTCAGGGAAATGGCCAACCCAGATGTTGAAGTTGCCATTCCCTAACCCAGTTCCAGCGCAGCTAAGGTGTGCGCAGCTACATTACATGTTCTTGAACAAACATTTAGTCTTACATCATCAATGGCAACTCTTAACTGGTGCTTTATTTCCTGCGAAAGAGCTCCTAGTTCTGCTAAATTGTAATTTTCAGTTGAAACAGCTTGCTTCAGCACTGTAGAATCAGTCTCCAGGATGACTCGGGTGCATCCAATTCTAGATGCAGCATTAACAACATACTCCCTCCGTTCCTAAATATTTGTCTTTCTAGACATTTCAAATGGTTACAACATACGGATGTATGTAGACATATTTTAGAGTGTAGATTCGCTCATTTTGCTTCGTATGTAGTCACTTGTTGAAATCTCTAGAAAGACAAATATTTCGGAACGGAGGGAGTACAACATAGCTAGTGCTTCAGCATGGAGAGCATTTGATAAGTGCTCCAGTCTTCCCGCTCCTGCAGCGATCAGATCACCCAGTCCATTTCTAATTGTGAAACCCCATCCGCCTGTGCTTGTTGCTTCATAAAAAGATCCATCAGAGTTTTCAGATACTCACTTGGGGGAGGAGACCACCTATGATTAGCATGTTGTTTCATGGTTGCTCTTCTTTTCTTGATGTTCCTGAAAACAAGCACATAATAGTCAATGGAAGATAAAATAATTGAAGAGCTCTCATCTCACCACCCTCATTCACTCTGTTCCTCTCCTTCCACCATCTCCAAAATAGAATACACACCTTAATTCTTTCTTCCTGTTCCTCTCCTTCCACCATCTCCAAAATAGAATACACACCTTAATTCTTTCTTCCTCCTCTAGCTGGAACATATCTTCAAATAAGCTAAGAGGGTCAGGACACTGAATAAGCTTCAGTCTGATATGCTCCATTTGGGCCATTATCCATATTTTCTTATTTTTTTGCATTTCAAGAAAAAGTGTCCTCCATCCTCATCAAAACGGTAGCAAACCGGGCATCGGGTGTCTACATCCACCCCTCTGTGTTTCAGCCTTGTTTTAAGGGGTAAACTATATTTCGCCAACCTCCACAGAAAATGCTTCACCCAAGTTGATGAGGAAGAATGGTATGGCTGCATGTATCACTCTGATGCAGAGGCCGGGCGTGACCCTCCTTTAAAAAAAAAGCTTCACCCAAGTTGACGAGGAAGAGAATAGAATCCATCAGTCCCCAATGGAGGCGAGAGTGGCATGTATGTCAAGAACAATAGTCACATTTCAAATCCATTTAGCACTCACTCACATACACTGGTATTCAAAGAAGACAACTTACTTCCATTACAAAATGACACTTGCTCTTATTTGAAACCAAACAACACCATGTAAAACAAGTCTGTCCTCATCTACTGATTTCAACATCACTACTCTGAAATTTACATTAGTTCCATCATTTTGTCCAGGAAATCCAATTTTGCTCTCATTCAAGATATTCACACTTTTCCCACACACCACAAGCAAAATATTCCAGAGATCAAGACTGGGAAGTAACTTTTACCCTGTATATAGGATCGGCGGCTACCTCCGCGGAAATAAAAGGGAGCAGCGCTGAAAATTCAACCGGAAGCAAATTTGGAAGTTGTGGGGTCCCAATAAGTTCAGAATGTTTGTGGGGCGCCTCCTTGCTCACGAAAGTTTGGCAAACAGGATGAAGATTCAGTGGTTGGGGGTGGAACTGGACACGGCCTGCCCAGTGTGTCATCGGTTGAATGAAGACGGCGGCCACATTTTCCTCAAATGTAAGGTAAAAGAATGTTGGAGCAGGCTGGCGTTGGGTGATCTTAGGGAAATCTTGGTTAAGCACAACTCTGCCCATGAGATGCTTGGTGAATTGTGGAAAGCTGATAGTGCCTCCCAGCTGAGGGCTCTTGTCTTGTGTGGGAGTGGTGGGATGTCAGGAAGAAAGCCAACACAGGGGAGCCAGTTTCTATTCCTCAGAGATGATTTTGCTGCTGCTGGCGCGGGAACATCTGTGCGCCTGAGAGATTTACTTCATTACGAAGCAGTGTCATGCCTTGCTGCTATTGATGGGGCTATCAGACTTGGCGCAAACCAAATTATTTTCGAGTCTGATGCTTCCAATCTTGTGAAATCGCTGAACAGCAAGGCGTTTGATATGGCAACGATCGGCGTACTGGTGAAGGAAGCTTGGGGCTTATGTGTTTTAAATTGAGTCTTTCAAGTTCTCTTTTAGTAACCGTGTCTCGGTGTCTGTAACACCGTAGCCCATGAACTTGCCCAGGTCGGGGTGAGAAATGAGTCCCAAGATTACTTTTGGGTGGATGATGCCCCTAGCAGTATTGTAAACTTGTTAGCCAACGATGTTGATGTGCCTGACTGAACAAACTGCAGAAATCTGCGGCCCTCACATTCCTCAAAGGGCGCACAGTCACCAGTTGCGCCGTTGAATTCGGCCCTTGAGTGCCATGGCACAAACTGCAAAAAAAGGAGCAAGTAAAAAAGAATTAAAATGAACAAAAAAACTGAAGTCATACAGAAATTAAAGAATGAAAATGAAAAACTTTTTCGAAAATAGAAGATTGGCTCTCCTGATGCTTGTTGATCTCTCAAAACTGGTAGACTTAAAAAGAGATTCCATGCTAAAAATAATAAGTTTATATCTGAAAAAGAAAAGAAAACTGAAGTCATACCGAAACTGAAGAAGAAATAAAAATAAAAATATTGTTCGAAAAAGAAAGATTTTCTCTCCTGATGCTTGTTAAACTCTCAAACAAAACTGATAGACTTAAAAAGATATTGCACATATGGCAGAGAAAAAATTATTCTTATAACTAAACTGATGGATAGCTTAACTTTATTCTTAACGACTTAACTTTAAATTAATGGACAGAGAATGACAAAATAACTAAAAAATTATCCAAAAACTAAAGAGGACCAAATGAAATACCAAAGGTACTGATCCTTTGGGACACTGATGACTATAAACAAATGAAGACTTAAAAAATGATAAACTGCATACTAAAAAAAGACAAAGTGAACACTAAAGAAATGAAAATACAAAACCATTGAAATACCAAACACACTGATGAAGTAAATCAAGTGAAGGCATAAATGAATCTAACAGGAAAAACTGAAATAATTATTTAAACAGAGAATTATAAGGGGCTATTGAAGATGAACTAAATAAATATTGACTAAAATACTGAAAATTGATGCAAGAAAAAATACTGAATAAAGGAACATAAAACTGAAGGAATTAAGAGGAAACAAACAATAATAATAAAGAAACACTGAAACAAGACTGATAAATAAGCAACCTATCTATGATAGCAAACCTTAATGAGCAGCATAGCCATAATAGCAAACCATAAAAGTTATCAAGAGTGAGTTTGCGGCCATCTTGATCTCTGTACCTCCAATTGTTTTCCTTTATCTGTAAACCAGACCATAATGTAATCCAATGAGACAACTTATACACCACCATAGTAGGATCACTAGGGTATATGTGATCAAAAGTAGCAGTGTTCCTAGTTTTCCGGAGTGTCCAGAACATAGCTATCACACCCAACGCTAACCTCTACTTTACTTTACCTTTAAAACTACCAAAGAAATGATGTTGTACACTTTCGGCATAATCACAAAAACTACATTTAGTTTCACTACCTTCCCAGTTTCATTTAGCCAGAACATCTGTAGTTGGAGTACCTTTTCCTTAGGGACCAACCACATGAGGACTATATTTGACACTAACATAAAGGGATCTAACACTGAATTTACCATTTTTGGTTAACAGCCAGTAACATACATCTTCTTTATCTGACAATACCATCACACATCTGTCTCAGCTGGTTCCACATATCAGATGCCC
>LR738713.1:445960681-445996224 GCA_902687465.1 Secale cereale | reverse complement strand
GGGTAGGTGGGCCGGGGGGAAACTGGGCCGGTCGGGTGGCTAGCTGGGCCATGAGGCCCAGCGGGGGGGGTGTCTGTTGTTCCTTTTTTTTGCTTGTTCTTTTAAATCTTTTCTGTTTTCTTTATTTTAGTTACAAAAATAGTTTTTTTACTTAATCCTTGCTCCTAAATTAGCATAACAACATAGGCCACCTCTACAAAAAGTTTGGTGACTAAATAAACTAGTTTAATATTTGTTTATCATGCAAAAGCATTTAATTAATACTTTGGGCCCGTGATTTATTTGTTTTAGAGCATTTAAGCATTTTATCAAAATGTGGTACCTTCATCATATTTACTCATGATTTACTTTGACATATCTAGAATATTTTAGTTTTAATGTTTGAAAACTTTTGTTGTTTGCGTTTGTTTCAAAATTTGAATGTGGATCGTTCTGAACTAATGCGAGATTATCAACAGCGATCGTGGTGACGTGGCATTGTTAGTGTGGAATTACTGTAGTGTAATTACCCGGGCGTCACAGAAAATGAAAAACTTTTTCGAAAATAGAAGATTGGCTCTCCTGATGCTTGTTGAACTCTCAAAATTGGTAGACTTAAAAAGAGATTGCATGCTAAAAATAATAAGTTTACATCTGAAAAAGAAAAAAGAAAACTGAATTCATACAGAAACTGAAGAAGAATGAAAATAAATATTTTTCGAAAAAGAAAGATTTGATCTCCTGATGCTTGTTAAACTCTCAAACAAAACTGATAGACTTAAAAAGATATTGCACATATGGCAGAGAAAAAATTATGCTTATAGCTAAACTGATGGATAGCTTAACTTTATTCTTAACGACTTAACTTTAAACTAATGGACAGGGAATGACAAAATAGCTAAAAAGTCATAAAAAACTAAAGAGGACCAAATTAAATGCCAAATGTATTGATCCTTTGGGACACTGATGACTATAAACAAATGAAGACTAAAAAAAATGATAAACTGCATACTAAAAAAGAGACAAAGTGAACACTAAAGAAATGACAATACAAAACTATTGAAATACCAAACACACTGATGTTGTACACTTTCGACATAATCACAAAAACTACATTTAGTTTCACTACCTTCCCAGTTTCATTTAGCCAGAACATCTGTAGTTGGAATACTTTTCCTTAGGACCAACCACATGAGAACTTGAACCTTCAAGGGTTCTTTAACCCCCCATACTTCTGGTGACTATATTTGAAACAAACATAAAGGGATCTAACACCGAATTTACCATTTTTGGTTAACAGCCAGTAACATACATAATCTATATCTGACAAAGTAATATCATCACACATCTGTCTCAGCTGGTTCCACATATCAGATGCCCCCCCCCCCGCCCCCAACACACACACACACACACAAATTCCTTCTAAATCTAACAGTAGCAAACTCACTCTTCATAACTTTTGGTACTGAGAAATTAGCACTGAAAGTAAGCAAATGCAATCTAGGGAATTTAATGCACAAAGGATTATCTCCTAACCAAAGATCTTCCGAAAACCTGGTTCTCCTACCATTTCCATTACCCACAATCCACAATTTTTATACAATACTTAAAGAAAATAGGCTTCACTTTCATCAAACCTTGCCAGAAGTGTGATTGTCCAGGTCTAGCTTTACACATGGACAGAGTAGATTTACCTATATACTTCTTCCTAAGCAAATCTTGCCAGACTCCTTTTTCATTCTCTAATTTCCAAGCCACTTGCAGAATAAACAAATATTCATAATAGTAAGATCTACTACACCCAGGTCTTCCATATCTTTAGGTAAGCAAACAGTCTCCCAATTAACCAAATGAACTGTTCTTTGGTCCTTTAGGTAATTCGAACATAGACATCATTAAAAAAGGAATATTGGTCAAACAAGACCTAAGTAAAATTAACGCGCCTCCGTATGAATGTAATTTACTTTTCCAAGGACTTACTTTCTTCTCAACTTTCTCTAAAGTAGGATCCCAATCACTATTGCATAATCTTACACCATTAACAGGGATAGCTAAATACTTAATGGAAAGATATCCTATCGACAAGTAAAAATAGTAGTATACTCATTCTGTTTATCTCTATCATTACCGAAACACATTCCTCTTCACTTTTATGAAAATTTACCTTTAACCCGGAAATCTGCTCAAAGAGACAAAATAAACTTAATGTTCTTAGCCCCGTCTAGATCATCTTGAAACAAAAAAAATGGTGCCATCTGCATATTGTAACATGCAAATGCCACCATCAACTAAATCAGGAGTTAAACCAGTAATTAAACCACTTTCCGGAGCTTTATCTAGTAACACTTGAAGCATATCTACAGCAATGTTAAATAAAATTGGTGACAAGGGGTCACCTTGTCTTAAACCCTTTTTAGGAGGAAAAAAGAACCAATTCGGTCATTGACCATTACTACTACTTTACCTGAGGTAACTGTTTGCATCACCCAATTAATATACCTATCATGAAATTCTTCTTTTCCCTCAACAAATCTCAAATGTCCAGTTAATCTTATCGTACGCTTTCTCTAAATATACATAAAAAACATCCATCTTTTTCTTATGTACTTCATGCATGACTTCGTGTAACACCACCAATCCATCTAATATATATCTACCTTTAATAAATGTTGTTTGCACAGGAGTTATAATTTTGTCAGCAACTCCCTCCGTCCCATAATATAAGAACGTTTCGACAATACAGTAGTGTTAAAAACGTTCTTATATTATGGGACGGAGGGAGTACTATACTTGCCTATCATTAATTACCTTAGTAAATTTAAAAATCACATTAGATAGTCATATAGGTCTATACTATTGTAGTGTTTCGGCCCCCACATATTTGGGAAGCAGAGTGAGCACTCTATAGTTAAATCTAACTAAATATAGTTTACCATGATAAAATAATTAAACAGTTTAAGTAAATCAACACCAGTTACTTCCCAAAAATGTTGATAAAACTCAGCCGCGAAAACATCAGGCACATGCACCTTATTATGCTTTATCTCAAAAACTACTTTTTAAATCTCTTCTAAAGTAAGTTCCCTATCTAATATACTTCTATCAATATCATCTAAAACAAAAGGAAACTCCAAATCGACAGTAACATTAAATTATTAGTTACAGGGCCAAATAAGTTTATAAAAGGATGTGGCATAATCTAATAAGTCTTTACCCCCTTGCACAACATTATCTATAAAATTAAAGGAAGTTATCCTATGTTTTCTCTTCCTACCACTAGCCCTAGCAATGAAGTAATGAGGGAGTGCATCCCCTTCCAACAGCTCTTTCTCTTTAGATCTCTGCAGCCACATAATCTATTCTTCTCTAAAAAAAAATCTTCCTCTGTTCCTCTAAGTCTTTTCTTAATAAGTAGTTCTCTCTACTTAAACCATTAACCTCGCTGTCCTTATCTATGTTATCTATCTTCTCAACTAAAGCTACCCTCTGTTTTTATAGAACCACCCATAATTTATATTCCACTCCTTTCGTTTTTTCCTAATGCATCTAGCTCTATTATGCCATCTGTCTTGTAAGTTTCTACAACAATATTACTCACCTCAAAGTTTCTTAATTTAATCATCTAGCACCAACGTCGCTAGGTTTGGATCGAACACCCGACACATCTCCCATCGCGCGCCGCCACCGTCACCCGTGTCCCCCCAACCCTCGACCTCCTCCCATCGCCGCTCGACCCGGCGCGACGCCGTTCACCCCCGTCCCCACGCCCTCCTACGCGGCCGTGTTGATGGCTTCCCGTCTGCCTGGGGATGAGGGGCCCCGCCGGAAGAGGCCGTTGGAGCGCCCTGAGTCCTCTCGCCCGCCGTGTGATGACCCTAAACCGTAAGGGATCTATTGCAGCGTTTTCGATAAGTAAGAGTGTCGAACCCAACGAGGAGCAGAAGGTATTGATAAGCGATTCTGAGCAAGAAATTACTGCAAGCACTGAAAGATAACTTTTAGGGGTTTTCTCGGTATAAGCAACAGGAAAGTAAAAGCAAATAATGTAAAAGATACTGAGAGTAACAAGTGGCCCAATCCTTTTCTTAACAAAGGAGAGGCCTAGCAACTGAACTTATAAAGACTAAAGCGTTCTTGAGGACACACAGGAGAGGTAGTCATGTGCTTTCGCCATATTCCGTATCGATACTATGTTATGTGTTAATAAGTGTTGAGTGGGTGGATCTATGGTAGTGCACTCTCTAGACTAAGATGAATGCACTCTTATGATTAAACACCTTGCAAGCATCTGCAAATACAAGATAGAATTTAAGGCAAAAGCCTAACCATAGCAATACGATCGAGGATCCATTATTCCCTTATGCAAAAGCGTGCGAACTGGGGTTCAGGTTTCTGTCACTCCGGCAACCCACCATAAGCATTCTTTGTACACAATGTATTCTCCTAGGTCCTTAATAAGGCGAAGTGTTGAGTGTTCGACTCACACAACACCACTAGTAGAATGACAACACAACTTAAGTATCAAACAACACATATTACTTCAACAACATATGACTACTAACAACAAGACTTTCCCCATGTCCTCAAGAACTAAGGTAACTACTCACAAGACATAAAAGAGACCATGATCAGTGGGGATAAATATGTGATAAACAATCTGGACATAATAATATTTCTCCAACAAAACTCAATAGCATTCACCACAAAGTAGTAATCAACACCGATGGAGTAGAGAGGATAGGTAGTACGAGTTACAACATGAGTTGCGATGGTAAGATGAGATTTGGATGAAGATGGAGATGGTGCTGGTGTTGGGGATGATGTTGATGATGATCTCGATGATGCCCGTGACGATGGTGATGACGATGGCGACGATCTCCCCTTCTGGGAGGTGATCTCCCCGGCGGAATCTGCCCGCCGGAGATGCCCTTTTCTTCTCTGTAGGTTTCCGCCTCGAAGCGGCGGCGGAACTCCGTAAAAAGTCCCGTGCCTAGGGTTTTTGGATCACGGAGAACATATATGCAAAAGGGGGCGACCAGAGGTGGGCCAGGGGCTCCAGGCGCCCCCCCCGGCGCGGCCAGGGGGGCGCCCCCAGGCCGCCTGGGCACCTTGTGGCCCCCCTCTGACTCCCCTTTTGCGTGTCTTCGTGATTCGTCTGAAAAATACCTCCCGTCAATTTTCAGGTAATTTGGAGGTATTCTTCCTCAGCAACTCAGCATCCACTTTTTCCTGCTGAATCCCGCGTCTACTGTTCCGGCATCGGAAAGTTGCAAACTGTGTAAAATAGACCAAAACAACATAAGAACATCATCATAATGTGAAATATATCAATGAATAAGGATAAATTATGATACAAAATAGTGATGCATTTTGGACGTATCAACACCCCCAAGCTTAGACCTCGCTTGTCCCCAAGCGAATATGAACTCGGTAAACCTGTCCACAAGTTTAGAGAGTGAAGTGTCGATAAATAGAATACGGACAAGAAGCATCATAGTTTCTTTACCAACTCAAATATCATCAACATCAATCTTCAACTCATAAGGCCCTTATGAAAGAGTGATAACACTTATATTCGAAAGTAGGGCTAAGGAAACTCATTATATCATGGCAAACATGTCCTTTGGTCAAAGAACAACAACAGATTTAACTTTTGCTCTTATATTTGATGAGATCAATTGAAGCTTTTTGAAAATAACATGTTAATAGGCAAGAAGTGAAAGTGTTAACACAAAAGAAGATATTTGCCTTAGCTGGGCATGACAAACAACTTACTTATCGAATGATAATGTCAACAAGGATATGATATGACAAATCTTAATGTAGCTTTATATGAATGAATCCTTATCAACATCAAACGTCTGCTCTCTTTGAGAAATAGAAGGAAGTAGAAATAACTGACTCAATTTAAAATTAAAAGATAGGCCCTACTCTAGGGTAGTAGGGAAAACTCATGTGCTATCCTCAAATCAAACAGAACGAAAACAAGTTTTGAGAGGTGCATGATTTGTCAACGAATGCTAATAGATAACTCAATTGCTTCTTGAACTGGACAAGTTTTGAGGAACGGCTCCCGCACGAGGACGATAACATCCTCTTATTCTCCTTTGTTTATCACTGCCAAAGTTTTCTGATTTCTCATTAACAAAGCGTGAAGGAGGGTTTGTTTGTTATATTATTTTTAAGCCGGGCGCACTCTTTGCCAGTTCCTTCTCGTATTATGGGTTTGCACATTAGACATGCAATCCCGGGGTGAAGCTTGTCCAATTCAAAAAGACTATGAATTAGCTATTACTTCCTCATGAGCTAGAACAGAGGCACAAAATAAAAGATTTTGAACATTTAAGGATAACACATAAATTATATACTTTTAGGAGGTGGTAGTGGAGTACCACGAGTAGGTAGGTATGGTGGACTCATATGGAAGGTATTGGTTTTAAGGGTATGGATGCACAAGCAGAATACCGCTTAGTACAGATTTAGGCTAGCAAAGGTTTTGAGAGAATAGACACTTGATGATGACTAAGATGCAAAGCAATATAGAGCATGAACATTGAAATAAGCATAACACATCAAGCTGTCTTCCTTGTCAGCATAACACTTCAAGCATAATAACATAAAGTTTTGGCTATGTTGGTAATTTAAGAAAATCATGCTTGTTGTTATGACCAAAGCTATATTTGCCAAGATTAAATAAAGTTTTCGTAGCCATACCTGACATAAGGTCAATACTCCCCATAAGAATCATCATATAAGGTCGATTGCGTGAAGAGAATACCGAGTGCAGCAAAAGGAACCGATAAACTTCTCATTAATATTCCATCATAAACGACTCCACACTCACGGATACAATTCCTCACCGAAGGAGCGATAGACCTCAATGCACACACCTATCTCATATAACAACCTCCCTAGACATGATACGACTCTACTTGACTCTAAAAGACAAAAGGTAAAAGATAAAGATACCGGGCACTCCCCCAAGCTTGGAACAAGCCAAGGGAATGCCATTACCCCAGGAGATTTCACTCATCATCCTTGTTGGCGTTGATCAAGTAGTCCTTGGCAAAACGCTTCCATGGAAGGGGTTCTCCAGTCTCATATGAGAAGCTCGTCTCCTGGATCCTGCATTCAGCACCCAAACCCATGCGCAGAAACCTTAGTTCATACTCACAGTTCTGGTTATGTAGATCATTAATTTGCCCTTGGAGCTCTATAATTCTTTCTTCAGACGCGGTGATCCTTTCCCACATCTCCTTCATCTCCTTCATGAAGTAGTTCTTCAGCTCGTTGGTGATGTCAAAGTTAGCTTTAACACCATGCTCGATCATCTTCTTGTACTCGAAGACTTCTTGTTCCACTTCTTCCAGCCTGGCCTGGACGCTCCCCTCCTTGATAGGTCCCTTCAGATCTTCTTGATGAAGGACCCCGTCCTTCATCTGAACAACCTGAGGGTGCTTCTTCACCTCAGCGAGGTAAGGGTTGATGACGTTGACGACGAACTTGTCCTTGGGGGAACTTGGAGAAGCCATGGCACCTAAATTCAGCTGAAAGATTCCCTGGCAGAAACAGACCGAAGAGAAAACACGCGAAATCGTAAGATACGTTGCCGGAACAATCCGGGCAAATATATAGGAAAAATTTATGCACGGAAAGGAAGGTAACAGACCAAAGCGGGGTCGGAGGCGGACTCCCGGGTGTCCAGGCGGCCTACCGGCGCGGCCCAGGGGGGGGGGCGCCAGGGGGGCGCCTGGACTCCCTGGAGGTCTTCTCCGGCTCCACTTAGATTCGGAATTTTACTAATTTTGCAAAAACTCGTAATACGGAACTTTTATGGCGGTTCGCGATGTTTCCTTACCGTACCACATACCTTTTCTTTATTCTGCTTCTGCTGGCGTCTGAAACAGGGCTGCAACATGTTCTTCGTGGGTTGTTGTGTATATTATATTCACATCAACATCGACAGGGTCTCCTGCTATGTAATGTTTAAGTCTTTGCCCATTCACAACTTGAGGTTTGGTGCCTTCAAAATTATTAATCTTAATTGCACCAGACCAATAAACTTCTTCAATATGAAATGGTCCTTCCCACCTGGAAAGTAGTTTACCTGGAGAAAACCTGAAACGGGATCTAAACAACAAAACTTTATCACCAACATTAAATTCACGTTTCAGAATCTTCCTATCATGCCACCTTTTTACCTTTCCCTTGAACATTTTAGCGCTCTCGTAAGCTTCACTTCTCCATTCATCTAGAGAAGTCAAGTTCATGAGACGCTTCTCACCAGCTAGTTTTGGGTCAGCGTTAAGCTCTCTAACAGCCCAGAAAGCTTTGTGTTCTAACTCTAATGGCAGATGGCAAGCCTTGCCATACACCATCTTATAGGGAGACATGCCCATGGGGTTTTTGTAAGCAGTTCTATATGCCCACAAAGCATCTCCTAACTTGTTTGACCAATCCTTCCTATTTCTATTTACTGTTTTCTGCAAGATCAACTTAATCTCTCTATTGGTGAGCTCAACTTGCCCACTAGTTTGAGGATGATACGGTGAAGCAATTCTATGATTAACATCGTATTTAGCCAAAGATTTTCTAAAAGCTCCGTGCGTGAAGTGTGATCCTCCATCGGTCATGAGGTACCTTGGTACACCAAACCTAGGAAAAATTACATCTTTAAGCATTTTCAAAGACGTTTTGTGATCAGCACTTTCAGTGGGGATTGCTTCAACCCACTTGGTCACATAATCAACAGCTACTAAAATGTGAGTGTACTTGTGCGAAGAAGGAAAAGGACCCATAAAATCAAAACCCCAACAATCGAAAGGTTCAATCACTAGTGAGTAATTCATAGGCATCTCATTCCTTCTACTAATGTTACCAACTCTCTGACATTTATCACAGGCTAAGACATAATTTCTAGCATCTTTAAAGAGAGTAGGCCAATAAAAACCTAATTGAAGAACCTTATGTGCAGTCCTTTCACCGGCATGATGTCCTCCATAGGGACTATCATGACACCGTCTGAGAATGTCCTTCTGCTCATGTTCCGGAATGCATCTTCTCACGATCCCGTCGGGACCTTCTTTGAAAAGGTGCGGGTCATCCCAAAAGTAGTGCCTCAAATCATGAAAGAACTTCTTCCTTTGCTGAAATGTTAGACCTGGAGGCAAATACTTTGCAACAATAAAATTAGCATAATCTGCATACCACGGATCGGAAAGAGATTGTACTTTTACAACGGCAAGTTGCTTGTCTGGAAAACTATCGTTAACTGGGATGGGGTCATGCGGTATATCTTCCATTCTTGAAAGATTGTCCGCTACCGGATTGTCTTCCCCTTTCCTATCAGCAATCTGCAAATCAAATTCTTGAAGAAGGAGTACCCATCTGATAAGCCTTGGCTTGGCATCCTTCTTTGTCATAAGATACTTAATGGCAGCATGATCAGTATGAATAATAACTTTGGAATCAACAATATACTGCCTAAACTTATCACAAGCAAAAACTACGGCTAAGAATTCCTTCTCAGTAGTAGCATAATTTCTTTAAGCACTATCAAGGGTTTTACTAGCATAATGTATAACATTCAATTTCTTATCAACTCTTTGTCCTAAAACAGCTCCAACAGCAAAATCACTTGCATCACACATAATCTCAAAAGGTAAATTCCAGTCAGGTGGTTGTACTATAGGAGCAGTTATTAAAGCTTTCTTAAGGACTTCAAAAGCTTCCTTACAGTTTTCATCAAATACAAAAGGAACATCCTTCTGGAGAAGATTAGTGAGGGTTCTCGAGGTTTTAGAAAAGTCTTTAATAAATCTTCTATAAAAACCTGCATGACCGAGAAAACTGCGAATACCTTTGATGTCCCTTGGATAGGGCATCCTCTCAATAGCTTCGATCTTAGCCTTGTCCACTTCAAATCCCCTTTCGGAAATCTTGTGACCAAGAACAATTCCTTCATTAACCATAAAGTGGCACTTCTCCCAGTTGAGTACCAAATTTGTCTCCTTGCATCTCTGCAAAACTTTATTAAGGTTGTGAAGACAATGGTCAAAAGAAGTTCCATAGACGGAGAAATCGTCCATGAAGACTTCCATAATATCCCCGCAGAAACCATGAAAGATAGCAGACATACACCTTTGAAAAGTAGCAGGGGCATTACATAAACCAAAAGGCATACGCCTGTAAGCATAAGTACCAAAGGGACAAGTAAAAGTGGTCTTCTCTTGATCGACAATGTTAACATGGATTTGAGAGAAGCCAGAATAACCATCGAGATAACAAAAGTGGGTATTTTTGGATAACCTTTCAAGCATTTGGTCGATGAACGGCAACGGGTAGTGATCCTTCCTGGTTGCCTTGTTCAACTTCCTGTAATCAATACACATTCTATATCCAATAATAATTCTCGGAGGTATTAGTTCATTTTTATCATTAGGAACCACAGTTGTACCTCCTTTCTTAGGAACACAATGTACCAGACTTACCCACTTACTATCAGCTATAGGGTAGATAATACCTGCAGCTAGAAGCTTGAGAATCTCAGTTCTCACAACATCCATCATCTTCGGGTTCAACCGTCGTTGATGATCAACAACTGGTTTAGCATCAGGCTCAAGGTTGATAGTATGTTGGCAGATAGATGGACTAATCCCCTTAAGGTCATCAAGGGTGTAGCCAATTGCGCCTCGGTGTTTACGAAGTACTTCCAATAATCGCTCCTCTTCATATCCTGAAAGGTTAGAATTGATAATAACAGGATATACTTTCTTTTCATCTAAATAAGCATACTTGAGCGTATCGGGAAGAGGTTTAAGATCGAACACCGGGTCTTCTTTCGGTTTTGATAAAATTCCCAAAGGTTCAACCGGAAGGTTGTGCTTGAGGATAGCAGGCTGCCTCAAGAATATTTCATCTAGTTCATTTCTTTCCTGCATATGCAAATCATTCTCGTGGTCCTCCATGTATTGCTGCAAAGGATCATTAGGGGGAATAGCAATAGAGGCAATACTTTCAATAATTTTATCATCGCTAGGTAAATCAGTACCACGAGGCTGCTTAGAGAACTTAGAAAAATTAAATTCATATGGCTCACCATCGAATTCAACAGAAACTTTACCTTTCTTGCAATCTATTATAGCTCCACAAGTTCTAAGAAAAGGTCTACCAAAAATAATGGGACAAAAATTGTCCCTCTCTGAACCAAGTACTAGAAAGTCGGTAGGGTATTTTACCTTTCCACATAGGACTTCAACGTCCCTCACAATTCCGATAGGAGAGATAGTTGTTCTATTTGCAAGATGAATAGTAACATCAACTTCTTCAAGTTCACAAGGGGAAATCTCACCGATGATTTCTTCATAAAGTGAATAGGGGATAACACTTGCACTCGATCCCAAATCGCATAGCCCATAATAATTGTGATCTCCTATTTTAACAAATACCACTGGAGTACCTGAAATTGGGCCTTTATTCTTGGCTGTGACAAGGTTAGTGGAAACAGCACAAAAATTTATATTGGAATCCAAAAGATCATCAGTAGCAAGGTCTTTAATCAATGCAACTTGAGGATCGACCCTGATCTGGTCCTCAGGCTCATCAACTCTTCGCTCACTTTTATTTATTATGCCTGTCACAAGAGAGTGCTCCCTTATCCTTGTGGGAAAAGGAGGCTTTTCATATATAGCTACAGGCAAAATAGGGTCAGCAACATAAATATCAATAGGTGGTTCTTTAAAAGGTTCATGGTGCTGGTCTCCTTTATTTTTAAAAGAATCAACGTGAGAGGCAAAATTCTTACACAAATCAATCACTAGATGGGAATCAAGACCAATCTTAGAGCAAAAAGTATTGAAGTAATCAGTTTTCACATAGCTCTCAATATAATCATATTCATAATTTATAGCGGGTTCAATACCTTTATCAATTTCCCAATCTTCGGTATTCCTCTGGATTCTTTCAAGGAGATCCCACCTTTCTTCAACACTCTTCTTCTAAAATACCCCACTAGAGGAGGCATCCAGCATCTCCTTATCCTGACGAGAAAGCCTGGCATAAAAATTTGTAAGTATGATTTCCTTGGGAAGCTTATGAATAGGGCATTTGAGCATTAGAGACTTCAATCTCCCCCAAGCTTGAGCAATGCTTTCTCCGTCACGAGACCTAAAGTTATAGATATAATTCCTGTCTCGATGAATTTCATGAAGAGGATAAAACTTAGTATAAAAGAGAGACATAAGCTCCTGCCAGTCCAGCAAGTGTGAGTTATCGAGAAGCCCATACCAATCTGAAGCTTTATCTATAAGTGATACGACAAACAATTTCCTCATGACAAACTCCCTCGATACACCTGCAAGCTTAAATAATGAACATAGTTGTGACAGATATAGCAAGTGTTCACCGGGATGTCTGTCTCCTGCGTAACGATTAGCTAAAACATAATCGATAATACTAGCTGGTATTTTATAAGGCACAATTTCAGTAGGGGGAGGATCAACCACCACAGCTGTGGGGCGTCTTCCCGCAAGCAACGATCCAATAATAGGGTTGTCCATAAGGATAAAGAGCAGCAATAGCAAAAAATAAATACAGAATTATAAAAACTTTCTTACCAGTTTCACTTTACCAATAGCGCTACGCTCCCCGGCAACGACGCCAGAAAACGGTACTTGATGACCCTCAACCGTAAGGGATCTATTGCAGCGTTTTCGATAAGTAAGAGTGTCGAACCCAATGAGGAGCAGAAGGTATTGATAAGCGATTCTGAGCAAGAAATTACTGCAAGCACTGAAAGATAACTTTTAGGGGTTTTCTCGGTATAAGCAACAGGAAAGTAAAATCAAATAATGTAAAAGATACTGAGAGTAACAAGTGGCCCAATCCTTTCTAAGCAAAGGAGAGGCCTAGCAACTGAACTTATAAAGACTAAAGCGTTCTTGAGGACACACGGGAGAGGTAGTCATGTGCTTTCGCCATATTCCGTATCGATACTATGTTATGTGTTGATAAGTGTTGAGTGGGTGGATCTATGCTAGTGCACTCTCTAGACTAAGATGAATGCACTCTTATGATTAAACACCTTGCAAGCATCCGCAAATACAAGATAGAATTTAAGGCAAAAGCCTAACCATAGCAATACGATCGAGGATCCATTATTCCCTTATGCAAAAGCGTGCGAACTGGGGTTCAGGTTTCTGTCACTCCGGCAACCCACCATAAGCATTCTTTGTACACAATGTATTCTCCTAGGTCCTTAATAAGACGAAGTGTTGGGTGTTCGACTCACACAACACCACTAGTAGAATGACAACACAACTTAAGTATCAAACAACACATATTACTTCAACATCATATGACTACTAACAACAAGACTTTCCCCATGTCCTCAAGAACTAAGGTAACTACTCACAGGACATAAAAGAGACCATGATCAGTGGGTATAAATATGTGATAAACAATCTGGACATAATAATATTTCTCCAACAAAACTCAATAGCATTCACCACAAAGTAGTAATCAACACCGATGGAGTAGAGAGGATAGGTAGTACGAGTTACAACACGAGTTGCGATGGTAAGATGAGATTTGGATGAAGATGGAGATGGTGCTGGTGTTGGGGATGATGTTGATGATGATCTCGATGATGCCCGTGACGATGGTGATGACGATGGCGACGATCTCCCCTTCCGGGAGGTGATCTCCCCGGCGGAATCTGCCCGCCAGGGATGCCCTTTTCTTCTCTGTAGGTTTCCGCCTCGAAGCGGCGGCGGAACTTCGTAAAAAAGTCTCGTGCCTAGGGTTTTTGGATCACGAAGAACATATATGCAAAAGGGGGCGACCAGAGGTGGGCCAGGGGCTCCAGGCCCCCCCCGGCGCGGCTAGGGGGGGCGCCCCCAGGCCGCCTGGGCACCCTGTGGCCCCCCTCTGACTCCCCTTTTGCGTGTCTTCGTGATTCGTCTGAAAAATACCTCCCGTCAATTTTCAGGTAATTTGGAGGTATTCTTCCTCAGCAACTCAGCATCCACTTTTTCCTGCTGAATCCTGCGTCTGCTGTTCCGGCATCGGAAAGTTGCAAACTGTGTAAAATAGACCAAAACAACATAAGAACATCATCATAATGTGAAATATATCAATGAATAAGGATAAATTATGATACAAAATAGTGATGCATTTTGGACGTATCACCGTGCGGCCTTCCCATGCCATCTAGGGACGGCGTCCGACGGGGGGCCGACGACCGCCGGCTCGCTAACTGGGATGATTGGGCCGCTCCCTGCAGGGCTTCAGCGGCCACTCCCTACCGTCCGCCCCCTGCTCATGAGGGCACCCATGACGGCCGCCGCGATGAGCGGCTCCCTCTGCCTGGCTCCTGGGGGGCGCGACGCCGGGAGGAGGCTGGGCGGCTGCATGAAGACGACCAATGACACAAAGATGAACTCCGCTCAGAGCTGGAGCGCCGGCCTACATACTCCGCCCCTAGCCCGCCCGGTCTGGAGGTAGGTCAGAACTCGCGCCAAGGCGCCCAAAGATCTGCGGATTCAGACGACCGTGCTTGGTATGGCTCCGTGGAGCCAGATTGTGCAGACTCGTGCATTGGCCCTTATCCGGGTCGCCGCGGTACACCCCCCGTAGCACCTCGGGGGAAGCTCCAAGTCCGGTTGGGTCATCGTTGAAGCGGAAGAATAAGAAGAAGAAGCGCTCGGGTGGGCTCGGTGGTCCTGCCATTGTGGACAGATCGGGGAGGTCGGCTGTTAGAGAGCCGGAGCAGGAGGCCACAGTGATTCCCCTGGCCAGAGCCGGTTGCGCCCGGACCCGTGAGGAGACGATGTGCATCAATTTTGGGTGTGCCGGTCACTTCCATTCGGAGTGCTTGGCACCCTCCCGGTGCCCTACCACTCTTGCCTACCTGGGGTATGGGGTGCGGGGGGGGGGGGGTAGCTTCTACTATGTGGACGCAACCTGGAGGACGAGCCCGACCGTCCGCATCTGGCGACGATCACCCTCGTCCCGGATCAACAGCCGCCGCCATCGGTTGTGGTTACAGCTGAGATCATACGGGCGGAGCTGTCAGCGTACATTGGCGATTACAGAGACAGTGCCTTTGATAACCCACAAGTGTTGGGGATCAGTTGTAGCCTCTTTCGATAAGTAAGAGTGTCGAACCCAACGAGGAGCTAAAGGTAGAACGAATATCCCCTCAATTTATATCGACCACCGATACAACTCTATGCACGCTTGTTGTTTACTTTACCTAGAACAAGTATGAAACTAGAAGTACTTTGTGGTTTTTGTGGGATAGGTTTGCAAAAATATAAAGAGCACGCAAATAAAACTAGGGGCTGTTAAGATAAAGAAGCAACTAAATTAGTTTTAGTAGAGAGATTTTTGTCACAAGAAAGTTATTTGTCCCTAGGCAATCGATAACTAGACTGGTAATCACTATTGCAATCTTATTTGAGGGAGAGGCATAAGCTAAAATACTTTCTCTTCTTGGATCATATGCACTTATGATTGGAACTCTAGCAAGCATCCGCAACTACTAAAGATCATTAAGTTAAAACCCAACCATAGCATTAAAGTATCAAGTCCTCTTATTCCCATACGCAAACAACCTACTTACTCGGGTCTATGCTTCTGTCACTCTCGCCACCCACCATAAGCAAATCATGAACATATTGCAAACCCTACAACGGGGATCCCTCACGCTTGCACGACACGCAGAGCACCATAGGACAGCACCAATAATAAAACATGCAACTCAAACCAATCACGATAATCAATTAATTAACCCATAGGACAAACGGATCTATTCAAACATCATAGGATAGCCATACATCATTGGGAAATAATATATAGCGTTGAGCACCATGTTTAAGTAGAGATTACAGCGGGTAGAAGAGGGGTTACACCACTGCATAGAGGGGGGAGAGTTGGTGATGACGGCGGTGAAGTTGTTGGTGTAGATTGCGGTGACGATGATGGCCCCGACGGCACTCCGGTGCCACCGGAAGCGAGGGGGAGAGAGCCCCCCTCCTTCTTCTTCTTCTTCCTTGACCTTCTCCCTAGATGGGAGAAGGGTTTCCCCTCTGGTCCATGGTCTCCATGGCGTGGGAGGGGCGATAGCCCCTCCGAGATTGGATCCGTCTCTCTGTCTCTCTCTGTTTCCGCGTTCCAGATTCTGGCCTTCCACCGTTTCTTAAATTTCTGGAGATCCGTAACTCCGATTGAGCTGATTTTTGGACACGGTTTTTATCCGGATATTAGATTTCTTGCTGCGAAAAAAGGGCATCAACCTCCTTACAGAGTGGCCACGAGGGCACAGGGCGCGCCTGCCCCCTGGGCACGCCCCTCACCCTCGTGGGCCACCCGAGTATCGTCTCACGTTGGTTATGCTTCCCAAAATTCACATATGTTCCAAAAAAAATCTCCGTCCGTTTTTATCCCGTTTGGACTCCGTTTGATATGGAAATTTTGCGAAACAAAAAACATGCAACAAACAGGAACTGGCACTGGGCACTGGATCAATATGTTAGTCCCAAAAAATAGTATAAAAGGTTACCAAAAGTATATGAAAGTTGTAGAATATTGGCATGGAACAATGAAAAATTGTAGATACGACGGAGACGTATCAGCATCCCCAAGCTTAATTCCTACTCATCCTCGAGTAGGTAAATGTTAAAAAAGTTAATTTTTGATGTGTAATGCTACCTAGCATAATCTTGATTATGTAATCTAATCTTGGCATGAATATTAAGACATGAGTGATTCAAAGCAATAGTCTCATTTGACATTAAGACAATAATACTTCAAGCATACTAATAAACCAATCATGTCTTTTCAAAATAACATGGCCAAATAAAGTTATCCCTACAAAATCATATGGTCTGGCTATGCTCCATCTTCACCACACAAAGTATTTAAATCATGCACAACCCCAGTTTTAGCCATGCAATTGTTTCGTACTTTAGTATTCTCAAACTTTTTCAACTTTCACGCAATACATGAGCGTGAGCTATGGACATAGCACTATGGGTGGAATAGAAGGTGGTGATAGACAAAAGGAGGGAGAAAGTCTCACATCAACTAGGCAAATCAATGGACTATGGAGATGTCCATCAATCGATATCAATGTGCGTGAGTAAGGATTGCCATGTAATGGATGCACTAGAGCTATAAGTGTATGAAAGCTCAAAAAGAAAACTAGTGGGTGTGCATCAACTTGCTTGCTCATGAAGACCTACGACATTTGAGGAAGCCCGTCGTTGGAATATACAAGCCAAGTTCTATAATAAAAATTCCCACTAGTATATAAAAGTGACAACATAGGAGACTCGCTATCATGAAGAACATGGTGCTATGATGAAGCACAAGTGTGGTAAAAGGATAGTAACATTGTCCCTTCTCTCTTTTCTCTCATTTTTTTGGAGGGGCTTTTCTCTTTTTTTTAGCCCCCCTCTTTTTTGGGCCATCTTTTTTTATTTGGCCTTTTTTTGTTTCCACGCACGGGACAATGCTCTAATAATGAAGATCATCACACTTTTATTTACTTACAACTTGAAGCTAGAACAAAATATGACTCTATGTGAATGCCTCCGGCGGTGTACCGGGATGTGCAATGATCTAGCGTAGCAATGACATCAAAAAACGGACAAGCCATGAAAACATCATGCTAGCTATCTTACGATCATGCAAGGAAATATGACAATGATGGTGCGTGTCATAATAAATGGAATGGTGGAGTTACATGGCAATATATCTCGGAATGGCTATGGAAATGCCATAATAGGTAGGTATGGTGACTGTTTTGAGGAAGGTATATGGTGGGTGTATTGTACCGGCGAAAGTTGCGCGGTACAAGAGAGGCTAGCAATGGTGGAAGGGTGAGAGTGTGTATAATAGATGGACTCAACATTAGTCATAAAGAACTAACATACTTATTGCAAAAATTTATTAGCCATCGAAACAAAGTACTACACGCATGCTCCTAGGGGAAGGGTTGGTAGGAGTTAACCATCGCGCGATCCCGACCTCCACACAAAGGATGGCAATCAAGAAATAAATCATGCTCCGACTTCGTCACATAACGGTTCACCTTACGTGCATGCTTTGGGAATCACAAACCTCAACACAAGTATTTCTACAATCCACAACTACCCATTAGCATGACTCTAATATCACCATCTTTATATCACAAAACTATTGCAAGGAATCAAACATATCATATTCAACGATCTACAAGTTTATGTAGGATTTTATGACTAACCATGTGAATGTCCAATTCCTGTCAACTCTCTAAATAGATAAAAGTGAAGAAAGAGAGTTTAAATTGTTTCTACAAAAGATATGCCCACGCTCTAGCAAATATAAGTGAAGCAAACGAGCATTCTACAAATGGCAGTTTTCTATGTGAAGAGAAACAGGCAATCCAAACTTCAAATGATATAAGTGAAGTGCAAAGAGCATTCTATAAATCAACCAAGAACTAACTCATACCAACATGGTGCATTTATTAAAAGAAAAGAGAAAGCACACGACGCTCCAAGAGTTTACGCATATCATGTGAACGAAACGAATCCGAAAACATACCGATACTTGTTGAAGAAAGATGGGATGCCTTCCGGGGCATCCCCAAGCTTAGACGCTTGAGTCTCCTTGAATATTTACTTGGGGTGCCCCGGGCATCCCCAAGCTTGAGCTCTTGCCTCTCCTCGTTCTTCTCATATCGAGACCTTCTCGATCTTCGAACACTTCATCCACACAAAACTTAACCAAACTTTTAGTGGCGGGGTTAGTGCATATGATCAATGAAATACCATTATGTACTGCTCTAACATTATTGTATAATTATAAATAAACATTACCCATAGTATGCTATCACAATTCTATGGCCCCAAGTCAAGGAGGCTTCAACAAGAATTCAACCATATGCAAATAATGAAGCTATAACATCAATCTGTGAAAACATGACAGTCTGTAGTAATCTGAACATCAACCATACTTCTGTAACCCTAAAAATTATGGAAAATTAGAAAAAAAAATCAAAAATTTGTATAGCAAGACTTTGCAAAAAGTTTCAAATTCTTTTGACATTCTAGTAAAAATGTAAAATCGTGCACTACAACCAAAGTTTCTGTTTTTTGCACCGCACAAACCAACAAGCAACTTAATCATCCTAAAGGAAACTCTTGGCACATTATTTTTATAATACAATGGAATTGTACAAGGGGATAATTATTTTTATTGAAAAGTTTCTGTAATCAAGGTTCACAAAGTTTCCATGGGCATGCACAAAGTTCAAGGCTAGTTCCCACTTTAACCATGCTCGTCTTTCTCACTTTCGCTTTTCTTTTTGAAAAAGTTTTAGGTTCCCCTCTTCATTTTTCTTATTTTTAAACTTTATAAATGCACTCAACAGAAATAAATGACTCTCTAAAACTTCCGGGTTGTCTCCCTGGAAGCGCTTTCTTTAAAGCCATTAAGCTAGGCATATAGTGGTCAAGTAATGGATCCACCCGGATCCCAAGGTATATCAAAGCCAATTTTAATTAACAATGATTTGACATTTAGTAGTGAGCATAAAGTGATATGTGTCATGCAAAAGCGAAGTCTAACTCTCTTCCTATGCATAGGCATGTCATACAAAAACAATTCATGCACATCAAGTAAAGGCCAATGCATAGTATAAGCAGTTTCTTGCAATTTTATCATGTTGGAAACATAGAGAGGAAGAGATGTAGTTCCTCTCTCATAATAATTTCAAGTAGGAGTAGCAAGCACATGCATATTATACTCATCAAAATCATCATGTGTAACGGAAAAAGGCAACCCATCAATATAATCCTTAATAAGTGCAAACTTCTCCGATATAGTGTAGTTTGGAGAATTCTCAAAAATATAATAGGACTATCATGTGTGGGTGCAATAGAAACTATCTCATGTTTAACATAAGGAACTATATCAAGTCCATCTCCATAGGCATAATTCATATTGGCATCTTGGCCACAAGCATAGCAAGCATCATCAAAACGGGATATTTCAAAAGAATCAACGGGGTCATAACAATCATCATAGCATTCATCCTTCGGTAAGCACAAAGGGAAATAAAACAATGTATGTGATAAAGAGTTACTCTCATTAGTAGGTGGGCACGGGTGATCAATTCGCTCTTCCTCCTTTTGTTCTTCGCTCTCCTCCTCATCTTTTTCATCCAATGAGCTCACAATGTCATTAACTTCTTTTTCCATAGACCCCTGCAAAATATTAATCTCTTCTTGGATAGCGGAGGAGTCCTCAATATATGGTTTAATATAAGGATTAGAAGCATAATTATCATAGCAATATTTAAGTATGGCCAAATTTTCAGATTTGTAGATAGTAGTATCACATTCTTCAATAAAGGAATCAATTTCACAAGTACCCCTAAAAGCAACAAATTCTTCAATTTGTTGAACATCATAATAATCATAAACACCCTTAGTATACGAAGATACGATTCCATCATCAATAAACTTACAGGTAAGGAAGGTGTTTCTTAGGTTCTTTAGAACAACGAGTACAATCATGTATTTCACATAAATTCCAAGTATAGCACTGCAAACGATGAATTTGATCCAGTAAAAGTTTCCCTTTTTCAGATATGCGGTGTCGCACATAACAAGCATGCTCATCTAAAGATTTTCCCTCAACTAAGATAGTTGGGGTTTCAGCCCGAGCACATAGGGATCGAAGATGATCCAAGTAATAAGCTTCAGTAGTGTGATAGATTTTGAGTGGTTCTTCAACCATTGGTTCAGTAGGTACCACTATTTTTTTGGTCTTTTGCGTTTCCTACCCATAACTAAAGATAGAAAACAACTTAGAGCAGCAAATAAAATCTACTTAGTGATAAAGCAAACAAGCACACACGAGAATATTCACCCCACGCTATTGCTCCCCGGCAACGGCGCCAGAAAAAGGTCTTGATAACCCACAAGTGTAGGGGATCAGTTGTAGCCTCTTTCGATAAGTAAGAGTGTCGAACCCAACGAGGAGCTAAAGGTAGAGCAAATATTCCCTCAAGTTATATCGACCACCGATACAACTTTACGCACGCTTGATGTTTACTTTACCTAGAACAAGTATGAAACTAGAAGTACTTTGTGGTTTTTGTGGGATAGGTTTGCAAGAATATAAAGAGCACACAAATAAAACTAGGGGCTGTTAAGATAAAGAAGCAACTAAATTAGTTTTAGTAGAGAAATTTTTGCCACAAGAAAGTTATTTGTCCCTAGGCAATCGATAACTAGACCGGTAATCACTATTGCAATCTTATTTGAGGGAGAGGCATAAGCTAACATACTTTCTCTTCTTAGATCATATGCACTTATGATTGGAACTCTAGCAAGCATCCACAACTACTAAAGATCATTAAGGTAAAACCCAACCATAACATTAAAGTATCAAGTCCTCTTATTCCCATACGCAAACCACCTACTTACCCGGGTTTGTGCTTCTGTCACTCACGCCACCCACCATAAGCAAATCATGAACATACTGCAAACCCTACAACAGGGATCCCTCACGCTCGCGCGACACGGAGAGCACCATAGGACAGCACCAATAATAAAACATGCAGCTCAAACCAACCACGATCATCAATTAACCCATAGGACAAAACAGATCTACTCAAACATCATAGGATAGCCATACATCATTGGGAAATAATATATAGCGTTGAGCACCATATTTAAGTAGAGATTACAACGGGTAGAAGAGGAGTTACACCGCTACACAGAGGGGGGAAGAGTTGATGATGACGGCGGTGAAGTTGTTGGTGTAGATTGCGGTGACGATGATGACCCCGGCGGCACTCCGATGCCATCGGAAGCGAGGGGGAGAGAGCTCCCCTCCTTCTTCTTCTTCCTTGACCTTCTCCCTAGATGGGAGAAGGGTTCCCCTCTGGTCCATGGTCTCCATGGAGTGGGAGGGGCGAGAGCCCCTCCGAGATTGGATCTGTCTCTGTCTCTCTCTGTTTCTGCGTTCCAGATTCTGGCCTTCCACCGTTTCTTAAATCCCCGGAGATCCGTAGCTCCGATTAGGCTGATTTTTGGACACGATTTTTATCCGGATATTAGCTTTCTTGCGGCGAAAGAAGGGCATCAACCGCGTTATGGAGTGGCCACGAGGGCCTAGGGCGCATCCCTCACCCTCGTGGGCGACCCCGGGCATCGTCTCACGTTGGTTCTGCTTCCCAAAATTTACATATATTCCAAAAAAAAATCTCCATCCGTTTTTATCCCGTTTGGAATCCGTTTGATATGGATTTTGATATGGATATTCTGCGAAACAAAAAACATGCAAGAAACAGGAACTGGCACTGGGCACTGGATCAATATGTTAGTCCCAAAAAATAGTATAAAAAATTGCCAAAAGTATATGATAGTTGTAGAATATTGGCATGGAACAATCAAAAATTATAGATACGACGGAGACGTATCAACCTTCTCTTGGGAAGTCACTGAGACAGCGCCGATGGTCTTCTCGGCACCCTTCCCTTCTGCTGAGATGCTCAATGTCTCCACCCACAACCACGTCAAGTGCCCCATCGACAAGTTCATGATCTCGATCCAGAAAGCTGATGCTGAGCCGGACACGATGCCCCCCCTTGCCCAGGTGTGGATGCTCATCTACGGACTCCCAAGTGGGGGCAAGCGCAAGCACATTCTCAAAGCCATCTCGGAGCCGGTGGGCAAGATTCTGACGGTCGATCTAAATTCCTTAGAGGGAGATGGCCCGGCGCGCGTTGAGCTCCTTTGTTAGGATCCAGCTGATGTGGACGACCTGTCCCTGATCTTCTACTTCGGAGATAACAAGGGCAGGTGTATCACCTACGAGATCGACCAAGATGCATCGGAGGGGCGGCCGGAGGACACGCCGCCAGCACCGCCGCCGGCCCCACCCATGGAAGGGCAGGACAGCATGGATAGCCAGTTTAAGGACAACTCCGTAGAGTCAGGGGGTGGGCTTCCGCCCCTGGCGTCAACTAAGAGCCGTCGAGTGCCGGCTTCGGCCAACACGGAGGGCGCTGGACTATCGAGTGGATCCACCCTCACCCTTGCTGCTGTATTGGCATCTTCGTTTGTTCCTGAGCTGGAAGAGGATACCCTGACTGCTGGACTGGATGTTCGCCCGCCGTCCTCGCCGCGCTCTCCTGGGTTGGTGTGCTACTCTCACTCGCCTGGGACCCCACCTTCCCTAGCCTTGGGGTCTCCGGCGATGGTACCTGCAATGCCACCTCCATCGGGCGTGGGGTTGGGATGGCCGGCACCGACTCCCCCGTGGCCAGCCCCAGTAACCAACATGTACCCTCACCGGCGGTGGCGCCCAGACAGAGCGCGCTTCTCTGCCGGTCTCGGACTCTCCCGGACGGTCGGGTTTTGACGATCCTGGAGAAGATGGCCATGTGTGTGGCGGCACTTGATCTCACTCCAGGTACGACACCCCAACCTTCGGTCCTTCCTGTTCTGGTTCTCGTTTTGTGGTCCTTGATTCGGATCTCGCTCGCACATCTCGACGACGTTGCTTCGGATTGTGACATTGTATTTCGAGGTGAGAAGGGCCCTCGACTTTAGAAGATCTCGACCATTTGTGCCAAGGAGAAGTTGGGGTGCTTGCAGAGGCCGGTGCTCGTGCTGAGCAAGGGGTTGTGGACGCCTCGGTTACCACTGACTCTGGGAATCGAGAGCCCGTGGTTGAGTCGGGGCCAAGCCGCGTGGGGTGGCTACCGCTACCCTTGGGCGTCCTACAGAGGGGAGGGCGCTCAGGGGTAGGCCGCCCACACGCCTCCACCCCACCGAGCAGCTAATGCCGGTGCGTGGAGTTAGTGTTGGCCTTCCCGCTCAGGAAGCCGAGTCTATGGATGCCCCTACTAGGAGGGGGCGCCGCGGCCGCTCGGCCAAGCAGCCCCCTGTCCCGCAAGTGGCGGCCGGGCTAGTTCCGCCCCACCCGAGGGGCCTATTAGTCCAATCGTGGTTCCGACATGAAGCTCATATATTGAAACATGCGGGGTCGGGCACTTGGGGTATAGGCGTCAGTTGATAGATTACATCAGGCAGGAGGAGATCAATATTGTAGGTTTGCAGGAGACGATCCGCCAGGACTTCTCCATCCGGGAACTACAGGGGCTGTCCCGATGCTTGTTTGCCTGGGAGTGGCTGCCCACGGTTGGGCTATCTGGGGACATCCTACTGGTGTCCGGGTGGATTTGTTCTCGGTTGAAGACATGGACAAAGGGGAATTCTTCAGGAACCTCAGCTCGGAGGTGATTACCGTCTATAGCCCGGCTGATCACGGGCGGTCAGCGGACTTCCAGGCCGAGATGATGGACAAGGTGGAATGCTGCAGCACACCGGTGGTGGTGACAGAAGACTTTAACCTTATTAGACAGGAAGTTGACAAGAGTTCCACTAATATAGATCGTTTGCATATGCGTTCGTTCAACGATTTCATTGCTGATTTGGCTCTACGCGAGATTTCCCGTGTTGGGCCCAATTTCACGTGGACTAATAAGTAGGTGGACCCTATCTGGAGTGTGCTTGATAGGGTCCTAGTGTCTGTCCAGTGGGAACTCATGTTCCCTCTGCGCTCGCTTAGGGCGGTCATGCGGATCAGCTCAGATCATGCCCCCCATATGTTCTCCTCAGGGGAAGAGTCACCACCGCGGGAGAGACGCTTCCACTTCGAACCATTGTGGTTGTTGCAGCTAGGGTTCGTTGAGTTGGTGGCGGACCGATGGGTAGAAGCCATGGCCACTCCGACACGCTCTTTCTGCACTACGAACATATGTCACCACTGCACTAAGGTCACCCGCCAATTCGTGAGGGGGTGGGGGCCAACTTAGCGGCGGACATCAGGGCCCGGAAAGGGGCTTTGTTGGATCAGATTAAGGCTCTAGATGTGGTGGTTGATTCGACCCGTCTGTCGGCCGATGAGTGGCTCCGATGGTATACCATTCAATCTTCACTGATGGAGAGTTTCAAGGGATAAGAGCTATTCTGGCAACGCCGAGGGGACCAGAAGTGGCTCCTCCAGTGCGATGAAAATACGGCGCACTTTCTGGCGATTGTCAGTGGTGTCGTAAAAAATGTTCTATTATGTGTCTCTGGGTCGGTGACAACCTCCTGGAGCACCCGGATGACATTAGATTCCACATCTACTCCTTCTTTAATGAGCTCTTTACGGCGGTACCCTGTGGTGGGGTATCTTTGGCGGAGGACTTCTGGTCGGCTGCGGACAGAGTCTCTGACATTGAGAATGCGGAATTGACTCTCCTATTCACGCTGGAAGAGGTGGGTAGGGCTATCGCCTCTATGAAGGTGGGGTTGGCCCCGGGGCCAGATGGCTTGCCTGTGGCCTTCTTCTAGAAATTCGGGAATGTCCTCAAGCCGGTGATCATGCCGATGTTCCATGAATTTTACATTGGGACATTCAACATGTCCCGAATATGTTATGGTGTCATTGCCCTGATCTCCGAAGTAGTGGAGCTACGGATATTCGACACTTTAGACCTATCACGGTGATCAATGTTTTAGAACGCATCTTCGCGAAAGTTTGCGTGACTCGTCTAGCCCCTATCGCAAAGCGGCTAGATCACCTTCTCCAGATGGCCTTTCTGAAGTGGCGAAGGATCCATGATGAGATCCTGGCCCTTCACGAGATTATCCATGAGGTGAGGGCATGTGGCCATAAGGCCGTCTTCCTCAAGTTGGACTTCCAAAAGGCTTATGACAGGCTGGATTGGTCCTTCTTGCGATCAGTGCTCTAGCGTAGAGGCTTCGATGACTGATGGTGCTCTCGGATCATGCAGCTGGTTAGGTCTGGTAAGACGGCGATTAATATTAATGGTGAGATGGGACCCTTCTTTACGTCACCGACACCGACGCGGTGGCGCTGAGGGTGCGGCTGGACCTTCCTGGAGGGCGTCGGGGCTACCCTTCCTCTCTCCTCGCCGCATACCGGGGGAAACCCTTGGCAGCAGCGTCGTCATCGTCACGTCCCTTCTTGGAGGTGTTGATTGGTACCAGCGCCTCGGAGTCTCGAAGCTTGGTGGGCGATCTCCGGTGGTCGCAGCGGTCGAGAGGCTTCTACGTTTTTTGTCTATCCGCCGTTGTCGGCATATTTTTCTCTTGTATTTTCTCTTTCATTTCTTTTGGGAGTGACTATGCTGCTTCTACCCCAGCACCATTCGTTGGTTACCTTGGTTGGTTGCTTTGTAACACAAAGCGGGGGAACCCTTTTTCAGTAGAAATTTGCAATTCATTGTTCTCTTTCTCCATTTTCTGCTTTTCTAACATCGCCCCCTGTGTTGCATCTCCTTCTCTATCTTTGATGAACCAATATGTTCCTGCTGTTTCTCTCCGCCCCCACACCGATGGGTAGCCTCTCCCGCTAATCTCTCCTTGCCTTTCCCCAAATCGACGGAGTCTCTCACCTTCATCTGGATGGAAAATTAGTTCTAGGTCTTCTCCCAATCCCAATCCCCCTCCTCGACATCAAGATCTAGGTATCCAATCGACCACCGCTGGCAGCCTTGCGCCGGGCCGCCTCGCTGGCTGCTTGCTGGTTGGGGGCTTGGCATGCTGCTTCTGTTGGGTTTAGTCCCACATCAGTTGTGGGAGGAGACATAACACGATTTATAAGGGTGAGTGTGTCCCGTCCTAACAGGCTAGTCTTTTGGGGGGAGAGGGCCCAAGGCCTCTCATAAGTCGGTGTTGCTCTCCGGTTGGGTCTGGTTGGCTCATGTGGGTCGGAACGCTGGTGCTAGCGGATCTGGGATTGCGTAACAATTGATATCAGAGCTCAGGTCCCCTCCTAACAAGCTAGTCTTTTGGGAGGAGAGGGCCCAAGGCCTCTCATAAGTCAGTGTTGCTCTCCGGTTGGGTCTGATTGACGCATGTGGGTCGGAACGCTGGTGCTAGCGGATCCAGGATTGCGTAACAGCTTCTCCTGATCTATGGAGGCGGAGCAGCTCGCTCGCTTCTGCTGGCCGCTGCACCTGCACCATTGCACTGCTGCGCGCAAGGCGGCACAGCTGGTCTGCTACTGTGCTACAGTCTGCACAAGGAGAAAAAGACTGAAGGAGCAAGCAACTAAGCAAGGTCTGGGGTGTAAAATTTACAGAAGTACAAGTAACAACAATCTTAACCCATATTTATTGCCATGTAAAATTTACAGAACAATATTCGGCATCCATGTTCTCATTTAGAGAAGTAACAACGATCTTTGCATTTTTATTTTAGGTAACAACGATGAAACACCAGACCATGCAGTCTTTTTTTAGAATAAAGAGAGGTGAAGAAAGTGTCAGACAAGAACAACCATCAACTCACACTGCTCCCAATTCTCTAGCATTTGTGGAACTGGTAAATCAAAGCCAAGAGCAAGATGAAGATGAATTTGAAGATTGGAGCCAATATGAAGGAAAAAATGGAATATAACCCAGATAAGCAAGAGGAACCTATCATTTATGTTTTTTTTTTAGAATCACCGGGGGAGGAGTTCCTCCACCTGAATATATTACTCAAAGTGGCCAAATGCCAGAGGAGTGATCCAGTTTATAAGGAAAACCGGATCGAAAACCTGAACAAATTGACCCGTTTATAAGGAAAACCGGGCCGAAAACCGTACAAGGCGCGACCAAGCTAGTAGGCGTAAGACCATCACCACGAGAGACGCAAGTAGATGTGGGGTGTCGTCGATAGATCACAATACCAGGACTTTGCAAACAGCCGAACGCATCGGCGAGCATACCAGCCCCCATGGCACAACTCAGGAGCATCCACAATCAACGAGTGTCATCCCAGACACGAACCTTGACTGGGGCTCCACCACAGGAAATCAGAATGATTAGCAAGTTTGAAAGGCATCTTGCGCCAACCTTGAGCAAAGATGAGCCGAGACAACACCAGGAGCACGAAGCTCGCCGCAACACAATGGCAACCATGAGAGGATCTTGAGCAACCATTACCAACCTGAGCTGCACGAGAACACCACCACTGTAGACGAAGAGCTCCAATCAACCGAGACCATCCATGGTGCCTCAAGGCTATTGGTGCAGCCGAAGGGCAATGAGCGACTGAGTCCACACCCGAACGAAGAATCACACGCAGCCGAGGCTACATCACAACAGCGGCACCGCCGGCGAAGCCGAAGGGCATCAAGGAGCCGAGTCTACACCCGGATCGCTTCACCGTGCACACCAGCGCAAGCCGGCCGCGCCACCATTAGTCCACCACCACATCGCACACCACCGTCGACCCCAGTCGACCGCACAAACACACCCCCAGACAGCCAGAGGACCGCCGCCGAACCCCAAAGAACACCACCAAATAGCCACCGTCGACCCCAAGCGACCGCACGACCACCACCACCATCTCCGCAGCGAGCAACACACGCACAACAACTATGCAAACCCCAAGATGATGCCTTCAAGAAGGGCTGCGACGCTGGTTGCGCCACCATCATCCATACCAGGAGAACCTGGACTAGGGGTTTCCCCCGGGGAGCCGGCAAAGAGGGTAAAACAACATGACAACGATGTCTCCAAGAAGATTAGCGGCGCCCACAGGCGTCGCCATCGTCGGCTCCAGATGGAGCAAGGCTTTCGCCACAGTTGATCTGACAACCTCTCGACGGACCGGTTGAGTGACAAGGGTTGCTCACCTGCACCACCATGAAGGGCCATTGCAGCTCCGCCACCGCCACACATAGCCAGATCTAGACCACTGCATCGAGTTCATCCATTGACGAGGAAGCACCACGAGCCGCCGCAGCCAGCCGCACCTCACGGCAACCACCAACGACGAAACTTCAGCACTAGACGCCAGATCCAGCAGGGGTCGTCGGGACGCAGGGCCACCGGACACAGCGCGAGCCGCCGTGCCTTGCCGAGCACCATGCCGACAAAGAGCAGAGGAACGCTGCCCGAGGCCAAAAACCACCATGGTTTCGAGCTGCAACCATACATCAGACGCGCTGAGACTCACCACGTGCACCATTGTGTGCCCGCCGGAGACCAGATCCGATGCACATAAGGCAAGAAGCCGTCCTTCCACGCCGAACCCTCCGTCCGCTGCACACAGCCAAAGCTCCCAGCAGCGAGCCGCCACCTCGCTGCCGAGCAGCGGCCACCACCGCACCTTAAGGCGCCAGAATGGAGGCACCGCGTCTGGATCCCAGACCCATCTGGTCGGAGAGAACCAAGGCCAGCCCCGGCCGCACGCAGCAAGACCCAGCAGCCACCAGCCCCGCGGCGGCGCCCGTGGCAGGCCGCGAACGGATCCAGACGCGCTGGCCAGATCCGCCGACGGGACGCAGCTACCACTCCCGCACCATCCACCATGGGACCTGAAGATGCGCGGGTCCGGCGCATCCGCGTCGGTCGCCGTCGGCCACGCATCCAGTAGGGCCGCAGCCCGCTCATCCCCTCCGCCGCGAACGGCGCATCTTGTCCCGCGCCCATCGGGCGCCCCAGCGTCCACCGCGGGTCTCCCCACGCCACCTTCGGAGACGGGGGGCCGCCGCCACCGTGGCCAAGCCAGCGGCAGCGGCGGAGAGGAGGGCGCCGACGGGTGGGAGAGCGGCGGCTGCTGTGTTGTCTCCCCCGAGTCGCCCGGAGGGAGCGATGCGGGGGTCTCCAGATATGACCGCGGCCGAGACAAAGAAAAAGATGGAAGAAGCAAACAAAGAGATGCACAGCCACCTATCATTTATGTGAACACGACATATTATAAGATGCCTTAATGTTACCATGTACTCCCTCCGTCCGGAAATACTTGTCATCAAAATGAATAAAAGGGGATGTATCTAGATGTATTTTAGTTCTAGATACATCCATTCTCGTCCATTTTGATGACAAGTATTTTCGGACGGAGGGAGTATTTATGTGAACAAGATATATCTGTAAGATGCATCTTTTGTTTCAATTTATGTGGCGAGTCGTACTTTTTTTCATGCATATTTTACTTTTAGTTTGAAACTGACCCCCCTCTCTCTAGTTGCTTTCCACGCTCCTCTAGAACTCTGTCCCACATCAGTTTCACTGTTTCTGTTTCTTCTTTGCATTTCTGTCCTCGGATCTTTTATCCAAAGCTGTGTACTGCTCCAATGCTACTAACACTCCATCCTTCAGATATCCTTCTTGCTCAGCAATCACCTCCATATCAAAATATATGTGATATATATAGGGATCTTTCACAATCTCTACTACTTCAGGAATTCTTTTAGGATTCTTCACGCCCACCTTCACTCTCACCACACCAGTCTGACTTTCTGTACTCTTCCATGTCTACATCCTGCACAGTGCTCAGCAAAGATGCAATTTCCTCAAAACAATCCCTATGCAGCAGAGATTCTGGTATCCCGTAAATTCTTACCCACACAGAAAACAATTCAAACTTAGCCATAGAAGCTGAATTCCACTGAACAACTTTCACACTCACATTGGTTCCCTTCAGCCCAAACTAAGGATATTCAGTCATTTACAGTAGGAGGAGGGAAGGGAGGATCAACGGTGACCTCGTATCTCAGTCCTTCAGCCGGGCCTGGAATATGCGCATTGGCTTGGCAACCTGAAAGACTGTTTGCCTGAAAGAGAACAGGGAACAAAGATAGTGCAGTATCATTCAGAAAGAGGCTCATGCCCCCTGTGTGTATTATGTTGGTCATTATCTGAAGCAAAAGTTACTGCGCTGTTAAATTCGTGTGCTCAGTAGGAACATAGCAGATCGAGGTTTGAGTTTGATTGTAGCTCCACTTGCAACGATCTTTTGCAAATCAAGCACTATTGCTGCGCATTATCATGTCCAAATATTTGTAAGAAGCCGGTTTAATTAGGCCATTAGCAAAAAATTTAAAAACCAAGCATACTATTGCTGCGCATTATCATGCTCAAATCTTTGTATGGAGCCGGTTTAATTAGACCCTAAAGCAAAAGTAAAAACGTCTCTGCATGATGGCCACCGAAGATTTGAGCAGATCACGGTTTGAGTTTGACTGTAGCTCCTCTTGCAACGATCTTTTGCAAATCAAGCACTATTGCTGCGCATTATCATGTTCAAATCTTCGTAAGAAGCCGATTTCATTAGGCCCAACGCAAAAACTTAAAAACCAAGCATACTATCGCTGCGCATTATCATGCTCAAATCTTTGTAAGGAGCCGGTTTAATTAGGCCCTAAAGCAAAAGTAAAAACGTTTTGCGGTGAGCGTGGATCGAACACGCGACCTTCAGATCTTCAGTCTGACGCTCTCCCAACTGAGCTATCCCCGCTGAACGAAATTTTTATCTCAGAAAAAGAATGTTTTTACTACTCGGAAGTAACTTTTACCCTGTATGTATGATCAAACGGCTACCTCCGCAGAAATAAAAGGGAGCAGCACTGAAAATTCAACTGGAAGTTGTGGGTCCCCATAAGTTCAAAATGTTTGTGGGGCGCCTCCTTGCTCACGAAAGTTTGGCAAACAGGACGAAGATTCAGAGGTTGGGGGTGGAACTGATAGTGCCTCCCAGCTGAGGTCTCTTATCTTGTGTGGGAGTGGTGGGATGTCAGGAAGAAAGCCAACACAGGGGAGTTTTTTTTTTTTTTTGAGGGGAGCCAGTTTCTAGTCCTCAGAGATGATTTTGCTGCTGCTGGCGTGGGAACATCTGTGCACCTGAGAGATTTACTTCATTCTGAAGCAGTGGCGTGCCTTGCTGCTATCGATGGGGCTATCAGACTTGGCGCAAACCGAATTATTTTCGAGAGTCTGATGGACCCAATCTTGTGAAAGCACTGAACAACAAGGCGTTTGATATGGCAACGATCGGCGTGCTGGTGAAGGAAGCTTGGAACTTATGTGTTTTAAATTTTGAGTCTTTTAAGTTCTCTTTTAGTAGCCGCGTATGTAACACCGTAGCCCATGAACTTGCCCAGGTCGGGGTTGAAAATGAGTCCCAAGATTGCTTTTGGGTGGATGATGCCCCTAGCAGTATTGTAAACTTGTTAGCCAACGATGTTGATGTGCCTGATTGAACAAACTGCAGAAATCTATGGCCCTCACATTCCTCAAAGGGCGCGCAGTCACCTGTTGCGCCGTTGAATTCGGCCCTTGAGTGCCATGGCACAAACTGCAGGAAAAGGAGCAAGTAAAAAAGAATTAAAATTGTTGAGTATAATATTTATTAGGAAAGCTAGGATAGCGTAGGATATTATTCTATCTTGCCTTGTACTTCAAGATGACCATGTACTTCTATATATATATATATGCCCATGAGGCTCAAGCAATACATCAATAATTCCATCAAACATCTCTCTTCCTTTTAACATGGTATCAGTCTAATCGATCCTAAACTCGAGCCACTGACGCTTCTGCACCCGCGCGCCGCCCCCGGCCTCGTCGGCCTTCATGACCGCCGCCGAGGGCCGCGCCGCCCGTGCCTAGGATTCGTCCGCTGGTTGTGTTGACCGCTACCCTAAAGAGTCTTTTTCCGAGCCCTTGCTTCGGGTTTACCTTTTGGTTTTCCGATCCAAGATCGGTGTTTACTTTTTGGTTTTGATCGGCGTTTACTTTTTGGTTTTCCGATCTAAGATCGGTTTGCATCGCCCACCGCCGCCGTCAACATCCGCGCGCCTCTAGTTCGACACCGGCGCCACTGGTCGGCTACTTCACCGACCCGGCGGCCCCGCGCGACAGGTGGCCCCTCAAGGCCGTCGTCCGCACGCCGGCACGCCCGTCGCCCTGCGCTGGCCGTCACCGCCCTGCTCCGACCGGGACACCTGCATCGCCCCTAGCCAGCGGCCTCGCGCCATGCGGCGGCCAATCATAGCCGCCGCTTGCGCGCCGGCACGCCAATCGATCCACGCCACCCGCCTCCGCCGCATCTACACGGCGGCCCTGCGGGTTGCCTCGCCGGCCACGTCCTCGGCTGTGTCGAGCCGGCTACGTGACGCTCGTCGGCTGCCTCATGTCGGGCGCCGCTGCTACGCTGGTCGCTCGGGCCTCGCTGCCCGAGCGCCGACGCTGACGCACTCATCCGCACAATGTCCCACGCCGTCTGTCATCACCGGCTTCATCTCGGACTCCGCCGCCACCCCACCTCCACCGAGTGGCGTCCCCGACCTCGCGCGCGATCGGATTGATCACCCGCCCGCCGCCGCGATCCGCCTCATCAACGCCGTGCGACCGACCTGGCCCGTCGGTTGCGCGCACCTCCGCAGGCCCTGTGAAGACCGTCCCGAGTACAGCGCGCCCCTCAACCGATCGAGCAACGGGCTGCCGCCGCGTCGCCTCGTCGGGCCGCAGAGCCGCCGCCCCGTGGTTCTTCTCCCGGCTGCACCGACCTGCGTTACCGCTACGCCGCCCCTTCGAGCCGTAGTGCCGCGGCCCGCGGTCCCCCGCCGTCCCGAGGCCGTCCCGTGGCTGCACCAACCATCGCGCCGCCGCTGCGTCGCATCGTCGGGCCGTAGCGAGCGTGTCACGTGGTCCATGCCGCCGTCCCGAGGCCGTCCCCGCGGTTGCACATACCCGCGCTCCGCCGCTGCGCCGCTCCTTCGGGCCGTAGCGCCGTGGCCCGCGGTCCCCGCCGCAGCCCCGAGGTCTTCCGTCGTCACACCGACCTATAAGCCGCCGCGGTCCACTATGCCGTCCCCGCACGTCGACTTCCCGTGGTATGCGCCGCACCGTCTCCCTGGGCGCGGGAATGCCACCGTCCGCGCCGGTCTTCGTCACGCTGTCGAGTTCCTCGCCTACTTCGAGCATCGCCGCCGCTCGTCCACCTCCTTCGTCTTCGTCCTGCATCGTCTCGTCGCCAGCATCGCCGTCATTTACCCCGACCACTTCGTCTACTCCAACAACCGCGGGCGACATCGGCCCCGCGCCGATTGACGCCGCAACTGTCGTCGAGTCCTTCTCAGTTAGCCTCTCCGACTTCTTCGACAAGGCGTACGGCTCGTGCAGGTCCCAGTCTACGCATGCCCGGTGCTGGCAACACCGCCACGTGCCTTCGTCCACGACGTGTCCCCGGGCCTGGCAAGCCTGGTGCGGCGCTTCGTCTTCGTCCATCTACGCATGCCCGGTGCTGGCAACACCGACGTGTGCCTTCATCTCCGACGTGTCCCTGGGTTTGGCAAACCCGGCGCGACGCCTCATCAACATCATCTTCTTCCCGACGCACCACTACCTCGACACCACTGCGCCCATGACTAACTCGGCGCCTCCTTGCACCCGCGGCTCCACGGCGACTCCCTCGACAACGGCTACCCCGACTCGACATTGACCACGGCATTCTTCGCACGGCTACCTCAACCACGAATACACCACCGTACGATCTCGGCTACATCGACACACGGCACAAAGGGCTACCACCTTGCTTGAGCAACCTCGTCGGTTTCCACTCCAGCCACGACTTCCGCGATGCGTCGACCGTTACGACTGTGGGGGGTGTCTGTCGGATTGCCTTCGGATTCTTCTCCAATCTCACCGTTTGCGTCGCTACCGTTGTGACTGCGGGGGGTGTTGAGTATAATCTTTATTAGGAAAGCTTGGATAGCGCATGATATTATTCTACCTTGCCTTATACTCCAAGATGACCATGTACTCCTATATATATGCCCATGAGGCTCAAGCAATACATCAACAATTCCACGAAACATCTCTCTCCCTTTTAACAAAAATGAACAAAAAACTGAAGTCATACAGAAATTAAAGAAGAATGAAAATGAAAAACTTTTTCGAAAATAGAAGATTGGCTCTCCTGATGCTTGTTGAACTCTCAAAATTGGTAGACTTAAAAAGAGATTGCATGCTAAAAATAATAAGTTAATATCTGAAAAAGAAAAGAAAACTGAAGTCATACAGAAACTGAAGAAGAATGAAAATAAAAATATTTTTCGAAAAAGAAAGATTTGCTCTCCTAATGCTTGTTAAACTCTCAAACAAAACTGATAGACTTAAAAAGATATTGCACATATGGCAGAGAAAAAATTATTCTTATAGCTAAACTGATGGATAGCTTAACTTTATTCTTAACGACTTAACTTTAAACTAATGGACAGAGAATGACAAAATAGCTAAAAAGTCATCAAAAAACTAAAGAGGACCAAATTAAATACCAAAGGTACTGATCCTTTGGGACACTGATGACTATAAACAAATGAAGACTTAAAAAATGATAAACTGCATACTAAAAAAAAGACAAAGTTAACACTAAAGAAATGAAAATACAAAACTATTGAAATACCAAACACACTGATGTTGTACACTTTCGGCATAATCACAAAAACTACATTTAGTTTCAGTACCTTCCCAGTTTCATTTAGCCAGAACATCTGTAGTTGGAATACTTTTCCTTAGGACCAACCACATGAGAACTTTAACCTTCAAGGGTACTTTAACCCCCCATACTTCTGGTGACTATATTTGAAACTAACATAAAGGGATCTAACACTGAATTTACCATTTTTGGTTAACAGCCAGTAACATACATCATATATATCTGACAAAGTAATACCATCACACATCTGTCTCAGCTGGTTCCACATATCAGATG
>LR738713.1:445907745-445960593 GCA_902687465.1 Secale cereale | reverse complement strand
CCCCCCCCCCCCCTGCCCCCAACACACACACAAATTCCTTCTAAAAATTCCTTCTAAATCTAACAGTAGCAAACTCACTCTTCATAACTTTTGGTACTGAGAAATTAGCACTGAAAGTAAGCAAATGCAATCTAGGGAATTTAATGCACAAAGGATTATCTCCTAACCAAAGATCTTCCGAAAACCTGGTTCTCCTACCATTACCATTACCCACAATCCACAATTTTTATACAATACTTAAAGAAAATAGGCTTCACTTTCATCAAACCTTGCCAGAAGTGTGATTGTCCAGGTCTAGCTTTACACATGGACAGAGTAGATTTACCTATATACTTCTTCCTAAGCAAATCTTGCCAGACTCCTTTTTCATTCTCTAATTTCCAAGCCACTTGCAGAATAAACAAATATTCATAATAGTAAGATCTACTACACCCAGGTCTTCCATATCTTTAGGTAAGCAAACAGTCTCCCAATTAACCAAATGAACTTTCTTAGTTTCTTCATCTTCTTGCTGGAAAAATATTTTCCTATATATATATATATATATATATATATATATATATATATATATATATATATATATATACTGTTCTTTGCTCCTTTAGGTAATTCGAACATAGACATCATTAAAAAAGGAATATTGGTCAAACAAGACCTAAGTAAAATTAACGCGCCTCCTTATGAATGTAATTTACTTTTCCAAGAACTTACTTTCTTCTCAACTTTCTCTACAGTAGGATCCCAGTCACTATCGCATAATCTTACACCATTAACAGGGATAGCTAAATACTTAATGGAAAGATATCCTATCGACAAGTAAAAATAGTAGTATACTCATTCTGTTTATCTCTATCATTACCAAAACACATTCCTCTTCACTTTTATGAAAATTTACCTTTAACCCGGAAATCTGCTCAAAGAGACAAAATAAACTTAATGTTCTTAGCCCCGTCTAGATCATCTTGAAACAAAAAAATGGTGCCATCTGCATATTGTAACATGCAAATGCCACCACCAACTAAATCAGGAGTTAAACCAGTAATTAAACCACTTTCCGGAGCTTTATCTAGTAACACTTGAAGCATATCTATAGCAATGTTAAATAAAATTGGTGACAAGGGGTCACCTTGTCTTAAACCCTTTTTAGGAGGAAAAAAGAACCAATTCGGTCATTGACCATTACTACTACTTTACCTGAGGTAACTGTTTGCATCACCCAATTAATATACCTATCATGAAATTCTTCTTTTCCCTCAACAAATCTCAAATGTCCAGTTAATCTTATCGTACGCTTTCTCTAAATATACTTAAAAAAACATCCATCTTTTTCTTATGTACTTCATGCATGACTTCGTGTAACACCACCAATCCATCTAATATATATCTACCTTTAATAAATGTTGTTTGCACAGGAGTTATAATTTTGTCAGCAACTCCCTCCGTCCCATAATATAAGAACGTTTCGACAATACAGTAGTGTTAAAAACGTTTTTATATTATGAGACGGAGGGAGTACTTTACTTGCCTATCATTAATTACCTTAGTAAATTTAAAAATCACATTAGATAGTCATATAGGTCTATACTATTGTAGTGTTTCGGCCCCCACATATTTGGGAAGCAGAGTGAGCACTCTATAGTTAAATCTAACTAAATATAGTTTACCATGATAAAAATAATTAAACAATTTAAGTAAATCAACACCAGTTACTTCCCAAAAATGTTGATAAAACTCAGCCGCGAAAACATCAGGCACATGCACCTTATTATGCTTTATCTGAAAAACTACTTTTTAAATCTCTTCTAAAGTAAGTTCCCTATCAAATATACTTCTATCAATATCATCTAAAACAAAAGGAAACTCAAATCGACAGTAACATTAAATTATTAGTAACAGGGCCAAATAAGTTTATAAAAGCATGTGGCATAATCTAATAAGTCTTTACCCCCTTGCACAACATTATCTATAAAATTAAAGGAAGTTATCCTATTTTTTCTCTTCCTACCACTAGCCCTAGCAATGAAGTAATGAGGGAGTGCATCCCCTTCCAACAGCTCTTTCTCTTTAGATCTCTGCAGGCACATAATCTCTTCTTCTCTAAAAAAAAAAAATCTTCCTCTATTCCTCTAAGTCTTTTCTTAATAAGTAGTTCTCTCTACTTAAACCATTAACCTCGCTGTCCTTATCTATGTTATCTATCTTCTCAACTAAAGCTACCCTCTGTTTTTATAGAACCACCCATAATTTATATTCCACTCCTTTAGTTTTTTCCTAATGCATCTAGCTCTATTCTGCCATCTGTCTTGTAAGTTTCTACAACAATATTACTCACCTCAAAGTTTCTTAATTTAATCATCTAGCACCAACGTCGCTAGGTTTGGATCGAACACCCGACACATCTCCCATCGCGCGCCGCCACCGTCACCCACGTCCCTCCAACCCTCGACCTCCTCCCACCGCCGCCCGACCCGGCGCGACGCCGCTTACCCCCGCCCCCTCGCCCTCATACGCGGCCGTGTTGATGGCTTCCCGCCTGCCTGGGGATGAGGGGCCCCGCCGGAAGAGGCCGTTGGAGCGCCCTGAGTCCTCTCGCCCGCCGTGCGGCCCTCCCATGCCATCTAGGGACGGCGTCCGACGGGGGGCCGACGACCGCCGGCTCGCTAACTGGGATGATTGGGCCGCTCCCTGCAGGGCTTCAGCGGCCACTCCCTACCGTCCGCCCCCTGCTCATGAGGGCACCCATGACGGCCGCCGCGACGAGCGGCTCCCTCTGCCTGGCTCCCGGGGGCGCGACGCCGGGAGGAGGCTGGGCGGCTGCGTGAAGATGACCAGCGACGCAAAGATGAACTCCGCTCCGAGCTGGACCGCCGGCCTACATACTCCGCCCCTAGCCCGCCCGACTGGAGGTGGGTCAGAACTGGCGCCAAGGCGCCCAGAGATCTGCGGATTCGGACGACCGTGCTTGGTATGGCTCCGCGGAGCCAGATCGTGCAGACTCGTGCAATTGGCATTGGCCCTTATCCGGGTCGCCGCGGTACACCCCCCGTAGCACCTCGGGGGAAGCTCCAAGTCCAGTTGGGTCATCGCCGAAGCGGAAGAATATGAAGAAGAAGCGCTTGGGTGGGCTCGGTGGTCCTGCCATCATGGACAGATCGGGGAGGTCGGCTGTTAGAGAGCCGGAGCAGGAGGCCACGGTGATTCCCCTGGCCAGAGCCGGTTGCGCCCGGACCCGTGAGGAGACGATGTGCATCAATTTTGGGTGTGCCGGTCACTTCCATTCGGAGTGCTTGGCACCCTCCCGATGCCCTACCACTCTTGCCTACCTGGGGTATGGGGTGCAAGGGGGTAGCTTCTACTATGTGGACGCAACCCTGGAGGACGAGCCCATCCGTCTGCACCTGGCGACGATCACCCTCGTCTCGGATCAGCAGCCGCCGCCGTCGGTTGTGGTTACAGTTGAGATCATACGAGCGGAGCTGTCGGCGTACATTGGCGATTACAGAGACAGTGCCTTTGATAACCCACAAGTGTAGGGAATCAGTTGTAGCCTCTTTCGATAAGTAAGAGTGTCGAACCCAACGAGGAGCTAAAGGTAGAACAGATATCCCCTCAAGTTATATCGACCACCGATACAACTCTACACACGCTTGATGTTTACTTTACCTAGAACAAGTATGAAACTAGAAGTACTTTGTGGTTTTTGTGGGATAGGTTTGCAAGAATATAAAGAGCACGCAAATAAAACTAGGGGATGTTAAGATAAAGAAGCAACTAAATTAGTTTTAGTAGAGAGATTTTTGTCACAAGAAAGTTATTTGTCCCTAGGCAATCGATAACTAGACCGGTAATCACTATTGCAATCTTATTTGAGGGAGAGGCATAAGCTAACATACTTTCTCTTCTTGGATCATATGCACTTATGATTGGAACTCTAGCAAGCATCCGCAACTACTAAAGATCATTAAGGTAAAACCCAACCATAGCATTAAAGTATCAAGTCCTCTTATTCCCATACGCAAACAACCTACTTACTCGGGTCTGTGCTTCTCTCACTCATGCCACCCACCATAAGCAAATCATGAACATATTGCAAACCCTACAGCGGGATCCCTCACGCTTGCACTGTTGGGGAACGTAGTATTTTCAAAATTTTCCTACGATCACGCAAGATCTATCTACTAGATGCATAGCAACGAGGGGGAGAGTGTGTCTACGTACCCTCGTAGACCAGGAGCGGAAGCGTCAAGTGACGCGGTTGATGTAGTCGAACTTCTTCGCGATCCAGCCGATCAAGCACCGAACGTACGGCACCTCCGCGTTCAGCACACGTTCAGCTTGATGACGTCCCACGAGCTCTTGATCCAGTTGAGCTTCACGGGAGAGTTTCGCCAGCACGACGGCGTGGTGACAGATATGATGTATCTACCAACGCAGGGCTTCGCCTAAGCACTGCAACGGTATGACCGAGGTGTGTTTCTGTGGAGAGGGGCACCGCACATGGCTAAAACAATTCAACTTGTGTCCTAGGGTGCCCCCTGCCCCCGTATATAAAGGAGCAAGGGAGAGGCCGGCCCTAGAAGGGGCGCGCCAAGTGTGGGGAGTCCTACTAGGACTCCCAAGTCCTAGTAGGATTCCCCTTTCCTTTCCGGAGTAGGAGAGCAGGAAAGAGATGGAGAGGGAGAAGGAAAAGGGGGCTGCACCCCTTGTCCAATTCGGACCAGAGGGGGGCGCGCGCCTCCTTCCTTTTGGCATTTCTCCTCTATTCCCGTATGGCCCAATAAGGCCCATATACTCCGAAAAATACCCGAATCACTCGGAACCTTTCCGATGTCCGAATATAGTCGTCCAATATATCGATCTTTACGTCTCGACCATTTCGAGACTCCTCGTCATGTCCCAGGTCTCATCCGGGACTCCGAACTCCTTCGGTACATCAAAACTCATAAACTCATAATACCGTTCGTCATCAAACGTTAAGCGTGCGGACCCTACGGGTTTGAGAACTATGTAGACATGACCGAGACTCATCTCCTGTCAATAACCAATAGCGGAACCTGGATGCTCATATTGGCTCCTACATATTCTACGAAGATCTTTATCGGTCAAACCGCATAACAACATACGTTGTTCCTTTTGTCATTGGTATGTTACTTGCCCGAGATTCGATCGTCGGTATCTCTATACCTAGTTCAATCTCGTTACCGGCAAGTATCTTTACTCGTTTTGTAATACATCATCTCGTGACTAACTCATTAGTCTTTTGCTTGCAAGGCTTATTATGATGTGCATTACCGAGAGGGCCCAGAGATACCTCTCCGACACTCGGAGTGACAAATCCTAGTCTTGATCTATGCCAACACCACGAGCACTTTCGGAGACACCTGTAGAGCATATTTATGATCACCCAGTTACGTTGTGACGTTTGATAGCACACAAGGTGTTCCTACGGTATTCGGGAGTTTCATAATCTCATAGTCATAGGAACATGTATAAGTCATGAAGAAAGCAATAGCAGTAAAACTAAACGATCATAGTGCTAAGCTAACGGATGGGTCTTGTCCATCACATCATTCTCCTAATGATGTGATCCCGTTGATCAAATGACAACTCATGTCTATGGTTAGGAAACATAACCATCTTTGATCAATGAGCTAGTCTAGTAGAGGCATACTAGGGACATTCTGTTTTGTCTATGTATTCACACATGTACTAAGTTTCCGGTTAATACAATTCTAGCATGAATAATAAACATTTATCATGATATAAGGAAATATAAATAACAACTTTATTACTGCCTCTAGGGCATATTTCCTTCATGCACGACACGGAGAGCACTATAGGACATCACCAATAATAAAACATGCAACTCAAACCAATCACGATAATCAATTAACCCATAGGACAAACGGATCTATTCAAACATCATAGGATAGCCATACATCATTGGGAAATAATATATAGCGTTGAGCACCATGTTTAAGTAGAGATTACAGTGGGTAGAAGAGGGGTTACACCGCTGCATAGAGGGGGGGGGAGAGTTGGTGATGACGGCGGTGAAGTTGTTGGTGTAGATTGCGGTGACGATGATGGCCCCGGCGGCACTCTGGTGCCACCGAAAGCGAGGGGGAGAGAGCCCCCCTCCTTCTTCTTCTTCCTTGACCTTCTCCCTAGATGGGAGAAGGGTTTTCCCTCTGGTCCATGGTCTCCATGGCGTGGGAGGGGCGAGAGCCCCTCCGAGATTGGATCTGTCTCTCTGTCTCTCTCTGTTTCTGCGTTCCAGATTCTGGCCTTCCACCGTTTCTTAAATTTCCGGAGATCCGTAACTCCGATTGGGCTGATTTTTGGACACGATTTTTATCCGGATATTAGCTTTCTTGCGGTGAAAGAAGGGCATCAACCTCCTTATGGAGTGGCCACGAGGGCACAGGGCGCGCCCCTCACCCTCGTGGGCCACCCGGGTATCGTCTCACGTTGGTTATTCTTCCCAAAATTCACATATATTCCAAAAAAAATCTCCGTCAGTTTTTATCCCGTTTGGAGTCCGTTTGATATGGATATTTTGCGAAACAAAAAACATGCAACAAATAGGAACTGGCACTGGGCACTGGATCAATATGTTAGTCTCAAAAAATAGTATAAAAAGTTGCCAAAAGTATATGAAAGTTGTAGAATATTGGCATGGAACAATCAAAAATTATAGATACGACGGAGACGTATCAGCATCCCCAATCTTAATTCCTGCTCATCCTTGAGTAGGTAAATGTTAAAAAAGATAATTTTTGATGTGGAATGCTACCTAGCATAATCTTGATCATGTAATCTAATCATGGCATGAATATTAAGACACGAGTGATTCAAAGCAATAGTCTATCATTTGACATTAAGACAATAATACTTCAAGCATACTAATAAAGCAATCATGTCTTTTCAAAATAACATGGCCAAAGAAAGTTATCCCTACAAAATCATATGGTCTGGCTATGCTCCATCTTCACCACACAAAGTATTTAAATCATGCACAATCCCGGTTTTAGCCATGCAATTGTTTCGTACTTTAGTATTCTCAAACTTTTTCAACTTTCACGCAATACATGAGCGTGAGCTATGGACATAGCACTATGGGTGGAATAGAAGGTGGTGATAGACAAAAGGAGGGAGAAAGTCTCACATGAACTAGGCAAATCAATGGACTATGGAGATGTCCATCAATCGATATCAATGTGCGTGAGTAAGGCTTGCCATGTAACGTCTGCACTAGAGCTATAAGTGTATGAAAGCTCAAAAAGAAAACTAGTGGGTGTGCATCAACTTGCTTGCTCATGAAGACCTACGACATTTGAGGAAGCCCGTCGTTGGAATATACAAGCCAAGTTCTATAATAAAAATTCCCACTAGTATATGAAAGTGACAACATAGGAGACTCGCTATCATGAAGAACATGGTGCTATGATGAAGCACAAGTGTGGTAAAAGGATAGTAACATTGTCCCTTCTCTCTTTTCTCTCATTTTTTGGAGGGGCTTTTCTCTTTTTTTAGCCCCCCTCTTTTTTTGGGCCATATTTTTTTTATTTGGCCTTTTTTTTTGTTTCCACGCACGGGACAATGCTCTAATAATGAAGATCACCGCACTTTTATTTACTTACAACTCGAAGCTAGAACAAAATATGACTCTATGTGAATGCCTCCGGCGATGTACCGGGATGTGCAATGATCTAGCGTAGCAATGACATCAAAAAACGAACAAGCCATGAAAACATCATGCTAGCTATCTTACGATCATGCAAGGCAATATGACAATGATGGTGCGTGTCATAATAAACGTAATGGTGGAGTTACATGGCAATATATCTCGGAATGGCTATGGAAATGCCATAATAGGTAGGTATGGTGGCTGTTTTGAGGAAGGTATATGGTGGGTGTATGGTACCGGCGAAAGTTGCGCGGTACAAGAGAGGCTAGCAATGGTGGAAGGGTGAGAGTGTGTATAATACATGGACTCAACATTAGTCATAAAGAACTCACATACTTATTGCAAAAAATTATTAGCCATCGAAACAAAGTACTACACGCATGCTCCTAGGGGAAGGGTTGGTAGGAGTTAACCATCGCGCGATCCCGACCTCCACACAAAGGATGGCAATCAAAAAATAAATCATGCTCCGACTTCGTCACATAACTGTTCACCTTACGTGCATGCTTCGAGAATCACAAACCTCAACACAAGTATTTCTACAATCCACAACTACCCATTAGCATGACTCTAATATCACCATCTTTATATCACAAACTATTGCAAGGAATCAAACATATCGTATTCAGCGATCTACAAGTTTATGTAGGATTTTATGACTAACCATGTGAATGGCCAATTCCTGTCAACTCTCTAAATAGATAAAAGTGAAGCAAGAGAGTTTAAATTGTTTCTACAAAAGATATGCCCATGCTCTAGCAAATATAAGTGAAGCAAAAGAGCATTCTACAAATGGCAGTTTTCTATGTGAAGAGAAACAGGCAATCCAAACTTCAAATGATATAAGTGAAGTGCAAAGAGCATTCTATAAATCAACCAAGAACAATCTCATACCAGCATGGTGCATTTAGTAAAAGAAAAGAGAACACGACGCTCCAAGAGTTTACACATATCATGTGAACGAAACGAATCCGAAAACATACCGATACTTGTTGAAGAAAGATGGGATGCCTTCCGAGGCATCCCTAAGCTTAGACGCTTGAGTCTCCTTGAATATTTACTTGGGGTGCCTCGGGCATCCCCAAGCTTGAGCTCTTGCCTCTCCTCCTTCTTCTCACATCGAGACCTCCTCGATCTTCGAACACTTCATCCACACAAAACTTAACCGAACTTTTAGTGGTGGGGTTAGTGCATATGATCAATGAAATACCATTATGTACTGCTCTAACATTATTGTATAATTATAAATAAACATTACCCACAATATGCTATCACAATTCTATGGCCCCAAGTCAAGGAGGCTTCAACAAGAATTCAACCATATGCAAATAATGAAGCTATAACAGCAATCTGTGAAAACATGACAGTCTGTAGCAATCTGAACATCAACCATACTTCTGTAACCCTAAAAATTATGGAAAAATTAGGAAAAATAAAAAATTTGTATTGAAAGACTTTGCAAAAAGTTTCAGATTCTTTTGACATTCCAGTAAAAAATGTAAAATCACGCACTACAACCAAAGTTTCTATTTTTTGCACCGCACAAACCAACAAGCAGTTTAATCATCCTAAAGGAAACTCTTGGCACATTATTTTTATAATACAATGGAATTGTACAAGGGGATAATTATTTTTATTGAAAAGTTTCTGTAATCAAGGTTCACAAAGTTTCCATGTGCATGAACAAAGTTCAAAGCTAGTTCCCACTTTAACAATGCTCGTCTTTCTCACTTTCGCTTTTCTTTTTGAAAAAGTTTTAGGTTCCCCTCTTTATTTTTCTTGTTTTTAAACTTTATAAAAGCACTCAACAGAAATAAATGACTCTCTAAAACTTCCGGGTTGTCTCCCTGGAAGCATTTTTTTAAAGCCATTAAGCTAGGCATATAGTGCTCAAGTAATGGATCCACCCGGATCCCAAGGTATATCAAAGCCAATTTTAATTAACAGTGATTTGACATTTAGTAGTGAGCACAAAGTGATATGTGTCATGCAAAAGCAAAGTCTAACTCTCTTCCTATGCATAGGCATGTCATACAAAAACAATTAATGCACATCAAGTAAAGGCCAATGCATAGTATAAGCAGTTTCTTGCAATTTTATCATGTTGGAAACATAGAGAGGCAGAGATGTAGTTCCTCTCTCATAATAATTGCAAGTAGGAGCAGCAAGCACATGCATATTATACTCATCAAAATCATCATGTGTAACGGAAAAGGGCAACCCATCAATATAATCCTTAATAAGTGCAAACTTCTCCGATATAGTGTAGTTTGGAGAATTCAAAAAGATAATAGGACTATCATGTGTGGGTGCAATAGCAACTATCTCATGTTTAACAGAAGGACATATATCAAGTTCATCTCCATAGGCATAATTCATATTGGCATCTTGGCCACAAGCATAGCAAGCATCATGAAAAAGGGATATTTCAAAAGAATCAACGGGATCATAACAATCATCATACCATTCATCCTTTGGTAAGCACAAAGGGAAATTAAACAATGTATGGGATAAAGAGTTACTCTCATTAGTAGGTGGGCACGGGTGATCAATCCGCTCTTCCTCCTTTTGTTCTTCGCTCTCCTCCTCATCTTTTTCATCCAATGAGCTCACAATGTCATTAACTTCTTTTTCCATAGACTCCTGCAAAATATTAATCTCTTCTTGGACAGCGGAGGAGTCCTCAATATATGGTTTAATATAAGGATTAGAAGCATAATTATCATAGCAATATTTAAGTATGGCCAAATTTTTCAGATTTGTAGAGAGTAGTATCACATTCTTCAATAAAGGAAGCAATTTCACAAGTACCCCTAAAAGCAACAGATTCTTCAATTTGTTGAACATCATAATAATCATAAACACCCTTAGTATACGAAGATACGATTCCATCATCACTAAACTTACATTGGTAAGGAAGGTGTTTCTTAGGGTCTTTAGAACAACAAGTACAATCATGTATTTCACATAAATTCCAAGCATAGCACTGCAAACGATGAATTTGATCGAGTAAAAGTTTCCCTTTTTCAGATATGCGGTGTCGCACATAACAAGCATGCTCATCTAAAGATTTTCCATCAACTAAGCTAGTTGGGGTTTCAGCTCGAGCACATAGGGATCGAAGATGATCCAAGTAATAAGCTTCAGTAGTGTGATAGATTTTGAGTGGTTCTTCAACCATTGGTTCAGTAGGTACCACTATTTTTTTTGGTATTTTGCGTTTCCTACCCATAACTAAAGATAAAAAACAACTTAGAGCAGCAAATAAAATCTACTTAGTGATAAAGCAAACAAGCACACACGAGAATATTCACCCAACGCTATTGCTCCCCGGCAACGGCGCCAGAAAAATGTCTTGATAACCCACAAGTGTAGGGGATCAGTTGTAGCCTCTTTCGATAAGTAAGAGTGTCGAACCCAACGAGGAGCTAAAGGTAGAACAAATATTCCCTCAAGTTATATCGACCACCGATACAACTCTACGCACGCTTGATGTTTACTTTACGTAGAACAAGTATGAAACTAGAAGTACTTTGTGGTTTTTGTGGGATAGGTTTGCAAGAATATAAAGAGCACACAAATAAAACTAGGGGCTGTTAAGATAAAGAAGCAACTAAATTAGTTTTAGTAGAGAAATTTTTGCCACAAGAAAGTTATTTGTCCCTAGGCAATCGATAACTAGACCGGTAATCACTGTTGCAATCTTATTTGAGGGAGAGGCATAAGCTAACATACTTTCTCCTCTTGGATCATATGCACTTATGATTGGAACTCTAGCAAGCATCCGCAACTACTAAAGATCATTAAGGTAAAACCCAACCATAACATTAAAGTATCAAGTCCTCTTATTCCCATACGCAAACAACCTACTTACTCGAGTTTGTGCTTCTGTCACTCACACCACCCACCATAAGCAAATCATGAACATATTGCAAACCCTACAACAGGGATCCCTCACGCTCACGTGACACGGAGAGCACCATAGGACAACACCAATAATAAAACATGCAACTCAAACCAATCACGATCATCAATTAACCCATAGGACAAAACAGATCTACTCAAACATCATAGGACAGCCATACATCATTGGGAAATAATATATAGTGTTGAGCACCATATTTAAGTAGAGATTACAGCGGGTAGAAGAGGGGTTACACCGCTGCAAAGAGGGGGGAAGAGTTGGTGATGACGGCGGTGAAGTTGTTGGTGTAGATTGCGGTGACGATGATGGCCCCGGCGGCACTCCGGTGCCATCGGAAGCGAGGCGGAGAGAGCTCCCCTCCTTCTTCTTCTTCCTTGACCTTCTCCCTAGATGGGAGAAGGGTTCCCCTCTGGTCCATGGTCTCCATGGCGTGGGAGGGGCGAGAGCCCCACCGAGATTGGATCTGTCTCTGTCTCTCTCTGTTTCTGCTTTCCAGATTCTGGCCTTTCACCGTTTCTTAAATTCCCGGAGATCCGTAACTCCGATTAGGCTGATTTTTGGACATGATTTTTATCCGGATATTAGCTTTCTTGTAGCGAAAGAAGGGCATCAACCGCCTTATGGAGTGGTCACGAGGGCCCAGGGCGTGCCCCTCACCCTCGTGGGAGACCCCGAGCATCGTCTCATGTTGGTTCTGCTTCCCAAAATTCACATATATTCCAAAAAAAATCTCCGTCTGTTTTTATCCCGTTTGGACTCCATTTGATATGGATATTCTGCAAAACAAAAAACATGCAAGAAACAGGAACTGGCACTAGGCACTGGATCAATATGTTAGTCCCAAAAAATAGTATAAAAAGTTGCCGAAAGTATATGAAAGTTGTAGAATATTGGCATGGAACAATCAAAAATTATAGATACAACGGAGTCGTATCAACCTTCTCTTGGGAAGTCACTAAGACAGCGCCGATGGTCTTCTTGGTACCCTTCCCTTCTGTTGAGATGCTCAATGTCTGCACCCACAACCACGTCAAGTGCCCCATCAACAAGTTCATGATCTCGATCCAGAAAGCTGATGCTGAGCCGGACATGGTGCCCCCCCTTGCCCAGGTGTGGATGCTCATCTACGGACTCCCAAGTGGGGGAAAGCGCAAGCACATTCTCAAAGCCATCTCAGAGCCGGTGGGCAAGATTCTGACGGTCGATCTAAATTCCTTAGAGGGAGATGGCCCGGCGCGCGTTGAGCTCCTTTGTCAGGCTCCAGCTGATGTGGACGGCCTGTCCCTGATCTTCTACTTTGGAAATAACAAGGGCAGGTGTATCACCTACGAGATCGGCCGAGATGCATCGGAAGGGCAGCCGGAGGACACGCCGCCAGCACCGACGTTGGCCCCACCCATGGAAGGGCAGGACGACATGGATAGCCAGTTTAAGGACAACTCCGCGGAGTCAGGGGGTGGGCTTCCGCCCCTGGCGTCGACCGAGAGCCGTCTAGTGCCGGCTTCGGCCAACACAGAGGGCGTTGGACTATCGGGTGGATCCACCCTCACCCTTGCTGCTGTATTGGCATCTTCGTTTGTTCCTGAGCTGGAGGAGGATACCCTGACTGCTGGACTGGATGTTCGCCCGCCGTCCTCGCTGCGCTCTCCTGGGTTGGTGTGCTACTCTCACTTGCTTGGGACCCTACCTTCCCTAGCCTTGGGGTCTCCGGCGATGGTACCTGCAGTTCCACCTCCGTCGGGCGTGGGGTTGGGCATGGCCGGCACCGACTCCCCCGTGGCCAGCCCCAATACCCAACATGTACCCTCATCGGAGGTGGCGCTCGGACAGAGCGCGCTTCTCTGCCAGTCTCGGACTCTCCCGGACGGTCGGGTTTTGACGATCCTGGAGAAGGTGGCCATGTGTGGGCGGCACTTGATCTCACTCCAGGTACGACACCCCCACCTTCGGTCCTTCCTGTTCTGGTTCTCGTTTTGTGGTCCTTGATTCGGAGCTCGCTCGCACATCTCGGCGACGTTGCTTCGGATTGTGACATTGTATTTCGAGGTGAGAAGTGTTGGAAATATGCCCTAGAGGCAATAATAAAAGTATTATTATTATATTTCCTTGTTCATGATAATTGTCTGTTATTCATGCTTGAATTGTATTGTACGGAAACAGCGATACATGTGTGAATACATAGACCACAACGTGTCCATGGTAAGCCTCTAGTTACTAGCTCGTTGATCAACAGATGGTCACGGTTTCCTGACCATGGACATAGGATGTCATTGATAACGAGATCACATCAATAGGAGAATGATGTGATGGACAAGACCCAATCTTGAGCCTAGCACGGGATCGTATAGTTCGTAATGCTTAAGCTTTTCCGGTGCCAAGTATTTATTCCTTAGACCATGAGGTTGTACAACTCCCGGATACCGTAGGAATACTTTGGGTGTGCCAAACGTCACAACGTAACTGGGTGGCTATAAAGGTATGCAACGGGTATCTCCGAAAGTGTGTGTTGAGTTGGTACGAACCGAGACTGGGATATTGTCACTCCGTATGACGGAGAGGTACCTCTGGGCCCTCTCAGTAAGACATCATCAAAATGAGCTCAAAGTGACCAAGGAGTTAGTCACGGGATGATGGATTACGGAACGAGTAAAGAGACTTGCCATGACGAGATTGAACAAGGTATCGGGCATACCGACGATCGAATCTCGGGCAAGTACCGTACCGATAGACAAAGGGAATAACATACGGGATTGAGCGAATCCTTGACATAGTGGTTCATCCGATGATATCATCGAGGAACACGTGGGAACCAACATGGGTATCAATATCCCGCTATTGGTTATTGACCGGAGAGTCGTCTCAGTCATGTCTGCGTGTCTCCCGAACCCGTAGGGTCTACACACTTAAGGTTCGGTGACGCTAGGGTTATAGAGATACATGCACATGGAAACCCGAATGTTGTTCGGAGTCCCGGATGAGATCCCGGACATCACGAGGAGTTCCGGAATGGTCCGTAGGTAAAGAATGATATATAGGAAGTCCAGTTTCGGCCATCGGGTGAATTCCGGGGGTCACCGGGAGTGTCCCGGGACCACTGGAGGGGTCCCGGGGGTCCACCGGGTGGGGCCACCCATCCCGGTGGGTCCCGTAGGCCACAAAGGGGAAGGGGCCAGCCCCTGGTGGGCTGGCGCACCACATGGACCCCCCTCCATGCGCCTAGGGTTGAAACCCTAGGGGGAGGGGGCGCCCCCTATGCCTTGGGGGGCAAGTCTTCCCCCTGGCCGCCGCCCCCCTCGGATATCTGATCTCCCTAGGGCCGGCGCCCCCCTGGCCCCTATATATAGTGGGGGGGGGGGAGAGGGCAGCCGCACCCCCAAGCCTCTGTCGCCTCTCCCCCCTCCCGTCACACTTCCATCTCCTCTCGCAGGGCGCCGGCGAAGCCCTGCAGGTTTTCCTGTTGCATCCACCACCACGCCGTCGTGCTGCTGGATCTCCGACAACCTCTCCTCCGCCCTTGCTGGATCAAGAAGGAGGAGACGTCGCTGTACTGTACGTGTGTTGAACGAGGAGGTGCCGTCCGTTCGACGCTGGGATCATCGGTGACGAGGATCGTGAAGAGTACGACTACTTCATCCACGTTCCTTCGAACGCTTCCGCTCGGGATCTACAAAGGGTATGTAGATGCACTCCATTATGCTCGTTGCTAGATGACTCCTTAGATTGATCTTGGTGAAGCGTAGGAAATTTTTTGAATTCTGCTACGTTCCCCAACAGTGGTATTAGAGCTAGGTCTTTGCGTAGCATCTTGCACGAGTAGAACACAAACAAGTTGTGGGCGTTGAGTTTGCTCAATTTTCTTGCCGTTACTAGTCAAATCTTGATTCGGCGGCATCGTGGGATGAAGCGGCCCGGACCGACCTTACACGTACGCTTACGTGAGACTGGTTCCACCGACAGACATGCACTAGATGCATAAGGTGGCTGGCGGGTGTCTGTCTCTCCCACTTTAGTCGGATCGGATTCGATGAACAGGGTCCTTATGAAGGGTAAATAGAAATTGACAAATCACGTTGTGGTTTTGGCGTAGGTAAGAAATGTTCTTGCTAGAAAACCTATAGAAGCCATGTAAAACTTGCAACAACAATTAGAGGTCGTCTAACTTGTTTTTGCAGCATGTGCTATGTGATGTGGTATGGCCAAGAAGATGTGATGAATGATATATGTGATGTATGAGATTGATCATGTTCTTGTAATAGGGAATCACGACTTGCATGTCGATGATAATGACAACCGGCAGGAGCCATAGGAGTTGTCTTAATTATTGTATGACCTGCGTGTCACTGAATAACGCCATGTAATTACTTTACTTTATTGCTAAACGTTAGCCATAGTAGTAGAAGTAATAGTTGGCGTGACGACTTCATGAAGACACGATGATGGAGATCATGGTGTCGAGCCGGTGACAAAGTGATACGTCCAAAATGCATCACTATTTTGTCTTATAATTTATCCTTATTCATTGATATATTTCACGTTATGATGATGTTCTTATGTTGTTTTGGTCTATTTTACACAGTTTGCAACTTTCCGATACCGAAACAGCAGACGCAGGATTCAGCAGGAAAAAGTGGATGCTGAGTTGCTGAAGAAGAACACCTCCAAATTACCTGAAAATTGACGGGAGGTATTTTTCGGAAGAATAACGAAGACACGCAAAAGGGGAGTCAGAGGGGGGCCACAGGGTGCCCAGGCGGCCTGGGGGGCGCCTGGAGCCCCTGGCCCACCTCTGGTCGCCCCCTTTTGCATATATGTTCCCCGTCCTCCGAAAACCCTAGGCACGAGACTTTTTACGGAGTTCCGCCGCCGCTTCGAGGCGGAAACCTGCAGAGAAGAAAAGGGCATCTCCGGTGGGCAGATTCCGCCGGGGAGATCACCTCCCGGAAGGGGAGATCGTCGCCATCGTCATCACCATCATCACGGGCATCATCGAGATCATCATCAACATCATCCCCAACACCAGCACCATCTCCATCCTCATCCAAATCTCATCTTTCCATCGCAACTCGTGTTGTAACTTGTACTACCTATCCTCTCTACTCCATCGGTGTTGATTACTACTTTGTGGTGAATGCTATTGAGTTTTGTTGGAGAAATATTATTATGTCCAGATTGTTTATCACATATTTATCCCCACTGATCATGATCTCTTTTATGTCTTGTGAGTAGTTACCTTAGTTCTTGAGGACATGGGGAAAGTCTTGTTGTTAGTAGTCATATGCTGTTGAAGTAATATGTGTTGTTTGATACTTAAGTTGCATTGTCATTCTACTAGTGGTGTTGTGTGAGTCGAACACCCAACACTTCGCCTTATTAAGGACCTAGGAGAATACATTGTGTATAAAGAATGCTTATGGTGGGTTGCCGGAGTGACAGAAACCTGAACCCTAGTTCGCACGCTTTTGCATAAGGGAATAATGGATCCTCGATCGTATTGCTATGGTTAGGCTTTTGCCTTAAATTCTATCTTGTATTTGCGGATGCTTGCAAGGTGTTTAATCATAAGAGTGCATTCATCTTAGTCTAGAGAGTGCACTAGCATAGATCCACCCACCAACACTTATCAACACATAACATAGTATCGATATGGAATATGGCGAAAGCACATGACTACCTCTCCCGTGTGTCCTCAAGAACGCTTTAGTCTTTATAAGTTCAGTTGCTAGGCCTCTCCTTTGCTAAGAATGGATTGGGCCACTTGTTACTCTCAGTACCTTTTACATTACTTGCCTTTACATTCCTGTTGCTTATATCGAGAAAACCCCTAAAAGTTATCTTTCAGTGCTTGCAGTAATTTCTTGCTCAGAATCGCTTATCAATACCTTCTGCTCCTCGTTGGGTTCGACACTCTTACTTATCGAAAACGCTGCAACAGGTCCCTTACGGTTTAGGGTCATCAAGTAACGTTTTCTGGCGCCGTTGCCGGGGAGCGTAGCGCTATTGGTAAAGTGAAACTGGTAAGAAAGTCTTTTTATAATTCTGTTTTTATTTTTGCTATTGCTATTCTTTGTCCCTATGGATAACCCTATTATTGGAGCGTTGCTTGCGGGAAGACACCCCACACCTGTGGTGGTTGATCCTCCCCCTACTGAAATTGTTCCTTACAAAATACCAGCTGGCATTATCAATTATGTTTTGGCTAATCGTTATGCAGGAGACAGACATCCCGGTGAGCACTTGCTATATTTGTCACGACTATGTTCATTATTTAAGCTTGCAGGTGTATCGAGGGAGTTTGTCATGAGGAAATTGTTTGCCGTATCCCTTATAGATAAAGCTTCAGATTGGTATGGGCTTCTCGATAACTCACATTTGCTGGACTGGCAGGAGCTTATGTCTCTTTTCTATACTAAGTTTTATCCTCTTCATGAAATTCATCGAGACATGAATTATATATATAACTTTAGGTCTCGTGACGGAGAAAGCATTGCTCAAGCTTGGGGGAGACTGAAGTCTCTAATGCTCAAATGCCCAATTCATAAGCTTCCCAAGGAAATTATACTTACAAATTTTTATGCCAGGCTTTCTCATCAGGATAAGGAGATGTTGGATGCCTCCTCTAGTGGGGTATTTCAGAAGAAGAGCGTTGAAGAAAGGTGGGATCTCCTTGAAAGAATCCAAAGGAATACTGAAGATTGGGAAATTGATAAAGGTATTAAACCAGCTATAAATTATGAACATGACTATATTGAGAGTTATGTGGAAACTGATTACTTCAATACTTTTTGCTCTAAGATTGGTCTTGATTCCCATCTAGTGATTGATTTATGTAAGAATTTTGCCTCTCACGTTGATGCTTTTAAAAAGATTAGAGACCAGCACCATGCACCTTTTAAAGAACCACATATTGATATTTATGTTGCTGAGCCTATTTTGCCTGCAGTCATATATGAAAAGCCTCCTTTTCCCACGAGGATAAAGGAACACTCTCTCGTAATAGGCATAATAAATAAAAGTGAGAGAAGAGTTGATGAACCTGAGGACCAGATCAGGGTCGATACTCAAGTTGCATTGATTAAAGACCTTGCTACTGATGATGTTTTGGATTCCAATATAACTTTTTGTGCTGTTTCCACTAACCTTGTCACAGCCAAGAACAAAGGCCCAATTTCAGGTACCCCGGTGGTATCTGTTAAAATAGGAGATCACAATTATTATGGGCTATGCGATTTGGGATCGAGTGCAAGTGCTATTCCTTATTCACTCTATGAAGAAATCATCGGTGAGATTTCCCCTTGTGAACTTGAAGAAGTTGATGTTACTATTCATCTTGCAAATAGATCAACTATCTCTCCTATCGGAATTGTGAGGGACGTTGAAGTCCTATGTGGAAAGGTAAAATACCCTACCGACTTTCTGGTACTTGGTTCAGCCAGAGACAATTTTTGTCCCATCATTTTTGGTAGACCTTTTCTTAGAACTTGTGGAGCTATAATAGATTGCAAGAAAGGTAACGTTTCTGTTGAATTCAATGGTGAGCCATATGAATTTAATTTTTCTAAGTTCTCTAAGCAGCCTCGTGGTACTGATTTACCTAGTGATGATAAAATTATTGAAAGTATTGCCTCTATTGCTATTCCCCCTGATGATCCTTTGCAGCAATACATGGAGGACCACGAGAATGATTTACATATGCAGGAAAGAAATGAACTAGATGAAATATTCTTGAGGCAGCCTGCTATCCTGAAGCACAACCTTCTGGTTGAACCTTTGGGAATTTTATCAAAACCGAAAGAAGACCCGGTGTTTGATCTTAAACCTCTTCCCGATACGCTCAAGTATGCTTATTTAGATGAAAAGAAAGTATATCCTGTTATTATCAATTCTAAGCTTTCAGGATATGAAGAAGAGCGATTATTGGAAGTACTTCGTAAACACCGAGGCGCAATTGGCTATACCCTTGATGACCTTAAGGGGATTAGTACATCTATCTATCAACATACTATCAACCTTGAGCCCGACGCTAAACCAGTTGTTGATCATCAACGACGGTTGAACCCGAAGATGATGGATGTCATGAGAACTGAGATTCTCAAGCTTCTAGCCGCAGGTATTATCTACCCTATAGCTGACAGTAAGTGGGTAAGTCCGGTACATTGTGTTCCTAAGAAAGGAGGTACAACTGTGGTTCCTAATGATAAAAATGAACTAATACCTCAGAGAATTATTATTGGATATAGAATGTGTATTGATTACAGAAAGTTGAACAAGGCAACCAGTAAGGATCACTACCCATTGCCGTTCATCGACCAAATGCTTGAAAGGTTATCCAAAAATACCCACTTTTGTTATCTCGATGGTTATTCTGGCTTCTCTCAAATTCATGTTAACACTACCGATCAAGAGAAGACCACTTTTACTTATCCTTTTGGTACTTATGCTTACAGACGTATGCCTTTTGGTTTATGTAATGCCCCTGCTACTTTTCAAAGGTGTATGTCTGCTATCTTTCATGGTTTCTGTGGGGATATTATGGAAGTCTTCATGGACGATTTCTCCGTCTATGGAACTTCATTTGACCATTGTCTTCACAACCTTAATAAAGTTTTGCAGAGATGCGAGGAGACAAATTTGGTACTCAACTGGGAGAAGTGCCACTTTATGGTTAATGAAGGAATTGTTCTTGGTCACAAGATTTCCGAAAGGGGAATTGAAGTGGACAAAGCCAAGATCGAAGCTATTGAGAGGATGCCCTATCCAAGGGACATCAAAGGTATTCGCAGTTTTCTCGGTCATGCAGGTTTTTATAGAAGATTTATTAAAGACTTTTCTAAAACCTCGAGACCCCTCACTAATCTTCTCCAGAAGGATGTTCCTTTTGCGTTTGATGAAAATTGTAAGGAAGCCTTTGAAGTCCTTAAGAAAGCTTTAATAACTGCTCCTATAGTACAACCACCTGACTGGAATTTACCTTTTGAAATTATGTGTGATGCAAGTGATTTTGCTGTTGGAGCTGTTTTAGGACAAAGGGTTGATAAGAAATTGAATGTTATACATTATGCTAGTAAAACCCTTGATAGTGCTCAAAGAAATTATGCTACTACTGAGAAGGAATTCTTAGCTGTAGTTTTCGCTTGTGATAAGTTTAGGCAGTATATTGTTGATTCCAAAGTTATTATTCATACTGATCATGCTGCCATTAAATATCTTATGACAAAGAAGGATGCCAAGCCAAGGCTTATCAGATGGGTACTCCTTCTCCAAGAATTTGATTTGCAGATTGTTGATAGGAAAGGGGAAGACAATCCGGTAGCGGACAATCTTTCAAGAATGGAAGATATACCGCATGACCCCATCCCAGTTAACGATAGTTTTCCAGACGAGCAACTTGCCGTTGTAAAAATACAACCTCTTTCCGACCCTTGGTATGCAGATTATGCTAATTTTATTGTTGCAAAGTATTTGCCTCCAGGGCTAACATTTCAGCAAAGGAAGAAGTTCTTTCATGATTTGAGGCACTACTTTTGGGATGACCCACATCTTTTCAAAGAAGGTCCCGACGGGATCGTGAGAAGATGCATTCCGGAACATGAGCAGAAGGACGTTCTCCGACGGTGTCATGATAGTCCCTATGGAGGACATCATGCCGGTGAGAGGACTGCACATAAGGTTCTTCAATCAGGTTTTTATTGGCCTACTCTCTTTAAAGATGCTAGAAATTATGTTTTAGCCTGTGATAAATGTCAGAGAGTTGGTAACATTAGTAGAAGGAATGAGATGCCTATGAATTACTCACTAGTGATTGAACCTTTCGATTGTTGGGGTTTTAATTTTATGGGTCCTTTTCCTTCTTCGCACAAGTACACTCACATTTTAGTAGCTGTTGATTATGTGACCACATGGGTTGAAGCAATCCCCACTGAAAGTGCTGATCACAAAACATCTTTGAAAATGCTTAAGGATGTAATATTTCCTAGATTTGGTGTACCAAGGTATCTCATGACCGATGGAGGATCACACTTCACACATGGAGCTTTTAGGAAAGCTTTGGCTAAATACGATGTTAATCATAGAATTGCTTCACCTTATCATCCTCAAACTAGTGGGCAAGTTGAGCTGACCAATAGAGAGATTAAGTTGATCTTGCAGAAAACAGTAAACAGAAATAGGAAGGATTGGTCAAATAAATTAGGAGATGCTTTGTGGGCATATAGAACTGCTTACAAAAACCCCATGGGCATGTCCCCCTATAAGATGGTATATGGCAAGGCTTGCCATTTGCCATTAGAGCTAGAGCACAAAGCTTTCTGGGCTGTTAGAGAGATTAATGCTGACCCAAAACTAGCTGGTGAGAAGCGTCTCATGAACTTGACTTCTCTGGATGAATGGAGAAGTGAAGCTTACGAGAGCGCTAAAATGTTCAAGGAAAAGGTAAAAAGGTGGCATGATAGGAAGATTCTGAAACGTGAATTTAATGTTGGTGATAAAGTTTTGTTGTTTAGATCCCGTTTCAGGTTTTCTCCAGGTAAACTACTTTCCAGGTGGGAAGGACCATTTCATATTGAAGAAGTTTATCGGTCTAGTGCAATTAAGATCAATAATTTTGAAGACACCAAACCTCAAGTTGTGAATGGGCAAAGACTTAAACATTACATAGCAGGAGACCCTGTCGATGTTGATGTGAATATAATATACACAACAACCCACGAAGAACATGTTGCAGCCCTGTTTCAGACGCCAGCAGAAGCAGAATAAAGAAAAGGTATGTAGTACGGTAAGAAAACACGCAGAACATCATAAAAGTTCCGTATTACGAGTTTTTGTAAAATTAGTAAAATTCCGAGTCGAAGTGGAGCCAGAGCCGACCACCAGGGAGTCCAGGCGCCCCCCTGGCGCGCCCCCCCTGGGCCGCGCCGGCAGGCCGCCTGGACACCCCGGAGCCCGTCTCCGACCCCGCTTTGGTCCGTTACCTTCCTTTTTGTGCATAAATTTTTCCTATATATTTGCCCGGGGTGTTCCGGCAACGTATCTTGCGATTTCGCGTGTTTTCTCTTCGATCTGTTTCTGCCAGGAAATCTTTCAGCTAAATTTAGGTGCCATGGCTTCTCCAAGTTCCCCCAAGGACACGTTCGTCGTCAACGGCATCAACCCTTACCTCGCTGAGGTGAAGAAGCACCCTCAGGTTGTTCAGATGAAGGAGGGCATCCTTCATCAAGAAGATCTGAAGGGACCTATCAAGGAGGGAAGCGTGCAGGCCAGGCTGGAAGAAGTGGAGCAAGAAGTCTTCGAGTACAAGAAGATGACTGAGCGTGGCGTCGAAGCTAACTTTGACATCACCAACGAGCTGAAGAACTAGTTTCTGAAGGAGATGAAGGAGATGTGGGAAAGAATCGCCGCGTCTGAAGACAGAATCATAGAACTCCAAGGGCAAATTAATGATCTACATAACCAGAACTATGAGTATGAACTAAGGTTTCTACACATGGGTATGGGTGCTGAATGCAGGATCCAGGAGACGAGCTTCTCATATGAGACTGGAGAACCCCTTCCATGGAAGAGCTTCGCCAAGAACTACTTGATCAATGCCAACAAGGATGATGAGTGAAATCTCCGTGGGTAATGGCATTCCCTTGGCTTGTTCCAAGCTTGGGGGAGTGCCCGGTATCTTTATCTTTTACCTTTTGTCTTTCAGAAGTCAAGTAGAGTCGTATCATGTCTAGGGAGGTTATTATATAAGATAGGTGTGTGCATTGAGGTCTATCACCCCTTTGGTGAAGAATTGTATCCGTGTGTGTGGAGTCGTTTATGATGGAATATTAATGAGAAGTTTATTGGTTTCTTTTTGCTGCACTCGGTATTCTCTTCACGCAATCGACCTTATATGATGATTCTTATGGGGAGTATTGACCTTATGTCAGGTATGGCTATGAAACTTTATTTAATCTTGGCAAACATAGCTTTGGTCATAACAACAAGCATGATGTTCTTAAAGTATCAACATAGCCAAAACCTTTATGTTATTATGCTTGAAGTGTTATGTTGACAAGGAAGACAACTTGATGTGTTATGCTTATTTCAATGTTCATGCTTTATATTGCTTTGCATCTTAGTCATCATCAGTTGTCTGCTCTTTCAAACCTTTGCTAGCCTAACTCTGCACTAAGCGGAATTCTGCTTGTGCGTCCATACCCTTAAGCCAATACCTTCCATATGAGTCCACCATACCTACCTACTCGTGGTACTCCACTACCACCTCCTAAAGTATATAATTTATGTGTTATCCTTAAATGTTCAAAATCTTTTATTTTGTGCCTCTGCTTTAGCTCATGAGGAAGTAGTAGCTAATTCATGACCTTTTTGAGTTGGACAAGCTTCACCCCGGGATTGCATGTATAATGTGCAAACCCATAATACGAAAAGGAACTCGCATTGAGTGCGCCCGGCTTAAAAATAATATAACAAACAAACCCTCCTTCACGCTTTGTTCATGAGAAATCAGAAAACCTTGGCAGTGATAAACAAAGGAGAATAAGAGGATGTTATCGTCCTCATACGGGAGCCGTTCCTCGAAACTTGTCCAGTTCAAGAAGTAATTGAGTTATCTATTAGCATTCGTTGACGAATCATGCACCTCTCAAAAAATTGTTTTCATTCTGTTTGATTTGAGGATAGCACATGAGTTTTCCCTACTACCCTAGAGCAGGGCCTATCTTTTAATTTTAAGTTGAGTCAGTTATTTCTACTTCCCTCTATTTCTCAAAGAGAGCAGACGTTTGATGTTGATAGGGATTCATTCATATAAAGCTGCGTTAAGATTTGTCATATCATATCCTTGTTGACATTATCATTTGATAAGTAAGTTGTTTGTCATGCCCAGCTAAGGCAAATATCTTCCTTCGTGTTAACACTTTCACTTCTTGCTTATTAACTTGTTATTTCAAAAAGCTTCAATTAATCCCATCAAAAGCAAAAGTTAAAATTATTTATTGTTCTTTGACCAAAGGACATGTTTGCCATGATATAATGAGTTCCCATTGGTCCTACTTTCGAATATAAGTGTTGACACTCTTTCATAAGAGCCTTATGAGTTGAAGATTGTTGCTGAGAATATTTGAGTTGGTGAAGAGACTATGATGCTTCTTGTCCGTATTCTATTTATCGACACTTCACTCTCTAAACTTGTGGACAGGTTTACCGAGTTCATATTCGCTTGGGGACAAGCGAGGTCTAAGCTTGGGGGTGTTGATACGTCCAAAATGCATCACTATTTTGTATTATAATTTATCCTTATTCATTGATATATTTCACGTTATGATGATGTTCTTATGTTGTTTTGGTCTATTTTACACAGTTTGCAACTTTCCGATACCGAAACAGCAGACGCAGGATTCAGCAGGAAAAAGTGGATGCTGAGTTGCTGAAGAAGAACACCTCCAAATTACCTGAAAATTGACGGGAGGTATTTTTCGGAAGAATAACGAAGACACACAAAAGGGGAGTCAGAGGGGGGCCACAGGGTGCCCAGGCGGCCTGGGGGCGCGCCCCCCTGGCCGCGCCGGGGGTGCGCCTGGAGCCCCTGGCCCACCTCTGGTCGCCCCCTTTTGCATATATGTTCCCCGTCCTCCGAAAACCCTAGGCACGGGACTTTTTACGGAGTTCCGCCGCCGCTTCGAGGCGGAAACCTGCAGAGAAGAAAAGGGCATCTCCGGTGGGCAGATTCCGCCGGGGAGATCACCTCCCGGAAGGGGAGATCACCTCCCGGAAGGGGAGATCGTCGCCATCGTCATCACCATCATCACGGGCATCATCGAGATCATCATCAACATCATCCCCAACACCAGCACCATCTCCATCCTCATCCAAATCTCATCTTTCCATCGCAACTCGTGTTGTAACTTGTACTACCTATCCTCTCTACTCCATCGGTGTTGATTACTACTTTGTGGTGAATGCTATTGAGTTTTGTTGGAGAAATATTATTATGTCCAGATTGTTTATCACATATTTATCCCCACTGATCATGATCTCTTTTATGTCTTGTGAGTAGTTACCTTAGTTCTTGAGGACATGGGGAAAGTCTTGTTGTTAGTAGTCATATGATGTTGAAGTAATATGTGTTGTTTGATACTTAAGTTGCGTTGTCATTCTACTAGTGGTGTTGTGTGAGTCGAACACCCAACACTTCGCCTTATTAAGGACCTAGGAGAATACATTGTGTATAAAGAATGATTATGGTGGGTTGCCGGAGTGACAGAAACCTGAACCCCAGTTCGCACGCTTTTGCATAAGGGAATAATGGATCCTCGATCGTATTGCTATGGTTAGGCTTTTGCCTTAAATTCTATCTTGTATTTGCGGATGCTTGCAAGGTGTTTAATCATAAGAGTGCATTCATCTTAGTCTAGAGAGTGCACTAGCATAGATCCACCCACCAACACTTATCAACACATAACATAGTATCGATATGGAATATGGCGAGAGCACATGACTACCTCTCCCGTGTGTCCTCAAGAACGCTTTAGTCTTTATAAGTTCAGTTGCTAGGCCTCTCCTTTGCTAAGAAAGGATTGGGCCACTTGTTACTCTCAGTACCTTTTACATTACTTGCCTTTACATTCCTGTTGCTTATATCGAGAAAACCCCTAAAAGTATCTTTCAGTGCTTGCAGTAATTTCTTGCTCAGAATCGCTTATCAATACCTTCTGCTCCTCGTTGGGTTCGACACTCTTACTTATCGAAAACGCTGCAACAGATCCCTTACGGTTGAGGGTCATCACAAAGATGATCATGGTGCCCCGAAGATGGAGATCGAAGGAGCAAGATGATATTGGCCATATCATGTCACTTTAATTGATTGCATGTGATGTTTATCATGTTTATGCATCTTGTTTACTTAGAACGACGGTAGTAAATAAGATGATCTCTCACTAAAAATTTCAAGAATTGTGTTCCCCCTAACTGTGCACCGTTGCTAAGGATCGTTGTTCCGAAGCACCACGTGATGATCGGGTGTGATAGGCTCTAACGTTCGCATACAACGGGTGTAAGCCAGATTTACACACGCAATACACTTAGGGTTCACTTGACGAGCCTAGCATGTACAGACATGGCCTCGGAACACGGAAGACCGAAAGGTCGAACATGAGTCGTATAGAAGATACGATCAACATGAAGATGTTCACCGTTGATGACTAGTCCGTCTCACGTGATGATCGGACACGGGCTAGTCGATTCGGATCATGTATCACTTAGATGACTAGAGAGATGTCAATCTGAGTGGGAGTTCATTAAAATTTGATTAAGATGAACTTAATTATCATGAACTTAGTCTAAATTCTTTACAATATGTCTTGTAGATCAAATGGCCCACGCTCATGTCACCCTCAACTTCAACGCATTCTTAGAGAAATCCAAGCTGAAAGACGATGGTAGCAACTATACGGACTGGGTCCGTAACCTGAGGATCATCCTCATAGCTGCCAAGAAAACTTATGTCCTAGAAGCACCGCTAGGTGACGCTCCCGCCCCGGCAAACCAAGATGTTATGAACGCTTGGCAGTCTCGTTGTGATGATTACTCCCTGGTTCAGTGCGGCATGCTCTACAGCTTAGAATCGGGGCTCCAAAAGCGTTTTGAGCACCACGGGGCATATGAGATGTTCCAAGAGCTGGAAATGGTTTTCCAAGCTCATGCCCGAGTTGAGAGATATGATGTCTCCAACGCATTCTACAGCTGTAAGATGGAGGAAAATAGTTCTGTCAGTGAGCACATACTCAAGATTTTTGGGTTGTACAACCGCTTGTCTCAGTTGGGAATGAATCTCCCAGACAAAGCGGTCGTTGACAGAATCCTCCAGTCGCTCCCACCTAGCTACAAGAGCTTCGTGTTGAACTTCAATATGCAGGGGATGGAGAAGTCCATTCCCGAGGTGTATTCAATGCTGAAATCAGCAGAGGTGGAGATCAAGAAAGAGCATCAAGTGTTGATGGTCAATAAAACCACTAAGTTCAAAAAGGGCAAGCGTAAGAAGAACTTCAAGAAGGACGGCAAGGGAGTTGCCGCGCCCGGTAAGCCAGTTGCCGGGAAGAAGCCAAAGTATGGACCCAGGCCTGAGACTGAGTGCTTTTATTGCAAGGGAACGGGTCAGTGGAAGCGGAACTGCCCCAAATACTTAGCGGACAAGAAGGCCGGCAACGTCAAAGGTATATGTGATATACATGTTATTGATGTGTACCTTACCAGCGCTCGTAGTAGCTCCTAGGTATTTGATACCGGTGCAGTTGCTCATATTTGTAACTTAAAGCAGGAGCTGCGGAATAAGCGGAGACTGGCAAAGGACGAGGTGACGATGCGCGTCGAGAATGGTTCCAAGGTCGATGTGATCGCCATCGGCACGCTGCCTCTACATCTACCCTCGGGATTAGTTTTAAACCTTGATAATTGTTATTTAGTACCAGCTTTGAGCATGAACATTGTATCTGGATCTCGTTTGATGCGAGATGGATACTCATTTAAATCCGAGAATAATGGTTGTTCTATTTATTTGAGAGATATGTTTTATGGTCATGCCCCGCTGGTCAATGGTTTATTTTTGATGAATCTCGATCGTGATGATACACATGTTCATAATGTGAATGCCAAAAGATGTAAAGTTGACAATGATAGTCCCACATACTTGTGGCATTGCCGTCTTGGTCATATTGGTGTCAAACGTATGAAGAAGCTTCATGCTGATGGACTTCTGGAGTCTCTTGATTATGAATCATTTGACACGTGCGAACCATGCCTCTTGGGCAAGATGACCTAGACTCCGTTCTCCGGAACAATGGAGCGAGCAACCAACTTATTGGAAATCATACATACCGATGTAAGCGGTCCAATGAGTGTTGAGGCTCGTGGAGGCTATCGTTATGTTCTCACCCTCACAGATGACTTGAGTAGATATGGGTATATCTACTTTATGAAACACAAGTCTGAGACCTTTGAAAAGTTCAAGGAATTTCAGAATGAGGTTGAGAATCAGCGTGACAGAAAAATAAAGTTCTTGCGATCGGATCGTGGGGGTGAATATTTAAGTCATGAATTTGGCACGCACCTTAGGAACTGTGGAATTGTTTCACAATTGACACCGCCCGGAAGACCTCAGCGTAACGGTGTGTCCGAACGTCGAAATCATACTCTGTTGGACATGGCGCGATCTATGATGTCTCTCATCGATTTACCGCTATCTTTTTGGGGTTATGCTTTAGAGACTGCCGCATTCACTTTAAATAGGGCTCCGTCAAAATCCGTTGAGAGGACACCGTATGAACTTTGGTTTGGCAAGAAACCTAAGCTGTCGTTTCTGAAAGTTTGGGGTTGCGATGCTTATGTCAAGAAACTTCAGCCTGAGAAGCTCGAACCCAAATCGGAAAAATGCGTCTTCATAGGATACCCAAAGGAAACGATTGGGTACACCTTCTACCACAGATCCGAAGGCAAAGTCTTTGTTGCCAAGAATGGCTCCTTTCTGGAGAAAGAGTTTCTCGCGAAAGAAGTGAGTGGGAGGAAAGTAGAACTTGATGAGGTGACAGTCACCCCTCCCGAACCGGAAAGTAGCGCAGCACAGGAAATTGTTCCTGAGGTGCCTGCACCGACAAGGGAGGAAGTTAATGATGATGATCATGAAGATACAGATCAAGTTACTACTGAACTTCGAAGGTCCATAAGGACACGTTCCGCACCAGAGTGGTACGGCAACCCTGTCATGGAAATCATGTTGTTAGACAACGGTGAACCTTCGAACTATGAAGAAGCGATGGCGGGCCCAGATTCCAATAAATGGCTTGGAGCCATGAAATCCAAGATAGAATCCATGTATGAAAACAAAGTATGGACTTTGGTGGACTTGCCCGATGATAGGCACGCCATAGAAAATAAATGGATATTTAAGAAGAAGACAGACGCGGATGGTAATGTGACCATCTATAAGGCTCGGCTTGTCGCTAAGGGTTATCGACAAGTTCAAGGGATTGACTACGACGAGACTTTCTCTCCCGTAGCGATGCTAAAGTCAGTCCGAATCATGTTAGCAATTGCCGCATTCTATGATTATGAGATATGGCAAATGGACGTCAAAACGGCATTCCTTAATGGTTTCCTCAAGGAAGAGCTGTATATGATGTAGCCGGAAGGTTTTGTCGATCCAGAGAATGCTAACAAGGTATGCAAGCTCCAGCGCTCGATCTACGGGCTGGTGCAAGCATCTCGGAGTTGGAATATTCGCTTTAATGATGTGATCAAAGCGTTTGGCTTTATACAAACTTGGGGAGAAGCCTGTATCTACAAGAAAGTGAGTGGGAGCTCTGTAGCATTTCTCATATTATATGTGGATGACATATTGCTGATGGGAAATGATATAGAATTCTTGGAAAGTATAAAGGCCTACTTGAATAAGAGTTTTTCAATGAAGGACCTTGGAGAAGCTGCTTACATATTAGGCATCAAAATCTATAGAGATAGATCAAGACGCCTCATTGGTCTTTCACAAAGCACATACCTTGACAAGATATTGAAGAAGTTCAATATGGATCAGTCCAAGAAGGGGTTCTTGCCTGTTTTGCAAGGTATGAGATTGAGCAAGGCTCAGTCCCCGACCACGGCAGAAGATAGAGAAAAGATGAGTGTCATTCCCTATGCCTCGGCCATAGGTTCTATCATGTATGCCATGCTGTGTACCAGACCTGATGTGAACCTTGCCATAAGTTTGGTAGGGAGGTACCAAAGTGATCCCGGTATGGAACACTGGACAGCGGTCAAGAACATCCTAAAGTACCTGAAGAGGACTAAGGATATGTTTCTCGTTTATGGAGGTGACGAAGAGCTCGTCGTAAAGGGTTACGTCGATGCTAGCTTCGACACAGATCTGGATGACTCTAAGTCACAAACCGGATACATGTATATCTTGAATGGTGGAGCAGTCAGCTGGTGCAGTTGCAAACAGAGCGTCGTGGCGCATTCTACATGTGAAGCGGAGTACATAGCTGCTTGCGAAGCAGCACAAGAAGGAGTCTGGATGAAGGAGTTCATCACTGACCTAGGAGTCATTCCAAGCGCGTCAAGCCCGATGACTCTCTTCTGTGACAACACTGGAGCTATTGCCATTACCAAGGAGCCCAGGTTTCACAAGAAGACCAAGCACATCAAGCGCCGTTTCAACTCCATCCGGAATTATGTTCAAGATGGAGACATAGATATTTGTAAAGTGCATACGGATCTGAATGTTGCAGAACCGTTAACTAAACCTCTTCCACGGGCAAAACATGATCAACACCAGAACTCTATGGGTGTTCGATTCATCACAATGTAACTAGATTATTGACTCTAGTGCAAGTGGGAGACTGTTGGAAATATGCCCTAGAGGCAATAATAAAAGTATTATTATTATATTTCCTTGTTCATGATAATTGTCTGTTATTCATGCTTGAATTGTATTGTACGGAAACAGCGATACATCTATGAATACATAGACCACAACGTGTCCCTGGTAAGCCTCTAGTTACTAGCTCGTTGATCAACAGATGGTCACGGTTTCCAGACCATGGACATAGGATGTCATTGATAACGGGATCACATCATTAGGAGAATGATGTGATGGACAAGACCCAATCTTGAGCCTAGCACGAGATCGTATAGTTCGTAATGCTTAAGCTTTTCCGGTGTCAAGTATTTATTCCTTAGACCATGAGGTTGTAAAACTCCCGGATACCGTAGGAACACTTTGGGTGTGCCAAACGTCACAACGTAACTGGGTGGCTATAAAGGTACGCAATGGGTATCTCCAAAGTGTCTGTTGAGTTGGTACGAACCGAGACTGGGATATTGTCACTCCGTATGACGGAGAGGTACCTCTGGGCCCTCTCTGTAAGACATCATCATAATGAGCTCAAAGTGACTAAGGAGTTAGTCACGGGATGATGGATTACGGAATGAGTAAAGAGACTTTCCATGACGAGATTGAACAAGGTATCGGGCATGCCGACGATCGAATCTCGGGCAAGTACCGTACCGATAGACAAAGGGAATAACATACGGGATTGAGTGAATCCTTGACACAGTGGTTCATCCGATGATATCATCGAGGAACACGTGGGAACCAACATGGGTATCCAGATCCCGCTGTTGGTTATTGACCGGAGAGTCGTCTCGATCATGTCTGCGTGTCTCCTGAACCCGTAGGGTCTACACACTTAAGGTTCGGTGACGCTAGGGTTATAGAGATACATGCACATGGAAACCCGAATGTTGTTCGGAGTCCCGGATGAGATCCCGGACGTCACGAGGAGTTCCGGAATGGTCCGGAGGTAAAGAATGATATATAGGAAGTCCAGTTTCGGCCATCGGGTGAATTCCGGTGGTCACCGGGAGTGTCCCGGGACCACCGGAGGGGTCCCGGGGGTCCACCGGGTGGGGCCACCCATCCCGGTGGGTCCCGTAGGCCGCAAAGGGGAAGGGGCCAGCCCCTGGTGGGCTGGCGCACCACATGGGCCCCCCTCCATGCGCCTAGGGTTGAAACCCTAGGGGGAGGGGGCGCCCCCTATGCCTTGGGGGGCAAGTCTTCCCCCCTGGCCGCCGCCCCCTTGGAGATCTGATCTCCCTAGGGCCGGCACCCCCCTGGCCCCTATATATAGTGGGGGGGGGAGAGGGCAGCCGCACCCCCAAGCCTCTGGCGCCTCTCCCCCCTCCCGTCACACTTCCATCTCCTCTCGCAGGGCGCCGGCGAAGCCCTGCAGGTTTTCCTGTTGCATCCACCACCACGCCGTCGTGCTGCTGGATCTCCGACAACCTCTCCTCCGCCCTTGCTGGATCAAGAAGGAGGAGACGTCGTTGTACCGTACGTGTGTTGAACGCGGAGGTGCCGTCCGTTCGGCGCTGGGATCATCGGTGATCAGGATCGTGAAGAGTACAACTACTTCATCCACGTTCCTTCGAACGCTTCCGCTCGCGATCTACAAAGGGTATGTAGATGCACTCCATTATGCTCGTTGCTAGATGACTCCTTAGATTGATCTTGGTGAAGCGTAGGAAATTTTTTGAATTCTGCTACGTTCCCCAACAAGAAGGGCCCTCGACTTTACCAGATCTCGACCATTTGTGCCAAGGAGAAGCTAGGGTGCTTGCAGAGGCCAATGCTCGTGCTGAGCAAGGGGTTGTGGACGCCTCGGTTACCACTGACTCTGGGAATCGAGAGCCCGTGGTTGAGTCGGGTCCAAGCCGCGTGGGGTGGCTACCGCTACCCTTGGGCGTCCTACAGAGGGGAGGGCGCTCAGGGGTAGGCCGCCCACACGCCTCCACCCCACCGAGCAGCTAATGCCGGTGCGTGGAGTTAGTGTTGGCCTTCCCGCTCAGGAAGCCGAGTCTGTGGATGCCCCTACTAGGAGGGGGCGCCGCGGCCGCTCAGCCAAGCAGCCCCCTGTCCCGCAAGTGGCGGTCAGGCTAGTTCCGCCCCACCCGAGGGGCCTATTAGTCCAATCGTGGTTCCGACATGAAGCTCCTATATTGGAACATGCGGGGCTTCGGGCACTTGGGCCGGAGGCGTCAATTGATAGATTACATCATGCAGGAGGAGATCGATATTGTAGGTTTGCAGGAGACGATCCGCCAGGACTTCTCCATCCGGGAACTACAGGGGCTGTCCCGACGCTTGTTTGCCTGGGAGTGGCTGCCCGTGGTTGGGCTATCTGGGGACATCCTACTGGTTTCCGGGTGGATTTGTTCTCGGTTGAAGACATGGACAAAGGGGAATTCTTCAGGAACCTCAGCTGGGAGGTGATTACCGTCTATAGCCCGGCTGATCACGGGTGGTCAGCGGACTTCCAGGCCGAGATGATGGACAAGGTGGAATGCTGCAGCACACCAGTGGTGGTGACGGAAGACTTTAACCTTATTAGACAGGAAGTTGACAAGAGTTCCACTAATATAGATCGTTTGCATATGCGTTCGTTCAACGATTTCATTGCTGATTTGGCTCTACGCGAGATTTCCCGTGTTGGGCCCAAATTCACGTGGACTAATAAGTAGGTGGACCCTATCTTGAGTGTGTTTGATAGGGTCCTAGTGTCTGTCCAGTGGGAACTCATGTTCCCGCTGCGCTCGCTTAGGGCGGTCATGCGGATCAGCTCAGATCATGTCCCCCATATGTTCTCCTCAGGGGAAGAGTCACCACCGCGGGCGAGACACTTCCACTTTGAACCATTGTGGTTGTTGCAGCTAGGGTTTGTTGAGTTGGTGGCGGACCGATGGGTAGAAGCCATGGCCACGCCGACACGCTCTTTCCGCACTATGAACATATGGCACCACTGCACTAAGGTCACCCGCCAATTCGTGAGGGGGTGGGGGCCAACTTAGCGGCGGACATCAGGGCCCGGAAAGGGGCTCTTTTGGATCAGATTAAGGCTCTGGATGTGGTGGTTGATTCGACCGGTCTGTCGGCCGATGAGTGGCTCCGATGGTATACCCTTCAATCTTCACTGATGGAGAGTTTCAAGGGATAAGAATTATTCTGGCAACGCCGAGGGGACCAGAAGTGGCTCCTCTAGGGCGATGAAAATAGCACTTTCTAGCGATTGTCAGTGGTGTCGTAAAAAATGTTCTATCATGTGTCTCTGGGTCGGTGACAACCTCCTGGAGCACCCGGATGACATTAGATTCCACATCTACTCCTTCTTTAATGAGCTCTTTACGGCGGTATCCTGTGGTGGGGTATCTTTGGCGGAGGACTTCTGGTCGGCTGCGGACAGAGTCTCTGACATTGAGAATGTGGAATTGACTCTCCTATTCGCGCCGGAAGAGGTGGGTAGGGATATCGCCTCTATGAAGGCGGGGTTGGCCCTGGGGCCAGATGGCTTGCCTGTGGCCTTCTTCTAGAAATTCGGGAATGTCCTCAAGCCGGTGATCATGCCGATGTTCCATGAATTTTACATTGGACATTCGACATGTCCCGAATATGTTATGGTGTCATTGCCCTGACCTCCAAAGTAGTGGAGCTACGGATATTCGACACTTTAGACCTATCACGGTGATCAATATTTTAGAACACATCTTCGCGAAAGTTTGCGTGACTCGTCTAGCCCCTGCCGCGAAGCGGCTAGATCACCCACTCCAGATGGCCTTTCTGAAGTGGCGAAGGATCCATGATGAGATCCCGGCCCTTCACGAGATTATCCATGAGGTGAGGGCACGTGGCCATAAGGCCGTCTTCCTCAAGTTGGACTTCCAAAAGGCTTATGACAGGCTGGATTGGTCCTTCTTGCGATCAGTGCTCTAGCGTAGAGGCTTCGATGGCTGATGGTGCTCTCGGATCATGCAGTTGGTTAGGTCTGGTAAGACGGCGATTAATATTAATGGTGAGATGGGACCCTTCTTTACGTCACCGACACCGACGCGGTGGCGCCTGAGGGTGCGGCTGGACCTTCCTGGAGGGCGTCGGGGCTACCCTTCCTCTCTCCTCGCCGCGTACCGGGGGAAACCCTTGGCAACAGCGTCGTCATCGTCACGTCCCTTCTTGGAGGTGTTGATTGGTACCAGCGCCTCGGAGTCTCGGAGCTTGGTGGGCGATCTCCGGTGGTCGCAGCGGTCGAGAGGCTTCTACGTTTTTTGTCTATCCGCCGTTGTCGGCATTTTTCTCTCTTGTATTTTCTCTTTCATTTCTTTTGGGTGTGACTATGCTGCTTCTGCCCCAGCACCATTCGTTGGTTGCCTTGGTTGGTTGCTTTGTAATACCAAGCGGGGGAACCCTTTTTCAGTAGAAATTTGCAATTCATTGTTCTCTTTCTCCATTTTCTGCTTTTCTAACATCGCCCCCCTGTGTTGCATCTCCTTCTCTATCTTTGATGAACCAACATGTTCCTGCTGTTTCTCTCTGCCCCCCACACCGACGGGTAGCCTCTCCCGCTAATCTCTCCTTGCCTTTCCCCAAATCGACGGAGTCTCTCACCTTCATCTGGACGGCAAATTAGTTCTAGGTCTTCTCCCAATCCCAATCCCCCTCCTCGACATCAAGATCAAGGTATCCAATCGACCACCGTTGGCCGCCTTGCGCCGGGCCGCCTCGCTGGCTGCTTGCTGGTTGGGGGCTTGGCATGCTGCTTCTGTTGGGTTTAGTCCCACAACGGTTGTGGGAGGAGACATAACACGATTTATAAGGGTGAGGGTGTCCCGTCCTAACAGACTAGTCTTTTGGGGGGAGAGGGCCCAAGGCCTCTCATAAGTCGGTGTTGCTCTCCAGTTGGGTCTGGTTGACTCATGTGGGTCGGAATGCCGGTGCTAGCGGATCTGGGATTGCGTAACAATTGATATCAGAGCTCAGGTCCCCTCCTAACAGGCTAGTCTTTTGAGAGGAGAGGGCCCAAGGCCTCTCATAAGTTAGTTGGATCTGGTTGACGCATGTGGGTCAGAACGCTGGTGCTAGCGGATCCAGGATTGCGTAACAGCTTCTCTTGATCTATGGAGGCTGAGCAGCTCGCTCGCTTCTGCTGGCCGCTGCACCTGCACCATTGCACGGCTGCGCGCAAGGCGGCATAGCTGGTCTGCTACTGTGCTACAGTCTGCACAAGGAGAAAAAGACTGAAGGAGAAAGCAACTAAGCAAGGTCTGGGGTGTAAAATTTACAGAAGTACAAGTAACAACAATCTTAACCCATATTTATTGCCATGTAAAATTTACAGAACAATATTAGGCATCCATGTTCTCATTTAGAGAAGTAACAACGATCTTTGCATTTTTGTTTTAGGTAACAATGATGAAACACCAGACCATGCAGTCTTTTTTTAGAAGAAAGAGAGGTGAAGAAAGTGTCAGACAAGAACAACCATCAACTCACACTGCTCCCAATTATCTAGCATTTGTGGAACTGGTAAATCAAAGCCAAGAGCAAGATGAAGATGAATTTGAAGATTGGAGCCAATATGAAGGGAAAAATGGAATATAACCAAGATGAGCAAGAGGAACCTATCATTTATGTGAACACGACATATCTATAAGATGCCTTAATGTTACCATGTATTTATGTGAACAAGATATATCTGTAAGATACATATTTTGTTTCAATTTATGTGGCGAGTCGTACTTTTTTTCATGCATATTTTACTTTTAGTTTGAAACTGACCCCCCCTCTCTCTAGTTGCTTGCCACGCTCCTCTAGAACTCTGTCCCACATCAGTTTCACTGTTTCTGTTTCTTCTTTGCATTTCTGTCCTCGGATCTTTTATCCAAAGCTGTGTACTGCTCCAATGCTACTAACACTCCATCCTTCAGATATCCTTCTTGCTCAGCAATCACCTCCATATCAAAATATATGTGATATATATAGGGATCTTTCACAATCTCTACTACTTCAGGAATTCTTTTAGGATTCTTCTGTCTACATCCTGCACAGTGCTCAGCAAAGATGCAATTTCCTCAAAACCATCTCTATGCAGCAGAGATTCTGGTATCCCGTAAATTCTTACCCACACAGAAAACAATTGATACTTAGCCATAGAAGCTGAATTCCACTCAACAACTTTCACACTCACATTGGTTCCCTTCAGCCCAAACTAAGGATATTCAGTCATTTACAGTAGGAGGAGGGAAGGGAGGTTCAACGGTGACCTCGTATCTCAGTCCTTCAGCCGGGCCTGGAATATGCGCATTGGCTTGGCAACCTGAAAGACTGTTTGCCTGAAAGCGAATAGGGAACAAAGATAGTGCAGTATCATTCAGAAAGAGGCTCATGCTCCCTGTGTGTATTATGTTGGCCATTATCTGAAGCAAAAGTTACTGCGCTGTTAAATTCGTGTGCTCAGTAGGAACATAGCAGATCGAGGTTTGAGTTTGACTGTAGCTCCTTTTGCAACGATCTTTTGCAAATCAAGCACTATTGCTGCGCATTATCATGTTCAAATCTTCGTAAGAAGCCGGTTTAATTAGGCCCAACGCAAAAACTTAAAAACCAAGCATACTATTGCTGCACATTATCATGTTCAAATCTTCGTAAGAAGCCGGTTTAATTAGGCCCTAAGCAAAAGTAAAAAACGTTTTGCGGTGAGCGTGGATCGAACACGCGACCTTCAGATCTTCAGTCTGACGCTCTCCCAACTGAGCTATCCCCGCTGAACGAAATTTTTATCTCATAATTATTTTTACTACTGGGAAGTAACTTTTACCCTGTATGTATGTATGATCAAACGGCTACCTCCGCAGAAATAAAAGGGAGCAGCACTGAAAATTCAACTGGAAGTTGTGGGGTCCCCATAAGTTCAAAATGTTTGTGGGGCGCCTCCTTGCTCACGAAAGTTTGGCAAACAGGACGAAGATTCAGAGGTTGGGGGTGGAACTGATAGTGCCTCCCAGCTGAGGTCTCTTATCTTGTGTGGGAGTGGTGGGATGTCAGGAAGAAAGCCAACACAGGGGAGCTTTTTTTTTTTTTTTTGAGGGGAGCCAGTTTCTAGTCCTCAGAGATGATTTTGCTGCTGCTGGCATGGGAACATCTGTGCACCTGAGAGATTTACTTCGTTCTGAAGCAGTGGCGTGCCTTGCTGCTATCGATGGGGCTATCAGACTTGGCGCAAACCGAATTATTTTCGAGAGTCTGATGGACCCAATCTTGTGAAAGCACTGAACAACAAGGCGTTTGATATGGCAACGATCGGCGTGCTGGTGAAGGAAGCTTGGAACTTATGTGTTTTAAATTTTGAGTCTTTTAAGTTCTCTTTTAGTAGCCGTGTATGTAACACCGTAGCCCATGAACTTGCCCAGGTCGGGGTTGAAAATGAGTCCCAAGATTGCTTTTGGGTGGACGACGCCGCTTCTGCACCCGTGCGCCGTCCCCGGCCTCGTCGGTCTTCATGACCGTCGTCGGAGGCCGCGCCATCCGTACCTAGGGTTCGTCCGTCGATTGTGTTGACCGCTACCCTAAAGATCTTTTTCTAAGCCCTTGCTCCGGGTTTTTTTCTCTCTCTCGTCGATCGTTTTGATCGGCGTTTACTTTTTGGTTTTCCGATCTAAAATCGATTTGCATCGCCCACCGCCGCCGTCGACATCCGCGCGCCTCTAGTTCGACACCGGCGCGACTGGTCGGCTACTTCACCGACCCGGCGGCCTCGCGCGACAGGCGGCCCCTCAAGTCCGTCGTCCGCACGCCGGCACGCCCGTCGCCCTGCGCTGGCCGTCACCGCCCTGCTCCCGACCGGGATACCTGCATCGCCCCTAGCCAGCGGCCTCGCGCCATGCGGCGGCCAATCATAGTCGCCGCTTGCGCGCCGTCACGCCAATCGATCCACGCCACCCGCCTCCGCCGCATCTACACGACGGCCATGCGGGTTACCTCGCCGGCCGCGTCCTCGGCTGTGTCGAGCCGGCTACGTGACGCTCGTCGGCTGCCTCATGTCGGGCGCCGCTGCTACGCTGGTCGCTCGGGCCTCGCTGCCCGGGCGCCGACGCTGACGCGCTCATCCGCACAATGTCCCACGCCGTCCGTCATCGCCGGCTTCATCTCGGACTCCGCCGCCACCCCACCTCCACCGAGTGGCGTCCCCGACCTCGCGCGCGATCGGATTGATCACCCGCCCGCCGCCGCGATCCGCCTCAACAACGCCGTGCGACCGACCTGGCCCGTCGGTTGCGCGCGCCTCCGCAGGCCCCGTGAAGACCGTCCCAAGTACAACGCGCCCCTCAACCGATCGAGCAACGGGCTGCCGCTGCATCGCCTCGTCGGGTCGCAGAGCCGCCGCCCCGTGGTTCTTCTCCCGGCTGCACCGACTTGCGTTACCGCTACGCCGCCCCTTCAAGCCGTAGTGCCGCGGCCCGCGGTCCCCCGCCGTCCCGAGGCCGTCCGCTCCAGGCCGTCCCGTGGCTGCACCAACCATCGCGGCGCCGCTGCGTCGCACCGTCGGGTCGTAGCGAGCGTGGCACGTGGTCCATGCCGCCGTCCCGAGGCCGTCTCCGTGGTTGCACATACCCGCGCTCCGCCGCTGCGCCGCTCCTTCGGGCCGTAGCGCCATGGCCCGCGGTCCCTGCCACAGCCCCGAGGTCTTCCGCCGTTGCACCGACCTGTGAGCCGCCGCTGCGTCGCCCCTTCGGGCCGTAGCGCCGTGGCCCGCGGTCCACTACACCGTCCCCGCACGTCGACTTCCCGTGGTATGCGCCATGCCGTCTCACTGGGCGCGGGAATGCCACCGTCCGCGCCGGTCTTCGTCACGCTGTCGGGTTCCTCGCCTACTTCGAGCATCGCCGCCGCTCGTCCACCTCCTTCGTCTTCGTCCTGCATCGTCTCGTCGCCAGCGTCGCCGTCATCTACCCCGACCACTTCGTCTACTCCGACAACCGCGGGCGACATCGGCCCCGTGCCGATTGATGCCACAACTGTCGTCGAGTCCTTCTCAGTTGGCCTCTCCGACTTCTTCGACAAGGCGTACGGCTCGTGCAGGTCCCAGTCTACGCATGCCCGGTGCCGGCAACACCGCCACGTGCCTTCGTCCAGGACGTGTCCCCGGGCCTGGCAAGCCTGGTGCGGCGCTTTGTCAACTTCGTCTTCGTCCGTCTACGCATGCCCGGTGCTGGCAACACTGATGTGTGCCTTCATCTCCGACGTGTGCCTGGGTTTGGCAAACCCGGCGCGACGCCTCATCAACATCATCTTCTTCCCGATGCACCACTACCTCGACACCACTGCGCCCATGACTAACTCGGCGCCTCCTTGCGCCCGCGGCTCCACGGTGACTCCCTCGACAACGGCTACCCCGACTCGACATCGACCACGGCATTCTTCGCACGGCTACCTCAACCACGAATACACCATCGTACGATCTCGGCTACATCGACACACAGCACAAAGGGCTACCACCTTGCTTGAGCAACCTCGTCGGTTTCCACTCCAGCCACGACTTCCGCGATGCGTCGACCGTTACGACCGTGGGGGGTGTCTGTCGGATTGCCTTCGGATTCTTCTCCAATCTCACTGTTTGCGTCGCTACCGTTGTGACTGCTGGGGGTGTTGAGTATAATCTTTATTAGGAAAGCTTGGATAGCGCACGATATTATTCTCCCTTGCCTTGTACTCCAAGATGACCATGTACTCCTATATATATGCCCATGAGGCTCAAGCAATACATCAACAATAGCACGAAACATCTCTCTCCCTTTTAACAAAAATGAACAGAAAACTGAAGTCATACAGAAATTAAAGAAGAATGAAAATGTGACGCCCCCGATTTGTCCGTACACTAATCATGCACGCAAATGTGTACGACCAAGATCAGGGACTCACTGAAAGATATCACAACACAACTCTAGACACAAATTAAAATAATACAAGCTTTATATTACAAGCCAGGGGCCTCGAGGGCTCGAATACGAAAGCTCGAATACACAAGAGTCAGCGGAAGCAATAATATCTGAGTATAGACATAAGTTAAACAAGTTTGCCTTAAGAAGGCTAGCACAAAAGTAACAACGATCGAAAAGGCAAGGCCTCCTGCCTGGGACCTCCTAACTACTCCTCGAAGCCGAACTCCATGTAGAAACATCATCGGGGTCTTCTGGCTCCTGGGCTCCACCATCTGGTTGCGTCATCCGAGAAGAAAGGAAGAAAGGGGGAAAAGGGGGAGCAAAGCAACCGTGAGTACTCATCCAAATTACTCGCAAGCAAGGATCTACACTACATATGCAATGATATCTGTGTAAAGGGGTAATATATGTGGACTGAACTGCAGAAAGCAGAATAAGAGGGGGATAGCTAATCCAATCGAAGACTACGCTTCTCGTAACCTCCATCTGACAGCAGAAGATGAGGGTAGCTGGAAAGTAACAAGTATCCTCGCTTCTCGCAGCCTCCGTCTTGAGTAGCTGAAGAGTTCACCAAGTAACAACGTATAGCATAATCCTACCCGGCAATCCTCCCGCACATCACCCTGTGAGAGAGCAATCACCGAGTTGTATCTGGCACTGGTAAGGGTGTGTTTTATTAAGTATCCAGTTCTAGTTGTCATGAGGTCGGAATACAACTCCGGGTCGTCCTTTTACCGAGGGACACGACTATTCGAATAGATTAACTTCCCTGCAGGGGTGCACCACATAACCCAGCACGCTTGATCCCATTTGGCCGGACACACTTTCTAGGGTCATGCCCGGCCTCGGAAGATCAACACGTCGCAGCCCTACCTAAGCACAGCAGAGAGGTCAGCACGCCGGTCTAAGTCCTAGGCGCGCAGGGGTCCGGGCCCATCGCCCAACGCACACCTGCACGTTGCGTACGCGGCCGGTGAGCAGACCTAGCAACCTCCATTACTAAGGAAGTTGCGTTACGCGGTCCAACCCGGCGCGCGCCGCTCAGGCGCATGACGTCAAGAAGGCTTCGGCTGATACCACGACGTCGAGTACCCATAACTATTCCCACGTAGCTGGTTAGTGCGTATAGGCCAACGGCCAGACTCAGATCAAATATCCAAACTCGTTAAGCGTGTTATTATGAAATAACCGCGGACAACGACCAGGGCCAGGCCACCTCTCCACTGGGTGTCTCAACCTGCCCTGTCGCTCCGCCACAAAGATCCAGTTGGGGGCCGTCGGGAACTCAGGCCCATCACTACTGTTGGAAATATGCCCTAGAGGCAATAATAAATTGGTTATTATTATATTTCCTTGTTCATGATAATTGTTTATTATCCATGCTAGAATTGTATTGATAGGAAACTCAGATACATGTGTGGATACATAGACAAACACCATGTCCCTAGTAAGCCTCTAGATGACTAGCTCGTTGATCAATAGATGGTTACGGTTTCCTGACCATGGACATTGGATGTCATTGATAATGGGATCACATCATTAGGAGAATGATGTGATGGACAAGACCCAATCCTAAGCCTAGCACAGATCGTGTAGTTCGTATGCTAAAGCTTTTCTATATGTCAAGTATATTTTCCTTAGACCATGAGATTGTGCAACTCCCGGATACCGTAGGAATGCTTTGGGTGTACCAAACGTCACAACGTAACTGGGTGGCTATAAAGGTGCACTACAGGTATCTCCGAAAGTGTCTGTTGGGTTGGCACGAATCTAGACTGGGATTTGTCACTCCGTATGACGGAGAGGTATCTCTGGGCCCACTCGGTAGGACATCATCATAATGTGCACAATATGTGATCAAGGAGTTGATCACGGGATGATGTGTTACGGAATGAGTAAAGAGACTTGCCGGTAACGAGATTGAGCAAGGTATCGGTATACCGACGATCGAATCTCGGGCAAGTGCTATACCGATAGACAAAGGGAATCGTATACGGGATTGATTGAATCCTTGACATCGTGGTTCATCCGATGATATCATCGTGGAACATGTGGGAGCCAACATGGGTATCCAGATCCCGCTGTTGGTTATTGGCCGGAGAGTTGTCTCGGTCATGACTACATGGTTCCCGAGCCCGTAGGGTCTACACACTTAAGGTTCGATGACGCTAGGGTTATAGGGAAAGTATGTACGCGGTTACCGAATGTTGTTCGGAGTCCCGGATGAGATCCTGGACGTCACGAGGAGTTCCGGAATGGTCCGGAGGTAAAGATTCATATATGGGAAGTCCTGTTTTGGTCACCGGAAAAGTTTCGGGCGATATCGGTAACGTACCGGGACCACCGGGAGGGTCCCGGGGGTCCACCAGGTGGGGCCACCAGCCCCAGAAGGCTGCGTGGGCTAAGTGTGGGAGGGGACCAGCCCCAAGGGGGCTGGTGCGCCCCCCACCAAGTCCCAAGGCGCATGGAGAGTGGAGGGGGGCAAACCCTAGGTCCAGATGGGCCTTAAGGCCCACCCTAGGGCGCCCCCTCTCTCTCTCCCCCCCCTTGGCCGCACCCTAGATGGGTTTGGGGCTGCCGCCACCCCTAGGGAGGGAACCCTAGATGGGGGCGCAGCCCCTCCCCTTCCCCTATATATAGTGGGGGTTTTGGGGCTGCTAGACACACGAGAAAGTCTCCTTCTTGGCGCAGCCCTACCCCTCTCCCTCCTCGTCTCTTGCAGTGCTTGGCGAAGCCCTGCTGGAGTCCCGCGCTCCTCCACCACCACCACGCCGTCGTGCTGCTGTTGGATGGAGTCTTCCCCAACCTCTCCCTCTCTCCTTGCTGGATCAAGGCGTGGGAGACGTCACCGGGCTGCACGTGTGTTGAACGCGGAGGCGCCGTTGTTCGGCGCTTAGATCGGAATCAACCGCGATCTGAATCGCAGCGAGTACGACTCCTTCATCCGCGTTCTTGTAACGCTTCCGCATCGCGATCTACAAGGGTATGTAGATCCACTCTCCTTTATGCTCATTGCTAGATTACTCCATAGATAGATCTTGGTGACGCGTAGGAAAAATTTTGATTTTCTGCTACGATCCCCGACAGTGGCATCATGAGCTAGGTCTATGCGTAGTATCTTGCACGAGTAGAACACAAAGTAGTTGTGGGCGTAGATCATGTCAATTCTCTTGCCGTTACTAGTCTTATCTTGATTCGGCGGCATCGTGGGATGAAGCGGCCCGGACCGACCTTACACGTACTCTTACGTGAGACAGGTTCCACCGACTGACATGCACTAGTTGCATAAGGTGGCTAGCGGGTGTCTGTCTCTCCCACTTTAGTCGGATCGGATTCGATGAAAAGGGTCCTTATGAAGGGTAAAAAGAAATTGGCATATCACGTTGTGGTTTTGACGTAGGTAAGAAACGTTCTTGCTAGAAACCTATAGCAGCCACGTAAAAACTTGCAACAACAATTAGAGGACGTCTAACTTGTTCTTGCAGCATGTGCCGTGTGATGTGATATGGCCAAAAGGATGTGATGAATGATATATATGTGATGTATGAGATTGATCATGTTCTTGTAATAGGAATCACGACTTGCATGTCGATGATAATGACAACCGGCAGGAGCCATAGGAGTTGTCTTATTTATTGTATGACCTGCGTGTCACTGATTAACGCCATGTAATTACTTTACTTTATTGCTAAACGTTAGCCATAGTAGTAGAAGTAATGTTTGGCGAGACGACTTCATGGAGACACGATGATGGAGATCATGATGATGGAGATCATGGTGTCATGCCGGTGACGATGATGATCATGGAGCCCCGAAGATGAAGATCAAAAGGAGCAAAATGATATTGGCCATATCATGTCACTATTTGATTGCATGTGATGTTTATCATGTTTTACATCTTATTTGCTTAGAACGACGGTAGTGAATAAGATGATCTCTCACTAAAATCTCAAGAATAGTGTTCCCCCTAACTGTGCACCGTTGCTAAGGTTCGTTGTTCCGAAGCACAACGTGATGATCGGGTGTGATAGGTTCTAACGTTCGCATACAACGGGTGTAAGATAGATTTACACACGCGATACACTTAGGGTTGACTTGACGAGCCTAGCATGTACAGACATGGCCTCGGAACACGAAAGACCGAAAGGTCGAACATGAGTCGTATAGAAGATACGATCAACATGAAGATGTTCACCGTTGATGACTAGTCCGTCTCACGTGATGATCGGACACGGCCTAGTCGATTCGGATCATGTATCACTTAGATGACTAGAGAGATGTCTATCTGAGTGGGAGTTCATCAGATGAACTTCATTGTCATGAACAATAGTCTAAGTTGTCTTTGCAAATTATGTTATAGACCAATAACTGCGTTATAGCTCCCTGTTTAATACGATCCTAGAGAAAGACTAAGTTGAAAGATATTGTAAGCAATGATGCGGACTGGGTCCGTAGTCCGAGGAGTGTCCTCACTGCTGCACAGAAAGCTTACGTCTTTGATGCACCGCTCGATGTGCAAACCCCTACAACGTTGTCTGTGGATGTTGTGAACACCTGAGAGACACGTCCTGATGACTACTTGATAGTTTAGTGCACCATGCTTTACGGCTTAGAATCGGGATTCCAATGACGTTTTGAACGCCATAGAACATATGAGATGTTCTAAGAGCTGAAATTGGGATTTCAGGCTCATGCCCGTGTTGAGAGGTATGAGACCTCTGACAAGTTCTTTTGCCAAAAAGATGGAGGAGAATAGCTCAACTAGTGAGCGTGTGCTCAGAATGTCTGGGTGCTAAAATCACTTGAACCAAGTGGGAGTTAAATCTTCCAGGTGAGATAGTGGTTGACGGAATTCTCTAGACACTATCACCAAGCTACTAGAACTTCGTGATGAACTATGACATGCAAAGGATGGTGATGATCCCGGTGCTGTTAGCGGTTCTTAGTACCGCAAAAGTAGAAATCAAGAAGGAGCATCAAGTGTTGATGGTTTAACAAGACCACTGGTTTCAAAAGGGGTAAGGGCTAGAAGGGAAACTTCATGAATGGCAAACCTGTTGTCGCTCTGATGAAGGAACCCATGGTTGAACCCAAACCTCGAGACTAAGTGCTTCTATTGTAAGGGGAACGGTCACATGGTAGCGGAACCACCCCAAATACATGGTAGATATGATAGCTGGCAACTTCAACAAAGTATATTTGATATACGTGTTATTGATGTGTACCTTAGTAGTACTCCTTGTAGCACCTGGGTATTGGATACCGGTTCAGTTGCTATTATTAGTGACTTGAAGCAAAAAGCTACGGACTGAACGGAGACTAGCTAAGGGCGAGGTGACGATATGTGTTGGAAGTGTTTCCAAGGTTGATAAGATCACCATCGCACACTCCCTCTATTTTCGAGATTAGTGTTGAACTTAGATAAATGTTATCGGGTGTCTACGTTGAGCATGAATATGATTAGATCATGTTCATTGCAATACGGTTATTCATTTAAGTCAGAGAATAATGGTTATTCTGTTTACATGAATAATACCTTTATGGTCATGCACCCAATGGTTTGTTGAATCTCGATCATAGTAATACACATGATGATAATATTAATGCCAAAAGATGTAGAGTTAATGATGATAGTACCACTTTCTTGTGGCACTTCCGCTTAGGTCATTTTGGCATAAAATGCATGAAGAAACTCCATGCTGATGGATGTTTGGAGTCACTTGATTTTGAATCGCTTGACACATGCAAGCCATGCCTCTTGGGCAGGATGACTAAGATCCCGTGTTCAGGTACAATGAAACGGGAAAGTGATTTGTTGGAAATCATACATGCTGATGTGTGTGATCCAATGAAAATTAAGGCGTGTAGTGGATATCGTTATTTTCTCATCTTCATTGACGATTTGAGTAGATATGGGTATATTTACTTAATGAAGCAAAAGTCTGAAACGTTTGAAAGGTTCAAACAATTTCAGAGTGAAGATTAAGAATCATCATAACAAGAAGATCATGTTCCTACGATCTGATCAAGGGATATTTTCTGAATTATGAGTTTGGCAATCACTTAAGACATTGTGGAATTGTTTCGCAGTTGAAGCCCCCTGGAACACCACAGCGTAATGGTGTGTCCGGACATCGTAATCGAACCTTATGAGATATGGTGCGATCTATGATGTATCTTACCGATCTACCGCTGTTATTTTGAGGTTATGCATTAGAGACAACTGCATTCACTTTATATAGGGCACCCTCTAAGTCCGTTGAGACAACGCCGTATGAACTAAGGTTTGGCAAGAAACCAAAGTTGTCGTTTCTCAATGTTTGGGGCTGCGATGCTTACGGCTTCAGCCGGAAAAAGCTCGAACCCAAAGCGGACAAATACATCTTCATGGGATACCCACTGGTAACGGTTGGGTATACCTTCTATCTCAGATCAAAGGACAAAATGTTTGTCGCTAAGAACGGGTCCTTTCTCGAGAAGGAGTTTCTCTCGAAAGATTTGAGTGGGAGGAAGATAGAACTTGATGAGGTTGTCGAACCCTCACTTCAACCGGAGAGTAGTGCAACACAGAAAGATGTTTCTGTGGAACCTACGACTGTTGAAGAGGAAACTAATGATAGTGATCATGAAGTTTCGGATCAAGTTGCTATCAAACCTCGTAGGTCGACAAGGATAAGTACTACTCCTGAGTGGTACAGTGATCCTGTCTTAGATGTCATGTTGTTGGACAACAATGAACCTACGAACTATGGAGAAGCGATGGTGGGCCCATATTCCGACAAATGGTTAGAAACCGAGAAATCCGAGATAGGATCCATGTATCGAAACAAAGTATGGACTTTGGTGGACTTGCCCGATGACTGGCAAGCCATTGAGACAAATGGATCTTTAAGACTAAGACGGACGTGGACGGTAATGTCACCGTCTATGAAGCTCGACTTGTGGCGAAGAGTTTTCCACAAGTTCAAGGAGTTGACTACGATGAGATTTTCTCACCCGTAGCGATGCTTAAGTCCATCGGAATCATGTTAGCATTAGCTGCATTTATGAAATCTGGCAGATGGATGACAAAACAAGTTTCCTTACCAGTTTTCGTAAGGAAAGGTTGTATATGATAAACTCAGAAAGGTTTTGTCGATCCTAAGGATGCTAAAAGGTATGCTAGCTCCAGCGATCCTTCCATGGACTAGAGCAAGCATCTCGGAGTTGGAATATACACTTTGATGGAGTGATCAAAGTTTTTGGGTATACAAAGTTTGTTAGAAACTTGTATTTACAATAAAGTGAGTGGGAGCATCACAACATTTCTGATAAGTATATGTGAATGACATATTGTTGATCCGAAATGATGTAGAATTTCTGGAAAGCATAAAGGGTTATTTGAAATGAGTTTTTCAAAGGAATACCTGGATAAAGCTGCTTACATATTGGGCATCAAGATCTATAGAGATAGATCAAGACGCCTGATGATACTTTCAAAAGAACACACACCTTGGCATGATTTTGAAGGAGTTCAAAATAGATCAGTCAAAGAAGGAGTTCTTGCCTGATTTGTAAGGTGTGAAGTTGAGTAAGACTCAAAACTTGACCACGGCAGAAGGAAGAGGAAGGACGAAGGTCGTCCCCTATGCTTTTGTCATAGGCTCTATACGGTATGCCATGATGAGTACCGCACCTGATGTGTGCCTTGCCACATGTCTGGCAAGAGGGTACAAAGGTGATTCAGGAGTGGATCACTAGATAGTGGTCAAAATTATCCTTAGAGGAATAAGGAAATGTTTCTCGGTTATGGAGGTGATAAAGAGTTCGACGTAAACAGTTACGTCGATGCAAGCTTAGCACCTATCCGGGTAACTCTAAGTGGAGATACCGGATACGTATAATGGAGCAACAGTTTGGAATAGCTCCAAGTGGAACGTGGTAGCAGCATCTACAATATGACATAAAGTTTTGCGAAGTACATAGGGATCTGAATGTTGCAGACCCGTTGACTACAACCTCTCTCACAAGCATAACATGATCAAACCCAGAACTCATTGAGTGTTAATCACATATTGATGTGAACTAGATTACTGACTCTAGTGAACTCTTTGGATGTTAGTCACATGGCAATGTGACCTATGAGTGTTAATCACATGGCGATGTGAACTAGATTATTGACTCTAGTGCAAGTGGGAGACTGTTGGAAATATGCCCTAGAGGCAATAATAAATTGGTTATTATTATATTTCCTTGTTCATGATAATTGTTTATTATCCATGCTAGAATTGTATTGATAGGAAACTCAGATACATGTGTGGATACATAGACAAACACCATGTCCCTAGTAAGCCTCTAGATGACTAGCTCGTTGATCAATAGATGGTTACGGTTTCCTGACCATGGACATTGGATGTCGTTGATAACGGGATCACATCATTAGGAGAATGATGTGATGGACAAGACCCAATCCTAAGCCTAGCACAGATCGTATAGTTCGTATGCTATAGCTTTTCTATATGTCAAGTATCTTTTCCTTAGACCATGAGATTGTGCAACTCCCGGATACCGTAGGAATGCTTTGGGTGTACCAAACGTCACAACGTAACTGGGTGGCTATAAAGGTGCACTACAGGTATCTCTGAAAGTGTCTGTTGGGTTGGCACGAATCGAGACTGGGATTTGTCACTCCGTATGACGGAGAGGTATCTCTGGGCCCACTCGGTAGGACATCATCATAATGTGCACAATATGTGATCAAGGAGTTGATCACGGGATGATGTGTTACGGAACGAGTAAAGAGACTTGCCGGTAACGAGATTGAGCAAGGTATCGGTATACCGACGATCGAATCTCGGGCAAGTGCTATACCGATAGACAAAGGGAATCGTATACGGGATTGATTGAATCCTTGACATCGTGGTTCATCCGATGATATCATCGTGGAACATGTGGGAGCCAACATGGGTATCCAGATCCCACTGTTGGTTATTGGCCGGAGAGTTGTCTCGGTCATGACTACATGGTTCCCGAGCCCGTAGGGTCTACACACTTAAGGTTCGATGACGCTAGGGTTATAGGGAAAGTATGTACGCGGTTACCGAATGTTGTTCGGAGTCCCGGATGAGATCCTGGACGTCACGAGGAGTTCCGGAATGGTCCGGAGGTAAAGATTCATATATGGGAAGTCCTGTTTTGGTCACCGGAAAAGTTTCGGGCGATATCGGTAACGTACCGGGACCACCGGGAGGGTCCCGGGGGTCCACCAGGTGGGGCCACCAGCCCCAGAAGGCTGCGTGGGCTAAGTGTGGGAGGGGACCAGCCCCAAGGGGGCTGGTGCGCCCCCCACCAAGTCCCAAGGCGCATGGAGAGTGGAGGGGGGCAAACCCTAGGTCCAGATGGGCCTTAAGGCCCACCCTAGGGCGCCCCCTCTCTCTCTCCCCCCCTTGGCCGCACCCTAGATGGGTTTGGGGGCTGCCGCCACCCCTAGGGAGGGAACCCTAGATGGGGGCGCAGCCCCTCCCCTTCCCCTATATATAGTGGGGGTTTTGGGGCTGCTAGACACACGAGAAAGTCTCCTTCTTGGCGCAGCCCTACCCCTCTCCCTCCTCGTCTCTTGCAGTGCTTGGCGAAGCCCTGCTGGAGTCCCGCGCTCCTCCACCACCACCACGCCGTCGTGCTGCTGTTGGATGGAGTCTTCCCCAACCTCTCCCTCTCTCCTTGCTGGATCAAGGCGTGGGAGACGTCACCGGGCTGCACGTGTGTTGAACGCGGAGGCGCCGTTGTTCGGCGCTTAGATCGGAATCAACCGCGATCTGAATCGCAGCGAGTACGACTCCTTCATCCGCGTTCTTGTAACGCTTCCGCATCGCGATCTACAAGGGTATGTAGATCCACTCTCCTTTATGCTCGTTGCTAGATTACTCCATAGATAGATCTTGGTGACGCGTAGGAAAAATTTTGATTTTCTGCTACGATCCCCAACAACTACCTGGATGGAGCCACCTGTCCTTTCAGCCCCCACATCGAACCACCTGCGGGTACTCAATGAGCCGACCCGACTTTAGTCACATCATGTATCATGTAAAGTGTATGTAGTATATACCCGTGATCACACCCAAGTGATCACGACCCGATAGAATAGTAGGGCAGACGGACAAGGGTGTAGGGCCACTGATGGAATACTAGCATCCTATACTAAGCATTACGGATTGCAGGTAAAGTATCAACAGTGGTAGCAACAATGACAGGCTATGCAGCAGAATAGGAGTATCAAACAGTAACATGCTACACTACTCTAATGTAGACCCGGGCATGGACAGCCCGACCCGACGACCCGGCCCGAAAAACCCGGGCCGGGCCGGGCCGGGCTTGACATTCATGCCGGGCTCGGGCTCTGTTTTGCAGCCCGAAAGATAGTTCGGGCCGGGCTCGGGCTTCAATTTTTCGGTATTTCGGGCCGGGCTTTCGGGCTTCGGGCCGGGCTTGCACGTGCGCGTACTAAAAAACATCATTCGGGCCGGGCTTTCGGGCTTCGGGCTTGATTTCGGGCCGGGCTCGGGCTTGAAGATAGGGAGTATTTCGGGCTTCGGTCCGGGCTCGGGCTTGAGAAATGAAGTTCGGGCTTTTACAAGCCCGGCCCGAAACCCGGCCCGGCCCAACGTTTGCCCGGGTTTACTCTAATGCAAGGAGTAGAGAGAAGAATAGGCGATATCTGGTGATCAAAGAGGGGGCTTGCCTGGAAGCTCTGCAGACGAAAGGAATCTTCGGAAGCGTAGCCGTAGTCGAACACCGAAGCATCAATGGTCTCGGGGTCTATCACTGTATCGGAGTCTACCGAAAAATAAGCAACGAAGGGGAAACAAATAAATAACAGAGCAAACAATAGCATCACAAAGCATAACATGGAAATACGCGGTGCTACGTGTGACCTAACGCAGTAGGAGGTGATACTGGCAAGGATGAAAAACATCCGGGAAAGTATTCCCGGTGTTTCGCGTTTTCGGGCAGATGAAACGGAGGGGGAATGTTGCACGTTCGGTATAATAGAGATGTGTGGCGGACGAACGGACCGCGTATTCGGATTTGTCTCGAAATTCTGAGCAACTTTCATGTACAAAGTTTTTTCCAACCAAGCTATGGTTTATTTTATATTAGTTTTAAAAAGGATTTAATCATTTACTAGAATTAACATAATTAATTTAATTCTAAAATTGCATTTATGACGTCATCATGACGTCAGCGGTCAACTCTGACCGTTGACTGGTCGAAATGACAAGTGGGTCCCACTGTCATAGGTTGTTCACTAACTAACTGCAATTAGTTTAATTAACAGATATGATTAAGTTTAGTTAAATTATATTAATTAAGTTAATTAATTATTTAACTTAATTAATTATTATCCTTTTATTTATTTTAATGTTCACAAGGGCGGGTCCCACTGTCATTGTCTAAGACTAATTAAACAGACTTAATTAGTTCAGTTATTTGATTAGGTTAATTAATCACAATTAATTAAGTTAATTAATTAATTAACTACTATTATATTTATTTATTATTATTAATTCCTTTTTTTCCTATATATCTATTTCTATTACTTATTTATATTTTTTTTCTAAACGTTACTGGGGCGGGGCCCCTCTGTCATTCGCCCAGGGGGGCGATGCGGGTTACGGGCGCTGGGTGCGGTGTCGGGCACCCGAGCGAGCGCTCGCCCGCAGGTGGCGCGGGACGAGGCCGCCGGGGCGCGGCGGGGCGCCACCGGAGGGCGGTAGCGGCGCGAGGCTGGAGGCCGGGGCCGGAGAGACGGCGGGGCTGGCCGGAGCAGTGGGGGCGCGGCGAGCACGCACGGCCGACGCAGCCGGCCGGCGCGGCCGCGACAAGTGGCGACGGGCGCAGTAGCGGGGCACGGCGATGCGGGGGGGACGAGCGAGAGGGGAGGGCGCTCACGAGG
>LR738713.1:445876111-445899488 GCA_902687465.1 Secale cereale | reverse complement strand
GGTCGGGTGGCTAGCTGGGCCATGAGGCCCAGCGGGGGGGGGGGGTGTCTGTTGTTCCTTTTTTTGCTTGTTCTTTTAAATCTTTTCTGTTTTCTTTATTTTAGTTACAAAAATAGTTTTTTTTTAACTTAATCCTTGCTCCTAAATTAGCATAACAACATAGGCCACCTCTACAAAAAGTTTGGTGACTAAATAAACTAGTTTAATATTTGTATATCATGCAAAAGCATTTAATTAATACTTTGGGCCCGTGATTTATTTGTTTTAGAGCATTTAAGCATTTTATCAAAATGTGGTACCTTCATCATATTTACTCATGATTTACTTTGACATATCTAGAATATTTTAGTTTTAATGTTTGAAAACTTTTGTTGTTTGCGTTTGTTTCAAAATTTGAATGTGGATCGTTCTGAACTAATGCGAGATTATCAACAGCGATCGTGGTGACGTGGCATTGTTAGTGTGGAATTACTGTAGTGTAATTACCCGGGCGTCACAGAAAATGAAAAACTTTTTCGAAAATAGAAGATTGGCTCTCCCGATGCTTGTTGAATTCTCAAAATTGGTAGACTTAAAAAGAGATTGCATGCTAAAAATAATAAGTTTACATCTGAAAAAGAAAAAAGAAAACTGAATTCATACAGAAACTGAAGAAGAATGAAAATAAAAATATTTTTCGGAAAAGAAAGATTTGATCTCCTGATGCTTGTTAAACTCTCAAACAAAACTGATAGACTAAAAAAGATATTGCACATATGGCAGAGAAAAAATTATTCTTATAGCTAAACTGATGGATAGCTTAACTTTATTCTTAACGACTTAACTTTAAACTAATGGACAGGGAATGACAAAATAGCTAAAAAGTCATCAAAAAACTAAAGAGGACCAAATTAAATGCCAAAGGTACTGATCCTTTGGGACACTGATGACTATAAACAAATGAAGACTAAAAAAAATGATAAACTGCATACTAAAAAAGAGACAAAGTGAACACTAAAGAAATGACAATACAAAACTATTGAAATACCAAACACACTGATGTTGTACACTTTCGGCATAATCACAAAAACTACATTTAGTTTCACTACCTTCCCAGTTTCATTTAGCCAGAACATCTGTAGTTGGAATACTTTTCCTTAGGACCAACCGCATGAGAACTTGAACCTTCAAGGGTACTTTAACCCCCCATACTTCTGGTGACTATATTTGAAACTAACATAAAGGGATCTAACACTGAATTTACCATTTTTGGTTAACAGCCAGTAACATACATAATCTATATCTGACAAAGTAATATCATCACACATCTGTCTCAGCTGGTTCCACATATCAGATGCCCCCCCCGCCCCCAACACACACACACACACAAATTCCTTCTAAATCTAACAGTAGCAAACTCACTCTTCATAACTTTTGGTACTGAGAAATTAGCACTGAAAGTAAGCAAATGCAATCTAGGGAATTCAATGCACAAAGGATTATCTCCTAACCAAAGATCTTCCGAAAACCTGGTTCTCCTACCATTTCCATTACCCACAATCCACAATTTTTATACAATACTTAAAGAAAATAGGCTTCACTTTCATCAAACCTTGCCAGAAGTGTGATTGTCCAGGTCTAGCTTTACACATGGACAGAGTAGATTTACCTATATACTTCTTCCTAAGCAAATCTTGCCAGACTCCTTTTTCATTCTCTAATTTCCAAGCCCCTTGCAGAATAAACAAATATTCATAATAGTAAGATCTACTACACCCAGGTCTTCCATATCTTTAGGTAAGCAAACAGTCTCCCAATTAACCAAATGAACTGTTCTTTGGTCCTTTAGGTAATTCGAACATAGACATCATTAAAAAAGGAATATTGGTCAAACAAGACCTAAGTAAAATTAACGCGCCTCCATATGAATGTAATTTACTTTTCCAAGGACTTACTTTCTTCTCAACTTTCTCTAAAGTAGGATCCCAATCACTATTGCATAATCTTACACCATTAACAGGGATAGCTAAATACTTAATGGAAAGATATCCTATCGACAAGTAAAAATAGTAGTATACTCATTCTGTTTATCTCTATCATTACCAAAACACATTCCTCTTCACTTTTATGAAAATTTACCTTTAACCCGGAAATCTGCTCAAAGAGACAAAATAAACTTAATGTTCTTAGCCCCGTCTAGATCATCTTGAAACAAAAAAAATGGTGCCATCTGCATATTGTAACATGCAAATGCCACCATCAACTAAATCAGGAGTTAAACCAGTAATTAAACCACTTTCCGGAGCTTTATCTAGTAACACTTGAAGCATATCTACAGCAATGTTAAATAAAATTGGTGACAAGGGGTCACCTTGTCTTAAACCCTTTTTAGGAGGAAAAAAGAACCAATTCGGTCATTGACCATTACTACTACTTTACCTGAGGTAACTGTTTGCATCACCCAATTAATATACCTATCATGAAATTCTTCTTTTCCCTCAACAAATCTCAAATGTCCAGTTAATCTTATCGTACGCTTTCTCTAAATATACTTAAAAACATCCATCTTTTTCTTATGTACTTCATGCATGACTTCGTGTAACACCACCAATCCATCTAATATATATCTACCTTTAATAAATGTTGTTTGCACAGGAGTTATAATTTTGTCAGCAACTCCCTCCGTCCCATAATATAAGAACGTTTCGACAATACAGTAGTGTTAAAAACGTTCTTATATTATGGGACGGAGGGAGTACTATACTTGCCTATCATTAATTACCTTAGTAAATTTAAAAATCACATTAGATAGTCATATAGGTCTATACTATTGTAGTGTTTCGGCCCCCACATATTTGGGAAGCAGAGTGAGCACTCTATAGTTAAATCTAACTAAATATAGTTTACCATGATAAAAATAATTAAATAATTTAAGTAAATCAACACCAGTTACTTCCCAAAAATGTTGATAAAACTCAGCCGCGAAAACATCAGGCACATGCACCTTATTATGCTTTATCTGAAAAACTACTTTTTAAATCTCTTCTAAAGTAAGTTCCCTATCTAATATACTTCTATCAATATCATCTAAAACAAAAGGAAACTCCAAATCGACAGTAACATTAAATTATTAGTAACAGGGCCAAATAAGTTTATAAAAGGATGTGGCATAATCTAATAAGTCTTTACCCCCTTGCACACCATTATCTATAAAATTAAAGGAAGTTATCCTATTTTTTCTCTTCCTACCACTAGCCCTAGCAATGAAGTAATGAGGGAGTGCATCCCCTTCCAACAGCTCTTTCTCTTTAGATCTCTGCAGCCACATAATCTCTTCTTCTCTAAAAAAAAATCTTCCTCTGTTCCTCTAAGTCTTTTCTTAATAAGTAGTTCTCTCTACTTAAACCATTAACCTCGCTGTCCTTATCTATGTTATCTATCTTCTCAACTAAAGCTACCCTCTGTTTTTATAGAACCACCCATAATTTATATTCCACTCCTTTCGTTTTTTCCTAATGCATCTAGCTCTATTATGCCATCTGTCTTGTAAGTTTCTACAACAATATTACTCACCTCAAAGTTTCTTAATTTAATCATCTAGCACCAACGTCGCTAGGTTTGGATCGAACACCCGACCCATCTCCCATCGCGCGCCGCCACCGTCACCCGCGTCCCCCCAACCCTCGACCTCCTCCCATCGCCGCTCGACCCGGCGCGACGCCGTTCACCCCCGTCCCCACGCCCTCCTATGCGGCCGTGTTGATGGCTTCCCGTCTGCCTGGGGATGAGGGGCCCCGCCGGAAGAGGCCGTTGGAGCGCCCTGAGTCCTCTCGCCCGCCGTGTGATGACCCTCAACCGTAAGGGATCTATTGCAGCGTTTTCGATAAGTAAGAGTGTCGAACCCAACGAGGAGCAGAAGGTATTGATAAGCGATTCTGAGCAAGAAATTACTGCAAGCACTGAAAGATAACTTTTAGGGGTTTTCTCGGTATAAGCAACAGGAAAGTAAAAGCATATAATGTAAAAGATACTGAGAGTAACAAGTGGCCCAATCCTTTCTTAGCAAAGGAGAGGCCTAGCAACTGAACTTATAAAGACTAAAGCGTTCTTGAGGACACACGGGAGAGGTAGTCATGTGCTTTCGCCATATTTCGTATCGATACTATGTTATGTGTTGATAAGTGTTGAGTGGGTGGATCTATGGTAGTGCACTCTCTAGACTAAGATGAATGCACTCTTATGATTAAACACCTTGCAAGCATCTGCAAATACAAGATAGAATTTAAGGCAAAAGCCTAACCATAGCAATACGATCGAGGATCCATTATTCCCTTATGCAAAAGCGTGCGAACTGGGGTTCAGGTTTCTGTCACTCCGGCAACCCACCATAAGCATTCTTTGTACACAATGTATTCTCCTAGGTCCTTAATAAGGCGAAGTGTTGGGTGTTCGACTCACACAACATCACTAGTAGAATGACAACACAACTTAAGTATCAAACAACACATATTACTTCAACAACATATGACTACTAACAACAAGACTTTCTCCATGTCCTCAAGAACTAAGGTAACTACTCACAAGACAAAAAAGAGACCATGATCAGTGGGGATAAATATGTGATAAACAATCTGGACATAATGATATTTCTCCAACAAAACTCAATAGCATTCACCACAAAGTAGTAATCAACACCAATGGAGTAGAGAGGATAGGTAGTACGAGTTACAACACGAGTTGCGATGGTAAGATGAGATTTGGATGAAGATGGAGATGGTGCTGGTGTTGGGGATGATGTTGATGATGATCTCGATGATGCCCGTGACGATGGTGATGACGATGGCGACGATCTCCCCTTCCGGGAGGTGATCTCCCCGGCGGAATCTGCCCGCCGGAGATGCCCTTTCCTTCTCTGTAGGTTTCCGCCTCGAAGCGGCGGCGGAACTCCGTAAAAAGTCCCGTGCCTAGGGTTTTTGGATCACGGAGAACATATATGCAAAAGGGGGCGACCAGAGGTGGGCCAGGGGCTCCAGGCGCCCCCCCGGCGCGGCCAGGGGGGCGCCCCCAGGCCGCCTGGGCACCCTGTGGCCCCCCTCTGACTCCCCTTTTGCGTGTCTTCGTGATTCGTCTGAAAAATACCTCCCGTCAATTTTCAGGTAATTTGGAGGTATTCTTCCTCAGCAACTCAGCATCCACTTTTTCCTGCTGAATCCCGCGTCTATTGTTCCGGCATCGGAAAGTTGCAAACTGTGTAAAATAGACCAAAACAACATAAGAACATCATCATAATGTGAAATATATCAATGAATAAGGATAAATTATGATACAAAATAGTGATGCATTTTGGACGTATCAACACCCCCAAGCTTAGACCTCGCTTGTCCCCAAGCGAATATGAACTCGGTAAACCTGTCCACAAGTTTAGAGAGTGAAGTGTCGATAAATAGAATACGGACAAGAAGCATCATAGTTTCTTTACCAACTCAAATATCATCAACATCAATCTTCAACTCATAAGGCCCTTATGAAAGAGTGGTAACACTTATATTCGAAAGTAGGGCTAAGGAAACTCATTATATCATGGCAAACATGTCCTTTGGTCAAAGAACAACAATAGATTTAACTTTTGCTCTTATATTTGATGAGATCAATTGAAGCTTTTTGAAAATAACATGTTAATAGGCAAGAAGTGAAAGTGTTAACACAAAAGAAGATGTTTGCCTTAGCTGGGCATGACAAACAACTTACTTATCGAATGATAATGTCAACAAGGATATGATATGACAAATCTTAATGCAGCTTTATATGAATGAATCCTTATCAACATCAAACGTCTGCTCTCTTTGAGAAATAGAAGGAAGTAGAAATAACTGACTCAATTTAAAATTAAAAGATAGGCCCTGCTCTAGGGTAGTAGGGAAAACTCATGTGCTATCCTCAAATCAAACAGAACGAAAACAAGTTTTGAGAGGTGCATGATTTGTCAACGAATGCTAATAGATAACTCAATTGCTTCTTGAACTGGACAAGTTTCGAGGAACAGCTCCCGCACGAGGACGATAACATCCTCTTATTCTCCTTTGTTTATCACTGCCAAAGTTTTCTGATTTCTCATTAACAAAGCGTGAAGGAGGGTTTGTTTGTTATATTATTTTTAAGTCGGGCGCACTCTTTGCCAGTTCCTTCTCGTATTATGGGTTTGCACATTAGACATGCAATCCCGGGGTGAAGCTTGTCCAATTCAAAAAGACTATGAATTAGCTATTACTTCCTCATGAGCTAGAACAGAGGCACAAAATAAAAGATTTTGAACATTTAAGGATAACACATAAATTATATACTTTTAGGAGGTGGTAGTGGAGTACCACGAGTAGGTAGGTATGGTGGACTCATATGGAAGGTATTGGTTTTAAGGGTATGGATGCACAAGCAGAATACCGCTTAGTACAGATTTAGGCTAGCAAAGGTTTTGAGAGAATAGACACTTGATGATGACTAAGATGCAAAGCAATATAGAGCATGAACATTGAAATAAGCATAACACATCAAGCTGTCTTCCTTGTCAGCATAACACTTCAAGCATAATAACATAAAGTTTTGGCTATGTTGGTAATTTAAGAAAATCATGCTTGTTGTTATGACCAAAGCTATATTTGCCAAGATTAAATAAAGTTTTTGTAGCCATACCTGACATAAGGTCAATACTCCCCATAAGAATCATCATATAAGGTCGATTGCGTGAAGAGAATACCGAGTGCAGCAAAAGGAACCGATAAACTTCTCATTAATATTCCATCATAAATGACTCCACACTCACGGATACAATTCCTCACCGAAGGAGCGATAGACCTCAATGCACACACCTATCTCATATAACAACCTCCCTAGACATGATACGACTCTACTTGACTCTAAAAGACAAAAGGTAAAAGATAAAGATACCGGGCACTCCCCCAAGCTTGGAACAAGCCAAGTGAATGCCATTACCCCAGGAGATTTCACTCATCATCCTTGTTGGCGTTGATCAAGTAGTCCTTGGCGAAACGCTTCCATGGAAGGGGTTCTCCAGTCTCATATGAGAAGCTCGTCTCCTGGATCCTGCATTCAGCACCCAAACCCATGCGCAGAAACCTTAGTTCATACTCATAGTTCTGGTTATGTAGATCATTAATTTGCCCTTGGAGCTCTATATTTCTTTCTTCAGACGCGGTGATCCTTTCCCACATCTCCTTCATCTCCTTCAGGAAGTAGTTCTTCAGCTCGTTGGTGATGTCAAAGTTAGCTTCAACACCATGCTCGATCATCTTCTTGTACTCGAAGACTTCTTGTTCCACTTCTTCCAGCCTGGCCTGGACGCTCCCCTCCTTGATAGGTCCCTTCAGATCTTCTTGATGAAGGACCCCGTCCTTCATCTGAACAACCTGAGGGTGCTTCTTCACCTCAGCGAGGTAAGGGTTGATGACGTTGACGACGAACTTGTCCTTGGGGGAACTTGGAGAAGCCATGGCACCTAAATTCAGCTGAAAGATTCCCTGGCAGAAACAGACCGAAGAGAAAACACGCGAAATCGCAAGATACGTTGCCGGAACAATCCGGGCAAATATATAGGAAAAATTTATGCACACAAAGGAAGGTAACAGACCAAAGCGGGGCCGGAGGCGGACTCCCGGGTGTCCAGGCGGCCTACCGGCGCGGCCTAGGGGGGGGGGGGCGCCAGGGGGGCGCCTGGACTCCCTGGAGGTCGTCTCCGGCTCCACTTAGATTCGGAATTTTACTAATTTTGCAAAAACTCGTAATACGGAACTTTTATGGCGGTTCGCGATGTTTCCTTACCGTACCACATACCTTTTCTTTATTCTGCTTCTGCTGGCGTCTGAAACAGGGCTGCAACATGTTCTTCGTGGGTTGTTGTGTATATTATATTCACATCAACATCAACAGGGTCTCCTGCTATGTAATGTTTAAGTCTTTGCCCATTCACAACTTGAGGTTTGGTGCCTTCAAAATTATTAATCTTAATTGCACCAGACCGATAAACTTCTTCAATATGAAATGGTCCTTCCCACCTGGAAAGTAGTTTACCTGGAGAAAACCTGAAACGGGATCTAAACAACAAAACTTTATCACCAACATTAAATTCACGTTTCAGAATCTTCCTATCATGCCACCTTTTTACCTTTCCCTTGAACATTTTAGCGCTCTCGTAAGCTTCACTTCTCCATTCATCTAGAGAAGTCAAGTTCATGAGACGCTTCTCACCAGCTAGTTTTGGGTCAGCGTTAAGCTCTCTAACAGCCCAGAAAGCTTTGTGTTCTAACTCTAATGGCAGATGGCAAGCCTTGCCATACACCATCTTATAGGGAGACATGCCCATGGGGTTTTTGTAAGCAGTTCTATATGCCTACAAAGCATCTCCTAACTTGTTTGACCAATCCTTCCTATTTCTGTTTACTGTTTTCTGCAAGATCAACTTAATCTCTCTATTGGTGAGCTCAACTTGCCCACTAGTTTGAGGATGATACGGTGAAGCAATTCTATGATTAACATCGTATTTAGCCAAAGATTTTCTAAAAGCTCCGTGCGTGAAGTGTGATCCTCCATCGGTCATGAGGTACCTTGGTACACCAAACCTAGGAAAAATTACATCTTTAAGCATTTTCAAAGACGTTTTGTGATCAGCACTTTCAGTGGGGATTGCTTCAACCCACTTGGTCACATAATCAACAGCTACTAAAATGTGAGTGTACTTGTGCGAAGAAGGAAAATGACCCATAAAATCAAAACCCCAACAATCGAAAGGTTCAATCACTAGTGAGTAATTCATAGGCATCTCATTCCTTCTACTAATGTTACCAACTCTCTGACATTTATCACAGGCTAAGACATAATTTCTAGCATCTTTAAAGAGAGTAGGCCAATAAAAACCTAATTGAAGAACCTTATGTGCAGTCCTTTCACCGGCATGATGTCCTCCATAGGGACTATCATGACATCGTCTGAGAATGTCCTTCTGCTCATGTTCCGGAATGCATCTTCTCACGATCCCGTCGGGACCTTCTTTGAAAAGGTGCGGGTCATCCCAAAAGTAGTGCCTCAAATCATGAAAGAACTTCTTCCTTTGCTGAAATGTTAGACCTGGAGGCAAATACTTTGCAACAATAAAATTAGCATAATCTGCATACCACGGATCGGAAAGAGATTGTACTTTTACAACGGCAAGTTGCTCGTCTGGAAAACTATCGTTAACTGGGATGGGGTCATGCGGTATATCTTCCATTCTTGAAAGATTGTCCGCTACCGGATTGTCTTCCCCTTTCCTATCAACAATCTGCAAATCAAATTCTTGAAGAAGGAGTACCCATCTGATAAGCCTTGGCTTGGCATCCTTCTTTGTCATAAGATACTTAATGGCAGCATGATCAGTATGAATAATAACTTTGGAATCAACAATATACTGCCTAAACTTATCACAAGCAAAAACTACGGCTAAGAATTCCTTCTCAGTAGTAGCATAATTTCTTTAAGCACTATCAAGGGTTTTACTAGCATAATGTATAACATTCAATTTCTTATCAACTCTTTGTCCTAAAACAGCTCCAACAGCAAAATCACTTGCATCACACATAATCTCAAAAGGTAAATTCCAGTCAGGTGGTTGTACTATAGGAGCAGTTATTAAAGCTTTCTTAAGGACTTCAAAAGCTTCCTTACAGTTTTCATCAAATACAAAAGGAACATCCTTCTGGAGAAGATTAGTGAGGGTTCTCGAGGTTTTAGAAAAGTCTTTAATAAATCTTCTATAAAAACCTGCATGACCGAGAAAACTGCGAATACCTTTGATGTCCCTTGGATAGGGCATCCTCTCAATAGCTTCGATCTTAGCCTTGTCCACTTCAATTCCCCTTTCGGAAATCTTGTGACCAAGAACAATTCCTTCATTAACCATAAAGTGGCACTTCTCCCAGTTGAGTACCAAATTTGTCTCCTTGCATCTCTGCAAAACTTTATTAAGGTTGTGAAGACAATGGTCAAAAGAAGTTCCATAGACGGAGAAATCGTCCATGAAGACTTCCATAATATCCCCGCAGAAACCATGAAAGATAGCAGACATACACCTTTGAAAAGTAGCAGGGGCATTACATAAACCAAAAGGCATACGCCTGTAAGCATAAGTACCAAAGGGACAAGTAAAAGTGGTCTTCTCTTGATCGACAATGTTAACATGGATTTGAGAGAAGCCAGAATAACCATCGAGATAACAAAAGTGGGTATTTTTGGATAACCTTTCAAGCATTTGGTCGATGAACGGCAACGGGTAGTGATCCTTCCTGGTTGCCTTGTTCAACTTCCTGCAATCAATACACATTCTATATCCAATAATAATTCTCGGAGGTATTAGTTCATTTTTATCATTAGGAACCATAGTTGTACCTCCTTTCTTAGGAACACAATGTACCGGACTTACCCACTTACTATCAGCTATAGGGTAGATAATACCTGCGGCTAGAAGCTTGAGAATCTCAGTTCTCACAACATCCATCATCTTCGGGTTCAACCGTCGTTGATGATCAACAACTGGTTTAGCATCAGGCTCAAGGTTGATAGTATGTTGGCAGATAGATGGACTAATCCCCTTAAGGTCATCAAGGGTGTAGCCAATTGCGCCTCGGTGTTTACGAAGTACTTCCAATAATCGCTCCTCTTCATATCCTGAAAGGTTAGAATTGATAATAACATGATATACTTTCTTTTCATCTAAATAAGCATACTTGAGCGTATCGGGAAGAGGTTTAAGATCGAACACCGGGTCTTCTTTCGGTTTTGATAAAATTCCCAAAGGTTCAACCGGAAGGTTGTGCTTCAGGATAGCAGGCTGCCTCAAGAATATTTCATCTAGTTCATTTCTTTCCTGCATATGCAAATCATTCTCGTGGTCCTCCATGTATTGCTGCAAAGGATCATTAGGGGGAATAGCAATAGAGGCAATACTTTCAATAATTTTATCATCGCTAGGTAAATCAGTACCACGAGGCTGCTTAGAGAACTTAGAAAAATTAAATTCATATGGCTCACCATCGAATTCAACAGAAACTTTACCTTTCTTGCAATCTATTATAGCTCCACAAGTTCTAAGAAAAGGTCTACCAAAAATAATGGGACAAAAATTGTCCCTCTCTGAACCAAGTACTAGAAAGTCGGTAGGGTATTTTACCTTTCCACATAGGACTTCAACGTCCCTCACAATTCCGATAGGAGAGATAGTTGTTCTATTTGCAAGATGAATAGTAATATCAACTTCTTCAAGTTCACAAGGGGAAATCTCACCGATGATTTCTTCATAAAGTGAATAGGGGATAGCACTTGCACTCGATCCCAAATCGCATAGCCCATAATAATTGTGATCTCCTATTTTAACAAATACCACTGGAGTACCTGAAATTGGGCCTTTATTCTTGGCTGTGACAAGGTTAGTGGAAACAACACAAAAATTTATATTGGAATCCAAAACATCATCAGTAGCAAGGTCTTTAATCAATGCAACTTGAGGATCGACCCTGATCTGGTCCTCAGGCTCATCAACTCTTCGCTCACTTTTATTTATTATGCCTGTCACAAGAGAGTGCTCCCTTATCCTTGTGGGAAAAGGAGGCTTTTCATATATAGCTACAGGCAAAATAGGGTCAGCAACATAAATATCAATAGGTGGTTCTTTAAAAGGTTCATGGTGCTGGTCTCCTTTCTTTTTAAAAGAATCAACGTGAGAGGCAAAATTCTTACACAAATCAATCACTAGATGGGAATCAAGACCAATCTTAGAGCAAAAAGTATTGAAGTAATCAGTTTTCACATAGCTCTCAATATAATCATATTCATAATTTATAGCGGGTTCAATACCTTTATCAATTTCCCAATCTTCGGTATTCCTCTGGATTCTTTCAAGGAGATCCCACCTTTCTTCAACACTCTTCTTCTGAAATACCCCACTAGAGGAGGCATCCAGCATCTCCTTATCCTGATGAGAAAGCCTGGCATAAAAATTTGTAAGTATGATTTCCTTGGGAAGCTTATGAATAGGGCATTTGAGCATTAGGGACTTCAATCTCCCCCAAGCTTGAGCAATGCTTTCTCCGTCACGAGACCTAAAGTTATAGATATAATTCCTGTCTCGATGAATTTCATGAAGAGGATAAAACTTAGTATAAAAGAGAGACATAAGCTCCTGCCAGTCCAGCAAGTGTGAGTTATCGAGAAGCCCATACCAATCTTAAGCTTTATCTATAAGTGATACGACAAACAATTTCCTCATGACAAACTCCCTCGATACACCTGCAAGCTTAAATAATGAACATAGTTGTGACAGATATAGCAAGTGTTCACCGGGATGTCTGTCTCCTGCGTAACGATTAGCTAAAACATAATCGATAATACCAGCTGGTATTTTATAAGGCACAATTTCAGTAGGGGGAGGATCAACCACCACAGCTGTGGGGCGTCTTCCCGCAAGCAACGATCCAATAATAGAGTTGTCCATAAGGATAAAGAGCAGCAATAGCAAAAAATAAATACAGAATTATAAAAACTTTCTTACCAGTTTCACTTTACCAATAGCGCTACGCTCCCCGGCAACGACGCCAGAAAACGGTACTTGATGACCCTCAACCATAAGGGATCTATTGCAGCGTTTTCGATAAGTAAGAGTGTCGAACCCAACGAGGAGCAGAAGGTATTGATAAGCGATTCCGAGCAAGAAATTACTGCAAGCACTGAAAGATAACTTTTAGGGGTTTTCTCGGTATAAGCAACAGGAAAGTAAAAGCAAATAATGTAAAAGATACTGAGAGTAACAAGTGGCCCAATCCTTTCTTAGCAAAGGAGAGGCCTAGCAACTGAACTTATAAAGACTAAAGCGTTCTTGAGGACACACGGGAGAGGTAGTCATGTGCTTTCGCCATATTCCGTATCAATACTATGTTATGTGTTGATAAGTGTTGAGTGGGTGGATCTATGCTAGTGCACTCTCTAGACTAAGATGAATGCACTCTTATGATTAAACACCTTGCAAGCATCCGCAAATACAAGATAGAATTTAAGGCAAAAGCCTAACCATAGCAATACGATCGAGGATCCATTATTCCCTTATGCAAAAGCGTGCGAACTGGGGTTCAGGTTTCTGTCACTCCGGCAACCCACCATAAGCATTCTTTGTACACAATGTATTCTCCTAGGTCCTTAATAAGGCGAAGTGTTGGGTGTTCGACTCACACAACACCACTAGTAGAATGACAACACAACTTAAGTATCAAACAACACATATTACTTCAACAGCATATGACTACTAACAACAAGACTTTCCCCATGTCCTCAAGAACTAAGGTAACTACTCACAGGACATAAAAGAGACCATGATCAGTGGGGATAAATATGTGATAAACAATCTGGACATAATAATATTTCTCCAACAAAACTCAATAGCATTCACCACAAAGTAGTAATCAACACCGATGGAGTAGAGAGGATAGGTAGTACGAGTTACAACACGAGTTGCGATGGTAAGATGAGATTTGGATGAAGATGTGAAGGAAATATGCCCTAGAGGCAATAATAAAGTTGTTATTTATATTTCCTTATATCATGATAAATGTCTTTTATTCATGCTAGAATTGTATTAACTGGAAACTTAGTACATGTGTGAATACATAGACAAAACAGAGTGTCCCTAGTATGCCTCTACTAGACTAGCTCATTGATCAAAGATGGTTATGTTTCCTAACCATAGACATGAGTTGTCGTTTGATCAATGGGATCACATCATTAGGAGAATGATGTGATGGACAAGACCCATCCGTTAGCATAGCACTTTGATCGTTTAGTTTTGCTGCTATTGCTTTCTTCATGACTTATACATGTTCCTATGACTATGAGATTATGCAACTCCCGAATACCGTAGGAACACCTTGTGTGCTATCAAACGTCACAACGTAACTGGGTGATCATAAAGATGCTCTACAGGTGTCTCCGAAAGTATTCGTGGTGTTGGCATAGATCAAGATTAGGATTTGTCACTCCGAGTGTCGGAGAGGTATCTCTGGGCCCTCTCGGTAATGCACATCATAATAAGCCTTGCAAGCAAATGACTAATGAGTTAGTCACGAAATGATGTATTACGGAACGAGTAAAGAGACTTGCCGGTAACGAGATTGAACTAGGTATAGAGATACCGACGATCGAATCTCGGGCAAGTAACATACCGATGACAAAGGGAACAACGTATGTTGTTATGCGGTTCAACCGATAAAGATCTTCGTAGAATATGTAGGAGCCAATATGGGCATCCAGGTTCCGCTATTGGTTATTGACCGGAGAGGTGTCTCGGTCATGTCTACATAGTTCTCGAACCCGTAGGGTCCGCACGCTTAAACGTTTCGTTGACGATATAGTATTTAATGAGTTATGAATGTTGATGACCGAATGTTATTCGGAGTCCCGGATGTGATCACGGACATGACGAGGAACTCCGGAATGGTCCGGAGATAAAGATTAATATATGGGATAATAGTGTTTGACCTCCGGAAGGGTTCCGGAATTCACCGGAAGGGGTTCCGGATGTTTCCCGAAGTGTTTGGGTACGAGAACACTTTATTTGGGCCAAAGGGGAAAGCCCACGAGGCTTTAGGAAAGTGCAAAAGGAAGTTTTGCGGAGACCAGAGGCTAGACGCCAGGAACCCTGGCGTCTAGGGGGTAGACGCCGGGAACCCTGGCATCTAGCCCTGGAGTCCGAGTGGGACTCTTTCCTTTCGGGCAAAACCGACTTTGAGGAGGCTTTTGCTCCAAGTTTCGACCCCAGGGCTCAACATATAAATAGAGGGGTAGGGCTAGCACCCAAGACACATCAAGATACACCAAGCCGTGTGCCGGCTACCCCGACCCTCTAGTTTATCCTCCGTCTAGTTTCTGTAGTGCTTGGCGAAGCCCTGCAGAGATTGTTCTTCATCAACAACCGTCACCACGCCGTCGTGCTGCCGGAACTCATCTACTACTTCGCCCGTCTTGCTGGATCAAGAAGGCGAGGACGTCATCGAGCTGAACGTGTGCTGAACGCGGAGGTGCCGTACGTTCGGTACTAGATCGGGACGGATCGTGAAGGTGCACGACTACATCAACCGCGTTGATAAACGCTTCCGCTTTCGGTCTACGAGGGTACGTAGACACACTCTCCCCTCTCGTTGCTATGCATCTAGTAGTTAGATCTTGCGTGATCGTAGGAAAATTTTGAAAATACTACGTTCCCCAACAGTGGTATCAGAGCCAGGTCTATGCGTAGATGATATGCACGAGTAGAACACAATAAGATTGTGGACGATACTAGTCATACTGCTTACCAGCATGTCATACTTTGCTTCGGCGGTATTGTGAGATGAAGCGGCCCGGACCGACATTACGCGTACGCTTACGCGAGACTGGTTTCACCGTTACGAGCACTCGTTGCTTAAAGGTGACTGGCGGGTGTCTGTCTCTCTCACTTTAGCTGAATCAAGTGTGGCTACGCCCGGTCCTTGTGAAGGTTAAAACAGCACATACTTGACGAAACATCGTTGTGGTTTTGTATGCGTAGGTAAGAACGGTTCTTGCTAAGCCCGTAGCAGCCACGTAAAACTTGCAACAACAAAGTAGAGGACGTCTAACTTGTTTTTGCAGGGCATGTTGTGATGTGATATGGTCAAGACATGATGAGTAATACGGTTTTGTATGAGATGATCATGTTTTGTAATGTTATCGGCAACTGGCAGGAGCCATATGGTTGTCGCTTTATTGTATGAAATGCAATCGCCATGTAATTGCTTTACTTTATCACTAAGCGGTAGCGATAGTCATAGAAGCAATAGTTGGCGAGACGACAACGATGCTATGATGGAGATCAAGGTGTCGCGCTGGTGACGAAGGTGATCATGACGTTGCTTTGGAGATGGAGATCAAAAGCACAAGATGATGATGGCCATATCATGTCACATATTTTGATTGCATATGATGTTTATCTTATTATGCTTCTTATTTTGCTTAGAACGACGGTAGCATTATAAGATGATCCCTTACAAAATTTCAAGGTATAAGTGTTCTCCCTGAGTATGCACCGTTGCGAAAGTTCGTCGTGCCGAGACACCACGTGATGATCGGGTGTGATAAGCTCTACGTTCAAATACAACGGGTGTAAGCCAGTTTTGCACACGCAGAATACTCGGGTTAAACTTGACGAGCCTAGCATATGCAGATATGGCCTCGGAACACTGGAGACCGAAAGGTCGAGCGTGAATCATATAGTAGATATGATCAACATAAGATGTTCACCATTGAAACTACTCCATCTCACGTGATGATCGGACATGGTTTAGTTGATTTGGATCACGTGATCATTTAGATGACCGGAGGGATGTCTATCTAAGTGGGAGTTCTTAAGTAATATGATTAATTGAACTTTAATTTATCATGAACTTAGTCCTGGTAGTATTAGCATATCTATGTTGTAGATCAATAGCTCGCGATTTTGCTCCACGTTTATTTTTTATGTTCCTAGAGAAAACTAAGTTGAAAGATGTTAGTAGCAATGATGCGGAATTGTTCCGTGATCTGAGGATTATCCTCATTGCTGCACAGAAGAATTATGTCCTTGATGCACCGCTAGGTGACAGACCTATTGCAGGAGCAGATGTAGACGTTATGAACGTTTTGACAAAAGCTCGATATGATGACTACTTGATAGTTTAGTGCACCATACTTTACGGCTTATAACCGGGACTTCAAAAATGTTTTGAACGCCACGGAGCATATGAGATGTTCCAAGAGTTGAAATTAGTATTTCATACTCATACCCGTGTCGAGAGGTATAAGACCTCTGACAGTACTTTGCCTACAAGATGGAGGAGAATAGCTCAACCAGTGAGCATGTGCTCAGATTGTCTGGGTACTACAATTACTTGAATCAAGTGGGAGTTAATCTTCCAGATAAGATAGTAATTGACAAAGTTCTCTAGTCACTATCACCAAGTTAGTAGAACTTCGTGATGAACTATAATATGCAAGGGATGACGAAAGTAATTCCCGAGCTCTTCGCGATGCTGAAATCGGCGAAGGTAGAAATCAAGAAAGAGCATCAAGTGTTGATGGTTAACAAGACCACTTGTTTCAAGTAAAGGGCAAAGGGATAGAAGGGGAACTTCAAGAAGAATGACAAGCAAGTTGTCACTCCCGTGAAGAAACCCAAAGCTAAACTCAAGCCTGAAACAAGTGCTTCTACTGCAAAGGAAATGGTCACTGGAAGTGGAACTGCCCTAGATATTTGGCGGATAAGAAGGATGGCAAAGTGAACAAAGGTATATTTGATATACAGATTATTGATGTGTATTTTACTAGTGTTCATAGCAAGCCCTCAGTATTTGATACTGGTTCAGTTGCTAAAGAGTAGTAACTCGAAATCAGAGTTGCATAATGAACAGAAACTAGTTAAAGGTGAAGTGACGATGTGTGTTGGAAGTGGTTCCAAGATTGATATGATCATCATCGCACACTCCCTATACTTTCGGGATTAGTGTTGAACCTAAATAAGTGTTATTTGGTGTTTATGTTGAGCATGAATATGATTTGATCATGTTTTTGCAATACGGTTATTCATGTAAGTTAGAGAATAATTGTTGTTCTGTTTACATGAATAAAACCTTCTATGGTCATACACCCCAATGAAAATAGTTTGTTGGATCTCGATCGTGTGATACACATATTCATAATATTGAAGCCAAAAGATGCAAGGTTAATAATGATAGTGCAACTTATTTGTGGCACTGCCGTTTAGGTCATATTGGTGTAAAACGCATGAAGAAACTCCATAGTGATGGACTTTTGGAATCACTTGATTATGAATCACTTGGTGCTTGCGAACCATGCCTCATGGGCAAGATGACTAAAACTCCGTTCTCCGGAACTATGGAGCAAGCAACAGATTTGTTGGAAATCATACATACTGATGTATGAGGACCAATGAGTGTTGAAGCTCACGGCGGGTATCGTTATTTTCTGACCTTCACTGATGATTTGAGCAGATATGGGTATATCTACTTAATGAAGCACAAGTCTGAAACATTTGAAAAGTTCAAAGAATTTCAGAGTGAAGTGGAGAATCATCGTAACAGAAAATAAGAGTTTCTACGATATGATCGTAGAGGTAAAATATTTGAGTTAGCGAGTTTGGCCTTCAGTAAAAACAATGTGAAATAGTTTCACTACTCACGCCACCTGGAACACCATAGTGTAATGGTGTGTCCGAACGTCATAAACGTACTTTATTAGATATGGTGCGATCAATGATGTCTCTTACCGATCTACCACTATCGCTTTTGGGGTTATGCATTAGAGACAGCTACATTCACGTTAAATAGGGCACCATCTAAATCCGTGGAGATGACACCGTATGAACTGTGGTTTGAGAAACCTAAGCTGTCATTTCTTTAAGTTTGGGACTGCGATGCTTATGTGAAAAAGATTCAACATGATAAGCTCGAACCCAAATCGGAGAAGTAAATCTTCATAGGATACCCAAAAAGGAAAACTGTTGGGTACACCTTCTATCACAGATCCGAAGGCAAGATATTTGTTGCTAAGAATGGATCCTTTCTAGAAAAGGAGTTTCTCTCGAAAGAAGTGAGTGGGAGGAAAGTAGAACTTGATGAGGTAATTGTACCTTCTCTTGAATTGGAAAGTAGTACATCACAGAAACTGGTTCTAGTGATTCCTACACCAATTAGTGAGGAAGCTAATGATGATGATCATGAAACTTCAGATCAAGTTTCTGCTGAATTTCGTAGATCAACCAGAGTTTGTTCCGCACCAGAGTGGTACGGCAACCCGGTTCTGGAAGTCATGTTACTGGAACATGATGAACCTACGAACTATGAGGAAGCGATGATGAGCCCAGATTCCGCAAAATGGCTTGAGGCCATGAAATCTGAGATGGGATCCATGTATGAGAACAAAGTGTGGACTTTGGTTGACTAGCCCGATGATCGGCAAGCCATCAAAAATAAATGGATCTTCAAGAGGAAGACTGACACTGACGGTAATGTTACTGTTTACAAAGCTCGACTTGTTGCGAAAGGTTTTCGACAAGTTCAAGGAGTTGACTACGATGAGACTTTCTCACCCGTAGCGATGCTTAAGTCTGTCCGAATCATGTTAGCAATTGCCGCATTTTATGAAATCTGGCAAATGGATAACAAAACTGCATTCTTTAATGGATTTATTAAAGAAGACTTGTATATGATGCAACCAGAAGGTTTTGTCAATCCTAAAGGTGTTAACAAAATGTGCAAGCTCCAGCGATCCATCTATGGACTGGTGCAAGCATCTCGGAGTTGGAATATACGCTTTGATAAGTTGATCAAAGCATATAGATTTATACAGACTTGCGGTGAAGCCTGTATTTACAAGAAGTGAGTGGGAGCACTACAACCTTTCTGATAAGTATATGTGAATGACATATTGTCGATCGGAAATGATGTAGAATTTTCTGGAAAGCATAAAGGAGTGTTTGAAAGGAGTTTTTCAAAGAAAGACCTTGGTGAAGCTGCTTACATATTGGGCATCAAGATCTATAGAGATAGATCAAGACGCTTGATAAGACTTTCGATGAGTACATACCTTGATATGATTTTTGAAGTAGTTCAAAATGGATCAGTCAAAGAAGGAGTTCTTACCTGACTTGTAAGGTGTGAAGTTGAGTAAGACTCAAAGCCGGACCACGGCAGAAAAATATAGAGAGAATGAAAGTCATTCCCTATGCCTCAGCCATAGGTTCTATAAAGTATGCCATGCTGTGTACCTTGCCATGAGTTTGTCAAGAGGGTACAATAGTGATCCAGGAGTAGATCACTGTACATCGGTCAAAATTATCCTTAGTAACTAGATGACTAAGGAAATGTTTCTCGATTATGGAGGTGATAAAGAGTTCGTCGTAAAGGGTTACGCCGATGCAAGCTTTGACACTAAATCCAGCTGACTCTAAGTATCAATCTGGATGCGTATTGAAAGTGGGAGCAATTAGCTAGAGTAGCTCCATGCAGAGCATTGTAGACACATAGACATTTGCGAAATACATACGGATCTGAATGTGACAGACCCGTTGACTATACTTCTCTCACGAAGCAAAACATGATCACACCTTAGTACTTTTTGGGTGTTAATCACATAGCGATGTGAACTAGATTATTGACTCTAGTAAACCCTTTGGGTGTTAATCACATGACGATGTGAACTATCGGTGTTAAATCACATGGCGATGTGAACTAGATTATTGACTCTAGTGCAAGTGGGAGACTGAAGGAAATATGCCCTAGAGGCAATAATAAAGTTATTATTTATTTCCTTATATCATGATAAATGTTTATTATTCATGCTAGAATTGTATTAACCAGAAACTTAATACATGTGTGAATACATAGACAAAACAGAGTGTCCCTAGTATGCCTCTACTAGACTAGCTCATTGATCAAAGATGGTTATGTTTCCTAGCCATAGACATGAGTTGTCATTTGATCAACGGGATCACATCATTAGGAGAATGATCTGATGGACAAGACCCATCCGTTAGCTTAGCACTATGATCGTTTAAGTTTTACTGATATTGCTTTCTTCATGACTTATACATGTTCCTATGACTATGAGATTATGCAACTCCCGAATACCGGAGGAACACTTTGTGTGCTACCAAACGTCACAACGTAACTGGGTGATTATAAAGGTACTCTACAGGTGTCTCCGAAGGTACTTGTTGGGTTGGCGTATTTCGAGATTAGGATTTGTCACTCCGATTGTCGGAGAGGTATCTCTGGGCCCTCTCGGTAATGCACATCATAATAAGCCTTGCAAGCAAAAGACTAATGAGTTAGTCACGAGATGATGTATTACGGAACGAGTAAAGAGACTTGCCGGTAACGAGATTGAACTAGGTATAGAGATACCGACGATCGAATCTCGGGCAAGTAACATACCGATGACAAAGGGAACAACGTATGTTGTTATGCGGTTCGACCGATAAAGATCTTCGTAGAATATGTAGGAGCCAATATGGGCATCCAGGTTCCGCTATTGGTTATTGACCGGAGAGATGTCTCGGTCATGTCTACATAGTTCTCGAACCCGTAGGGTCCGCACGCTTAACGTTTCGTTGACGATATAGTATTAAATGAGTTATGTATGTTGGTGACCGAATGTTATTCGGAGTCCCGGATGTGATCACAGACATGACGAGGAACTCCGGAATGGTCCGGAGATAAAGATTAATATATGGGATAATAGTGTTTGACCTCCGGAAGGGTTCCGGAATTCACCGGAAGGGGTTCCGGATGTTTCCCGAAATGTTTGGGTACGAGAACACTTTATTTGGGCCAAAGGGGAAAGCCCACGAGGCTTTAGGAAAGTGCAAAAGGAAGTTTTGCGGAGACCAGAGGCTAGACGCCAGGAACCCTGGCGTCTAGGGGGTAGACGCCGGGAACCCTGGCGTCTAGCCCTGGAGTCCGAGTGGGACTCTTTCCTTTCGGGCAAAACCGACTTTGAGGAGGCTTTTGCTCCAAGTTTCAACCCCAGGGCTCAACATATAAATAGAGGGGTAGGGCTAGCACCCAAGACACATCAAGATACACCAAGCCGTGTGCCGGCTACCCCGACCCTCTAGTTTATCCTCCGTCTAGTTTCTGTAGTGCTTGGCGAAGCCCTGCAGAGATTGTTCTTCATCAACAACCGTCACCACGCCGTCGTGCTGCCGGAACTCATCTACTACTTCGCCCGTCTTGCTGGATCAAGAAGGCGAGGACGTCATCGAGCTGAACGTGTGCTGAACGCGGAGGTGCCGTACGTTCGGTACTAGATCGGGACGGATCGTGAAGGTGCACGACTACATCAACCGCGTTGATAAACGCTTCCGCTTTCGGTCTACGAGGGTACGTAGACACACTCTCCCCTCTCGTTGCTATGCATCTAGTAGATAGATCTTGCGTGATCGTAGGAAAATTTTGAAAATACTACGTTCCCCAACAAGATGGAGATGGTGCTGGTGTTGGGGATGATGTTGATGATGATCTCGATGATGCCCGTGACGATGGTGATGACGATGGCGACGATCTCCCCTTCCGGGAGGTGATCTCCCCGGCGGAATCTGCCCGCCGGGGATGCCCTTTTCTTCTCTGTAGGTTTCCGCCTCGAAGCGGCGGCGGAACTTCGTAAAAAAGTCTCGTGCCTAGGGTTTTTGGATCACGGAGAACATATATGCAAAAGGGGGCGACCAGAGGTGGGCCAGGGGCTCTAGGCCCCCCCCCCGGCGCGGCCAGGGGGGGCGCCCCCAGGCCGCCTGGGCACCCTGTGGCCCCCCTCTGGCTCCCCTTTTGCGTGTCTTCGTGATTCGTCTGAAAAATACCTCCCGTCAATTTTCAGGTAATTTGGAGGTATTCTTCCTCAGCAACTCAGCATCCATTTTTTCCTGCTGAATCCTGCGTCTGCTGTTCCGGCATCGGAAAGTTGCAAACTGTGTAAAATAGACCAAAACAACATAAGAACATCATCATAATGTGAAATATATCAATGAATAAGGATAAATTATGATACAAAATAGTGATGCATTTTGGACGTATCACCGTGCGGCCTTCCCATGCCATCTAGGGACGGCGTCCGACGGGGGGCCGACGACCGCCGGCTCGCTAACTGGGATGATTGGGCCGCTCCCTGCAGGGCTTCAGCGGACACTCCCTACCGTCCGCCCCCTGCTCATGAGGGCACCCATGACGGCCGCCGCGACGAGCGGCTCCCTCTGCCTGGCTCCTGGGGGGCGCGACGCCGGGAGGAGGCTGGGCGGCTGCGTGAAGACGACCAATGACACAAAGATGAACTCCGCTCCGAGCTGGAGCGCCGGCCTACATACTCCGCCCCTAGCCCGCCCGGTCTGGAGGTAGGTCAGAACTCGCGCCAAGGCGCCCAAAGATCTGCGGATTCAGACGACCGTGCTTGGTATGGCTCCGTGGAGCCAGATTGTGCAGACTCGTGCATTGGCCCTTATCCGGGTCGCCGCGGTACACCCCCCGTAGCACCTCGGGGGAAGCTCCAAGTCCGGTTGGGTCATCGTTGAAGCGGAAGAATAAGAAGAAGAAGCGCTCGGGTGGGCTCGGTGGTCCTGCCATTGTGGACAGATCGGGGAGGTCGGCTGTTAGAGAGCCGGAGCAGGAGGCCACGGTGATTCCCCTGGACAGAGCCGGTTGCGCCCGGACCCGTGAGGAGACGATGTGCATCAATTTTGGGTGTGCCGGTCACTTCCATTCGGAGTGCTTGGCACCCTCCCGGTGCCCTACCACTCTTGCCTACCTGGGGT
>LR738713.1:445857827-445875917 GCA_902687465.1 Secale cereale | reverse complement strand
GGGGGGGGGGGGGGGGGGGGGGGGGGTAGCTTCTACTATGTGGACGCAACCTGGAGGACGAGCCCGACCGTCCGCATCTGGCGACGATCACCCTCATCCCGGATCAGCAGCCGCCGCCATCGGTTGTGGTTACAGCTGAGATCATACGGGCGGAGCTGTCAGCGTACATTGGCGATTACAGAGACAGTGCCTTTGATAACCCACAAGTGTTGGGGATCAGTTGTAGCCTCTTTCGATAAGTAAGAGTGTCGAACCCAACGAGGAGCTAAAGGTAGAACGAATATCCCCTCAATTTATATCGACCACCGATACAACTCTATGCACGCTTGTTGTTTACTTTACCTAGAACAAGTATGAAACTAGAAGTACTTTGTGGTTTTTGTGGGATAGGTTTGCAAAAATATAAAGAGCACGCAAATAAAACTAGGGGCTGTTAAGATAAAGAAGCAACTAAATTAGTTTTAGTAGAGAGATTTTTGTCACAAGAAAGTTATTTGTCCCTAGGCAATCGATAACTAGACTGGTAATCACTATTGCAATCTTATTTGAGGGAGAGGCATAAGCTAACATACTTTATCTTCTTGGATCATATGCACTTATGATTGGAACTCTAGCAAGCATCCGCAACTACTAAAGATCATTAAGTTAAAACCCAACCATAGCATTAAAGTATCAAGTCCTCTTATTCCCATACGCAAACAACCTACTTACTCGGGTCTATGCTTCTGTCACTCTCGCCACCCACCATAAGCAAATCATGAACATATTGCAAACCCTACAACGGGGATCCCTCACGCTTGCACGACACGCAGAGCACCATAGGACAGCACCAATAATAAAACATGCAACTCAAACCAATCACGATAATCAATTAACCCATAGGACAAACGGATCTATTCAAACATCATAGGATAGCCATACATCATTGGGAAATAATATATAGCGTTGAGCACCATGTTTAAGTAGAGATTACAGCGGGTAGAAGAGGGGTTACACCACTGCATAGAGGGGGGAGAGTTGGTGATGACGGCGGTGAAGTTGTTGGTGTAGATTGCGGTGACGATGATGGCCCCGACGGCACTCCGGTGCCACCGGAAGCGAGGGGGAGAGAGCCCCCCTCCTTCTTCTTCTTCCTTGACCTTCTCCCTAGATGGGAGAAGGGTTTCCCCTCTGGTCCATGGTCTCCATGGCGTGGGAGGGGCGATAGCCCCTCCGAGATTGGATCTGTCTCTCTGTCTCTCTCTGTTTCCGCGTTCCAGATTCTGGCCTTCCACCGTTTCTTAAATTTCTGGAGATCCGTAACTCCGATTGAGCTGATTTTTGGACACGGTTTTTATCCGGATATTAGATTTCTTGTTGCGAAAAAAGGGCATCAACCTCCTTACAGAGTGGCCACGAGGGCACAGGGCGCGCATGCCCCCTGGGCACGCCCCTCACCCTCGTGGGCCACCCGAGTATCGTCTCACGTTGGTTATGCTTCCCAAAATTCACATATGTTCCAAAAAAAATCTCCGTCCGTTTTTATCCCGTTTGGACTCCGTTTGATATGGAAATTTTGCGAAACAAAAAACATGCAACAAACAGGAACTGGCACTGGGCACTGGATCAATATGTTAGTCCCAAAAAATAGTATAAAAGGTTACTAAAAGTATATGAAAGTTGTAGAATATTGGCATGGAACAATGAAAAATTGTAGATACGACGGAGATGTATCAGCATCCCCAAGCTTAATTCCTACTCATCCTCGAGTAGGTAAATGTTAAAAAAGTTAATTTTTGATGTGTAATGCTACCTAGCATAATCTTGATTATGTAATCTAATCTTGGCATGAATATTAAGACACGAGTGATTCAAAGCAATAGTCTCATTTGACATTAAGACAATAATACTTCAAGCATACTAATAAAGCAATCATGTCTTTTCAAAATAACATGGCCAAAGAAAGTTATCCCTACAAAATCATATGGTCTGGCTATGCTCCATCTTCACCACACAAAGTATTTAAATCATGCACAACCCCAGTTTTAGCCATGCAATTGTTTCGTACTTTAGTATTCTCAAACTTTTTCAACTTTCACGCAATACATGAGCGTGAGCTATGGACATAGCACTATGGGTGGAATAGAAGGTGGTGATAGACAAAAGGAGGGAGAAAGTCTCACATCAACTAGGCAAATCAATGGACTATGGAGATGTCCATCAATCGATATCAATGTGCGTGAGTAAGGATTGCCACGTAACGGATGCACTAGAGCTATAAGTGTATGAAAGCTCAAAAAGAAAAACTAGTGGGTGTGCATCAACTTGCTTGCTCATGAAGACCTACGACATTTGAGGAAGCCCGTCGTTGGAATATACAAGCCAAGTTCTATAATAAAAATTCCCACTAGTATATAAAAGTGACAACATAGGAGACTCGCTATCATGAAGAACATGGTGCTATGATGAAGCACAAGTGTGGTAAAAGGATAGTAACATTGTCCCTTCTCTCTTTTCTCTCATTTTTTTGGAGGGGCTTTTCTCTTTTTTTTAGCCCCCCTCTTTTTTGGGCCATCTTTTTTTTATTTGGCCTTTTTTTGTTTCCACGCACGGGACAATGCTCTAATAATGAAGATCATCACACTTTTATTTACTTACAACTCGAAGCTAGAACAAAATATGACTCTATGTGAATGCCTCCGGCGGTGTACCGGGATGTGCAATGATCTAGCGTAGCAATGACATCAAAAAACGGACAAGCCATGAAAACATCATGCTAGCTATCTTACGATCATGCAAGGAAATATGACAATGATGGTGCATGTCATAATAAATGGAATGGTGGAGTTACATGGCAATATATCTCAGAATGGCTATGGAAATGCCATAATAGGTAGGTATGGTGACTGTTTTGAGGAAGGTATATGGTGGGTGTATTGTACCGGCGAAAGTTGCGCGGTACAAGAGAGGCTAGCAATGGTGGAAGGGTGAGAGTGTGTATAATAGATGGACTCAACATTAGTCATAAAGAACTCACATACTTATTGCAAAAATTTATTAGCCATCGAAACAAAGTACTACACGCATGCTCCTAGGGGAAGGGTTGGTAGGAGTTAACCATCGCGCGATCCCGACCTCCACACAAAGGATGGCAATCAAGAAATAAATCATGCTCCGACTTCGTCACATAACGGTTCACCTTACGTGCATGCTTTGGGAATCACAAACCTCAACACAAGTATTTCTACAATCCACAACTACCCATTAGCATGACTCTAATATCACCATCTTTATATCACAAAACTATTGCAAGGAATCAAACATATCATATTCAACGATCTACAAGTTTATGTAGGATTTTATGACTAACCATGTGAATGTCCAATTCCTGTCAACTCTCTAAATAGATAAAAGTGAAGAAAGAGAGTTTAAATTGTTTCTACAAAAGATATGCCCACGCTCTAGCAAATATAAGTGAAGCAAACGAGCATTCTACAAATGGCAGTTTTCTATGTGAAGAGAAACAGGCAATCCAAACTTCAAATGATATAAGTGAAGTGCAAAGAGCATTCTATAAATCAACCAAGAACTAACTCATACCAACATGGTGCATTTATTAAAAGAAAAGAGAAAGCACACGACGCTCCAAGAGTTTACGCATATCATGTGAACGAAACGAATCCGAAAACATACCGATACTTGTTGAAGAAAGATGGGATGCCTTCCGGGGCATCCCCAAGGTTAGACGCTTGAGTCTCCTTGAATATTTACTTGGGGTGCCCCGGGCATCCCCAAGCTTGAGCTCTTGCCTCTCCTCGTTCTTCTCATATCGAGACCTTCTCGATCTTCGAACACTTCATCCACACAAAACTTAACCAAACTTTTAGTGGCGGGGTTAGTGCATATGATCAATGAAATACCATTATGTACCGCTCTAACATTATTGTATAATTATAAATAAACATTACCCATAGTATGCTATCACAATTCTATGGCCCCAAGTCAAGAAGGCTTCAACAAGAATTCAACCATATGCAAATAATGAAGCTATAACATCAATCTGTGAAAACATGACAGTCTGTAGTAATCTGAACATCAACCATACTTCTGTAACCCTAAAAATTATGGAAAATTAGAAAAAAAATAAAAAATTTGTATAGCAAGACTTTGCAAAAAGTTTCAAATTCTTTTGACATTCTAGTAAAAATGTAAAATCGTGCACTACAACCAAAGTTTCTGTTTTTTGCACCGCACAAACCAACAAGCAACTTAATCATCCTAAAGGAAACTCTTGGCACATTATTTTTATAATACAATGGAATTGTACAAGGGGATAATTATTTTTATTGAAAAGTTTTTGTAATCAAGGTTCACAAAGTTTCCATGGGCATGCACAAAGTTCAAGGCTAGTTCCCACTTTAACCATGCTCGTCTTTCTCACTTTCGCTTTTCTTTTTGAAAAAGTTTTAGGTTCCCCTCTTCATTTTTCTTATTTTTAAACTTTATAAATGCACTCAACAGAAATAAATGACTCTCTAAAACTTTCGGGTTGTCTCCCTGGAAGCGCTTTCTTTAAAGCCATTAAGCTAGGCATATAGTGGTCAAGTAATGGATCCACCCGGATCCCAAGGTATATCAAAGCCAATTTTAATTAACAATGATTTGACATTTAGTAGTGAGCATAAAGTGATATGTGTCATGCAAAAGCGAAGTCTAACTCTCTTCCTATGCATAGGCATGTCATACAAAAACAATTCATGCACATCAAGTAAAGGCCAATGCATAGTATAAGCAGTTTCTTGCAATTTTATCATGTTGGAAACATAGAGAGGAAGAGATGTAGTTCCTCTCTCATAATAATTTCAAGTAGGAGTAGCAAGCACATGCATATTATACTCATCAAAATCATCATGCGTAACGGAAAAAGGCAACCCATCAATATAATCCTTAATAAGTGCAAACTTCTCCGATATAGTGTAGTTTGGAGAATTCTCAAAAATATAATAGGACTATCATGTGTGGGTGCAATAGAAACTATCTCATGTTTAACATAAGGAACTATATCAAGTCCATCTCCATAGGCATAATTCATATTGGCATCTTGGCCACAAGCATAGCAAGCATCATCAAAACGGGATATTTCAAAAGAATCAACGGGATCATAACAATCATCATAGCATTCATCCTTCGGTAAGCACAAAGGGAAATAAAACAATGTATGTGATAAAGAGTTACTCTCATTAGTAGGTGGGCACGGGTGATCAATTCGCTCTTCCTCCTTTTGTTCTTCGCTCTCCTCCTCATCTTTTTCATCCAATGAGCTCACAATGTCATTAACTTCTTTTTCCATAGACCCCTGCAAAATATTAATCTCTTCTTGGATAGCGGAGGAGTCCTCAATATATGGTTTAATATAAGGATTAGAAGCATAATTATCATAGCAATATTTAAGTATGGCCAAATTTTCAGATTTGTAGATAGTAGTATCACATTCTTCAATAAAGGAATCAATTTCACAAGTACCCCTAAAAGCAACAAATTCTTCAATTTGTTGAACATCATAATAATCATAAACACCCTTAGTATACGAAGATACGATTCCATCATCAATAAACTTACAGGTAAGGAAGGTGTTTCTTAGGTTCTTTAGAACAACGAGTACAATCATGTATTTCACATAAATTCCAAGTATAGCACTGCAAACGATGAATTTGATCCAGTAAAAGTTTCCCTTTTTCAGATATGCGGTGTCGCACATAACAAGCATGCTCATCTAAAGATTTTCCCTCAACTAAGATAGTTGGGGTTTCAGCCCGAGCACATAGGGATCGAAGATGATCCAAGTAATAAGCTTCAGTAGTGTGATAGATTTTGAGTGGTTCTTCAACCATTGGTACAGTAGGTACCACTATTTGTTTTGGTATTTTGCGTTTCCTACCCATAACTAAAGATAGAAAACAACTTAGAGCAGCAAATAAAATCTACTTAGTGATAAAGCAAACAAGCACACACGAGAATATTCACCCCACGCTATTGCTCCCCGGCAACGGCGCCAGAAAAAGGTCTTGATAACCCACAAGTGTAGGGGATCAGTTGTAGCCTCTTTCGATAAGTAAGAGTGTCGAACCCAACGAGGAGCTAAAGGTAGAGCAAATATTCTCTCAAGTTATATCGACCACCGATACAACTTTACGCATGCTTGATGTTTACTTTACCTAGAACAAGTATGAAACTAGAAGTACTTTGTGGTTTTTGTGGGATAGGTTTGCAAGAATATAAAGAGCACACAAATAAAACTAGGGGCTGTTAAGATAAAGAAGCAACTAAATTAGTTTTAGTAGAGAAATTTTTGCCACAAGAAAGTTATTTGTCCCTAGGCAATCGATAACTAGACCGGTAATCACTATTGCAATCTTATTTGAGGGAGAGGCATAAGCTAACATACTTTCTCTTCTTAGATCATATGCACTTATGATTGGAACTCTAGCAAGCATCCACAACTACTAAAGATCATTAAGGTAAAACCCAACCATAACATTAAAGTATCAAGTCCTCTTATTCCCATACGCAAACCACCTACTTACCCGGGTTTGTGCTTCTGTCACTCACGCCACCCACCATAAGCAAATCATGAACATACTGCAAACCCTACAACAGGGATCCCTCACGCTCACGCGACACGGAGAGCACCATAGGACAGCACCAATAATAAAACATGCAGCTCAAACCAACCACGATCATCAATTAACCCATAGGACAAAACAGATCTACTCAAACATCATAGGATAGCCATACATCATTGGGAAATAATATATAGCGTTGAGCACCATATTTAAGTAGAGATTACAACGGGTAGAAGAGGAGTTACACCGCTGCACAGAGGGGGGAAGAGTTGATGATGACGGCGGTGAAGTTGTTGGTGTAGATTGCGGTGACGATGATGACCCCGGCGGCACTCCGATGCCATCGGAAGCGAGGGGGAGAGAGCTCCCCTCCTTCTTCTTCTTCCTTGACCTTCTCCCTAGATGGGAGAAGGGTTCCCCTCTGGTCCATGGTCTCCATGGAGTGGGAGGGGCGAGAGCCCCTCCGAGATTGGATCTGTCTCTGTCTCTCTCTGTTTCTGCGTTCCAGATTCTGGCCTTCCACCGTTTCTTAAATTCCCGGAGATCCGTAGCTCCGATTAGGCTGATTTTTGGACACAATTTTTATCCGGATATTAGCTTTCTTGCGGCGAAAGAAGGGCATCAACCGCGTTATGGAGTGGCCACGAGGGCCTAGGGCGCATCCCTCACCCTCGTGGGCGACCCCGGGCATCGTCTCACGTTGGTTCTGCTTCCCAAAATTTACATATATTCCAAAAAAAATCTCCATCCGTTTTTATCCCGTTTGGAATCCGTTTGATATGGATATTCCGCGAAACAAAAAACATTCAAGAAAGAGGAACTGGCACTGGGCACTGGATCAATATGTTAGTCCCAAAAAATAGTATAAAAAGTTGCCAAAAGTATATGATAGTTGTAGAATATTGGCATGGAACAATAAAAAATTATAGATACGACGGAGACGTATCAACCTTCTCTTGGGAAGTCACTGAGACAGCGCCGATGGTCTTCTCGGCACCCTTCCCTTCTGCTGAGATGCTCAATGTCTCCACCCACAACCACGTCAAGTGCCCCATTGACAAGTTCATGATCTCGATCCAGAAAGCTGATGCTGAGCCGGACACGGTGCCCCCCTTGCCCAGGTGTGGATGCTCATCTAGGGACTCCCAAGTGGGGGCAAGCGCAAGCACATTCTCAAAGCCATCTCGGAGCCGGTGGGCAAGATTCTGACGGTCGATCTAAATTCCTTAGAGGGAGATGGCCCGGCGCGCGTTGAGCTCCTTTGTTAGGATCCAGCTGATGTGGACGACCTGTCCCTGATCTTCTACTTCAGAAATAACAAGGGCAGGTGTATCACCTACGAGATCGACCGAGATGCATCGGAGGGGCGGCCGGAGGACACGCCGCCAGCACCGCCGCCGGCCCCACCCATGGAAGGGCAGGACAGCATGGATAGCCAGTTTAAGGACAACTCCGTAGAGTCAGGGGGTGGGCTTCCGCCCCTGGCGTCAACTGAGAGCCGTCGAGTGCCGGCTTCGGCCAACACGGAGGGCGCTGGACTATCGAGTGGATCCACCCTCACCCTTGCTGCTTTATTGGCATCTTCGTTTGTTCCTGAGCTGGAAGAGGATACCCTGACTGCTGGACTGGATGTTCGCCCGCCGTCCTCGCCGCGCTCTCCTGGGTTGGTGTGCTACTCTCACTCGCCTGGGACCCCACCTTCCCTAGCCTTGGGGTCTCCGGCGATGGTACCTGCAATGCCACCTCCATCGGGCGTGGGGTTGGGATGGCCGGCACCGACTCCCCCGTGGCCAGCCCCAGTAACCAACATGTACCCTCACCGGCGGTGGCGCCCAGACAGAGCGTGCTTCTCTGCCGGTCTCGGACTCTCCCGGACGGTCGGGTTTTGACGATCCTGGAGAAGATGGCCATGTGTGTGGCGGCACTTGATCTCACTCCAGGTACGACACCCCAACCTTCGGTCCTTCCTGTTCTGGTTCTCGTTTTGTGGTCCTTGATTCGGATCTCGCTCGCACATCTCGGCGACGTTGCTTCGGATTGTGACATTGTATTTCGAGGTGACAAGGGCCCTCGACTTTAGAAGATCTCGACCATTTGTGCCAAGGAGAAGTTGGGGTGCTTGCAGAGGCCGGTGCTCGTCCTGAGCAAGGGGTTGTGGACGCCTCGTTTACCACTGACTCTGGGAATCGAGAGCCCGTGGTTGAGTCGGGGCCAAGCCGCGTGGGGTGGCTACCGCTACCCTTGGGCGTCCTACAGAGGGGAGGGCGCTCAGGGGTAGGCCGCCCACACACCTCCACCCCACCGAGCAGCTAATGCCGGTGCGTGGAGTTAGTGTTGGCCTTCCCGCTCAGGAAGCCGAGTCTATGGATGCCCCTACTAGGAGGGGGCGCCGCGGCCGCTCGGCCAAGCAGCGCCCTGTCCCGCAAGTGGCGGCCAGGCTAGTTCCGCCCCACCCGAGGGGCCTATTAGTCCAATCGTGGTTCCGACATGAAGCTCATATATTGAAACATGCGGGGCTTCGGGCACTTGGGCTATAGGCGTCAGTTGATAGATTACATCAGGCGGGAGGAGATCGATATTGTAGGTTTGCAGGGGACTATCCGCCAGGACTTCTCCATCCGGGAACTACAGGGGCTGTCCCGATGCTTGTTTGCCTGGGAGTGGCTGCCCACGGTTGGGCTATCTGGGGACATCCTACTGGTGTCCGGGTGGATTTGTTCTCGGTTGAAGACATGGACAAAGGGGAATTCTTCAGGAACCTCAGCTCGGAGGTGATTACCGTCTATAGCCCGGCTGATCACGGGCGGTCAGCGGACTTCCAGGCCGAGATGATGGACAAGGTGGAATGCTGCAGCACACCGGTGGTGGTGACGGAAGACTTTAACCTTATTAGACAGGAAGTTGACAAGAGTTCCACTAATATAGATCGTTTGCATATGCGTTCGTTCAACGATTTCATTGCTGATTTGGCTCTATGCGAGATTTCCCGTGTTGGGCCCAATTTCACGTGGACTAATAAGTAGGTGGACCCTATCTGGAGTGTGCTTGATAGGGTCCTAGTGTCTGTCCAGTGGGAACTCATGTTCCCTCTGCGCTCGCTTAGGGCGGTCATGCGGATCAGCTCAGATCATGCCCCCCATATGTTCTCCTCAGGGGAAGAGTCACCACCGCGGGAGAGACGCTTCCACTTCGAACCATTGTGGTTGTTGCAGCTAGGGTTCGTTGAGTTGGTGGCGGACCGATGGGTAGAAGCCATGGCCACTCCGACACGCTCTTTCTGCACTACGAACATATGTCACCACTGCACTAAGGTCACCCGCCAATTCGTGAGGGGGTGGGGGCCAACTTAGCGGCGGACATCAGGGCCCAGAAAGGGGCTTTGTTGGATCAGATTAAGGCTCTAGATGTGGTGGTTGATTCGACCCGTCTGTCGGCCGATGAGTGGCTCCGATGGTATACCATTCAATCTTCACTGATGGAGAGTTTCAAGGGCTAAGAGCTATTCTGGCAACGCCGAGGGGACCAGAAGTGGCTCCTCCAGTGCGATGAAAATACGGCGCACTTTCTGGCGATTGTCAGTGGTGTCGTAAAAATGTTCTATTATGTGTCTCTGGGTCGGTGACAACCTCCTGGAGCACCCGGATGACATTAGATTCCACATCTACTCCTTCTTTAATGAGCTCTTTACGGCGGTACCATGTGGTGGGGTATCTTTGGCGGAGGACTTCTGGTCGGCTGCGGACAGAGTCTCTGACATTGAGAATGCGGAATTGACTCTCCTATTCACGCTGGAAGAGGTGGGTAGGGCTATCGCCTCTATGAAGGTGGGGTTGGCCCCGGGGCCAGATGGCTTGCCTGTGGCCTTCTTCTAGAAATTCGGGAATGTCCTCAAGCCGGTGATCATGCCGATGTTCCATGAATTTTACATTGGGACATTCAACATGTCCCGAATATGTTATGGTGTCATTGCCCTGATCTCCGAAGTAGTGGAGCTACGGATATTCGACACTTTAGACCTATCACGGTGATCAATGTTTTAGAACGCATCTTCGCGAAAGTTTGCGTGACTCGTCTAGCCCCTATCGCAAAGCGGCTAGATCACCCTCTCCAGATGGCCTTTCTGAAGTGGCGAAGGATCCATGATGAGATCCTGGCCCTTCACGAGATTATCCATGAGGTGAGGGCATGTGGCCACAAGGCCGTCTTCCTCAAGTTGGACTTCCAAAAGGCTTATGATAGGCTGGATTGGTCCTTCTTGCGATCAGTGCTCTAGCGTAGAGGCTTCGATGACTGATGGTGCTCTCGGATCATGCAGCTGGTTAGGTCTGGTAAGACGGCGATTAATATTAATGGTGAGATGGGACCCTTCTTTACGTCACCGACACCGACGCGGTGGCGCTGAGGGTGCGGCTGGACCTTCCTGGAGGGCGTCGGGGCTACCCTTCCTCTCTCCTCGCCGCATACCGGGGGAAACCCTTGGCAGCAACGTCGTCATCGTCACGTCCCTTCTTGGAGGTGTTGATTGGTACCAGCGCCTCGGAGTCTCGGAGCTTGGTGGGCGATCTCCGGTGGTCGCAGCGGTCGAGAGGCTTCTACGTTCTTTGTCTATCCGCCGTTGTCGGCATATTTTTCTCTTGTATTTTCTCTTTCATTTCTTTTGGGAGTGACTATGCTGCTTCTACCCCAGCACCATTCGTCGGTTACCTTGGTTGGTTGCTTTGTAATACAAAGCGGGGGAACCCTTTTTCAGTAGAAATTTGCAATTCATTGTTCTCTTTCTCCATTTTCTGCTTTTCTAACATCGCCCCCTGTGTTGCATCTCCTTCTCTATCTTTGATGAACCAATATGTTCCTGCTGTTTCTCTCCGCCCCCCACACCGATGGGTAGCCTCTCCCGCTAATCTCTCCTTGCCTTTCCCCAAATCGACGGAGTCTCTCACCTTCATCTGGATGGAAAATTAGTTCTAGGTCTTCTCCCAATCCCAATCCCCCTCCTCGACATCAAGATCTAGGTATCCAATCGACCACCGCTGGCAGCCTTGCGCCGGGCCGCCTCGCTGGCTGCTTGCTGGTTGGGGGCTTGGCATGCTGCTTCTGTTGGGTTTAGTCCCACATCAGTTGTGGGAGGAGACATAACACGATTTATAAGGGTGAGTGTGTCCCGTCCTAACAGGCTAGTCTTTTGGGGGGAGAGGGCCCAAGGCCTCTCATAAGTCGGTGTTGCTCTCCGGTTGGGTCTGGTTGGCTCATGTGGGTCGGAACGCTGGTGCTAGCGGATCTGGGATTGCGTAACAATTGATATCAGAGCTCAGGTCCCCTCCTAACAAGCTAGTCTTTTGGGAGGAGAGGGCCCAAGGCCTCTCATAAGTCAGTGTTGCTCTCCGGTTGGGTCTGATTGACGCATGTGGGTCAGAACGCTGGTGCTAGCGGATCCAGGATTGCGTAACAGCTTCTCCTGATCTATGGAGGCGGAGCAGCTCGCTCGCTTCTGCTGGCCGCTGCACCTGCACCATTGCACGGCTGCGCGCAAGGCGGCACAGCTGGTCTGCTACTGTGCTACAGTCTGCACAAGGAGAAAAAGACTGAAGGAGCAAGCAACTAAGCAAGGTCTGGGGTGTAAAATTTACAGAAGTACAAGTAACAACAATCTTAACCCATATTTATTGCCATGTAAAATTTACAGAACAATATTCGGCATCCATGTTCTCATTTAAAGAAGTAACAACGATCTTTGCATTTTTATTTTAGGTAACAACGATGAAACACCAGACCATGCAGTCTTTTTTTAGAAGAAAGAGAGGTGAAGAAAGTGTCAGACAAGAACAACCATCAACTCACACTGCTCCCAATTCTCTAGCATTTGTGGAACTGGTAAATCAAAGCCAAGAGCAAGATGAAGATGAATTTGAAGATTGGAGCCAATATGAAGGAAAAAATGGAATATAACCAAGATGAGCAAGAGGAACCTATCATTTATGTTTTTTTAGAATCACCGGGGGAGGAGTTCCTCCACCTGAATATATTACTCAAAGTGGCCAAATGCCAGAGGAGTGATCCAGTTTATAAGGAAAACCGGATCGAAAACCTGAACAAATTGACCCGTTTATAAGGAAAACCGGGCCGAAAACCGTACAAGGCGCGACCAAGCTAGTAGGCGTAAGACCATCACCACGAGAGACGCAAGTAGATGTGGGGTGTCGTCGATAGATAGGGGTGGACTAACGAGCTGCTCGGCTTGTTAAGCTCGTACTCATTAAGCTCGTGCTCGTTAAGGCTCGGCTCGTTAAGCTCGTTAAGATTAACGAGCAGAAAACCTTGCTCGGCTCGGTTCGTTTGAAGCTCGTTAAGCTCGTGAGCGCTCGCGAGCGCTCGTTAACAGATTATAATGTGTTACAATCTACATTGTGAGTGCATATGTGTGGTTTTTAAGATGAACAATGGTGGCTACAAAAAGAAATACACTAGTTTGTTACCTCCTATGTTGATTAGATTGAATAGGAGAGCTAAGGTGCTATAAAAAGTTTGCCACGTAAGATTAAATATGTGTTGTGTTGTTACTAACGAGCTTAACGAGCTACTCGTGAAACTCGTTAGCTCGCTCGTTAAACTCGTTAAGCTTAACGAGCTAAAATCAATGATTGGCTCTGTTCATTAAGAAGCGAGCTACGAGCTTAACGAGCCGAACTATCGAGCGCTCACTAAGCTCGCGAGCTACGAGCTTTTGGTCCAGCCCTATCGATAGATCACAATACCAGGACTTTGCAAACAGCCGAACGCATCGGCGAGCATACCAGCCCCCATGGCACAACTCAGGAGCATCCACAATCAACGAGTGTCATCCCAGACACGAACTTTGACTGGGGCTCCACCACAGGAAATCGGAATGATTAGCAAGTTTGAAAGGCATCTTGCGCCAACCTTGAGCAAAGATGAGCCGAGACAACACCAGGAGCACGAAGCTCGCCGCAACACAATGGCAACCTTGAGAGGATCTTGAGCAACCATTACCAACCTGAGCTGCACGAGAACACCACCACTGTAGACGAAGAGCTCCAATCAACCGAGACCATCCATGGTGCCTCAAGGCTATTGGTGCAGCCGAAGGGCAATGAGCGACTGAGTCCACACCCGAACGAAGAATCACACGCAGCCGAGGCTACATCACAACAGCGGCACCGCCGGCGAAGCCGAAGGGCATCAAGGAGCCGAGTCTACACCCGGATCGCTTCACCGTGCACACCAGCGCAAGCCGGCCGCGCCACCACCAGTCCACCACCACATCGCACACCACCGTTGACCCCAGTCGGCCGCACAAACACACCCCCAGACAGCCAGAGGACCGCCGCCGAACCCCAAAGAACACCACCAAATAGCCACCGTCGACCCCAAGCGACCGCACGACCACCACCACCATCTCCGCAGCGAGTAACACACGCACAACAACTATGCAAACCCCAAGATGATGCCTTCAAGAAGGGCTGCGACGCTGGTTGCGCCACCATCATCCATACCAGGAGAACCTGGACTAGGGGTTTCCCCCGGGGAGCCGGCAAAGAGGGTAAAACAACATGACAACGATGTCTCTAAGAAGATTAGCGGCGCCCACAGGCGTCGCCATCGTCGGCTCCAGATGGAGCAAGGCTTTCGCCACAGTTGATCTGACAACCTCTCGACGGACCGGTTGAGTGACAAGGGTTGCTCACCTGCACCACCATGAAGGTCCATTGCAGCTCCGCCACCGCCACACATAGCCAGATCTAGACCACTGCATCGAGTTCATCCATTGACGAGGAAGCACCACGAGCCGCCGCAGCCAGCCGCACCTCACGCCAACCACCAACGACCAAACTTCAGCACTAGACGCCAGATCCAGCAGGGGTCGTCCGGACGCAGGGCCACCGGACGCAGCGCGAGCCGCCGTGCCTTGCCGAGCACCATGCCGACAAAGAGCAGAGGAACGCTGCCCGAGGCCAAAAACCACCATGGTTTCGAGCTGCAGCCATACATCAGACGCGCTAAGACTCACCACGTGCACCATTGTGTGCCCGCCGGAGACCAGATCCGATGCACATAAGGCAAGAAGCCGTCCTTCCACGCCGAACCCTCCGTCCGCTGCACACAGCCAAAGCTCCCAGCAGCGAGCCGCCACCTCGCTGCCGAGCAGCGGCCACCACCGCACCTTAAGGCGCCAGAATGGAGGCACCGCGTCTGGATCCCAGACCCATCTGGTCGGAGAGAACCAAGGCCAGCCCCGGCCGCACGCAGCAAGACCCAGCAGCCACCAGCCCCGCGGCGGCGCCCGTGGCAGGCCGCGAACGGATCCAGACGCGCTGGCCAGATCCGCAGACGGGACGCAGCTACCACTCCCGCACCATCCACCATGGGACCTGAAGATGCGCGGGTCCGGCGCATCCGCGTCGGTCGCCGTCGGCCACGCATCCAGTAGGGCCGCAGCCCGCTCATCCCCTCCGCCGCGAACGGCGCATCTTGTCCCGCGCCCATCGGGCGCCCAGCGTCCACCGCGGGTCTCCCCACGCCACCTTCGGAGACGGGGGGCCGCCGCCACCGTGGCCAAGCCAGCGGCAGCGGCGGAGAGGAGGGCGCCGACCGGTGGGAGAGCGGCGGCTGCTGTGTTGTCTCCCCCGAGTCGCCCGGAGGGAGCGATGCGGGGGTCTCCAGATATGACCGCTGCCGAGACAAAGAAAAAGATGGAAGAAGCAAACAAAGAGATGCGCGGCCACCTATCATTTATGTGAACACGACATATTATAAGATGCCTTAATGTTACCATGTACTCCCTCCGTCCGGAAATACTTGTCATCAAAATGAATAAAAGGGGATGTATCTAGATGTATTTTAGTTCTAGATACATCCATTCTCGTCCATTTTGATGACAAGTATTTTCGGACGGAGGGAGTATTTATGTGAACAAGATATATCTGTAAGATGCATCTTTTGTTTCAATTTATGTGGCGAGTCGTACTTTTTTTCATGCATATTTTACTTTTAGTTTGAAACTGACCCCCCTCTCTCTAGTTGCTTGCCACGCTCCTCTAGAACTCTGTCCCACATCAGTTTCACTGTTTCTGTTTCTTCTTTGCATTTCTGTCCTCGAATCTTTTATCCAAAGCTGTGTACTGCTCCAATGCTACTAACACTCCATCCTTCAGATATCCTTCTTGCTCAGCAATCACTTCCATATCAAAATATATGTGATATATATAGGGATCTTTCACAATCTCTACTACTTCAGGAATTCTTTTAGGATTCTTCACGCCCACCTTCACTCTCACCACACCAGTCTGACTTTCTGTACTCTTCCATGTCTACATCCTGCACAGTGCTCAGCAAAGATGCAATTTCCTCAAAACAATCCCTATGCAGCAGAGATTCTGGTATCCCGTAAATTCTTACCCACACAGAAAACAATTCAAACTTAGCCATAGAAGCTGAATTCCACTGAACAACTTTCACACTCACATTGGTTCCCTTCAGCCCAAACTAAGGATATTCAGTCATTTACAGTAGGAGGAGGGAAGGGAGGATCAACGGTGACCTCGTATCTCAGTCCTTCAGCCGGGCCTGGAATATGCGCATTGGCTTGGCAACCTGAAAGACTGTTTGCCTGAAAGAGAACATGGAACAAAGATAGTGCAGTATCATTCAGAAAGAGGCTCATGCCCCCTGTGTGTATTATGTTGGTCATTATCTGAAGCAAAAGTTACTGCGCTGTTAAATTCGTGTGCTCAGTAGGAACATAGCAGATCGAGGTTTGAGTTTGATCGTAGCTCCACTTGCAACGATCTTTTGCAAATCAAGCACTATTGCTGCGCATTATCATGTTCAAATCTTCGTAAGAAGCCGGTTTAATTAGGCCCAACGCAAAAAATTGAAAACCAAGCATACTATTGCTGCGCATTATCATGTTCAAATCTTGTAAGAAGCCGGTTTAATTAGGCCCAACGCAAAAAATTAAAAACCAAGCATACTATTGCTGCGCATTATCATGTTCAAATCTTCGTAAGAAGCTGGTTTAATTAGGCCCTAAGCAAAAGTAAAAAACGATTTGCGGTGAGCGTGGATCGAACACGCGACCTTCAGATCTTCAGTCTGACGCTCTCCCAACTGAGCTATCCCCGCTGAACAAAATTTTATCTCATAATTATTGTTACTAATGGGAAGTAACTTTTACCCTGTATGTATGATCAATCGGCTACCTCCGCAGAAATAAAAGGGAGCAGCACTGAAAATTCAACTGGAAGTTGTGGGGCGCCTCCTTGCTCACGAAAGTTTGGCAAACAGGACGAAGATTCAGAGGTTGGGGGTGGAACTGATAGTGCCTCCCAGCTGAGGTCTCTTATCTTGTGTGGGAGTGGTGGGATGTCAGGAAGAAAGCCAACACAGGGGAGCTTTTTTTTTTTGAGGGGAGCCAGTTTCTAGTCCTCAGAGATGATTTTGCTGCTGCTGGCGTGGGAACATCTGTGCACCTGAAAGATTTACTTCATTCTGAAGCAGTGGCGTGCCTTGCTGCTATCGATGGGGCTATCATACTTGGCGCAAACCGAATTATTTTCGAGAGTCTGATGCACCCAATCTTGTGAAAGCACTGAACAACAAGGCGTTTGATATGGCAACGATCGGCGTGCTGGTGAAGAAAGCTTGGAACTTATGTGTTTTAAATTTTGAGTCTTTTAAGTTCTCTTTTAGTAGCCGTGTATGTAACACCGTAGCCCATGAACTTGCCCAGGTCGGGGTTGAAAATGAGTCCCAAGATTGCTTTTGGGTGGATGATGCCCCTAGCAGTATTGTAAACTTGTTAGCCAACGATGTTGATGTGCCTGATTGAACAAACTGCAGAAATCTGTGGCCCTCACATTCCTCAAAGGGCGCGCAGTCACCTGTTGCGCCGTTGAATTCGGCCCTTGAGTGCCATGGCACAAACTACAGAAAAAGGAGCAAGTAAAAAAGAATTAAAATTGTTGAGTATAATATTTATTAAGAAAGATAGGATAGCGTAGGATATTATTCTATCTTGCCTTGTACTTCAAGATGACCATGTACTCCTATATATATGCCCATGAGGCTGAAGCAATACATCAATAATTCCATCAAACATCACTCTTCCTTTTAACATGATATCGGTCTAATCGATTCTAAACCCGAGCCACCGTCGCTTCTGCACCCGCGCGCCGCCCCCGGCCTCGTCGGCCTTCATGACCGCCGCCGGGGGCCGCGCCGCCCGTAACTAGGGTTCGTCCGCTGGTTGTGTTGACCGCTACCCTAAAGAGTCTTTTTCCGAGCCCTTGCTCCGGGTTTTTTTCTCTCTCTCTCGTCGATCGCTTTGATCGGTGTTTACTTTTTGGTTTTCCTATCTAAGACCGGTTTGCATCGCCCACCGCTGTCGTCGACATCCGCGCGCCTCTAGTTCGACACCGGCGCGACGGGCCGGTGAGGGATCGAAGAAGGTGAGAGTGTCTAGAAGGGGGGG
>LR738713.1:445722552-445857805 GCA_902687465.1 Secale cereale | reverse complement strand
GACAGATTTTGGCAGATTTTGCATAACACACAAGTCAAGTAGCACACTACACATGCAATTCTAGAGTATGGGCAGCGGAAAGTAAATTGCACATGTAGTAAAGAGAGGTGGAGAAGATCAAACGCAATTTGGAGACGCAATGATTTTTCCCGTGGTTCCGATAGGTGGTGCTATCGTACATCCACGTTGATGGAGACTTCAACCCACGGAGGGTAACGGCTGCGCGAGTCCACGGAGGGCTCCACCCACAAAGGGTCCACGAAGAAGCAACCTTGTCTATTTCATCATGGCCTACGCCCACGGAGGGCTAGCCTTACTCGGGGTAGATCTTCACGAAGTAGGCGATCTCCTTGCCCTTACAAACTTCTTGGTTCAACTCCACATCTCGATGACGGAGGCTCCCAAGCGACACCTAACCAATCTAGGAGGCACCACCCTCCAAAAGGTAATAGATGTTGTAGATGATGATGAACTCCTTGCTCTTGTGCTTCAAATGATAATCTTCCCAACACTCAACTCTCCTCACTGATTTGGCTGTGGTGGAAGAAAGGATTGAGTGGAAAGCAACTTGGGAAGGTTAGAGATCAAGTTTCATATGGTGGGAGTGGAGCAACTTGATCTCAACACAAGGGTAGGTAGTTCTCTTCTCAGAAATGTAAGGTAGGAGTGGTAGTTATTTCTGATGGCTCTCTCCACGAATGAAGAGGGGGTGGAGGGGTATATATAGCCTCCACACAAAAATCCAACCGTTACACACATATTTGAGCAAACTCGGTGGGACCGAAGTGGATAACTCGGTGAGACCGAAAGTTCAAATAATGTGAACGTTGGGGTTTTCGGTGGGACCGAAAATACCATCTCGGTTAGACCGATTTGAGCAAAGACAGGAGCTTGCCAGTTTCGGTGGGACCGACTTCATCATCTCGGTGGCACCGATTTGATGACAGAAGGTTACAGAAGCTTGGCAGCCCATGTTTCGGTGAAACCGATTTCAAACTCGGAATATCCGATTTTTCTAGGGTTTGGCTTATGGCTGAGGTGGTTCATCTCGGTGTGACTGAGTTTGGAATATTGGTGGGACCGAGATTACTTATGAGTGTATATTGTAGTGAAAGTTGCTGATAGTTGAAGGAGATATATCACTAAGCACTTTGAGCAACCAAATCATCAACATAACCTCATCCCCTTTTAATAGTATTGGCTTTTCCTATGGACTCAATGTGATCTTGGATCACTAAACCAAAAATGAAGTCTTGAGCTTTTGCCAATGCTTGTCTTAGCATTTTGAGGGGTCCACTTCTTCAGTCCTTTTGCCAAGCCAATGTGATTGAATTTCCTGAAACATACTTGATAAAAGCATTAGTCCAACCACAAAGTATGTTGTCATTAATTACCAAAACCACCCAGGGAGCAAATGTGCTTTCAATCTCCCCCTTTTTGGTAATTGATGGCAACACACTAAAATCACACTAAACAAGACATCAAAGCTTATTGAAAGAAAGACAGAATTATCATGAAAGCTTTGACAAGCATGTAGTACACAGGCTCCCCCTACAAGTGTGGAAGATTTTCATAAATTATGGTTTTGGACTACCACAAGCACACAAGAGAGATAGGCAAGATGTGCTACATGCAGCTTGGCTATATGCATCAGGGCAGATGAAAAGAAGTGAGTGATAGTTCATATGTGCATGGTGATTTCTTGCAAACAAGTATTCACAAGCAAGTTACCATCATGCACATTCTGCAAAGTGCATATACTTACCTTGAGGTTCCTTGGCATTGTACCTGAAGAGATAAACTTGGGAAAACAAGGTTAGATAACACAAGAGTATTTCTTCAACCAACTGCAAGAACATCAAGAGTACCAAGCCAGGGATGACATGTATAAAGAGTGTCTCATATTGAGCACAAGCTTGAATCAGCAAACATGTCTCCGAAACTAAAGATTTTCAATGAACTCTGAGAGATTTTGCTTTCCATAAGATATCAATTGTGAAGATTCCTCTCCCTTTGAGTTTGATGGAAAGAGCAAAAACAAGAGTGTGATGCCAAATGAGAATGAATCCAATTGTGATGTCCAATGTAAAACACGGCAAAGCTTTGATGTGATTCTCTCCCCCTTAAGGTAAGATTGCTCTTCTTCTCCCCCTAAATCTTCTCTTCTCCCCCTAAGTCTTCTCCCCCTTTGACATCAAGTGCCGAAAAGGACAGCAAACTAGGAAAGTCAGGGAAGATGGAAAGAAAGAAGTGGGATCCTTAAGAATCACAACAGGGCAAATATGAACATGCATAGAGAATCATTGAGTGGAGCTGCAGAAGATGATATCCTGGAGGAAATAAATCGGTGACACCGAATGGAGATGGATCGGTGGGTCCGAAAGTCAGAGACTTAGGGAAGATCCTTTTCGGTTAGACCGAAACATTTAAATCGGTGACGCCGAGTTTAATTCCAAGGAAATACAGAAATAATTCAGCTCACTTTGCGAGGAATGCTTCAAAGGATTTGCAATGAATTTGTGAAAGATTTTTCAAGGAAATGATCAGAGCGAGAAGGATATTCACAAAGACAGAAGAATAGAAATGAAAAAGATTCCTAGAAGTTTTTTTTTTGAAATGGAAAACTCAATGAGAGATCATAAGATAAAATAGAAAGACTCAAAACATATGTACTTCATCTAGATAAAGGTCGGCGACAAGGTCACCTATGTTTGAGTATATTGACTTAGGAGTCAAATGAGGACATTTGATCATAGGTCATACTCATCATTTAAGCTCAAAATGGGGTTGCCATTTTTCGATTAAGCATTTGATGTCATCACATCTTATGAAGCTGCTTGTACTCATGACTTTGAGCAAAGCTCCTTAAAGATGTGAACAACATACCTTGGGCTTGTTGTTGCTTTGCTCATGTAGGTAAACTTGATGTAGGTGCTCATTGAATGTAAAGTTGGAGCGCCATTTCCACTTGTGTAGTTCATCTTCCTACATGGGTTAGGCAAGCAAGGAAATACTCAAGGATATCCAAGATGACAAGAGTGAAATACTAGATGTATAAGATGTCAAAAAGGATATGTGTAATTTTGTTCCTTGAACTCAACATCCCAAAGGGCTAGATACTTGGTCAATGACAAGATTACTCATGATTTGAGTGTGTGGTAATCTTGTGGAATGTAGATCATCCAAGTACCTGCAAGGAGTTAGATGCAATACAAGGAGGCAAATGTGTCCAAGACATATGATCACCATCTTAAGAGAAATATCAAGGATTAGTCAAGAGGGCTCATGCCTTGCATGCATCAATGGAGTTCTCACTCCAAGTTTGAAGCATCAATGATGTTCAACTCACTCCTTAAGCGACAAAACACCTTCTCATCAAGAGGTTTTGTAAAGATATCAGCGAGTTGTTTGTCAGTACGAACATGCTTAAGATTTATGTCACCCTTGGCAATATGATCACGAATAAAATGGTGACGAACTTCAATATGCTTTGTTCGAGAGTGTTGCACTGGATTGTGTCCAATTTTAATCGCACTCTCATTGTCACAAAGCAAGGGAACATGTCTCACATGTATCCCATAATCCTTAAGCATTTATGTCATCCATAGCAATTGAGCACAACACGAACCAGCAGCAATATATTCCGCTTCGGCAGTGGATAATGATACCGAATTTTGTTTCTTGGAGGACCAAGATACAAGGGATCGACCAAGGAATTGACACGTACCCGAAGTTGACTTTCTATCAACCTTGTCACCGGCATAGTCCGAGTCGGAATAGCCAACAAGGTCGAAAGAGGCCCTCTTAGGATACCAAATGCCAAAGTTTGGTGTGTGTGTATCAAGTATATCACTATCCTTTTAACAGCTTTAAGATGACATTCTTTAGGGGCTGCTTGATATCGCGCACACATGCATACACTCAACATTATGTCAGGACGAGAAGCACAAAGATATAGTAGAGAACCAATCATAGATCGGTAAACCCTTTGATCAACGGGTTCTCCATCTTTTGTCAAGTCATTATGTCCACTTGTAGGCATGGGGGTACTCATACCTTTGCTTTCTTGCATGTTGAACTTCTTGAAGAGATCCTTGGTGTACTTTGTTTGTGAGACAAAGGTACCCTCCTTAGATTGCTTGATTTGCAACCCAAGGAAGAATTTGAGTTCACTCATCATGGACATCTCATACTTCTCTGACATGAGCTGTCCAAACTTCTTGCTAAAATGAGGGTTAGTTGAACCAAAGATAATATCATCAACATATATTTGGCACACAAATAGTTCACCATTAACCCTTTTTGTGAACAGCGTTGAGTCTATCTTTCCAATCTCAAAGCCTTTTTCAAGAAGAAATCTAGTCAAACATTTGTACCAAGCTCTAGGAGCTTGTTTAAGACCATAAAGAGCTTTGTGCAACTTGTAAACATGATTAGGCTTTTTGGGATTCACAAATCCGGGAGGTTGTTTCACAAATACTTCCTCTTCAATTTCACCATTTAGGAAAGCACTTTTGATATCCATTTGATAGAGAGTAATATCATGGTGATTGGCATAAGCAAGAAGAATGCGAATGGACTCAAGTCTAGCAACGGGGGCATAGGTCTCACCATAGTCCATACCTTCGACTTGTGTGTAACCTTGAGCTACGAGACGAGCCTTGTTGCGGATGACTTGTCCATCTTCATCTTGCTTGTTCCGAAACACCCATTTGGTTCCAATGATGTTTTGATCATCCTTGGGCTTCTCTACCAAAGTCCATACCTTGTTCCTTTCGAAGTTGTGTAGTTCTTCGTGCATAGCGTTCACCCAATCCGGGTCTTCAAGTGCTTCTTCTACCTTCATAGGTTCAATACTAGAGATAAATGAGTAATGCTCACAAAAGTTAGCTAAGCGAGTTTTAGAGCGAGTAATTCTCCCGGAGTTGATGTCGTTCATCATTTGTTCCACGGGATGATTTTTCTTGACTCTTGCTCGGACTCGGGATAGCTTTTGTTGAGGTTGTGGCTGAGCTTCCTCATCATCTTCATCTTCCTCTTCTTCTTCTTCATTGTTGTTGGTGTTGTCTTGAGGTGGTGGAGAAGGAGGTTGTGGTGGATCTTCTTGTTGCACTTCCTCATCTTGGTGAGTTCCACTTGTGGCGGCCTCCATGTTGCCTTGAGGTTCATCTCTCCGTGAGGTAGGGGGCTCCACATATGTAGATGAGGTACTCTCCTTCACTTCCATGGGACGGATCTTTCCAATAGATAAATCTTGGATAGCTTTCGATGGGTCCTTATCTCCTACATCAATAGGCATTTGCTCTACTTGCAAGCCATTAGATTCATCAAACTTCACGTCTACCGTCTCTTCAACCTTTCGGGTGAAATTATTGTAGACACGGTAGGTGTGGGAGTTTGATCCATAACCAAGGAGAAAGCCTTCATGAGATTTAGGAGCAAGTTTAGACCGACGATGCTTATCAAGGATATAGCATTTTGAACTAAAGACACGAAAGTATCCCACTTGGGGTTTGTTACCGGTGAGGAGTTCGTATGATGTCTTGCCGAGGAGCTTATGAAGATAAAGCCTGTTGATAGCATGACAAGCTGTCTCGACCGCTTCTCCCCAAAAATGCTTCGGTGTCTTGTATTCATCAAGCATCGTTCTCGCCATCTCTATGAGCGTTCGGTTCTTCCTCTCAACAACTCCATTTTGTTGAGGAGTGTACGTAGCTGAGAACTCATGTAGAATCCCTTCCTCATCGAGAAAAGAGTCTACATTGGCGTTCTTGAACTCCGTTCCATTGTCACTCCGAACTTTCTTGATCTTCACCTCAAATTGATTTTGGGCCTTTTTGGCAAAGGTCTTGAAGATTCTCTGAACCTGCGATTTGTCATCAAGGAAAAATACCAACGTAAATCTGGAATAATCATCAACTATAACTAGACCAAAGGAGTTACCACCAAGGCTTTTGTAAGCATTGGGACCGAAGAGATCCATATGAAGAAGCTCAAGCGGTCTCCTTGTGGTCATGATGTTCTTCACGGGATGACTTACACCTACTTGTTTTCCTGCTTGACAAGCACTACAAAGTCTATCTTTGTCAAAGAAAACATCTTTAACGCCAAGAATATGATCACCTTTGATCAGCTTGTCTAGATTACGCATACCAACATGTCCAAGCCTTCTATGCCATAACCAACCTTTAGAGGATTTAGCAATGAAACAAGCTCTAGGTTGGGCTTTCTTAGTGAAATCAACAATATATAGATCACCTCTACGGATGCCGGTAAACGCCATGTTTTGATTGTCACGACGAAAGACTTAGCAATCTACTCCCTCCGTTCCTAAATATAAGTCTTTTTAGACATTCAAATGGAATACAACATACGGATGTATGTAGACATATATTAGAGTGTAGATTCACTCATTTTGCTTCGTATGTAGTCACTTGGTGAAATCTCTAGAAAGACTTATATTTGGGAACGGAGGGAGTACTTTGGTGAATAGCACATTGAATCCAAAGTCAGCTAATCTAGACACGGAAAGTAAATTGTATCCAAGTGATTCTACAAGCATGACATTTTGAATAGAGCTATCATGAGATATGGCCACCTTACCAAGGCCAAGTACATTACCCTTGGAGTTGTCTCCAAAAGTCACATACTTGCGTGGACCATCGTTCTTTGCAAGCTCTCGAAACATGTCTTTGTCTCCGGTCATGTGGTCGGTGCATCCACTATCGAGAATCCACTCTTTTCCGCCGGACATGTAGTCTCTCAGATTTGCCATAAGATTGAGACTCTTCATGATCTTGTCTAGCTCGGTGTCCGAGTCAGAGTAGTCATCATCATGCTCATGCTCATCATCATATTGACCCATAGATTGTTCATCATCAACACCTAGGTCAATTTGATAAGTACTTGCATTAGTTTTGTCAATATGACAATAATCTTCGGAATGCAATATAAGAGCATTTCTAATTAAAACATTGATAAGACCGGGATCACCCTTCTTTTTCATAAGATCACGAAGCTCAAAGAAGCATTTATCAAAGTTGGGATCATTGGGGCGCATCTTCTCAAATTCAATAGTCTTGTGTAGAATTTCATCAAGACCTCTCAAAGAGTAGTCCGGATAAAGTTCTTCCAAGAATTTACACATAGCATAGGCGCACTCAAAGTTTGTAACGAGCTTAAGCAAGTTATCGGGTAACCCTCTAATGATAAGATTTACAGTCCTAAGGTTACGAAGCAAATCAAGCTCTTCATCCATGGTAGGGTGCAAGGGATCAAATGGAGGCACATAGGGGGTCTCAACATATTTGCACAAATTGTACATCTTAAAGATACTAAGCATTTCAACCCTCCACGAGTTATAGGACCCTCCATTAAGAATAGGCACTCTATGGCTAACACTCCCAAGCGTAGACACGTCCATCTTCCTCCAATGGTGTGTAAACCAAAGCAATGGAGACCAAGGCTCTGATACCAATTGAGGGATCGAAGAAGGTGAGAGTGTCTAGAAGGGGGGGGGGGAGGTGATTAGACTACTCGACAAGATAAAAATTCTGTCTTTTATCAAGGACAGATTTTGGCAGATTTTGCATAACAGACAAGTCAAGTAGCACACTACACATGCAATTCTAGAGTATGGGCAGCGGAAAGTAAATTGCACATGTAGTAAAGAGAGGTGGAGAAGATCAAACGCAATTTGGAGACGCAATGATTTTTCCCGTGGTTCCGATAGGTGGTGCTATCGTACATCCACGTTGATGGAGACTTCAACCCACGGAGGGTAACGGCTGCGCGAGTCCACGGAGGGCTCCACCCACGAAGGGTCCACGAAGAAGCAACCTTGTCTATTCCATCATGGCCTACGCCCACGGAGGGCTAGCCTTACTCGGGGTAGATCTTCATGAAGTAGGCGATCTCCTTGCCCTTACAAACTTCTTGGTTCATGTAATGCCCAGGATGGAGTTATACCTCCTACGTGTCGAGGCACGACTTAAAGGCATAAACCCATCCTAGAATGATCTCAAGTTTGGTATCTTTGCACAACTCATGTAAAAGAGGGATTAAATTGCAAAAGGAGATAGTTGGCTTACACTCGCCACTTCACACAATACAATACATAAGCAATACATCATTCAAAACATCACAACCCGACTACGGGTGAAGATCCAAAAGAAAGATACCAAAACAACTTAAAGCCACAGGTCAGGATCGAATCCTAGTAGAAACCACTACTGATCGTCGAAACGTCACAAACAAACAGCCAAACTCTTTATCGAGCTCCTGGTGAAGCACTGAACCAGCTCCTGCATCAAACTCGGCTGAACCTGCAACTGGTGTGGTGAAGTAACTGTGAGCCACAGAGGACTCAGCAATCCCGTTCCCGGGTAACAAGACTATTTAAGCCTTGGGTGAGGACAAGGCTGAAGAAAGAACGAGAGGTGAAGGAACAAACAAGAGTCTGCAGCAGCAACTAGCACTAACTTACGTAATAGAGAGCGAGAAGAGAAGAGCATCGGTCGAAAGATGATCACGAAGTGATCCTAGCTAAAGCCGGTCAAACGTAACCCCTCCGTGTTCAACTCCCGAATCCCTATTCGGAAATTGACAGTCACGAAACTCACGCTGGTAGTGTATTAGTAACATTGTGTCAAGTTTTCTACAACCGGAATTAACAAGCTCCCATCTGCCACATAACCGCGGGCACGGCTTTCGAAAGTTCAAACCCTGCAGGGGTGTTCCAACTTGGCCCATCACAAGCCCACGATCCGCGAAGTCGCAACTCCATAGGTGGGAAGACCCGAGTATTCTCGGAATCCCGTGCTCGAGTTAAACCGAACTAAGGTAAGGCTAATCCAGCAAATCCTCCCGGCGTGTCGACACCCTGATAGGTAGCCGCGCGTATCTAGTCTCAGGACACGACCGGATGGGCGATTCTACAGGTTTTTACCAAACCTTGAGTTTCCTCGAGGTGGCCCCGCAGAACCCCCGTTTCGGACCAACACTCATGTGGAGCACTGGCCCGGGGTTGTTGAATTAAGAATAAAAGAGGGTTTGCAAGGCCCTTATGCAAGTTTTTATTAGTTTGTTATTAGGCAAATAGTACCAAATGTTGGGACTTGCTGGAAAAGACTTAGCACTTAGCGGTTTATCAAGGGGGTCCCATACACCCCAACCGTGTTAGGAACGCATAATCAAGGAACATAACACCGGCTTATACGGATCCTAACGGCATGAGTGGAACAAATCACCAAGCAAAAGGCTTAGCCTTCCATCCTGCCAGTATATAGATGATTTCATTTAGCATTTATAAAGTGTGATATAACCCAACCAAACTTCAACATGAAGCAAGCATCTTCAATCTTCACCTGCAACTAACAATGCTATAAGAGGGGCTGAGCGAAGCGTACTTAGCCAAGCAACGGTTTGCGTAGGTAGGGTGGTTAAACATGGCAATGGTTACAAGTAGGAGGCTGACATGAAAACATGGGCATCGAGGCAAAGCTATAGATCGAGACTCTAGCAATAGGCAAAGATAGTAATGGTATCCGGGTTCGGTCATCTTGCCTGGAATTCCACAAGGGAGAAGAACGGATCCAAGAAGAAGACGGAGCAACAGTCGAGCGGATCCTCACAACTCCGGAACGGAACCGAAGCTATCAAGAGAAGCAAACCGGAAAGAAACAAACCACACGGTAAACACTCAAGCATAAACATGGCATAAGATGCACAAGCAAGTATGATGCATGTCCGGTTTAATTATGCATGGCATGGCAAAATGCACAAACAACACTACAAGTTAAGTGGAGCTCAATATGCAACGAGTTGCATATTGACGAAACACCACATTTTAATTATTTAGTTGACTCTCGTTATTAACAAGACAAGATTAAATGTTTTTAACATGGCAAGAGGTGAAGCTTAAAGAAACTACACTATTTAGGCATTTTAAATGAGGCTGGAAATAACAACAACATATCCGGAAAATCCCCATGAGCATGTTTATTAATTATAAGCAACAACAAACACACATATTAATGTTGTTAACATGATGCGGATGACATGATCAAGTTTATGCAAGTTTTATTAAAAGGTTGACAATTAACAAGATAAGAAGCATTTGTCACCGTGGTGGAATGGAAAGGTGCCACGGCAACGATCCGAAAATGATGCAACGCAACATATCGGTTTCGGTAACTCGTTGAGAGTCCGGTGCAAAAGGTAGAATCGACGTGAGCAAGTCGAACAAGATGAAAGTGGGTGGATCCCGTCACCGGGTTCCCACGAGTCGGTGGCGAGGCAACCGAGGAACATGACAAAGGTGGAACGGGCACGAAGCACACAAGGGAGACATTTCATACAACACAAGCAAGCATGCATCTCACGGGTCATCGGCTCGGCGGTTATACCTTCGAAGCGTGCGTTCTCGGAGCGGTTCGAGACGTTGAGGAACGTAGGGGAAGTAGTGGTACACGAGTCGTGGTACACGGGGCGACGGTAGTGGTACACGCCGTAGAGGTACTTGAGGGTGCCGACGGATCCGGGCGTCGGTAGTGTTACTTGTCGCGGTCGTCGTCGACGTAGGGGTACTCGGCGCATCGTCGTGGTACTTGGGATCTCGTCCTTGCGACGGTAGTGGAAGTAGTGGAACTTGACGCATCCGAAGGGGTACTTGTCGAGTCGGTCGCGGTACTTGTTCCCGGAGGTGTTTTTCGTTCGTAGTTGTACTCGGGTCGTTGCGGTCTTTGGCGGTAGACGTTCTCGGTTCTCTGTTAAGGTAAACAACACAACACACAAAACAAAAGAAAACAAACTACAGCAACACGGGATTCGACGGAGGAAAAAGGCAGCAGCGGCGCGGTGGAAGGGCCTGACGCCGTGCCTCGAGGATGGAGGGAGGCGGCTCCGGGCGAACTGGAGATGGAGAGGCGCGTCGCGGTGCGGTGCTGGCCGGCGGCTCTGGCCAGTGAGCTGGAGGACGCAACGAGGCGCTCGGGCCTGGGGCGCTCGCGCCTTGAGGACGGAAGGGGCGGCCGGCTCGCGGGCGGAGCTGCTCGGCGCGGATGAAGGAGATGCTCGGGTAGTGGCTTCGCCGGCCGACGGGAGGGCGGTTCGAGGACGCACGGCCTCGCGGGCGAAGCTGCTCGGAGGAAGGACGTCGGGGGGCCGGGCCGCTGCGCCTGGAAGCGAGGAGACGACGGGATGGAGAGGGTGGCCGGCGAGGCGCTCGGCAGGAGGCCTCTGGCGCGGGCGAACTGCGCGACGGAGGGAGCCGGGAGGAGGTCGGGGGGACGAGGCCTCCGGCCCGGTGCTGCTGGAGGACGGGAGGCGAGGCCCTGGACGGGGAAGGGCGCTCCAGCGCGAGGACGCAAGGGGACGGGCGATGCGGGACTCTGCGAGCGAGGGAAACGGCTGGGTACCTGGCTCGGGCTCGATGGGAGGAAGAGGTGGCGGCGGTAGAAGGGAGAGAGCGAGGAGAGCGAGGGCACCGCTAGGGTTGGATGCGGCTGGGCCAAATGGGCCAGGAGGAGAAGTGCGGTCGGCCTGGGCCTCAGCTGCGGCTGGGCCAAGAGGGAGGCTGCGGCCTGGAGGAGAGAGGGAAAGGAAGGAGGCCTCCTCTTCTGCTATTTTTTAAAAAATAAAACAGAATACAACAACAAGAAAGAAAAGGAGGGAGGTGCTAGGAATATGCTTAGGACAAGAGGTTAAAATCCCTGGACTCACAAAAATGTCAGGGTTTTAAATAAAATTGAAGGAGGGTTTTTGGAAGGACCTCGACACACTGAAAAGAATTATTGGCAAGGGTTTTTGAAAGAGAAACTCGAAGTAGGAAAGCATGGGGAATATTGCAAGTGTGTTACGGTGATTCCGAAGCCATGGAATATTTTTTAATATAGCTCCCTAAATATTGAGAGGCTTTTATATGTTATAAAGAGAAGTCATCTTCCCTCGATTTAAATGGACCAAAGGCCCACACGGATTATTTAAGTTGAGATGCAAAATAAATGACATGATGGCATGATGATATGATGCAATGCAAAATAAATAACACAAGCTCAAAAGAAACACACAGGAAACCCGGAACATCTGGAATCTTCGGGCATCTTCTGGAATCTTCTGGGACGTCGGTCTTCGGGCGTCACAACTCTCCCACACTAACAGAGGATCTCGACCCGAGATCCTAGAGATATCACCGGGTAAAAACGGAAGAGGAAGAGGTAAAACAAAGTTGCTTCTTTGACAAACGAGTGAAACCAAGGAACCTTGAGAGGTTAAACAAACTTGAAAGAAAGAATAGAATGGAGATGAACGAAGTTAAGAGCACTCCGGTAAGCAGGAGGAACAAGGAACATTATGAGAACCTTGTAGGTTAGAAGACATGAAACAAGAGCTCACGAACGAAAAGAATATGAAACCGCAATGGTATGGCCAAGGAATAAGAATGAGAGAATTTGGACAGCACTCCGTCTGAAATGGAAGGAATTTGAACAAGAACTAGCCAAGTTGGGAAGATACTTGATAAAAACAACAACATATTGCCTCCGAAACAATTAAAAGAATGGCAGAAGGGGTAAGAAAGATTCAGACAACACTCCGGTTAAAAGACAGGCAAAACATGAAAAGATGACGGAACTTGAATGAAGAATACAACACTCCGGTTAAATGATAAGCAAGGGAAAGAACATGATCTTGAAAAGAAAACAAGATGATGGTTAAAGAGAGATCATCACAAAGCCTCCGGAATGAAAGAATAGAATATAGAGCCATGAAAGAATTGAACGGATAGAAAAGACACCTTGTCCGACAAATGAATATGAAACATATCCTTACGAAGAAGGGTTGAACGGAGTTGTTGAAAAAATCAACAACGAAGAATAAGCTTGATGTGGGCTTATGGAAAACATTTCAAAATTATGAAGTGACAACCAGTCACTAACGGAAACAATTGATTTGATTGAGATCAACAAGCAGACGAAAAACTTATTCACCGGAATGATAAATGAAGAACTTGGGTCATTTATAAGCACCATAATTAGCAACAATCCTTAGGGAAAGCTTTTAGGTGAAATACAACCCAAGATAACTCCAATGAATAATTGAAGGATTGAAAAGATCTCCTGAACAAGGAAAATGATGGTTTTAAATATCTCATTCTTGAAAACTCGTGAATCATGAAACATGAAGGAATTGTCAAGAATGACATAACACCATCTGAAAAGAAAAGGTAGAAAGAATTGCAATTGGAATGCATGATGAAGAATGCTTGGGCTCCAACAAGAATCTTGATGAAGATTTCGAGGAAGAATTAAAACATGATGAACCACCATGAAGAACTCCGGTAACAAAAGGATGAGAAGTGAAAGATGAAAAGAATAAGATTCAAGGCCTGCGATGAATTAGATGGGGCTTGAAATGATGTAATTGAAATAGCTTGAAGCTCCGGAAAAGAAGATGAACAACTTAGAAGCGAGAATATGATATGATTGACAAGCTCCAGACAAAAGAATTAAATCACCTTGACGGAATAAGAATAAGAATTATGTCATGCATCTCCTTCACCAATTTAAATTGATGACAACCAAAGGATTTGGCATACTACTTATTCTCGTTGGAGAGAATTAAAGAGAGATCTAGCACAAGCTTGAGAAAAAAAAATCTTCAACGACCCACCGGTAGGATTATGAAAAGAACAAATGAATTAAAACGATAACAACGGAAGAGTAAACTTGAAAGAACCACCGTAAGAATAGGGAGACGAACGAGAGACATCAAAGAAGAATATTTGGAGGACGCAGTTGAAAACTGAGAACGAAGAAATATTCTGAAATGATGGCCTTCGGAGGATCACAAAGAAAAGAATTCATGAAATGCTTCGGATGGTTAGAAAGAATTCCTCACAATCTAAAACAATTATGAGGATGGCATGAAGCTAGAACCACGAATCTCATCAAGAGAACGGGCCAAGATTTAAGAGAAACTCTTCTCCGGTCTCCAAATGTTGAGAATGAAGACGAGAAATGCCATAAGAATTGTTGAGCACTCCGGAATGAAGAATTAAAAAGGTTGAACCAACGATGGAAAAAATTTGAAAGTAAACTTGGAGAAGGCATATGACTGATGGAAAATCATTCTTACGTCACACTTTGAAAAGAATTTGAATATAACTCCGGAAATTAGAAGAGTCAGGTAAGATCCTGGGAAAAGACCTGTGGGTTATGGCCCACTCAAAGAAATCACCGTTGGAAAAGATTGCTTAAGAGATATTGCACCGGTTGAATTAAAAGGCTTGAATAAGATGACAATCCTCAAAAATAGCTTGAACGGATTAAGAATGGAATTATGAATCTTGAGCACTCCGGATATGAATAGGAAGAGGAGAATGATTAATTGGTGCACCGGAATAAGAAAGCATTGTGAAATGAGGAAAAGGATAAGATCAACACCGAAATCTTGAATTACATCCACCGACAGAATTATTGGAATTAAGAATGATGAACTTGAAGCTCTTGAGCATCTTCACGATAAAGCACCGGATAAGAACATTGAAGGAAAAGAATGAAGAAATATCACATGAATAAAAATGGATACCTCATTTAAGAATTTCTGGCTCCAATAAGAAGAAGGGTGGGAGGGTGGGGAAAAGCAAAGATAACTTGGGATGAACAAAATGGGCACCGGTTGAAAAGAATTAACATGACCATCTTGATGATCAAGAAGGACTAGCACTCCCATAGAAATATGAGAACACCGATTATGAAAGGTATGGAATCAACATTTGACATCGAAGCAACTCGAATACCAGAATGAAAACAAAACAAAGGATAGATATTGAACGAATGAATTCCGCAGGTACATCAACTAGTCGAGAAGCCAGTTGGGAGAAGGAAAAGGTAAATAAAAAGGAACAAGGATCAGATAGAACAAATACAAGATAGAAGTTTCGTCCGACATCTTCGTGCTGAAAGCTCATGGAACATGTTACAAAAGGGTTTTGCAATCCCCGGATCAGCATAGCCAAGGATCCTTTAAGATGCAACTCCCGATCAGAACAAGTCCATAAAACCACTTCACTCAATGTAGAACCCCGAACTTCATATCGAGCAACCGTTGGAAGAATGCCTAGAACTACTTGATGAACCCACCTATAGATTTCCGAAAGTTTCCAGTTATGCAATCAGGTGTTGGGGATACACGGGAAGCACCGCGCAATCAACTCTAAACCTACATCCAGGTGTATCCATCCTTCAACACATAACCAGTCTTTCTCGGAAACTGTTTACCTCGGACCTTCGAAAAGCATCCACTATAACAAGCTATGGCAATACTCTCGAACTACCTCCCCAGTACTGGGTGATGTCGGGGTTATCTTGCCACTGGCCGTATAGGAGAGATTTTCGATGTTGGCCGTCTTAAGTATTTAGTACTGCCGCGATATGCTTGTGTCAATGATACCCCGAAGCTCAACTCCTCGGTAACAGGAGGCATCGAGAACAATATCCTTGTCACAAGAACATCGAAACAATCCCAGAATACTCGCGGGATCCTAAAAAAAAATTTGGTGCAATTTTTGAAAGTAGAAGAGAAAAGAGTAATCGTCAGAAGTCCTCACCAGAGAGAAAGGGGATGAGAAGCAAAGAAATCCTACTCTCCGATATAATATAGGACTGAAAAAGTTTTCAGTGTGTGCCTAGACTCAACCGTCAACGATTCGATCAATCAGTGGGGGCTTCTAGGTCGGAGAAGGCTCTGAATACCAACTTGTAATGCCCAGGATGGAGTTATACCTCCTACGTGTCGAGGCACGACTTAAAGGCATAAATCCATCCTAGAATGATCTCAAGTTTGGTATCTTTGCACAACTCATGTAAAAGAGGGATTAAATTGCAAAAGGAGATAGTTGGCTTACACTCGCCACTTCACACAATACAATACATAAGCAATACATCATTCAAAACATCACAACCCGACTACGGGTGAAGATCCAAAAGAAAGATACCAAAACAACTTAAAGCCACAGGTCAGGATCGAATCCTAGTAGAAACCACTACTGATCGTCGAAACGTCACAAACAAACAGCCAAACTCTTCATCGAGCTCATGGTGAAGCACTGAACCAGCTCCTGCATCAAACTCGGCTGAACCTGCAACTGGTGTGGTGAAGTAACTGTGAGCCACAGAGGACTCAGCAATCCCATTCCCGGGTAACAAGACTATTTAAGCCTTGGGTGAGGACAAGGCTGAAGAAAGAACGAGAGGTGAAGGAACAAACAAGAGTCTGCAGCAGCAACTAGCACTAACTTACGTAATAGAGAGCGAGAAGAGAAGAGCATCGGTCGAAAGATGATCACGAAGTGATCCTAGCTAAAGCCGGTCAAACATAACCCCTCCGTGTTCAACTCCCGAATCCCTATTCGGAAATTGACAGTCACGGAACTCACGCTGGTAGTGTATTAGTAACATTGTGTCAAGTTTTCTACAACCGGAATTAACAAGCTCCCATCTGCCACATAACCGCGGGCACGGCTTTCGAAAGTTCAAACCCTGCAGGGGTGTTCCAACTTGGCCCATCACAAGCCCACGATCCGCGAAGTCGCAACTCCATAGGTGGGAAGACCCGAGTATTCTCGGAATCCCGTGCTCGAGTTAAACCGAACTAAGGTAAGGCTAATCCAGCAAATCCTCCCGGCGTGTCGACACCCTGATAGGTAGCCGCGCGTATCTAGTCTCAGGACACGACCGGATGGGCGATTCTACAGGTTTTTACCAAACCTTGAGTTTCCTCGAGGTGGCCCCGCAGAACCCCCGTTTCGGACCAACACTCATGTGGAGCACTGGCCAGGGGTTGTTGAATTAAGAATAAAAGAGGGTTTGCAAGGCCCTTATGCAAGTTTTTATTAGTTTGTTATTAGGCAAATAGTACCAAATGTTGGGACTTGCTGGAAAAGACTTAGCACTTAGCGGTTTATCAAGGGGGTCCCATACACCCCAACCGTGTTAGGAACGCATAATCAAGGAACATAACACCGGCTTATACGGATCCTAACGGCATGAGTGGAACAAATCACCAAGCAAAAGGCTTAGCCTTCCACCCTGCCAGTATATAGATGATTTCATTTAGCATTTATAAAGTGTGATATAACCCAACCAAACTTCAACATGAAGCAAGCATCTTCAATCTTCACCTGCAACTAACAATGCTATAAGAGGGGCTGAGCGAAGCGTACTTAGCCAAGCAACGGTTTGCGTAGGTAGGGTGGTTAAACATGGCAATGGTTACAAGTAGGAGGCTGACAGGAAAACATGGGCATCGAGGCAAAGCTATAGATCGAGACTCTAGCAATAGGCAAAGATAGTAATGGTATCCGGGTTCGGTCATCTTGCCTGGAATTCCACAAGGGAGAAGAACGGATCCAAGAAGAAGACGGAGCAACAGTCGAGCGGATCCTCACAACTCCGGAACGGAACCGAAGCTATCAAGAGAAGCAAACCGGAAAGAAACAAACCACACGGTAAACACTCAAGCATAAACATGGCATAAGATGCACAAGCAAGTATGATGCATGTCCGGTTTAATTATGCATGGCATGGCAAAATGCACAAACAACACTACAAGTTAAGTGGAGCTCAATATGCAACGAGTTGCATATTGACGAAACACCACATTTTAATTATTTAGTTGACTCTCGTTATTAACAAGACAAGATTAAATGTTTTTAACATGGCAAGAGGTGAAGCTTAAAGAAACTACACTATTTAGGCATTTTAAATGAGGCCGGAAATAACAACAACATATCCGGAAAATCCCCATGAGCATGTTTATTAATTATAAGCAACAACAAACACACATATTAATGTTGTTAACATGATGCGGATGACATGATCAAGTTTATGCAAGTTTTATTAAAAGGTTGACAATTAACAAGATAAGAAGCATTTGTCACCGTGGTGGAATGGAAAGGTGCCACGGCAACGATCCGAAAATGATGCAACGCAACATCTCGGTTCCGGTAACTCGTTGAGAGTCCGGTGCAAAAGGTAGAATCGACGTGAGCAAGTCGAACAAGATGAAAGTGGGTGGATCCCGTCACCGGGTTCCCACGAGTCGGTGGCGAGGCAACTGAGGAACATGACAAAGCTGGAACGGGCACGAAGCACACAAGGGAGACATTTCATACAACACAAGCAAGCATGCATCTCACGGGTCATCGGCTCGGCGGTTATACCTTCGAAGCGTGCGTTCTCGGAGCGGTTCGAGACGTTGAGGAACGTAGGGGAAGTAGTGGTACACGAGTCGTGGTACACGGGGCGACGGTAGTGGTACACGCCGTAGAGGTACTTGAGGGTGCCGACGGATACGGGCGTCGGTAGTGGTACTTGTCGCGGTCGTCGTCGACGTAGGGGTACTCGGCGCATCGTCGTGGTACTTGGGATCTCGTCCTTGCGACGGTAGTGGAAGTAGTGGAACTTGACGCATCCGAAGGGGTACTTGTCGAGTCGGTCGCGGTACTTGTTCCCGGAGGTGTTTTTCGTTCGTAGTTGTACTCGGGTCGTTGCGGTCTTTGGCGGTAGACGTTCTCGGTTCTCTGTTAAGGTAAACAACACAACACACAAAACAAAAGAAAACAAACTACAGCAGCACGGGATTCGACGGAGGAAAAAGGCAGCAGCGGCGCGGTGGAAGGGCCTGACGCCGTGCCTCGAGGATGGAGGGAGGCGGCTCCGGGCGAACTGGAGATGGAGAGGCGCGTCACGGTGCGGTGCTGGCCGGCGGCTCTGGCCAGCGAGCTGGAGGACGCAACGAGGCGCTCGGGCCTGGGGCGCTCGCGCCTTGAGGACGGAAGGGGCGGCCGGCTCGCGGGCGGAGCTGCTCGGCGCGGATGAAGGAGATGCTCGGGCAGTGGCTTCGCCGGCCGACGGGAGGGCGGTTCGAGGACGCACGGCCTCGCGGGCGAAGCTGCTCGGAGGAAGGACGTCGGGGGGCCGGGCCGCTGCGCCTGGAAGCGAGGAGACGACGGGATGGAGAGGGTGGCCGGCGAGGCGCTCGGCAGGAGGCCTCTGGCGCGGGCGAACTGCGCGACGGAGGGAGCCGGGAGGAGGTCGGGGGGACGAGGCCTCCGGCCCGGTGCTGCTGGAGGACGGGAGGCGAGGCCTTGGACGGGGAAGGGCGCTCCAGCGCGAGGACGCAAGGGGACGGGCGATGCGGGACTCTGCGAGCGAGGGAAACGGCTGGGTACCTGGCTCGGGCTCGATGGGAGGAAGAGGTGGCGGCGGTAGAAGGGAGAGAGCGAGGAGAGCGAGGGCACCGCTAGGGTTGGATGCGGCTGGGCCAAATGGGCCAGGAGGAGAAGTGCGGTCGGCCTGGGCCTCAGCTGCGGCTGGGCCAAGAGGGAGGCTGCGGCCTGGAGGAGAGAGGGAAAGGAAGGAGGCCTCCTCTTCTGCTATTTAAAAAAAAATAAAACAGAATACAACAACAAGAAAGAAAAGGAGGGAGGTGCTAGGAATATGCTTAGGACAAGAGGTTAAAATCCCTGGACTCACAAAAATGTCAGGGTTTTAAATAAAATTGAAGGAGGGTTTTTGGAAGGACCTCAACACACTGAAAAGAATTATTGGCAAGGGTTTTTGAAAGAGAAACTCGAAGTAGGAAAGCATGGGGAATATTGCAAGTGTGTTACGGTGATTCCGAAGCCATGGAATATTTTTTAATATAGCTCCCTAAATATTGAGAGGCTTTTATATGTTATAAAGAGAAGTCATCTTCCCTCGATTTAAATGGACCAAAGGCCCACATGGATTATTTAAGTTGAGATGCAAAATAAATGACATGATGGCATGATGATATGATGCAATGCAAAATAAATAACACAAGCTCAAAAGAAACACACAGGAAACCCGGAACATCTGGAATCTTCGGGCATCTTCTGGAATCTTCTGGGACGTCGGTCTTCGGGCGTCACAGTTCAACTCCACATCTCGATGACGGAGGCTCCCAAGCAACACCTAACCAATCTAGGAGGCACCACCCTCCAAAAGGTAATAGATGTTGTAGATGATGATGAACTCCTTGCTCTTGTGCTTCAAATGATAATCTCCCCAACACTCAACTCTCCTCACTGATTTGGCTGTGGTGGAAGAAAGGATTGAGTGGAAAGCAACTTGGGAAGGTTAGAGATCAAGTTTCATATGGTGGGAGTGGAGCAACTTGATCTCAACACAAGGGTAGGTAGTTCTCTTCTCAGAAATGTAAGGTAGGAGTGGTAGTTCTTTCTGATGGCTCTCTCCACGAATGAAGAGGGGGTGGAGGGGTATATATAGCCTCCACACAAAAATCCAACCGTTACACACATATTTGAGCAAACTCGGTGGGACCGAAGTGGACAACTCGGTGAGACCGAAAGTTCAAATAATGTGAACGTTGGGGTTTTCGGTGGGACCGAAAATACCATCTCGGTTAGACCGATTTGAGCAAAGACAGGAGCTTGCCAGTTTTGGTGGGACCGACTTCATCATCTCGGTGACACCGATTTGATGATAGAAGGTTACAGAAGCTTGGCAGCCCATGTTTCGGTGAAACCGATTTCAAACTCGGAATATCCGATTTTTCTAGGGTTTGGCTTATGGCTGAGGTGGTTCATCTTGGTGTGACTGAGTTTGGAATATCGGTGGGACCGAGATTACTTATGAGTGTATATTGTAGTGAAAGTTGCTCATAGTTGAAGGAGATATATCACTAAGCACTTTGAGCAACCAGATCATCAACATAACCTCATCCCCTTTTAATAGTATTGGCTTTTCCTATGGACTCAATGTGATCTTGGATCACTAAACCAAAAATGGAGTCTTGAGATTTTGCCAATGCTTGTCTTAGCATTTTGAGGGGTCCACTTCTTCAGTCCTTTTGCCAAGCCAATGTGATTGAATTTCCTGAAACATACTTGATAAAAGCATTAGTCCAACCACAAAGTATGTTGTCATTAATTACCAAAACCACCCAGGGAGCAAATGTGCTTTCAGCCGGCTACTTCACCGACCCGGCGGCCTCGCGCGACAGGCGGCCCCTCAAGGCCGTCGTCCGCACGCCGGCACGCCCGTCGCCCTGCGCTGGCCGTCACCGCCCTGCTCCGACCGGGACACCTACATCGCCCCTAGCCAGCGGCCTCGTGCCATGCGGCGGCCAATCATATCCGCCGCTTGCGCGCCGGCACGTCAATCGATCCACGCCACCCGCCTCCGCTGCATTTACACGGCGGCCCTGCGGGTTGCCTCGCCGGTCGCGTCCTCGGCTGTGTCGAGCCGGCTACGTGACACTCGGCGGCTGCCTCATGTCGGGCGCCGCTGCTACGCTGGTCGCTCGGGCCTCGTTGCCCGGGCGCCAACCCTGACGCGCTCATCCGCACAATGTCCCACGCCGTCCATCATCGCCGGCCTCATCACTGACTCCGCCGCCACCCCACCTCCACCGAGTGGCGTCCCCGACCTCGCGCGCGATCGGATTGATCACCCGCCCGCCGCTGCGATCCGCCTCATCAACGCCGGGCGACCGACCTGGCCCGTCGGTTGCGCGCGCCTCCACAGGCCCCGTGAAGACCGTCCCGAGTACAGCGCGCCCCTCAACCGATCGAGCAACGGGCTGCCGCTGCGTCGCCTCGTCGGGCCGCAGAGCCGCCGCGCCGTGGTTCTTCTCCCGGCTGCACCGACCTGCGTTACCGCTACGCCGCCCCTTCGAGCCGTAGTGCCGCGGCCCGCGGTCCCCCGCCGTCCCGAGGCCATCTGCTCCAGGCCGTCCCGTGGCTGCACCAACCATCGCGCCGCCGCTGCGTCGCACCGTCGGGCCGTAGCGAGCGTGGCACGTGGTCCATGCCGCCGTTCCGAGGCCGTCCCCGCGGTTGCACATGAAGGAAATATGCCCTAGAGGCAATAATAAAGTTATTATTTATTTCCTTAAATCATGATAAATGTTTATTATTCATGCTAGAATTGTATTAATCAAAAACTTAGTTCATGTGTAAATACATAGACAAAACAGAGTGTCCCTAGTATGCCTCTACTAGACTAGCTCATTGATCAAAGATGCTTATGTTTCCTAGCCATAGACATGAGTTGTCATTTGATCAACGGGATCACATCATTAGGAGAATGATGTGATGGACTAGACCCATCCGTTAGCTTAGCACTTTGGTCGTCTAAGTTTTACTACTATTGCTTTCTTCATGACTTATACATGTTCCTATGACTATGAGATTATGCAACTCCCGAATACCGTAGGAACACCTTGTGTGCTATCAAACGTCACAATGTAACTGGGTTATCATAAAGATGCTCTACAGGTGTCTCCGAAAGTATTCGTGGTGTTGGCATAGATCAAGAATAGGATTTGTCACTCCGAGTGTCGGAGAGGTATCTCTGGGCCCTCTCGGTAATGCACATCATAATAAGCCTTGCAAGCAAATGACTAATGAGTTAGTCACGAGATAATGTATTACGGAATGAGTAAAGAGACTTGCCGGTAACGAGATTTAACTAGGTATAGAGATACCGACGATCGAATCTCGGGCAAGTAACATACCGATGACAAAAGGAACAACGTATGTTGTTATGCGGTTTGACCGATAAAGATCTTCGTAGAATATGTAGGAACAAATATGAGCATCTAGGTTCCGCTATTGGTTATTGACCGGAGATGTGTCTCGGTCATGTCTACATAGTTCTCGAACCCGTAGGGTCCGCACGCTTAACGTTTGATGAGGATCGGTATTATGAGTTTATGAGTTTTGATGTACCGAAGGTAGTTCGGACTCCCGGATGAGATCACGGACATGACGAGGAGTCTCGTAATGTTCGAGACATAAAGATTGATATATTGGATGACTATATTCGGACACCGGAAGTGTTACGTAAAGTTTCGGAATTAACCGGAGTACCGGGGGGTTACCGGAACCCCTTGGGGACACTATGGGCCTTAATGGACCATATGAGAAAGAGAGAAGGAGGGCCAGGGCTGGGCCGCGCGCCCCCCACCCCTTGGTCCGAATTGGACAAGGAAGGAGGGGGGGGGGGGCGGCGCCCCTTTCCTTCTCCTTCTCCCTCTCCTTCCTTCCCCCCTTCTCCTTCTTGGTGGACTCCTACTAGGAATATGATTGCAATCCTATTCCTAGTAGGATTGCCTCCCTGGCGCGCCATAGAAGGACCGACCGGCCTCCCCCTTGCTCCTTTATATGCGGGGGCAGGGGGCACCCTAGAACACACAAGTTGATCAGTTGATCTCTCCCAACCGTGTGCGGTGCCCCCCTCCACAGTAACACACCTCGATCATATCGTTGCAGCGCTTAGGCGAAGCCCTGCGACGGTAACTTCATCATATCCGTCACCATGCCGTTGTGCTGACAAAACTCTCCCGTGAAGCTCAACTGGATCAAGAGCTCGCGTGACGTCATCAAGCTGAACGTGTGCTGAACGCGGAGGTGCCGTACGTTCGGTACTTGATCGGTTGGATCGCGAAGACGTTCGACTACATCAATCGCGTCACTAGACGCATCCGCTCCCGGTCTACGAGGGTACGTAGACACACTCTCCCTCTTGTTGCTATGCATCTAGTAGATAGATCTTGTGTGATCGTAGGATAATTTTGAAAATACTATGTTCCCCATTAGCACATACCCGCGCTCCGCCGCTCCTTCGGGCCGTAGCGCCGTGGCCCGCGGTCCCTGCCGCAGCCCCGAGGTCTTCCGCCGTCGCACCGACTTGTGAGCCGCCGCTGCGTCGCTTGTCGTGGAATTGTCACACCGACCTATGACCTAGGGTAAGGACTTAGTCGCGAGGCCAACGCATCTATGTGCTAGCCTAAGAGTGTCAGAGAATCCTAATCCCCTAGTCGACATCTTTACTCTCTAGGCGGTTAAGCCCAGCAAAGAGAGACGAGGCTCTGATACCAATTGAAAGATCGTGGATGTCGCCTAGAGGGGGGGGGGGTGAATAGGCGCTTTTAAAATAATTACGATTTAGGCTTGAACAAATGCGGAATAAACCTAGCGGTTAATTTGTCAAGCACAAAACCTACAACAACTAGGCTCACCTATGTGCACCAACAACTTATGCTAAGCAAGATAAACAACTAGGTGATAGCAAGATATATAACAAGAAACAATATGGCTATCACAAAGTATAGTGCATAAGTAAAGGGCTCGGGTAAGAGATAACCGAGGAACGCGGAGACGACGATGTATCCCGAAGTTCACACCCTTGCGGATGCTAATCTCCGTTTGGAGCGGTGTGGAGGCACAATGCTCCCCAAGAAGCCACTAGGGCCACCGTAATCTCCTCACGCCCTCGCGCAATGCAAGATGCCGTGATTCCACTAAGGGACCCTTGAGGGCGGTCACCGAACCCGTACAAATGGCAACCCTTGGGGGCGGTCACCGAACCCGTACAAAATGCTCGGGGCGATCTCCACAACCTAATTGGAGACCCCGACGCTTGAATGGAGCTTTGCACCACAATGATTGAGCTCCGAACACCACAAGGTTGGGGCTATCTCCCCAACGACACCACGAAGCTTCACCACAATGGAATATGGCTTCGAGGTGACCACAACCGTCTAGGGCACCCAAGCACCCAAGAGGAACAAGCTCAAGGGTATCAAGTACCGAAGAGTAATAAGCTTCTCAACTTGTAACTTCCACGTATCACCGTGGAGAACTCAAACCGATGCACCAAATGCAATGGCAAGGGCACACGGAGTGCCCAAGTCCTTCTCTCCCAAATCCCACCGAAGCAACTAATGCTAGGGAGGGAAATGAGAGGAAGAATAAGAAGGAGAACACCAAGAACTCCAAGATCTAGATCCAAGGGGTTCCCCTCACCTAGAGGAGAAAGTGATTGGTGGAAATGTGGATCTAGATCTCCTCTCTCTTTCCCCCCAAAAACTTGCAAGAATCCATGGAGGGATTGAGAGATAGCAAGCTCGAAGAAGGTCAACAATGGGGGAAGAACACGAGCTCAAAGGATGATGTTCAATGGGGAAGAAGACCCCTTTTTATAAGGGGGAAGAAAATCCAACCGTTATCCCCACCAACCAGCCCGCAGCGAGCGGTACTACCGCTGGCTGAAGCGGTACTCTTGGCCCAGCGGTACTACCGCTGGGACAAAGCACAACGCCAACGAGAGAAAAACGAAGAGAAAGAGCCCTGGAGCGGTACTAGAAGCGGTGGTAGGGCGTTACTACCGCTTGTAAGCGGTACTACCGCGCCTATTGCAGCTCCTACTGCCGCCCAACCCGACACGAGAAGCGTCGGTCTCGAATCAAGGCGGCACTAGTGCGGAACCGGAGCGGTACCACCGCATATACCCATGGGCGGTACTACCGCTTGTGGCTATAAGTGGTACTACCGCTCTGGCCCAGCGGTACTACCGCAGGAGCAACAATAAAACCAAAACTGCCATAACTTGTGCAAATGAGCTCCGAATTGAGCAAACTCAAGCTTGTTGGATAGGGGAAGATGTGAAGCATCAAAACAACGGCTGGTTATAGTAAGTTGAGGCAGGGAGGTATGCCTAAGATATGGAGTAAAGAATCCTTCATCAGAGATGAACCGGCAAAACCTCCAGCATTGAAAACATCATAGAAGATGCATGTGAACTCCGTTTTCGATGAACTCGAGCTTATCATCAAGATGACCATAAGCTCTAAGACTCACAAGGAGAATCGGCAGAAACCCCAACATCGAAAACAACATAGTAGATGTATGTGAACTCTGTTTTCGATGAACCCGAGCTTGTCATGAAAATGACCATAAGCTCCAAATCTCACAAGGAGAAGAACCAAACAAGAACCAAGAGGGATGATGCAAGCATGCAATGGTTTGAGCTCTTTACGAACGATACAATCAAGCTACTCATTGAGAGCCCCCTTGATAGTACAACAATCGATCCTATAACCCGGTCTCCCAACTACCACCATGAGACCGGTAAAACAGAAAACCTATCAAGGGTAAACCTTTGCCTTGCACATAGTCCACTTGAGTTGGATGATGACGATCTTGACTTCCTCAAGTTGGACCATCTTTCTTGATTGCGTTGGCTTGATGAAGACTAGTACATTGCTCCCCCATACTCCACTATGGGTGAGCCACTCTTCGGCACATCTTCACAAGTCCATTGTCACAACAATGGACGGCAATCTTCAAGCATAGGATCTCTTCGTGATTATCCTACTTGAACTTGCACACCTCAACCTAACCCCACATAGAACTCTCACGAAGACCATGGGTTAGTACACAAAGCGTGATTGACAATGCTTACCATACCATGGGATTGCTTGATCCCTCTCGGTACATCTTATACACTTTGTGTGTTGATCAACTTGATTCATTCTTTGACTAAGTCTTGATCAACCTTGAATCTTTCCAACTCTCTTCATTTGGATGATGTCTTGAAGGTAAACATGAATGATCACACACTCTTCTTCTTCTTCAAGACATGCTTGCAATAAGCTCAACACCCACAAGACCAATCTTTGGATAATTCCTTAATATCACCTTGGTCATCACAAACTCTCCTTGAAACCAACAAATGGACTCCAAGAAAAGCCTATGGACAAACCCTTCAAATATAACTCAAGGCAACCATTAGTCCATAGAGATTGTCATCAATTACCAAAACCAAACATGGGGGCACCGCATGTTCTTTCAATCTCCCCCATTTTGGTAATTGATGACAATCACTTTCAAGAGAGTTCATATAAGGAAATATGCATCACCATACCATGCAACAATAATGTATGTGTATGAGATGCAAAAGCTTAGGAACAAAACCAAATCAAGACGAGACGACTCTCTAAACTTCTCCACAAAACTCTCTGAAACTTCTCCCCCATTGGCATCGATTGCCAAAATGGGAGAAAAGCTTAGAAGGCCAATATAAATTGTGTTCCTCCATAAACTGTGTATTTCTCAACAAGAGAGTGGAATGCAGCACACATATCCAATGGTAAATACTTGGAGGAAGAAAAACTATATTGAGGCCCAAAGATTGCAAAAGAAATATATGCCACAAAGACATAACAAAGAGAGGAACAAGCAATCAAGCAATCAAAGGATACCAATTGAAGCAAGCTATCAAAAGATATCAATTGAACCAACTAGACCAAAGATCCTGCATGCCACATGGATAAAAGATATTATTATATGAGCAAAGGAGTGTTCTAGAGAAACTAGAGAAGCTCCCCATGATTTGTGCACAATTTAGTTTTGTATTTGGATACAACGAGCACAAAATAGGATCGTCGCTCCCCCAAGATCAATAGAACCTCATGACATAGCAACGGAGTGTTCTAAAGACACTTCTAAAGCTCCCCATAATTTGTGCACTCCTTAGAATATTTTCATTAGGATACCAAGTGCACAAAATAGGATCATCACTCCCCCAAAATTAATAGAAAAAAAACACCAAGTGCAAGTGAGCATGAAGGAAACGAAGCCTAGCACTTGAAACAAACAAATGGTTGAGCAACATATAAAAACGACAACTTACGAGTAGGCTCAACCAAAATGATGTGTGTGAGTCATGGCAAAGCACTTGAGAAGACTAATGTAAGGGTGAACATTAAGCATCAACATAGTCTTGAATAGTTGAGATACAAGGTGCATGACATGACCTTCCCACACACATCAAGCAAAGGGGTTCACAAGCTCACTACTAATCATATAAATAACCTATGCTTGTGACAACCTGTGGTGAAGATATAAAAATGATAGCTTTGTCATGAGGAGGGATACCAATAGAAATGGCAAAAGCCTCGTCAAGACAAGCAAGAGAAAAAAATGATCTTCACCACAAAAGAGTGCATCAAGATGCAACGATATAAGATCCGCACTCGAGACACACACCTTCACGGAGCCACCAAAGAAATAAAACATGAACGAAAAGGTGGACGTGAAAGAAGGGGATATCAAAAAGATATGCAACTTCTCTCAAGTGTATAAGATTCTAGGTAGATGAAGATCATGATGATATCAATCCACAAAGAAGGATGTACACACGAAATTGTTGCAAAAAGGAATGAATAAGATATCCCCAAGGAAGTCATAAATATACCAATGAGATATTTGCTTGAAAGCATAGCACATGGCTAGATATGGTCTTAATGTATACAAATGAATTCCTACCACACGAACATCAAAGACATCACAACTAGCAACAAGAGATCATTGTTGGGATGCTTTGAGAAAGGAAAGAAGTATCACAAGAAAGAATGAATACATGCCATGATACAACCTACACAAGGTTGATGCAAGAAAATTTGTGCATGAAGTAGATGGTGATACTTGTTACCGAGACACCATTGGAAGGATGTAGTAGATACCAATTGAAGGTAGATAGTAGTTCATTGATCATCCTAGCTTGACTCCAATAAGCACATGGTGACACCACCATCCTGTTGAATGAGCCGAGCATCCAATGCATATTGAATTGTTCCTAGAATAACAACACAAACAAAATGGTACCCAAACTCATTGGGACCAAAGAGTTAGAAACACCAATACATAGAACAAACTCCACAAACATATGTGCATTTATATATGAAAATGAATTTCATGCACATCTCATCCAAGTTGAGACTAGGTGGAGTTTCCCCTATATACTGGGTAAAGGAAAGAAAGCATGCCAAAGAAAATACATGTAGTAAATATGCATGCTCAAGACTTTCAAGAAACGAAACGAAATGACAAAGAAATACCAAGTGAAAATAGGATACCAAATGGAGAAATCATCACTTGGAAGATATCTATTTAGAAGATACATCAATGAATGAGATAAGCATTGATACACACAAAAGGAAATATATTGCACTCCCAAAAGAGAGGATGGTTCCAAACAAACCAACCCATCTACAAAGTTTCATGATGGCACAAAGTACCAAAAAGAAACGGCTTGCCTTCCATCAACACACACTTGATATGGATCACAAGATGAGTGTTCTATCGAAAATAGGATAGCTCCCCCAAGAATTGTGCATTAAAGAGAATTTGCATTTGAATACAAAATGCACAAGGTGGGATCACCACTTTCACTATATCTAGAAAACACTTGACAAAATCAACAAAATAACAAGATCCACAAGTGGCACGAAAGGCAATGGGAGTTGACACAACTTGGCAAGAGATAAGACAAATAAAACCAAAAGACAATGTAAAGATGATCAATAATTTCCACCACATAAAGGATTACCAATTGTCAAAGACAAGAGGTATTTGGAGATAATTCTCGGTGGTAGATTGCAAGCACACGCAACATCATCTTCACACCAAACACTAAAGCAACTTTGCAACTTGTAGAGCTAACATTCCACCTAGGAACAACATAATTTAAAATATCAATACTAGGTGACAATATCTCAAATGTACACATTTTCTAGGCTTGTAATATGCACATAGAATATTACTCCCCCATAATGTGATACCAATGAAAAATTACCAAGATGCAAAAGAGAACCAACAAGAGATAATTAATGGAACATTTAGAATTTGAATTTCTCATGAGAAGACATACCACATAGAGACTAGATAATCTTGTAATATCAATACTAGATGGTATTCCTCATGTACACACATTTATAGGATTGTGAGGTGCACAAAGCACACCATTCCCCCAAAATGGGATGTTCCATTAATCTCTCACACGAGCCAACTAATATAAAAGCAAGATGCACAAAGGCTCAACGCATGACACACACATACATGATGTGCACACCAATATACACATACTTGATTTCTCAAGATACGCAAATTGGACGCACAACATATACAAACACATGCAAGGAACAAAACCAAAACATGCAAAGGGGCAAGTAACTTTCAATGTAAACAATTTAAGCACGAGTTACCGCAAGGAGGAACTTGGATATAAGATAGAAACTTGATAATCCGAGTGACTTGGCTTGAGAAAATATGAATGATGAAGACCCCTTAATTCTTCATAATGTAGCCAAGTCTCCAATGCCCTCCAACAACGCCTATTAATCAAGTTTTAGCTTGTTGGTCCCCAAGCAAGTTGGGTCCTAAGAGGTTAGTCACAATAGGCTTGGCCACCCAAATGGTTCTTTTCTTGACACCACTTTGAGTACCAACAAACTTGGCAAACACATTGCCAACTTTATCCTTCCCAAGAAAATAGACATCATCAATAATAATTGGGTTGGATAAGTTACCACTAGTGCATGAAGAAGCAAGGTGACCCTTCTCACGGCATAGGTAGCAACATCTACTCTTCACTTTCTTCTCATTTGATTTCTCAAAATGAGAAGCATTACCATGAGTCTTCTTGGGAAGCGGCCTTTCTCCAACTTGCGGTTGAGCACGAGATTGAACTTGTGGCCTCTTCCCTTGTTGCTTGTCACTAATGACCTTCTTCTTCAATGGGCAAGACCTAACATGACGCCCTTCAATTTTGCACTTTAAGCAAATAATCTTGGCCGAATTCTTGAGTTGTTCTTGGACCTTATTCTTGTTAATGATCTTGGACCTTTTCTTCTTGTTGGAGTTGAATCCAAGTCCACCTTTGTCATTGGGGGATTTTTGCACACTCAAGATATTGTTGAGTGTGGACTTCCCTTCATGACAATTTTCCACGTCTTTCTTCAAAGAAGTGACTTGGGCCTTGAGCTCTTTGATTTCCTCTACATGGTTAGTATAAGCAAAAGTACTAGAGGAAGTATAAGCTTCTTTGTTAGAGCAACAAGGCAAGGAGAGCAATTCATCACAAGATGTACTAACATTGTGAGTAGATGAATTACGAGGACTAGCACATGGCAAGATAGCATTTTGACTTGAAGTAGTGCTAGTATCCACATGAGGCTCACTAGATGTTACCTTGATACTCATAGCCTCATGAGCTATCTTTAGCACATTATGGGATACTAGAAGATTATCATGAGAGCTTGTGAGCTTTACATGACTTTCTTCCAATTTCCCATAATTGCCAGATAGCAACTCAAGTTGAGCCCTTAGCTCAACATTATCCTTCAAAATGGATGCTTCACTAGAAATAGAATTAGTAGCACAAGCATCATCAATAATAGCAAGAGGAGAAGGCAACTTGGCAAGCTCTTTAGAATACTAAGCTTTAAGTTGAGCATGAGACTCGGTGAGTTTGATGAGCTCACTCTTAATGACCCTTGAGCCATTTTCGAGGTGCTCAAAATCCTCAAGGAGTTTAGCATGTGCAACTTCAAGCTTCTCATTTTTAGTTTCAAAATCATTAGCCACCTCGAGAGCTCTATCACGGGATTCCTTTATTCTAGATAGTTCTAGAGCAAAAGTCTCCTCAAGAGATTCCTTGGTGGTTTGTTCAAGTTCAAGAGCTTGCGAGAGGTCGGCGATCTCATCAGCGTAATCACGCTCATGACCTTCCATTTTCTCAATGGTGACGTCATTCTCCTCTAGATGAGATTCCAACTCATCAATATATTTCTTGCCCTCAATGGCAATAGACATGATTTCCATAAAGTTGGAACGAACTAATTTATTCTTAAGAAGAGCTTTAAAAATCATTCCCCCCTTAATTTTTAAGGAGGCAACATTATCATTCTCTTCATCATTTTCTACATCATCATCATTGTCATCATCACTATCATCACAAGATATATTGGGGTTCAAAGTGGGAGATACCTTTGAAGCCTTAGCCATAAGGCAAAACGCGATAGATGATGATGTAGGATCCCTTGAAGTACCATTCAAGACTACATCTTGTTTCATGTGGTGTTGGGTTTCCTCTACATTGTTAGCACAACAATTCGAGAAAATAGATGCATTTTTATCATGGCAACAAGACATAGCAAGCATATCATCATGAGTTTTAGTCAAGCAATTTCTACATGATATGCAAGGACTATCAACACAAGCATGTGAAACATGTAGGGTGCTCGAAGTGTTAAAGTCCAAATAAGATACATTGCAATAAGATAGTGATGAAGGATCATCCACAATAAGCATACTATCATCAATGCAATGACCAACACTATTCACCATATCATTACCTTGTGGCAAACCACATGTAGGTGAAGTAGAAGAAGTTGAGAAGACAACACGGCCGGAGGTGGAGGGAGAGCAATCATTTCCACAATTCTAGGACACACCATATTTATCTTGAAGCTTTGTCCACAACTCATGAGCATCCCGGAACGGCATGAGTTGAAATATAACTACATTGCTCAAAGCATCGAAAAGCACATTAGAAGCTTGAGCATTGAGATAATATTTTTTCTCATCCTCTAAAGATAATCTTTGGGGATCCTTTGGAGGAGAAAAACCCATATCTACAATCCGCTGTAAATTCGGGTCCATGACCCTAAAGAGATTAAGCATGCGAATTACCCAAACATCAAAATTTATGCCATCGAAACTAAGAGTGTCAGAGAATCCTAATCCCCTAGTCGACATCTTTACTCTCTAGGCGGTTAAGCCCAACAAAGAGAGACGAGGCTCTGATACCAATTGAAAGATCGTGGATGTCTCCTAGAGGGGGGGGGGTGAATAGGCGCTTTTAAAATAATTACGATTTAGGCTTGAACAAATGCGGAATAAACCTAGCGGTTAATTTGTCAAGCACAAAACCTACAACAACTAGGCTCACCTATGTGCACCAACAACTTATGCTAAGCAAGATAAACAACTAGGTGATAGCAAGATATATACCAAGAAACAATATGGCTATCACAAAGTATAGTGCATAAGTAAAGGGCTCGGGTAAGAGATAACCGAGGAACGCGGAGACGACGATGTATCCCGAAGTTCACACCCTTGCGGATGCTAATCTCCGTTTGGAGCGGTGTGGAGGCACAATGCTCCCCAAGAAGCCACTAGGGCCACCATAATCTCCTCACGCCCTCGCGCAATGCAAGATGCCGTGATTCCACTAAGGGACCCTTGAGGGCGGTCACCGAACCCGTACAAATGGCAACCCTTGGGGGCGGTCACCGAACCCGTACAAAATGCTCGGGGCAATCTCCACAACCTAATTGGAGACCCCGACACTTGCCCGGAGCTTTGCACCATAATGATTGAGCTCCGAACACCACAAGGTTGGGGCTATCACCCCAACGACACCACGAAGCTTCACCACAATGGAATATGGCTTCGAGGTGACCACAACCGTCTAGGGCACCCAAGCACCCAAGAGGAACAAGCTCAAGGGTACCAAGCACCAAAGAGTAATAAGCTTCTCAACTTGTAACTTCCACGTATCACCGTGGAGAACTCAAACCGATGCACCAAATGCAATGGCAAGGGCACACGGAGTGCCCAAGTCCTTCTCTCCCAGATCCCACCGAAGCAACTAATTCTAGGGAGGGAAATGAGAGGAAGAACAATAAGGAGAACACCAAGAACTCCAAGATCTAGATCCAAGGGGTTCCCCTCACCTAGAGGAGAAAGTGATTGGTGGAAATGTGGATCTAGATCTCCTCTCTCTTTTCCCCCAAAAACTAGCAAGAATCCATGGAGGGATTGAGAGATAGCAAGCTCGAAGAAGGTCAACAATGGGGGAAGAACACGAGCTCAAAGGATGATGCTTAATGGGGAAGAAGACCCCCTTTTATAAGGGGGGAGAAAATCCAACCGTTATCCCCACCAACCAGCCCGCAGCGACCGGTACTACCGCTTGGCCCAGCGGTACTACCGCTGGGACCAAGCACAACGCCAACGAGAGAAAAACGAAGAGAAAGAGCCCTAGAGCGGTACTAGAAGCGGTGGTAGGGCGGTACTACCGCTTATAAGCGGTACTACCGCGCCTACTGCCGCTCCTACTGCCGCCCAACCCGACATGAGACGCGTCGGTCTCGAATTGAGGCGGCACTAGCGCGGAACCGGAGCGGTACCACCGCATATACCCATGGGCGGTACTACCACTTGTGGCTATAAGCGGTACTACCGCTCTGGCCCAGCGGTACTACCGGAGGAGCAACAATAAAACCAAAACTGCCATAACTTCTGCAAATGAGCTCCGAATTGAGCAAACTCAAGCTTGTTGGATAGTAAGTAGAGGCAGGGAGGTATGCCTAAGATATGGAGTAAAGAATCCTTCATCAGAGATGAACCGGCAAAACCTCCAACATCGAAAACATCATAGAAGATGCATGTGAACTCCGTTTTCGATGAACTCGAGCTTATCATCAAGATGACAATAAGCTCTAAGACTCACAAGGAGAATCGGCAGAAACCCCAACATCGAAAACATCATAGTAGATGTATGTGAACTATGTTTTCGATGAACCCGAGCTTGTCATGAAAATGACCATAAGCTCCAAATCTCACAAGGAGAAGAACCAAACAAGAACCAAGAGGGATGATGCAAGCATGCAATGGTTTGAGCTCTCTACGAACGATACGATCAAGCTACTCATTGAGAGCCCCCTTGATAGTACGACATTCGATCCTATAACCCGGTCTCCCAACTACCACCATGAGACCGGTAAAATAGAAAACCTATCAAGGGCAAACCTTTGCCTTGCACATAGTCCACTTGAGTTGGATGATGACGATCTTGACTTCCTCAAGTTGGACCATCTTTCTTGATTGCGTTGGCTTGATGAAGACTAGTATATTGCTCCCCCATACTCCACTATGGGTGAGCCACTCTTCGGCACATCTTCACAAGTCCATTGTCACAACAATGGACGGCAAGCTTCCAGCATAGGATCTCTTCGTGATGATCCTACTTGAACTTGCACACCTCAACCTAACCCCACAAAGAACTCTCACGAAGACCATGGGTTAGTACACAAAATGTGATTGACAATGCTTACCATACCATGGGATTGCTTGATCCCTCTCGGTACATCTTATACACTTTGTGTGTTGATCAACTTGATTCATTCTTTCACTAAGTCTTGATCAACCTTGAATCTTTCCAACTCTCTTCATTTGGATGACGTCTTGAAGGTAAACATGAATGATCACACACTCTTCTTCTTCTTCAAGACATGCTTGCAATAAGCTCAACATCCCACAAGACCAATCTTTGGATAATTCCTTAATATCACCTTGGTCATCACAAACTCTCCTTGAAACCAACAAATGGACTCCAAGAAAAGCCTATGGACAAACCCTTCAAATATAACTCAAGGCAACCATTAGTCCATAGAGATTGTCATCAATTACCAAAACCAAACATGGGGGCACCGCATGTTCTTTCAGCCGGGTTATGATTGTTGCCAACGCCGGGTCACACAATTAATCTTCCGGACTTACCCAAAACTTAGAATTTGAAGATGTTCCTCCTTTATATGCATATTACCTGTAGCCCCCAAGTCTTAAGAGGAGAGCATAGTGGTAGCTTAAGACTTGTTTCAATATAAATGTTGCAACCTTGAAGAAATCCAGATTGTTCATCCCAGTCACTAGTAAAAACTGAATACTCCATATTATGTAGCCCCCAAGTGTCGGGTTGTCATGCTTGCAGCAACCTGGTACTTGTAATTGCCTGATGCTCAAAAAACTTCAACGAGTGTAGCCCCCAAGGGTTGGGTCATTATGTAATAATGAGCAGGGACTTTGTAGATATAATCATTGAAAATAACATTATATAATGTAACTCCCATCATGGGGCTTGAACCCATATACACAAGCTTAAGAGCTTTGTGCTTTACCAACTGAGCATTGGATACTTCAATATAATGGATTAATACTTGTGTACCTTGAATTGTTGATAGGAGCAATAGGTAGCCCCCAAGGGCCGGCTCTTTATGATGTGATGAGTCGGGTTTTCAATAAGGCCAGTAAAAAATGACTTTGCATTAGCCCCCAAGTGTTATGGTGCATGCTTGCAGCGACATGAGACTTGTGTATTTGATGTAATCGCAATTTGAATAATGTAGCCCCCAAGTGCCGGGTGTAAGCCTGCAGCAACTCGGGACTATTCCTTCAATTGTAGAATAGATCATTTCCATTAATAATATGATAGCCATTGCGCTAAAGCGACTTTGAAAACCTTAATCATAATACTGGTTATTGATAACCATAATGAAAATCCAGCCATGTTGGCTATTTAAAGATATGAATAATATAACCCGGTTTGAAAACCGGTTCCAGTGATATTTGATCACAACCAGGCCGGGTTAATAAACACCGGTCATTGTCTTATCTCATACTGGCGACTTATAGTCAAAAGCCAGGCCGGTATAATAAACACCGGTCATTATTCTTATTTTATATTGGCGACTTATAGTCAAAAGCCAGGCCGGTTTAATAAACACTGGTCATTATCTTACCTGCCTCTGCATAAAACAATGTTTAAAGTGTCCTGGCGGTTTATCGCCGGACGGGTCATAGTGCACAAACACATGATCTAAGTTAATAACTTGAACTGTGTATAAGATATAATCATATATCATACCTGTGATTAAGTGTATCTGCAAACCTTAATCCGGTAGGAACAATGCAAGACGTGAGTGTTGATGACTCCCTTGGCTCTCTGTCGGCTTATTATGAAGGCCGATCCGGGTAACAATGAACGTCGGTTTAACTGTAAACTAGTACTGGTGTTCATGACCCAGACTATAGCTCTGTAGATACAGATGTAGTGACAACTTTGTAGTTATCTAGTCTTGAATCAATGGACTTGGTTGAAAAACCAATGACCTTGAAGATAAAGATTTGTGAAAACATAAAAAATAAAAAATAAAGTTTTTGGGCAAATAAGACCATGTAGTCGAGGCTTTTTGACGAGCTACCAGGCTCCAAATTCGAGGCTTTTTATGAGCTGCCAGGCTACTGTCATTAACCATTTTAGCAAAGCCTGTCAAGATGCTCTGCAATCCTTAACCAAATCATCGATGTCAATAGCTACCCAATGTTTCAAAATCTCATAAAGATCTTGTCTTTGGGTAATCACTCGATGATCGTCAATTTAACGTGACCAAGTTCAGGGTCCCGAAGGATTGACTTGTGATACGTTCGACGGGTCATACCAGGTTTACCTGGACGGCGTGATTTACTTGAAGTAGGCAGGTTAATCCGGGCTTTTAGGTGTATGCACCGGGCTTCCAAGCCATGTTCACTACAAGGGTATTCAACTCGCTGAGAGCCCCCAGGTAGTGTGTGAGCATAGCTCGTCGGGGCATATGTTTGAGTTGTGCTAGGCATCAAACCCTCTTTTACCCCTCATCATCATGTGGAAATTGCCGAAGCAACCAGAGTAGTGCTCTTATGATGGGCTTCATATCGCTGCCGGCTCAAGAGACCATGGGAAACTTCCTTGCCTGCGGAAGCCCCCATGTGATTCTTGTTTGTATAAAAAAGATGGCTGATTCCTTGATTTATCAAGGGCGCCGGTTTAAGAGGCCATGGAAAACTTCCTTGCACAGAAGCCCCCATGTGATACTCTTTTGTGCAGAGAAGACGGCTGATTCCTTAATTTTATCAAGGGCGCAGGTTTAAGAGGCCATGGAAAGCTTCCTTGCACGGAAGCCCCCATGTGATACTCTTTTGTGAAAAGGATGGCTGATTCCCCAGTTTACCAGGGGCGCCGGTTTAAGAGGCCATAGGAACTCCCTTGTATGCAGAAGCCCCCATGTGACATATTTCTGAGCTGTGCTCGCCGGGTACCTATGTTTGAGTTGTGCTATGCAACAAACTCTCTTTGGTCCCTTTAATAAATAACTGCCCTGATGTATTTGGACCTTATGATCCTCATCGGTGTCTGTTAGCCAACCCGGTATGTTGAATAGACCGGACCGCAGGGCGGACAGTAAAAACGACCGCAACATCAGAGGCAGCACAGACACATGAGTCGGCCGCAGTGTTGTAAGCCGGCGCAGATGAGCAAGTTGTCCTCCGCTTCGTAAACCGGTGCGGTCGTGAAAGACGGCCACGGCGTGGTAAACCGGCGCGAATGCGAGACTTGGCCACGACATTGTAAGCCAGGGCGGGAGTCCGTTGAGTAACGATGACCACTTGTGCCAAATGATGTTGGCGTGCCTCCATCTTCGCGGTATAATACCACTTTGTAATGAATAATTTTCATGCATATAAAATACAACAGGGCGAGGTATTTTTGCTCGGATGAATTAATATGTATTAAAAATAAATATGATAGATATCACCTGATTCGCCCGGACAACAGATGAGTCGGCCGCGGCATTATAAGCCGACGTGGACGAGCGAGTTAATCGCAGGTGCGGTCAGCCGTGCGAACAGTCGAATTTTTCGTGTCATGTTGATGTAGACCGAACCACAGAAACGGCGATTTGCACACGCTTGTTGAGCAATGCAACACGGTCGAATACTGGCGCATGATAACATTGGCGTGAGTGTTGTATCCGTAGCATGACGATTGCCTTTGTAGGGAATAATTGTCCTGCACAAAAAATCACAAGCTAGAGTAATTGCTCTTGGAGAAATTAAAAAATATACCAAAAATAAATCGGATGTATTTCACCTGATTTATCCGGATGGCAGATGATCTGTATATAGAGTCTGTGGATAATTTTTCAACATTAATGCCCTCCCAAGACTGTTGTCCTCATGCAGATATTCCCAAGGGAGTAATAATAATGTGTGCAGATATTCCCAAGACTGTCCCCATTACGAGGTTCATTGAATTAGTCATAGACGACGATGATGAAGAGGATAAAGATATGGTATGTGAAAGGATGACAGTGACTGAAGATAAAGAAGTTAAGGAGAATCGGGAAGAAAGTGAGGTAAAGACCATTACCTTTAAATATGAGTACCTACCAGATTTTTGCTACAATTGCGGGATCATTGGACATACAGAGAAGGCATGTCCAATAAGAACTAGAAGAGAAGGATCTAGACAATTTGGCCCATGGCTAAAAGCTATAATAAATAAGGGTAGTTCCAGTGAGGAAAGAAGCAGAGGATCAAGTGACCGGGATGGCCTCGGGAAACATAATAGTACCGGGAGTAAATATGGCAGCGAAGGCCCATCATGGAGAAAACCTCTACTGGACAAACCTGAAGGTAATATATCAAAGAAAGGAGAGGAAAAGAAGTCTCAAGTCCTCTAAAAACACCCAGGGTGATCGAGCAGTTTCAGATGGAGGGAGAAAATTAGCTTCTGATGAGAGGCAACATATGTCAAACACTGAATACAATGAGGGAGAAGCATATCAGGAAAATATTTCTATGGTTTTGAAGGGTGATTATGCAGCCAAGGAAAACAATAAGGTGGATAAGCAAATGACACCAGTAGGGACTCAAAATGAATTTGAACCAAATAAAGCAAAGCATGAGCAAGAAGTCCATGACACCAAAGGAAAAGGTGATCAGAAGGCTACAAAGGATCCAAAACAATCAACTTTTAAGCGCCTAGAAAGGCCAAAAGTAAAACAACAACCACAAAAGCAATTAACTGAGGCAAAAACAATGAAGAGGAATGTTGTTTTGATGGAGTTTGAGGTGGATGCTGGGGCAGCAAAGAAAGCCAGAATGGAAGTGGACGGTGAAGAAGAAAAAGACCAAACCAAAGTGGATGGTGAAGAAGGAAAAAACCAAACCACTAAAATTAAAATTTTAAGCGCTGGGCTGCAGGGACAGCCCGGCGGACCAAAATGAATATTTCGGTTTGGAACTGCCGGAGCTTGGGGAATGGCCCGGCAGTTGGTGGGCTTCTGGATCTCCAGAAGCAGGTGGACCCTGATGTGTTGTTTTTATCAGAGACAACGATGGTTGAAAACAGAATGGTTTGGTTCAAGAGTGTGTTGGGATTTTCAAACATGGTGGTGAGCAAATGTGAAGGAAAGAGCGGTGGCTTGGCTTTATTTTGGAAAAGGCACATTAAGGCAGAGTTGCATAATTTCTCAAGATATCATATAGACATTGTAATCATTGAACAAGATGGTTTCAAATGGCGTTTCACTGGAATCTATGGTGAACCAGCTTCAGATAAGAGGGAGAAGACATGGAAACTATTAAGAATTCTCAATGATCAATTGAAGCTTCCATGGTTATGCGTAGGTGACTTTAATGAGATCATGTATGGGAATGAGAAGAATGGAGGTCCCCCACGCAATCTCAAGCATATGGAAAGTTTCAGAATGGCGCTAGCTGACTGTGGTTTGAGAGATTTGGGTTTCAAGGGGGACAAATTCACATGGAGGAATAACATCCACGATGCAAAATATTATATAAATGAGAGACTAGACCGAGCTGTGGCGTCCAGTGAATGGTGTGATCGCTTCCCTGCCTATACGGTGGTAAATGGAGATCCAAGACACTCAGACCATAGGCCAGTCACCATTCTAATTGAAGCAAAAATGAAAATTCCTAGAGCAATGAATGGAAGAAACTTCTTCAGATTTGAAGCTAGATGGATTGATGAAGAAGAATGTGAAGTTATTGTGAACAATGCTTGGAATGATGCAAATCTGTAACAAGGAGGTAATGTTGCACATGGGATACAAAGGGTGGCTGAAAATCTGAAGAACTGGGATGAAAATGTGCTTGGAGATTTGCAGAAGAGGATTAATCAACTAAAGCAACAATTAGAGGAGACAAGAAGAGGCGATATAGATCAACAAAGGGTAGATAGAGAACATTTCCTGAAGTATAAATTGGATAGATTGGAGCATCAATTAGATACAAAGTGGAAACAAAGAGCTCACGTAAGATGGTTGGTTTCCGGTGATAAAAATACGGCTTTTTCCATGCTTTTGCTTCGGAAAGGAAAAAGAGGAACACCATTAGAAGACTGAAACGGGATGATGGTTCATGGATAAATAATGCAGACCAACTAAGGCAACACATTGCAAACTACTTTTTTAGTATATTCTCTTCGGCTACTGGACAAAATTATGAGGAAGTTCTTCATGCAGTTCAACCTAGAGTTTCAGCACAAATGAATAATATCCTCTGTTCAGAGTACACACAAGAAGAAGTTAAAAATGCTCTAGCAAGCATTGGGGACCTGAAAGCACCAGGACCTGATGGCATGCCGGCAGTGTTTTTTAAAAGATTTTGGAATACTGTTGGTAATCAGGTTACAAATGAAGTACTCAAAGTACTCAATGGAGGAGAAATGCCAGATGGCTGGAACAACACAATGATAGTACTCATCCCAAAAACTACAACACCGGAAGAATTGAAGGATCTGCGACCAATAAGCTTATGCAATGTGGTTTACAAACTAATCTCCAAGGTAATTACAAATAGGCTTAAATTAATCCTTCCTGATATTATCTCGGCAAATCAAAGCGCATTCGTTCCAGGACGAATGATATCTGACAATATTCTTCTTGCCTATGAGTTGACACACTTCCTGCAGAGGAAAAGAACTGTAAGGAAAGGATATGCAGCAATTAAATTAGACATGAGCAAAGCATATGACCGGGTGGAGTAGAAATTCTTGCAAGGAATGATGCTGCGACTGGGTTTCAATCGAAGATGGACCGAGTTTGTGATGAAATGCGTCACTACTGTCAGATATCAAGTAAAGGTGAATGGGGATGTAACAGAGACCATCATTCCAGAACGCGGGCTTCGCCAAGGTGATCCCTTGTCCCCGTACCTTTTCCTAATCTGTGCCGAGGGTTTCTCGGCCTTGTTACATAAAGCTGAATGAAATGGAAGATTAAAAGGAATAAAAATTTGTAATAATGTCCCAAGTGTAAGCCATTTATTATTTGCAGATGACTCACTCCTCCTCATCGAAGTATATAGAAATAGTGTGCAGGAAGTGAACACAATATTAAGCAAGTATGAAGCATGGTCAGGTCAAGTGGTAAACAAGGAAAAAATCAGCTATCATGTTTAGCAAAAATACAAAAGTTGAAGATAAAGATGACCTGATGAAGCAGCTGAACATTGCAAAGGAGGGCTTCTCAGGGAAATATTTGGGACTGCCAGTGTACATCGGTAAATCTAAAGCAAATGCATTTCAGTACTTGAAGGAGAAAGTGTGGAAGATACTGCAGGGGTGGAAAGAGAAGTTGCTTTCTAAAGTAGAAAAGGAGATCCTAATCAAGGCGGTTGCGCAGGCCATACTGATGGCTTCTCGCCCCTCGTTGGTTACCCCAAGTGGAAGGTTTGAGATGTAGTGTAGCGGAAGTTTTCCCTTGGCAAAGATACCAAGGATCGATTTCCCTGAGACTCCATGTTTCAACAAGAAGATGCCAACTGCTAACGACGCCAGATATTAGCAATCAACGTGGACCTGCACACAGATACAAATAACTTTGCTCCCAACGAGTACAGAGAGGTTGTCAATCCCTCCGGCCTTGTCGTTTACAAAGGATCAAACGCAAGTGATAATAGTGATAGGTATTGCTGCAATAGTAAGTAAAAGCTGAAAGTAAATAGCGGATGTGATCAATGATGGTAATATGGACCGGGGTCCCATGATGTTCACTAGTGATGTTTCTCTCCCAAAAGAGGATAAAACAGCTATGTGAGGTAAACGAAGTACAGCTGGGCAATTGACAGAATTATGTGCGCAAACCAATGCTAACTATGTTGCAAGAAAGGTAGAGGTTCAAAGCATGGGCGGTACGCCAAGGCAAGTAGACTGAAATCCATCTGCATCTACTACTAATCATCCACCTTGAGATATCTATCCAGAACATCTCGCTGGTATTAAGTTGCGAGTCCCACCCATAGTGTAAACTCAAAGCAACAGACAACTGCATTAAAAGAACTTTGCGTAAAGTAAACAATCCTTGCACCCGCGGGCACAAGAACCGTTGTTTTCCCCCTTGTGGCAACAACACATCCCCTAGACTCATGTTTCTGTCACTCAAGCTAGTCATCGAGGGGCATGAACCCACAATCAAGCATAACGTTCCCTCTTGGAGTCACTACCTACTACTTGGCCAAAGCAATAAATAACAACGGAGAACATGCAAGAATTACTTACGAACATAAATATAAAAGAGGTAGATCAAATATATTACTCAAACACAATCTGAACATAATCTCACAATCCATCGGATCCCAGCAAACTCATCATAGCAACAACATAAGGATTACATATGTGCCTCGATCATGTAGGGCAGCTCACGAGGACTAATTAGTGAAGCACAAGAACGGGAGGAGAACATCACATAGCTACTGGTCATGGACCCATGGTCCAAGGGAGACTACTCACAACTCATCCGGGAGGCGTCCATGGTGGTGGAGAGGCTCCCGGTGGTGATCCTCCCCTCCGGCAGGGTGTCGGGAAGAGTTCTCCTGGTGCTCCCGATCTTGGAAGCGCGGCGGTGGTGGAACAGAGATGAGATCGCGAAAAAGGGTTCCCGTCTCGAGGGTTTCGGGACATGATATAAATATATGCCAAAGGGGGGCATCAGCGGAGGCCCGGGGGGCCCAGGCGCCCCCCCGGCACGGCCAGGAGGGGGGCCGCGCCACCAGGGCGCCTGGAGCCCTGGTGGCCCCCCTCCGGCTGTACTTTGGCTGCTGGGAAGCTTCTGGAACGCTGATTTTTTATATAATTTTTCCGGGATTTTTCTGGCAGTTTACGTGACGGGAAAACCTGAAATACAAAAATAGCACAAAACAGATTCTGGCACTGGGGTGCACTGAGTTAATAGGTTAGTCCAAATATGATCAAAAGTGTATGGAAGTGTATAAATATCATAGCAATATCACCCAAAAGAGGCATGGAGCAAGCAGAAATTATAGATACGTTTTGGACGTATCACATACCTGTTTATGCCATGGCATGTTTTGATCTTACTAATCATTGTGTGATGAGATCAGCTCAATGATAGGAAAATATTGGTGGAGTAATATGGACAAAGAGAACAAGATACATTGGGTGAGTTGGGAAAGTATGATAAAGCCAAAGAAAGATGGCGGGCTGGGATTCAGAGATCTGCATTCTTTCAACCTCGCCATGCTAGCAAGGCAAGCCTGGATAATTCTAGAGAATCCCACGTCCCTATGCGCCGAAATACTGTCAGCTAGGTACTTCCCGGACCGGGATCTCTTAAATGCCAAAGCAAAGAGTGGAATCTCCTATTGCTGGAGAAGCATATTGAAAGGATTCAATGTGCTGAAAAATGGTATTATTTGGAGAGTGGGGAATGGGGAAAACATTAACATATGGACGAATCCTTGGCTCCCAAGAGATATCTCAAGAAGGGTCAAGTCTATGAGACGAAATCATTTACTCACAAGAGTCGCCGAATTGATTGACCCAGTTTCACACTCATGGGATGCACAACTTATAGAGCAGACCTTCAGTGAAGAAGATGCAAATACTATATTCTCAATCCCAATACAGGAGGGAGCAGAAGATATAATAGCATGGCATTTTGATAAAAGGTGGAACTTCTCTGTAAAATCAGCATACCAAGTGGTTCTGGACAGTCAGGGAAGGGAAGCAGATGAGGCATCAACATCTACAACACACACCCCTGAAGGAAATATTAAGCTACCATGGAAGAAATTATGGGCTTTACCATTACCAGGTAAACTCAAACATTTCTTATGCCGTTTTACAAATAATAGCCTTTCGCTCAGAATGAAACTAAAGAGAAGGGGAATTGAGCTTGACACGAGGTGCCTAGTGTGTTACAGGCTAGATGAAGACGGAGGGCACTGTTTCTTGAAATGCAAATTGGTGAAGGCTCTATGGAGGGTTGCGGGCTTGGAAGATACACGACTACTATTGGTGAATTGCCCCAATGCTAAATGGGTAATGATACAAATCCTCCAACTGAATGAAGAAACATGTACAAAGGTATGTGTGTTACTATGGACTTGGTGGCTAGAAAGAAATAAGGCCAACCAAGAGCAGAAAATTAGGAGCCTAAATGAAATTTTATTCTCTCATCAACTACTTTTTACAGAATACTGGGAGCACTTCAAGAGGAGAAAAGAAAAGAGGCAAAATAAGATACAGGTCTGGTCCCCTCCTCCCAAGGATTTCCTGAAAATAAACTCAGATGGGGCATTCAGAGAATCAACTCATTCCGGCGGATGGGGTTTTACCATAAAAAATGAATTAGGGGAAACGCTCGTGGCAGGAGCAGGAAATCTAACATTTGTTGGTGACCCTTTGCACGCAGAGGCAACAGTGATGTTTCATGCAATTCAGGAAGAAGCAAGAATGGGGTGCCAAAAGATCATACTGGAGACTGACGCTACTGATCTGAAGCAAGCAATGACCAGCGAGGCATATGACAACTCAGTACTAGGTGTCTTGTTTAAGGACTTGAAATCTGTTATTTAGTACTCGTTTCAGTGTTGTAAAATAGAGGTTTGTCCTAGAGTCTGTAATATATCAGCGCACTGTCTTGCTACGTTTGGTGTGAGTCTGGAAAGGGGAAACTATCAAGTATAGTTTGACCCGCTTCCATCCCATGTAAAAGACCTAGTTGCTGGCGTATGTCCAGTTCGTGTAAGTTATTGGAATGCATTTTGTGTTCCTTTAAAAAAAAAAAGAATATTCGTGCCGATCCCATCGACTATATAAGAGCCTTGTCAGATGGTGTATAAAGAATGCTTATGCACTTTCAGCACCCTTCCCCTTTACTTTTCTTCACGCCAGACTCCTCTTATTTTCTTCAGCCGGCAGGGGAAGCGTGCGGGAACAGAGGCGAGGCCAGCGAGCGGGGGTTCGAAGACAGCGCAGGTCGCGGCGATTCAGGGACGGCATGAGGGGGCGTCGTCGCAACGGCCACACCGGAGGCGGGCGGCTCAGCTTGTCCACGCCGCGGCTCGGAGCAGCGGGGATCGGTGGTCCAGAATATGCACGAGGCTGGAGTAGCGGCGAAGGTGCGGCGGTTCTGTTCGAAGTGAGCAACGAGGTATCTCAAAGCGCGACGGCGACTTAAGGAGAAGGTGGCGGCCTATTTCGAAACAGCGGTGCAGCCTCGAGGGCCGGCAATGGAGGCGCACCGGCGTGGCGCTGCCGCCGCAGCTGACCACGGCGGCTTAGCGGACCTGGCGAAGTAGCATCCGGCTTGGGCCAAGTCTCCCATCCCGTGTCGTAGTTGACTTGGAGACTCAGTAATGCTTCTTGCCACATGATTTGCCTGAAGTTTTTGGTATGCTGTCCTCTTTCCCCTCTCCTGATCCGATTTCAACCATTGATAGCGGCCGGTGCTCCGGGTTAAGAATTCAACTGTTGATGGGGCCAAGATCCAGGCCGCGGGACGACTCGATGTTGGAACTGTAGTTGAGATCTGGCAAGGGCGGTGTGCGGCCAAGGCGGGGGTGGAGGCGATGACGACCCGGGGCGGTTTGGTGGCGTTCCGGCGGACGGCGGCTTGTAGGCCAGGGGAGGTCCGGGCGGCTCTGAGGAATCAAGGCTTGAGGCGGACCCGGAGCACGGGCAGCTCCAAACCTGCTCCGACGGACGGTGGCCGGAAACCTGGGCCACACTGAGACGAAAAAAAACGGCGACTGAAACTGCGGCAGCTTGATGTGGGATGGTCCGGAGGGCGACCGGGCGGCTCACGGCGGCTCAAAGCAGGGTCGGAGGAGGTAGAGCGGAGCAGCTTAAGGCCAGGACGGCTCCTCGTTAGGGCCAGCTCGCGGCAGCTCGAGATCAAACTGAAGCTGCATGGCGGCTGTTCATGAAAACAAACAGTGCTCCAGCGCTTGCTGCTTGAGGTAGAGCCGAGTCAAAGGCGGAGCTTGAGTCCATGACTTCCTCTGGGTCATAGTATCCCCCCTTTTTTTCAACTGATCGTGTCAGCAATTCCGCTGATCGCTTCAGGACTTGAGCTTGTACGCGGCGGCGTATAGCAACTTTTGTAACCGATCGGATTGATCTCTTGTCCAACTCGGCTTCATACTAGGGCGGCGCAGCACAAATCAAACAGGATGGATTGCCTCCCACCCTAGCTTCTGTCGATATCGAATCTCCATCTTGCGCCAGGCGTGATTGCTCCCAGCCGGCTCTTGGTTCGGACGAACGCGAGCTTCTCGATCTCTGAGATAGATCCCTTCAAGAACTCAACACCATCATGCGCTAGCCCCACGGTGGGCGCCAACTGTTGTGGATTTAGCACGGCAGATGTCCTGGTAAAAGGACTTAGTCGTGAGGCCATCGCTCGGGTTAGCTTAAAGGGGTTAAAGCGGACGAAGGATGCAGGGATTTTTATACTAGTTCGGCCCCTTCGAGGAAGGTAAAGGCCTACGTCTAGTTTGGTGTGGTATTGCTTGTGCTTCGATGACCAGGGAGCGAATCCGCTTTGCCTGTGTCTCGAGCTGTTGTTTCTTGTCCTGAACCGTCGCCGGGTCGTCCCTTTATATAGGAGGCGACGCCCGGTCCGGTTTACAGAGTCCTGAGGCCGGCTCATAAAAGTGTCTGCCTCGGTCTCTACTCTTTCTATCTTACATCCCAAGTTACATAGTATGACGGTTTACAAACCATGGGCCTTATACATGGGCCCTGAGCCCCCGTGGGCTATAACCTTCTATTACATACTCCACTGGGCTTCTGATAATATAATCTTAATAACGTAAACCGGACCCTCCTAGCCGGTTTATACCTGATAGTAATATCCCTGACATCGCCCCTTCGGGCCGTAGCGCCGTGGCCCGCGGTCCACTGCGCCGTCCCCGCACGTCGACTTCCCGTGGTATGCGCCGCGCCGTCTTCCTGGGCGCGGGAATGCCACCGTCCGCGCCGGTCTTTGTCACGCTGTCGGGTTCCTCGCCTACTTTGAGCATCGCCGCCGCTCGTCCACCACCTTCATCTTCGTCTTGCATCGTCTCGTCGCCAGCGTCGCCGTCATCTACCCCGACCACTTCGTCTACTCCGACAACCGCGGGCGACATCGGCCCCGCGCCGATTAACGCCGCAATTGTCGTCGAGTCCTTCTCAGTTGGCCTCTCCGACTTCTTCGACAAGGCGTACGACTCGTGCAGGTCCCAGTCTACGCATGCCTGGTGCTGGCAACACCGCCACATGCCTTCGTCCACGACGTGTCCCCGGTCCTGGCAAGCCTGGTGCGGCGCTTCGTGAACTTCGTATTCGCCCGTGTACGCATGCCCGGTGCTGGCAACACCGACGTGTGCCTTTGTCTCCGACGTTTCCCTGGGTTTGGCAAACCCGGCGCGACGCCTCATCAACATCATCTTCTTCCCGACGCACCACTACCTCGACACCACTGCGCCCATGACTAACTCGGCGCCTCCTTGCGCCCGCGGCTCCACGGCGACTCCCTCAACAACGGCTACCCCGACTCGACATCGATCACGGCATTCTTCGCACGGCTACCTCAACCACGAATACACCACCGTACGATCTCGGCTACATCGACACGGGGCACAAAGGGCTACCACCTTGCTTGAGCAACCTCGTCGGTTTACACTCCAGCCACGACTTCCGCGATGCGTCGACCGTTACGACTGTGGGGTGTCTGTCGGATTGCCTTCGGATTCTTCTCCAATCTCACCGTTTGCGTCGCTATCGTCGTGACTACGGGGGGTGTTGAGTATAATCTTTATTAGGAAAGCTTGGATAGCGCACAATATTATTCTACCTCGCCTTGTACTCCAAGATGACCATGTACTCCTATATATATGCCCATGAGGCTCAAGCAATACATCAACAATTCCACGAAACATCTCTCTCCCTTTTAACAAAAATGAATCAAAACTGAAGTCATACAGAAATTAAAGAAGAATGAAGATGAAAAACTTTTTCGAAAATAGAAGGTTGGCTCTCCCGATGCTTGTTGAACTCTCAAAATTGGTAGACTTAAAAAGAGATTGCATGCTAAAAATAATTGGATTATATCTGAAAAAGAAAAGAAAACTGAAGTCATAAAGAAACTGAAGAAGAATGAAAATAAAAATATTTTTCGAAAAAGAAAGATTTGCTCTCCTGATGCTTGTTAAACTCTCAAACAAAACTGATAGACTTAAAAAGATATTGCACATATGGCAGAGAAAAAATTATTCTTATAGCTAAACTGATGGATAGCTTAACTTTATTCTTAATGACTTAACTTTAAGCTAATGGACAGAGAATGACAAATTAGCTAAAAAGTCATCACAAAACTAAAGAGGACCAAATTAAATACCAAAGGTACTGATCCTCTGGGACACTGATGACTATAAACAAATGAAGACTTAAAAATGATAAACTGCATACTAAAAAAAAGACAAAGTGAACACTAAAGAAATGAAAATACAAAACTATTGAAATACCAAACACACTGATGTTGTACACTTTCGGCATAATCACAAAAACTACATTTAGTTTCACTACCTTCCCAGTTTCATTTAGCCAGAACATCTGTAGTTGGAATACTTTTCCTTAGGACCAACCACATGAGAACTCTAACCTTCAAGGGTACTTTAACCCCCCATACTTCTGGTGACTATATTTGAAACTAACATAAAGGGATCTAACACTGAATTTACCATTTTTGGTTAACAGCCAGTAACATACATCATCTATATCTGACAAAGTAATACCATCACACATCTGTCTCAGCTGGTTCCACATATCAGATGCCCCTGCCCCCAACACACACACACACACACACACACACACACACACACACACACACACACACACAAATTCCTTCTAAAAATTCCTTCTAAATCTAACAGTAGCAAACTCACTCTTCATAACTTTTGGTACTGAGAAATTAGCACTGAAAGTAAGCAAATGCAATCTAGGGAATTTAATGCACAAAGGATTATCTCCTAACCAAAGATCTTCCGAAAACCTGGTTCTCCTACCATTACCATTACCCACAATCCACAATTTATTACTTAAAGAAAATAGGCTTCATTTTCATCAAACCTTGCCAGAAGTGTGATTGTCCAGGTCTAGCTTTACACATGGACAGAGTAGATTTACCTATATACTTCTTCCTAAGCAAATCTTGCCAGACTCCTTTTTCATTCTCTAATTTCCAAGCCACTTGCAGAATAAACAAATATTCATAATAGTAAGATCTACTACACCCAGGTCTTCCATATCTTTAGGTAAGCAAACAGTCTCCCAATTAACCAAATGAACTTTTTTAGTTTCTTCATCTTCTTGTTGGATGTGCAGTGCAGTCGGATGCCATGAGCAGTGCAGTCGGATGGGTCTATTCTCATAACACCCCTTAAGACCTTATTCTCCTAACAAAAAAGCTTATTCTCATAACACCCGCACCCGAACGCCACCGCCCCTCCCCTCCGCACCTTCTACCGCGGGAGCAGCTGGAGTGCCGCCTCCCCTCCCCTCCCTGCCTTCTACCGCGGGAGCGGCCTAGATCGCCGCCACCCTCCCCTCCCCAGCCCTGCCGACCACCACCACCACCGCGGTGCCCTACTCCTCCACCACATGCCTCCCACCTTCTTTCTCCCTCACCCCGCCTACACCGGATCCGACGCGGCCGCGGCACCTTCCGTGTCGCTCCACCATCCCTACGCCGGATCTGACGTGACCAGGACCCCTCCCCGACGGATGTGAGCGCCGCAACCTCCGACGAGATCCCTCGTTGTCAGATCCGAACCACGGCGAGCCACCATGGTTCCACCGCGCCGCCGTGCCGTCGTGGTTCCTTCGGTGTCGTCGGTGGTCGTCCCTTCATTGTTGGGAGTCGTTGCAGTCCGCCGGTGACGCACTTGCAGCTTGCCGTCCTTGGACAATCCCGCGACAGAGCTCTGCTATCCGCGTCGTCCCGCTTCCCTTTCTTCTCACTACCTCTGGCTATAGTACATGGGTGTTGTGGGTGCCGCGGGTGCCGCAGCAGTGCAGTTCGCCGGGGGACGTATGGTGCAGTGCAGTGCCCTCCTCCCCGTCTTGCTTGGGATGCCACGCGATGAAGGTCAACGGCAGCGACGAACCCAGGCAGTTCTGAAAAGTTGGATGTGCAGTGCAGTCGGATGCCATGAGCAATGCGCTACACGCCCTCCTGTGGTTCCCGAGCAGTGCAATCTTCCCTTCTTAATCTCCCGTGTAGTCCCTCCGATGGACAATTCCACAACGCAGAAAAGTTTGGGTTCCCAATCGTGGTACATTCCACTTTGATGGTTGCCGCGGTTTATACACACAACAAAGTTCGTCTGAATTATTGTTAGTTTTTCCTGGTGGCTTGAGTGCTAATTGAGTCGTGTATGGTTGTATGTATGGCCAACAGCTTCACTCCTTTTGCCTTTCTTTTGTATCAAGAAGTTCCTGTATTATTGAGCGGTTTGCATTCCTTTGTTACAAAATGTATATGATTCTATGCACTAGGCGTCAAAAGTCAGCCCATGTGGTTCAGTTAGTTGCTGGAGGTGTTTGAGAGCTAATTCTGATGTATGTATGGCTGGATGTATGCTCAGAGCTAAATCTGTATGTATGCGGTCCACTTTGGTTATGCCGAGAGCTAATTCTGTATGTATGTGGTCCACTTTGGTTTGCAGTGCTGAGGAGTCTGTGCTCCCCTACCCGAACCACGCATCCAGGCGCTCATCTTAGCCCACGACAATCTCCTATGCGCAGCACCACCACTCTTCCTTCGAATCAAGGCATAAAGTGTGGAGCATGTGAACAAACAGTGCAAAATTGTCCATTTTTTGTTTGCGGATTTTGTGTATAAAAATTACAGGGACTCATTTTGTGTTTGCGATGAGACTATTCAAAAAATACAGTTTCAGGTATGTGCACATGCAGTGCAGTCGGCGCCTTTTGTGCTTGGGGACTTTACGTAAATCATGAAAACTGCAGTGACTCATTTGATTGCAGTTCCGGGGGAAACATGGTGTTGTTGAGACTTTAGCATGCAGTTTAGACCGTGTGGACATGCAGTGCAAAATGGTGTTTTTATGTGTACGATGATTTTCCAAATGCAGTGCGCTGGTCAATAACCCTTCAACTTGATACCCTCACGCCCGAGTGGTATTTTAGTTTGTTGAAACAATTGTCGAGAAAAACAAATTCAGCAAGCCCTTGTTGGCAAAAAATAAAATATAGAACGCAATGTAGTGCACTTGCCTCGACTACGCACTCTGGACACCTTGACAAAAAATAATGAGGAAAGACAAACGAATCATGCAATACAACTGTCTCGTGTTTGCAGTCACGAAACATTCATGAAAAATAAGAAAGAAAGGCAACAAGTAATACTGCAGTTCAATAACCTCAACCGTGCAAACTTAAAAATATTTTGCCAAAAGAAAAATTGCAGTACACTATCTTTGCGCATGCAGTAAAAAGGAAATCGAAAAAAATATAGAGTCCACTCACTGAGCCCTCTCGTCCACTCTCCAGGTGCACGCACATAAAAAAACAAGCCGTTTTCTTGCGTCTGATGCAGTGCGGTTTTCAGTTCGAAGCGGTGCGCTTTTCTGTCTGATGCAGTGCACGCGTCGATTTTGTTGTCATGAAAAACAGAGTGTCCGCGTTTTTGTATTTTCAAAACTGCTCTTAAACCGTAATGAATTAGAGGGAGTGTTCTACATGAAAAAGTAGCGTCTCGACGATATCTTTCCAACGGTGTATCATTTGGATCATTTCGACCAACATTTTGTAAAAAATTCACGAAAAAACGACCGCTGCCCTTCGAAGTCAGCCGCACGATTTTCAAAATTAACTAAAAACGGTAAGGAATCTCAATAACATTTCAACGTATGAAAGTTGCGCCTCGTTCGTAGCTTTCCAACGGCGTATCACACGCCTCGTTTCGACAAACGGTTAAAAAACTGAAGCTAAAACAGTACCGAAAATTGCAAAAAATTTGAAAAAACATAATTCCGCCATTTGTTAAATTCAAAACTGCTCTTAAACCGTAGCGAATTAGGAAAAACAATAGATATGAAAAAGATGCGCCTCGACGATATCTATCCAACGGTATATCATTTGGTTCATTCCAACGAGCGGTTTAGAAGAAAATGCAAAAAAAAAAAACGCTCGTTGCCATTGGTTGTGAGTCGCACGATTTTCAAAACTGCTCTTAAACTATGGTGAATTTTGAAAAGTGTTCAACATGGCGAAGTTGCGTCTACTCCATAGCTTTTCAAAGGTATATATTACACGCATAATTCTGATAAACGGTTGAAAAACTAGAGCAAAAAAGGTACACAAAAAACAACACGTACAGTTTTTTCGAAATTAAGTTCACCTTTCGTTGTGTTGCAGTGCCCTTGCGTTATGCGTGCAGTGTGGAAGTGTTATGAGAATATTATTCTCATAATGTTATGAGAATAGACCGGCTGTATATATATATATATATATATATATATATATATATATATATATATATATATATATATATATATATATATATATATATATTCTCATAACACTTCTGAACTGCATTGAAAAACTGCATTGAAAGTTATGCGCACTACTTCCTTATTCTGTCGCGAACCACATAGAGGTGCAGCAGGAAATCTTCATGTAGCAGCGTTTCTGGCTAGTTTGATCATTTCTATTGGTTTATTTGTGCGTGCGCTGATTTAATATGTGGTTAAGCACTGAAATCAGCGAGAAAACGATTGAAATCCTTCGATTTTGGCGGATCTGCGGCGGTTCTTCCGCTGGTTCAGGTGTTTCGCATCTTGCTGTTGGCTGTTCGTATTCTATTTTTATAGCGCGGTCCTAGCGTGTTGCCATTATCGCGTTGATGTTTGTGTTATTCCGCGACAGATTAATCTGCTAATAGGATTGAAATTTCAGTATAATTTGTCGGGTATATCTCTGTTCTAGCGGAAAAACCTCTGTTCTCTGTTCTTCCTCGTCCGGATCGAATTTGTTGCATTTTGTATGTAATATTATGTTGTTTTCGGCCATTACAGGCTGCCTTTTGATCTATCCGTATGAATTGGAGCGGATTTAAGTTGTTAATTTTGAAGAATTTAAGTTTTTTGTCCATTTTTTTGCGGCGGCACTGGCTCTGGTCGTTTCTCAGAGATGTTTTTTTGAGATTTTTTTGCATTATATAGTTGTTAGAACTGCATTGCAGGCTGTGTTTTTCGTGTGTGAATCGCGGTCAAGAGCGGTGGACTGCAGTAATACGCAAATGCGCGGTAATTTTTTGCAGTGCGGCGAACTGCATTAATATGCAATGCGAGCCTGTATCAACTGCATTACAGCCACGGGGGTGTGGGGGGGGGGGCTAGTTTGATAAGTTTTTCTGCTTGGTCAAGCGCGGTGGACTGCAGTAATACGCAATGCGAAATGCACATTGTTATGTAACCGCACTGCTTTATTTGTCGTTTTTTTATGTTGTTTCCTTTACATATATATATATATACTGGTGGGTCAATTGGCTCCCCTCCCACCTTATCCCTGGCGGCTCCCATCTCACCTTATCCGTGGCGGCGCCACTCTTCCTCCTCGATCTGTTTTTCTCCCAACCAGATCTGTTTTTCGCCTGGCAATGGATTGCGCGTGCGGCTACCTGGCAAGGTTGGAGCCTGAAGGAAATATGCCCTAGAGGCAATAATAAAGTTGTTATTTGTATTTCCTTATATCATGATAAATGTCTTTTATTCATGCTAGAATTGTATTAACCGGAAACTTAGTACATGTGTGAATACATAGACAAAACAGTATGTCCCTAGTATGCCTCTACTAGACTAGCTCATTGATCAAAGATGGTTATGTTTCCTAACCATAGACATGAGTTGTCATTTGATCAACGGGATCACATCATTAGGAGAATGATGTGATGGACAAGACCCATCCGTTAGCATAGCACTATGATCGTTTAGTTTTACTGCTATTGCTTTCTTCATGACTTATACATGTTCCTATGACTATGAGATTATGCAACTCCCGAATACCGTAGGAACACCTTGTGTGCTATCAAACGTCACAACGTAACTGGGTGATCATAAAGATGCTCTACAGGTGTCTCCAAAAGTATTCGTGGTGTTGGCATAGATCAAGAATAGGATTTGTCACTCCGAGTGTCGGAGAGGTATCTCTGGGCCCTCTCGGTAACACACATCACAATAAGCCTTGCAAGCAAAAGACTAATGAGTTAGTCACAAGATGATGTGTTGCGGAACGAGTAAAGAGACTTGCCGGTAACGAGATTGAACTAGGTATAGAGATACCGACGATCGAATCTCAGGCAAGTAACATACCGTTTGACAAAAGGAACAACGTATGTTGTTATGCGGTTCTGACCGATAAAAGATCTTCGTAGAATATGTAGGAGCCAATATGAACATCCAGGTTCCGCTATTGGTTATTGACCGGAGATGAGTCTCGGTCATGTCTACATAGTTCTCGAACCTGTAGGGTCCGCATGCTTAACGTTTGATGACGATCGGTATTATGAGTTTATGAGTATTGATGTACCGAAGGTAGTTCGGAGTCCCGGATGAGATCACAGACATGACGAGGAGTCTCGGAATGTCCAAGACATAAAGATTGATATATTGGACGACTATATTCAGACACCGGAAGTGTTCCGGAAAAGTTTCGGATTTATCGGGAATGCCGGAGGGGGTTACCGGAACCCCCTACGAGAGGGGATGGTCCATAGTGGGCCTAAAGGGAAAGAGAGAGGCAGCCCATAGGGCTGGCCGGCGCCCCCACCTAGGGTTCCTAGTTGGACTAGGATTGGGGGGGGGGGGCGCCACCTCTCCTATTCCTTTCCCTCTTCCTTCTTTTGGTGAATCCTACTAGGAATAGGATTGCAATCCTATTCCTAGTAGGAGTCCACTCCCTAGCCGCACCAGGAAGGGCCGGCCGGCCTCCCTCCCTTGCTCCTTTATATACGGGGGCAGGGGGGCACCCAAAGACACACAAGTTGAATTGTTTTAGCCGTGTGCGGTGCCCCCTCTACAGAATCACACCTCGGTCATACCGTCGCGGAGCTTAGGCGAAGCCCTGCGCCGGTGAACACATCATATCCGTCACCACGCCGTCGTGCTGACGAAACTCTCCCGTGAAGCTCAACTGGATCAAGAGCTCGTGGGACGTCATCAAGCTGAACGTGTGCTGAACGCGGAGGTGCCGTACGTTCGGTGCTTGATCGGTTGGATCGCGAAGAAGTTCGACAACATCAACCGCGTCACTTGACGCTTCCGCTTCCGGTCTACGAGGGTACGTAGACACACTCTTCACTCTCATTGCTATGCATCTGGTAGATAGATCTTGCGTGATCGTAGGAAAATTTTAAAATACTACGTTCCCCAACAGTGGCATCATGAGCCAGGTCTATGCGTAGATGATATGCACGAGTAGAACACAATGAGTTGTGGGCGATACTAGTCATACAGCTTACCAGCATGTCATACTTTGCTTCGGCGGTATTGTGAGATGAAGCGGCCCGGACCGACATTACGCGTACGCTTACGCGAGACTGGTTTCACCGTTACGAGCACTCGTTGCTTAAAGGTGACTGGCGGGTGTCTGTCTCTCTCACTTTAGCTGAATCAAGTGTGGCTACGCCCGGTCCTTGTGAAGGTTAAAACAGCACATACTTGACGAAACATCGTTGTGGTTTTGTATGCGTAGGTAAGAACGGTTCTTGCTAAGCCCGTAGCAGCCACGTAAAACTTGCAACAACAAAGTAGAGGACGTCTAACTTGTTTTTGCAGGGCATGTTGTGATGTGATATGGTCAAGACATGATGAGTTATACGGTTTTTGTATGAGATGATCGTGTTTTGCAAGGGTGATCATGACGGTGCTTTGTAGATGGAGATCAAAAGCACAAGATGATGATGGCCATATCATGTCACATATTTTGATTGCATGTGATGTTTATCTTATTATGCTTCTTATTTTGCTTAGAACGACGGTAGCATTATAAGATGATCCCTTACTAAATTTCAAGGTATAAGTGTTCTCCCTGAGTATGCACCGTTGCGAAAGTTCGTCGTGCCGAGACACCACGTGATGATCGGGTGTGATAAGCTCTACGTTCAAATACAACGGGTGTAAGCCAGTTTTGCACACGCAGAATAATCGGGTTAAACTTGACGAGCCTAGCATATGCAGATATGGCCTCGGAACACTGGAGACCGAAAGGTCGAGCGTGAATCATATAGTAGATATGATCAACATAAGATGTTCACCATTGAAACTACTCCATCTCACGTGATGATCGGACATGGTTTAGTTGATTTGGATCACGTGATCATTTAGATGACCAGAGGGATGTCTATCTAAATGGGAGTTCTTTAATTAATATGATTAAATTGAACTTTAATTTATCATGAACTTAGTCCTTGTAGTATTAGCATATCTATGTTGTAGATCAATAGCTCACGATGTTGCTCCCCGTTTATTTTTTATATGTTCCTAGAGAAAACTAAGTTGAAAGATGTTAGTAGCAATGATGCGGAATTGTTCCATGATTTGAGGATTATCCTCATTGCTGCACAGAGAAATATGTCCTTGATGCACCGCTAGGTGACAGACCTATTGCAAGAGCAGATGTAGACGTTATGAACGTTTTGACAAAAGCTCGGTATGATGACTACTTGATAGTTTAGTGCACCATGCTTTACGGCTTATAACCGGGACTTCAAAAACGTTTTGAATGCCACGGAGCATTTGTGGAACTGGTAAATCAAAGCCAAGAGCAAGATGAAGATGAATTTGAAGATTGGAGCCAATATGAAGGGAAAAATGGAATATAACCAAGATGAGCAAGAGGAACCTATCATTTATGTGAACACGACATATCTATAAGATGCCTTAATGTTACCATGTATTTATGTGAACAAGATATATTTGTAAGATGCATATTTTGTTTCAATTTATGTGGCGAGTCGTACTTTTTTTCATGCATATTTTACTTTTAGTTTGAAACTGACCCCCCCTCTCTCTAGTTGCTTGCCACGCTCCTCTAGAACTCTGTCCCACATCAGTTTCACTGTTTCTGTTTCTTCTTTGCATTTCTGTCCTTGGATCTTTTATCCAAAGCTGTGTACTGCTCCAATGCTACTAACACTCCATCCTTCAGATATCCTTCTTGCTCAGCAATCACCTCCATATCAAAATATATGTGATATATATAGGGATCTTTCACAATCTCTACTACTTCAGGAATTCTTATAGGATTCTTCACGCCCACCTTCACTCTCACCACACCAGTCTGACTTTCTGTACTCTTCCATGTCTACATCCTGCACAGTGCTCAGCAAAGATGCAATTTCCACAAAACCATCCCTATGCAGCAGAGATTCTGGTATCCCGTAAATTCTTACCCACACAGAAAACAATTGAAACTTAGCCATAGAAGCTGAATTCCACTCGACAACATTCACACTCACATTGGTTCCCTTCAGCCCAAACTAAGGATATTCAGTCATTTACAGTAGGAGGAGGGAAGGGAGAACGGTGACCTCGTATCTCAGTCCGTCAGCCGGGCCTGGAATATGCGCATTGGCTTGGCAACCTGAAAGACTGTTTGCCTGAAAGAGAACAGGGAACAAAGATAGTGCAGTATCATTCAGAAAGAGGCTCTTGCTCCCTGTGCGTATTATGTTGGCCATTGTCTGAAGCAAAAGTTACTGCGCTGCTAAATTCGTGTGCCTAGTAGGAACATAGCAGATCGAGGTTTGAGTTTGACTGTAGCTCCTTTTGCAACGATCTTTTGCAAATCAAGCACTATTGCTGCGCATTATCATGTCCAAATATTTGTAAGAAGCCGGTTTAATTAGGCCATTAGCAAAAAAATTAAAACATTTTGCGGTGAGCGTGGATCGAACACGCGACCTTCAGATCTTCAGTCTGACGCTCTCCCAACTGAGCTATCCCCGCTTTGTGAAATTCCCAACATAGCATTTAAACTTGGGAAAGTTTAGACAGAGCTGCAATATTTTTCTTTTCGGAGGAAAAAAGGTGCTTAATAACTATACCAAACGTTTTCTAACCTTAGATGAGTGAAACTAATGAAACTAATGACGACGGGTACAGACCTCAAATGCTGTATCTTTCTATCATACAAAATGAAAGACAATATGTGAGCAAACTATATTCATGTTTTAGAGAGCATGACACCACTAGTGAAGAAAAGCCTAGCTATGGCGTGATAAAAAAAAGTCTTGCTGACATAGAAGCTCCACGTCACCAACATGACGCCATTGTTAAGAAATAGTGGTGGCGTTGGTGCCTACGCCAATAGTATTATACATATTGCTGGCGTGCCAAATGAGCAACATCAGCACTATAACCATACATGTAGCGGTGTGCGGTGTACTTTGCACGCCAAAAATGTTTCGACCAACCAAAAAAAATCCACCGTCATATATAACATTTAGCATTTCACATTAGAACTAAACACATATAAAACAACACATAATAGAATAATACCAGCTAATAGACCATTAATTAGTAGTTAATAATAGTGAAAATCGATCACAAACAGTAGTAGCTAGATATAGATATATATAGCGCGACAAGTACTCACAAACACGAGCTAACATAGTTAATAAGCAGTTCAGTTACATCAATGGCCTAACCACTTCTAAATGAGGTTGATGATGATCATCATCCTCAAGTCATGGCGCGTGGTGTTCGTAACAGTGAGTAGGATGACATGTCCAACTCAAAGATCTTGTGATGTCGCTTGAACTACGTCGATATTACCCCAAAGAGGAAGGGATGATGCAACACAACTGCGGTATGTATTTTCCTTACTGATGAGACCAAGGTTAGCGAACCAGTAGGAGGACTAAGGAACACTATGTAAACGGTACCTACACACAAATAACAAATACTTGCAACCCGACATGTAAGAGGGGTTGTCAATCCCTCCCGGGTGATTGGTAAAAGGATAAATGAGTAGTGGTAAATGCAACAACGGCAAATAAAATTCAGCGAGGTATTTTTGGGTTTTGATAATATAGATCTGAAAATAAAAGTTACAAATAAAAGAAAAATAAAATGGCAATATATATCTGAAAGTATATGATAGGAAAATAGACCCGGGGGCCGTAGATTTCAGTAGTGGCTTCTCTCGAGAAATAGCAAACGGTGGGTAGACAAATTACTGTTGGACAATTGATAGAAAAGCGAATAGTTATGACGATATCCAAGACAATGATCATGTATATATGCATCACGTCCAAGATTAGTAGACCGACTCCTGCTTGTATCTACTACTATTACTCCGCACATCGACCGCTATCCATCATGCATCTAGTGTATTAAGTTCATGAAAAAATGGAGTAATGCAATAAGAACGATGGCATGATGTAGACAAGATCTATTAATGTAGGAATAGACCCTATTTTTTATCCTTAATAGCAACGATACATGCATGCCTTGCTGCCCCTTCTATCACTGGGAAAGGACACCGCAAGATCGAACCCATTACAAAGCACATATTCCCATGGCAAGATAAATAGATCAAGTTGCCCAAACAAAACCCAAATCGGAGAAGAAATACGAGACTATAATAATCAAGTATCGATATTAAATCAAGGCAAATCTGATCATAAACTCACAATTCATCTGATCCTAACAAACACACCGCACAAAGTCATTACATTGAATAGATCTCCAAGAGAACTTTGTATTGAGAAACAAAGAGAGAAGAAGCCATCTAGCTACTGCCTACGAACCCGTAGGTCTGAGGTGAACTACTCACGCGTCATCGGAGAGGCACCAATGAGGATGATGAAACCCTCCATGATCGTGTTCCCCTCCGGCGGAGTGCCGGAAAAAGGGCTCTAGATTGGATCTTGTGGTTTTGGAACTTGCAGCAGCTGGAACAAAATTTCGTCGACACCCCTGGGATTTCTAGAATTTTGGGGTATTTATAGAGCGAAGAGGCGGTGTGTGATACGTCTCCGTAGTATCTAATTTTCCTAACACTTTTCATCTTGTTTTAGACTCTAATTTGCATGATTTGAATGAAACTAACCCGGACTGACGTTGTTTTCAGCAGAACTACCATTGTGTTTTTTTTTGTGCAGAAATAAAAGTTCTCAGAATGGAACGAATTTTTTTGGAGAATTATTTCAGAATAAAGGAAAAATACTGGAGTCAAGAACCACCAGAGGGGGCCCCTGGGTGAGCACAACCCACCAGGGCGCGCTCCCCCCTTAAGCCGCGCCCAGGTGGGTTGTGCCCACCTGGTGGCCCTGCAAACCTTGAGTCAAACTCCATAAATACCTATTTTTCCAGAAAAAATCAGGGAGGAAGAATTATCTCGTTTCGCGATACAGATCCGCCGCCACCTCCTGTTCTTCATCAAGAGGTCAGATTTGAAGTCTGTTTGGGGCTCCAGAGAGGGGGATCTTCGATCTTTGTCATCCCCAACCCTCCTTTATCACCAATTCTATGATACTCTCCACCGGGAGTGAGTAATTCCTTCGTAGACTCGCTGGTTGGTGCGGAGTTGGATGAGATTCATCATGTAATCGAGTTAGTTTTGTTAGGCTTGATCCCTAGTATCCATTATGTTCTGAGATTGATGTTGTCATGAATTTGCCATGCTTAATGCTTATCACTTTGGGCCCCGGTGCCATTAACTCATATCTGAACCGTTTATATTTTCACTATTATATCTATGTTCTAGATCCGATCTTGCAAGTCATATTCACCTATTACGTGTTATGATCCGTAAACTGCGGAGTGATAATAGTCGGGATACTTTTCGGCGATGACTGTAGTTTGAGGAGTTCATGTATTCACTATGTGTTAATGCTTTGTTCCGGTTCTCTATTAAAAGGAGGCCTTAATATCCCTTAGTTTCCATATGGACCCTGCTGCCACGAGAGGGTAGGACAAAAGATGTCATACAAGTTCTTTCCATAAGCACGTATGACTATTTACAGAATACATGCCTACATTATATTTATGAATTGGAGCTAGTTTTGTATCATCCTAGGTTATGACTGTTATATGATGAATATCATCCAACAAATCGCTGATCCAATGCCTACAATTTTCCTACATGTTGTTCTTGCTAAGTTACTACTGGTTTTGTTACCGTTACAACTACTAAAAAATCATTCCTATCACTGTTACCGTTACAATTGTTGTTACCACTACTATCAAAACTATCATACTACTGTGCTACTGATCACTTTGTTGTAGAGAATTAATCTCCGGGTGTGGCTGAATTGACAACTCAGTTCCTAATACTTACAAATATTATTTGGCTCCCCTTGTGTCGAATCTATAAATTTGGGTTGAATACTCTACGCTCGAAAACTGTTGCGATCCCCTATACTTGTGGGTTATCAAGACCTTTTTCTGCCGTTGCCGGGAAGCATAACTATATTTGTTGAGTCACTTGGGATTATTATCTATTTATCACTGTGAGGAATCTGAAGGATGATAGAACTAAGATCTTTCCCTCAACAACGAGGGGAGGTAAGGAATTGCCATCACACCCCGCACTTGATTCTCATTCGGTTATAAGTAAGCTTGCAACACCACAATCTGCTATTAATCCTAATATGTCGCAATTTATTGATGATGCTACTTCTGCTATGAATGATGCCTATGATGATGCTAGTACCTTGCTTGATACGGCTGTGCCATTGGGTGAATTTCTTGATGAACAACTTGCTAGAGCTAAAGATATTTAGAATATTGAAACTAACGAAATACTTGAAACTGAAATTTCTGAAACACCTATTAGATCTAGCCATCCTAGATATGAATTGCCTAGAGTACCCAAAGATTATGTTATGGATGAGGAGACAACTAGAGACTTTCTTGCTTGCAATGATAGAGATGATCTTAAGAAATTATTATGCAAACTGAAGTAAAGTCTTTGAATGCTAGAATGAAATGTGATCCTAAGTTTGCTACTTCACATATATGTGTTACTGATAAGGATTATGAGTTCTCTGTCGACCCAGATTTAATTACTTTGGTAGAATCTAGTCTTTTCCATGGCTATGAAACTGAAACCGTAGTGGCACATCTTACTAAATTGAATGATATAGCCACCCTATTTGCTCATGATGAGAAAATTCGCTACTAGTATATCCTCAAATTATTTCTGTTCTCATTAAAGGGTGATGCTAAAACTTGGTACAATACACTTGCTCCTGGTTGTGTGCGTAGTCCCTAGGATATGATTTATTACTTCTCTGAAAAATATTTTCCTGCTCATAAGAAACAAGCTGCCTTACAGGAAATATGTAACTTTGTGCAAATTGAAGAAGAGAGTCTCCCACAAGCTTGGGGAGGCTTCTCCAATTGCTTAATGCTTTGCCTAATCATCCACTTAAGAAAAATGAAATACTTGATATTTTTTATAATGGACTAACCAATGCTTCTAGGGATTTCCTAGATAGCTGTGTTGGGTCTATTTTCAGGGAATGAACTGTTCAACAAGCTGAGAAATTATTGAATAATACATTGAAAAATTATGATGGTTGGACTCTTCCCGAACCATCTCCTAAAACAACTCCGAAGAAAATGGGTATCTTATTTCTCAGTCCCGAGGATATGTAAGAGGCAAAGAAAAGTATGAGGGAAAACAGTATTAAAGCAGAGGATGTCAAAAATTTACCACCTATTGAAGAAATCCATGGACTTGACACACCACCACCATGATGAAAATATGCCCTAGAGTCAATAATAAAATGGTTATTATAATATTTTCTTAATCATGATAAAGGTTTATTATTCATGCTAGAATTGTATTGACCGGAAAATTAAATACATGTGTGGATACATAAACAAATACTGTGTCCATAGTGAGCCTCAACGAGACTAGCTCGTTGATCAAAGATGGTTAAGGTTTCCTAACCATGGACATGAGTTGTCATTTGATAACGGGATCACATCATTAGAAGAATGATGTGATGGACAAGACCCATCCGTTAGCTTAGCAATTCATTCGTACAGTTTATTGCTACTGCTTTCTTGTATGTCAAATACATGTCCCTCAGACCATGAGATCATGCAACTCCCGGATACTGGAGGAATACCTTGTGTGCTATCAAACATCACAACATAACTGGGTGATCATAAATATGCTCTACATGTATATCCGAAGGTGTTTGTTGAGTTGGCATGGATCAAGATTGGGATTTGTCACTCCAAGTACCGGAGAGGTATCTCTAGGCCCTCTCAGTAATACAACATCACAAGAGGCTTGCAAGCAAAGTTACTAAGGAGTTAGTTACGGGATGATGTATTACGGAATGAGTAAAGAGACTTGACAGTAATGAGATTGAACTAGGTATGGAGATGCCGACGATCGAACCTCGGGCAAGTAACATATCGACATGCAAAGGGAACTACATATGTTGTCATAAAGGTTCGACCGATAAAGATCTTTGTAGAATATGCAGGAACCAATATGGGCATCCAGGTCCCACTATTGGTTATTGACCAGAGAAGCGTCTCAACCATGTCTACATCATTCTCGAAACCATAGGGTCCGCACGCTTAACGTTCGTTGATGATATAGTATTATACGAGTTATGTATGTTGATGACCGAATGTTGTTCGGAGTCCCGGATGAGGTCACAGACATGATGAGGAGCTTCAGAATGGTCCAGAGGTAAAGATTGATATATAGGATGATATGGTTAGGCCAAGGGGTCAGGCCCACAGGGCTACAGGTCGGTGCAAAAGGATGTTTTGCAGAGGTCAGGGCCCAAACACCGGAGACCCTGGCGTCTGGCCCTAGGCCAGATGCTGAGGTCCATGGAGTCTGGGCCAGACGCCAAAGACTGTGGCGTCTGGTCGTGGAAGTGCGAGAAGGAGTCATCCTTGTAGGAAAAACCGACTTTGACGAGGCTTTTTCTCCAAGTTTCGTCCCAGGGCTCAACATATAAATAGAGGGGCATGGCTAGCACCCGGAACAAATCAAGATACACCAAGCCATGTGTTGGCAACCCTGACCCTCTAGTTATCCTCCGTCGTAGTTTTCGTAGTGCTTGGCAAAGCCCTATGGAGATTGTTCTTCACTACCACCGTCACCACGCCGTCGTGCTGCCGGAACTCATCTACTACCTCGCCCCTCTTGCTAGATCAAGAAGGCGAGTCGAGCTGAATTTGTGCTGAACACGGAGGTGTCGTACATTCGGTACTTGATCGGGATGGATCGTGAAGGTGTACGACTACATCAACCGCGTTGATAAACGCTCCCGCTTAGTGATCTTCAAAGGTATGAAGATGTTGTCCCCCTCTCGTAGTGCATCTGCATGGATAGATCTTGCGTGTGCGTAGATTTTTGTTTTGTTTTCCATGCAACGTTCCCCAACAGTGGCATCATGAGCCAGGTCTATGTGTAGATGATATGCACGAGTAGAACGCAAATAGTTGTGGGCGGTGATCATCATATTGCTTACCACCAACGTCTTATTTTGATTCAACGGTATTGTAAGATGAAGCGGCCCAGACCAACCTTACATGTCCACGTACATGAGACCGGTTCCACCGACAAACATGCAACTTGTTTTGCATAAAAGTGACTGGTAGGTGTCTATTTCTCCTACTTTAGTTGAATCTAATTTTACTGCGGCCGATCCTTGTTGAAGGTTAAAACAACAAACTTGATAAATCACCGTTGTAATATCGACAACCGGTAGGAGCCTTATGTTTTTCTCTTAATTATTGTATGAAATGCAAGCGCCATGTAATTGCTTTACTTTATCGCTATGAGTTAGCTATAGTCGAAGAAGCAATAGTTGGTGATACAACCACGATGCTACGATGGAGATCAAGGTGTCGAGCCGGTGACGATGGAGATCATGACAATGCTTTGGAGATGGAGATCAAAAGCACAAGATGATGATGGTCATATCATGTCACATATTTTGATTGCATGTGATGTTTATCTTTTATGCATCTTATTTTGCTTAGTACGGCGGTAGCATTATAAGATGACCCCTTCACTAAATTTCAAGATAATAGTGTTCTCCCCGAGTATGCACCGTTGCTACAGTTCATCGTTTTGAGACACCATGTGATGTTCGGGTGTGATAGACTCTACGTTCACATACAATGGTTGTAAGACAGTTTTACACGCACAGAATACTTGGGTTAAATTGACGAGCCTAGCATGTACAGACATGGCCACGGAACACTGGAGACCGAAAGGTTGAACATGAGTCATATAGTAGATATGATCAACATAGAGATGTTCACCATTGATGACTACTCCATCTCACGTGATGATCAGACATGGTTTAGTTGATTGGGGTCATGTATCACTTAGAGAATCTGAGGGATGTTGTTTTAAGTGGGAGTTCATTAGTAATTTGATTAATTGAACTTAATTTATCATGAACTTAGTCGTGATAGTAATTGCATATCTATGTTGCAGATCAATAGCTCGCGATTTAGCTCCCCTGTTCTTTGATACGACCCTAGAGAAAACTAAGTTGAAAGATGTTAGTAGCATTGATGCAGACTGTTTCTGTGATCTGAGGATTATCCTCATTGCTGCACAGAAAAATTATGTCCTTTATGCATCGCTAGATGACAGACCTATTACAAGAGCAGACGCAGACGTGATGAACATTTAGCAAGCTCGATAGGATGACTACTTAATAGTTTAGTGCGCCATGATTTAAGGCTTAGAACCGGGACTTCAAAAACGTTTTGAACGCCATAGAGCATATGAGATGTTTCAAGAGCTGAAATCGGTATTTCAGACTCATGCCCATCTCGAGAGGTAGGAGACCTATAACAAGTACTTTGCCTACAAGATGGAGGAGAATAGCTCAGGTAGTGAGCATGTGCTCAGAATGTCTGGGTGCTACAATCACTTTAATCAAGTGGGACTTAATCTTCCAGATAAGATAATGATTGACAGAGTTCTCTAGTCACTATCACCAAGCTACTAGAACTTCGTGATGAACTATAATATGCAAGGGATGATGAAAATGATTCCTGGGCTCTTTGTGATGCTGAAATTGGCAAAGGTAGAAGTCAAGAAAGAGCATCAAGTGTTGATGGTTATCAAGACCACTAGTTTCAAGAAAAAGGGGAAGGGAAAGAAAGGAACTTCAAGAAGAATGGCAAGCAAGTTTTCACCCCCGTGAAGAAGCCCAAAGCTGGACCTAAGCCTGAAACTGAGTGCTTCTACTGCTAAGAGAATGGTCACTAGAAGCGGAACTGCCCCAAAATACTTGGCGGATAAGAAGGATAGCAAAGTGAACAAAGGTATATGTGATATACATGTTATAGATGTGTACCTTACTAGTATTCGTAGTAGCCCCTGGGTATTTGATACTAGTTCAGTTGCCAAGATTAGTAACTCGAAACAGGAGTCACGGAATAAACAGAAACTAGTTAAGGGTGAGGTGACGATGTGTGCCAGAAGTGGTTCAAGATTGATATGATCATCATCGCACACTCCCTATATTTTCGGGATTAGTGTTGAACCTAAATAAATGTTATTTGGTGTTTGCGTTGAGCATGAACAAGATTGGATCGTTTTTATTGCAATAGGGTTATTCATTTAAGTCAGAGAATAATTGGTGTTCTGTTTACATGAATAAAACCTTGTATGGTCATACACCCAATGTGATTGGTTTATTAAATCTCGATCGTAGTGATACACATATTCATAATATTGATGCCAAAAGATGCAAAGTTGATAATGTAGCGACCACGATCCGAATGGACCGAAGTCTCTGTGTTTCAGTGTCATCCCTGGATCGGTAATGCTGACACACACAGTACTTGAAGGATTTATAACAGAGTGGCAATCACACACTTATTACATCGAATGTCTCAAATGAGAACTTATTACAAAATTCTATGGCTTAAGGCCATCTAACAAAATAACAGCGGAAGGCTTGGAAGATAAGTGAGTCCATCAACTCCAACGACATAGCTGAGTGCATGACAAACGGCCTAGCACGTCTTATTCCTCGTTTGAAAAGTCTGCAGCGTAATATGTTGCAGCCCGAAAATGGGTCAGCACATGGAATATGCTGGCAAGATAACGCAAAAGATGCAATGTAACAGAATAAAGGCTATACTATGTGCATATTTGGCTGGTGGAGGCTCTAAGGTTAAAGTTTTTGCGTAAAGCCAATTTTTTCCTACAACAAAGGAATAAATTTTATTTTAACTATCATGGTAGTTGAAACATCATTGAGAAGGTACCCCCTTACCCAATCCCAATTAAAGTTATCATTACCCAACAAATTAATTTATAGAGTGATGAGATCAACCAATAATTCAAGTACCAGATACTCAAGATTGTCCATAACCAGGGACACGGCTAATCATGATCAGTTTGTACACTCTGCAGAGGTTTGTGCACTTTTCCCACAAGACTCGATCGCCTCCGTTTGGTTTCTGGCACTGCATGGTGTTTGAGAAACGGATGACCGAGACACAGTCTTTCCGAAGAGGTCCCCTTAACCAGATAGATAGGCCGGTACACCTACAATCCCTCTACATCTGCTAGACCATCATGGAAAGGTTTCCCACAACTTACTCAACTATGCCAGAGCCCATATTGGCACGTGGCTACACACGGAAGTTTCTAGCATGAATAGTTTTATGATCCCTTTGAGCCTGGATGGCATTCCATAGGAAAAATCACACGGAACCCCGAGATTTCCTAGGACAACACTGGATTCTCCAGGTGCCCTGCAACCAATCCACCCAGATGTTTATTCAAGTAGCCACCTTAAGTTGAATCCTTAATTAACAACTCACATCTGTGATGGATTTCACTCAAACCCAAACCACATCTACGAGCATAGCATAGCAACCTAAGCAAACGTAGAAGTAACTCCCAAGGGTTTGAAAATAATGCAGGTAATAGGTTCTACCACAATCTACTTCCCAGTCCCACAAGTTAAGAGATCCTACTCATGCAATGTGTGAGGGTTTGATCTAATGCATAAAAACTGGGTAATAAAAGGGTATGATCAAAGTGTTACTTGCCTTGCTGACGATTCGCAAAACCTAGAGACTCGTAGTAGCACGCTTCACAGTCCGGGTATTCTATCGCAAGCAAACAATAGCATATATAAGCAAACAAGCAATGATGCACAAACAAAACTCCAAAAGATAAGATCTAACCGGAAAGTTCAATTTAAGAACTCCGGTTTGCAAAAAGAATCAAATCGAAAGAAGCAACGAAACTCAAATTGCGAAAGAAACGAGCTCCGGTTACTAATTGATCTAAAGTCAAATTTTACAGTAGCCAAAACTTTGTTCAAGTTGGTTAAACGGAAAGAGGGCGTCGAGACGAAGATCTGGGATTTTGAATCACCTGATTCTGACTCTTGAGCGAAAAGAAAAACAAAAAACAAGATCAGGGCAGAAATCAGGATCGAATTAATCGCGGATAAAAACCCCGAAAAAGAAAACTGACGAACAGGCTAAGGAACGAACGTTCGCTGTCTGCGGCTAACGGACAAACAACGTTCGTTAAAACGAACATCCGCTAAATAACTAAACCGTAAAAACCGATCTAATCTAAAAAAACGGATTTAGGGTTTCTGAAGAAAAAAAACGATCGGTTTAAAAGAGAAAACCGACGACTACCTCGAAAAGTCAACCGGCGGCGGATCCGGCGGTTACGGCGGCGGCGGTCAGGCGAACGGCGGCGCTGGCGGCGAGCGGCGGCTAGGGCAGAGGTGGGCGGCGGCTAGGCGTGCTAGGGCGCTAGCGGGCCGGGGGCGCTGGCTTATAAAGGCCAGAGTCCTGGCCACATACGGTCCGGAGTCGGTTCGTTTTTTTTTCTAAAAGAGTCCTGACGTAGCAAAACTAACGAAAGAAATACTAAACGGACACCAAAAATCCCAAAATAAATTTTCGCCGTCCTCTAATAAAATTTAGGACAAAGTGAACATTTTTCCCGGACCTAAATGCAATTTTGAAAAACGCTCATTTTTCCTATGCAAATAAAATCGCAAATAAATCTAGAAAAATAACAAAAGTGATTTTAACATTTTTCCTCCAATATTTCTGTTATTTTGGAGAAGTCATATTATCTCCGCTCACATATCTTGTATTTAGAAATATTTTTATGAGAGAAAAATAATTAAAACCAACACTGTCCTCGCACCGGTATTCGAGTAATCTCAAATACGAAAACGGTAGAATTCCCAACTCTCTCCGTAGGTCCTTGAGTTGCTTAGAATTTCGAGGATCGCCACAAAAAAAGCAAAGAAACATGCAATGCAGTATGATCTATGTATAACATTCCAAATTGAAAATTTGGGATGTTACAGATAATGATGGTGCAACATACTTGTGGCACTGCCGTTTAGGTCATATTGGTGTAAAGTGCATGAAGAAACTCCATGCTGATGGACTTTTGGAATTACTTGATTATGAATCATTTGATACTTATGTACCAAGCCTCATGGGCAAGATGACTAAAACTCCGTTCTCTGGAGTGATGGAGTGAGCTAATGACTTATTGAAAATAATACATACCGATGTATGCGGTCCGAGGAGTGTTGAAGCACGCGACGGGTATCGTTATTTTCGCACCTTCACAGATGATTTGAGTATATATGGGTATATCTACTTGATGAAACACAAGTCTGGAACATTTGAAAAGTTCAAAGAATTTTAGAGTGAAATAGAGAATCATCGTAACAAAAAAAATAAAGTTTTGACGATCTGATCGCGGAGGCGTATATTTGAGTTACGAGTTTGGTCTTCATTTGAAACGATATGGAATAGTTTCATAGCTCACGCCACCTGGAACACCAGAGCGTAATGGTGTGTCCGAACGTCGTAACCATACTCTATTGGATATGGTGCATTCTATGATGTCTCTTACCGATTTGCCTTTATCATTTTGCGGTTATGCATTAGAGACAACTGCATTCACGTTAAATAGGGCACTTTCTAAATCCGTTGAGACGACGCCGTATTAACCGTGGTTTGTCAAGAAACCAAAGCTGTCGTTTCTTAAAGTTTGGGGTTGCGACACTTACGTCAAAAGGCTTCAACCTGAGAAGCTCGAACCCAAATCGGAGAAGTGCATCTTCATAGGATACCCAAAAGAAACTATTGGGTACATCTTCTTCCACAGATCCGAAGGCAAGATATTTGTTGCTAAGAATGGGTCCTTTCTAGAGAAAGAGTTTCTCTTGAAAGAAGTGGGTGGGAAGAAAGTAGAACTTGATGTGGTAATTGTACCTTCTCTCGAATAGGAAAGTAGCTCATCAGAGAAAACCGTTCTCGTGATGCCTACACTAACTAGAGAAGAAGCTAATGATGATGATCATGAAACTTCAGATCAAGTCGCTACTGAACCTCGAAGGACGACTAGAACACGTACCGCACCAGAGTGGTACGGTACCCCTGTCCTGGAAGTCATGTTGTTACACAACGATGAACCTTCGAACTATGAAGAAGCTATGATGAGCCAAGATTCCGTAAAATGGCTTGAGGCCATGAAATCTGAGATAGGATCCATGTATGAGAACAAAGCGTGGACTTTGGTGGACTTGCACGATGATCGGCAAGCCAGAAAAAATAAATGGATCTTCAAGAAGAAGACTGACGTTGACGGTAATGTTACTGTCTACAAAGATCAACTTGTCCCGAAAGGTTTTTGACAAGTTCAAGGAGTTGACTACGATGAGACTTTCTCACTCGTAGCGATGCTTAAGTCTGTCCGAATCATGTTAGCAATTTCCGCATTTTATAATTATGAAATTTGGAAAATGGATGTCAAAACTGCATTCGTTAACGGATTTCTGAAAGAAGAGTTGTATATGATGCAAGCAGAAGGTTTTGTCAATCCTAAAGGTGCGAACAAAGTGTGCAAGCTCTAGCGATCCATCTATGGACTGGAGCATGCATCTCGGAGTAGGGATATACGCTTTGATAAGGAGATCAAGGCATATGATTTTATACAGACTTACGGTGAAGCCTGTATTTACGAAAAGTGAGTGGGAGCACTACAACATTTCTGATAAGTGTATGTGGATGACATATTGTTGATCAGAAATGATGAAGAATTTCTGGATAGCATAAAAGGATATTTGAATAAGAATTTTTCAAAGAAAGACCTCGACAAAGGTGCTTACATATTGGGCATCAAGATCTATAGAAATAGATCAAGACGCTTGATAAGACATTCGATTATTACATACCTTGATATGATTTTGAAGGAGTTCAAAATGGATCAGTCAAAGGAGTTCTTGCCTGAGTTGTAAGGTATGAAGTTGATTAAGACTCAAAACCTGACCACAACAGAAAAATAGAGAGAGAATAAAGGTCATTCCCTATGCCTCAGCCATAGGTTCTATAAAGCATGCCTGTGTACTAGACCTAATGTGTGCCTTGCCACATGTCTAGGAAAGGGGTACAAGAGTGATCCAGGAGTGGATCACCGGACAACAGTCAAAATTATCCTTAGAGGAATAAGGAAATGTTTCTCGATTATGGAGGTGATAAAGAGTTCGTCGTAAAGGGTTACACCGATGCAAGCTTTGAGACTAATCCAGATGACTCTAAGTATCAATCTGGATGCATATTGAACGTAGGAGCAATTAGCTAGAGTAGCTCTATGCAGAGCATTGTAGACATAGAAATTAGCAGAGTACACACGAATATGAATGTTGTAGACCCGTTGACTAAAACCTCTCTCACAAGCAAAACATGATCATACCTTAGAACTCTTTGAGTGTTAATCACATAACGATGTGAACTAGATTATTGACTCTAGTAAACTCTTTGGGTGTTAATCACATGGCGATGTGAACTATGGGTGTTAATCACATGGCGATGTGAACTAGATTATTGACTCTGGTAAACTCTTTGGGTATTAATCACATGGCGATGTGAACTAGATTATTGACTCTAGTGCAAGTGGGAGACTGATGGAAATATGTCCTAGAGGCAATAATAAAATGGTTATTATTATATTTCCTTAATCATGATAAAGGTTTATTTTTCATGATAGAATTGTATTGACTGGAAACAAAATACACGTGTGAATACATAAACAAATACTGTGTCCCTAGTAAGACTCTACTAGACTAGCTCGTTAATCAAAGATGGTTAAGGTTTCATAACCATGAACATGAGTTGTCATTTGCTAATGGTATCACATCATTATGAGAATGATGTGATGGACAAGAACCATCCGTTATCTTAGCATTTGATCATACAGTTTATTGCTACTGCTTTCATGTATGTCAAATACATATTCCTTTGACTATGAGATCATGCAACTCTCGGATACCGGAGGAATGCCTTGTGTGCTATCAAACGTCACAAGGTAACTGGGTGATTGTAAAGATGCTCTACAGGTATCTCCGAAGGTGTTTTGTTGGGTTGGCGTGAATTGAGATTCAGATTTGTCACTCAGAGTATCAAAGAGGTATCTCTAGGCCCTCTCGGTAATACACATCATAATAAGCCTTGCAAGCAAATGACTAATGAGTTAGTCACGGGATGATGTATTACGTAAGGAGTAAAGAGACCTGCCGGTAACGAGATTGAACTAGGTATAGAGATACTAACGATCGTATCTCGGGCAAGTAACATACCGACGGACAAAGGGAATTGTGTATGTTATCATAACGGTTCGACCGATAAAGATCTTCGTAGAATATGTAGGAGCCAATATGGGCATCCAGGTTCCGCTATTAGTTATTTAACCGAAGAGGTGTCTCGATCATGTCTACATAGTTCTCGGACCCATAGGGTCTGCACACTTAACGTTCGTTGACGATATAGTATTGTATGACTTATGTGATTTGGTGACTGAATGTTGTTCGGAGTCCCAGATGAGATCAAGGACATGACGAGGAGTCTCTAAATGCTCTAGAGGTAAATATTGATATATAGGATGATGGTATTCGGACACCGGAAGTGTTCTGGAGGGTATTGGGTACTTATCGGGTCCTCGGAAGGAGTTTCGGGCACCCCCGACAAAAGATATGGGCCATATGGGCCAAGAGGGGAAACACACCAGACACAAGGGGCTGGTGTGCCTGTTGGGAACGTAGAATGCAATTTCAAAAAATTCCTACGCTCACGCAAGATCTGTAGCGACCTCGATCCCAATGGACCTGAGTCTCTGTGCTCAGTGTCATCCCTGGATCGGTATGCTGACACACACAATGCTTTGATGATTTATAACAGAGTTTCAATCACACTTTATTACATCGAAGAATCCTCATAGAGATTCTTATTACAATAATATGGCTGAAGGCCATCTAACAATAATTAAACTAATACGAACTACGGAAGCATCGAAGATAAGTTGAGTTCATCCAACTCCACGGCAAACATTGAGTGCATGACAACGACCTAATCGCACCTTATTCTTCGTTGAAAAACTCTGCAACATGAGACATTGTAGCCGTGTAGGCCGGCACATTAAATTTGCTGGCAAGAACACACTGTAGCAAGTAATGATGAACAAATGTCTACAACTATATGCATATTTGGCTGGTGGAGGCTGTAAGGTTATTTTTGCATAAAGCTAATTTTTTCCTACAACAAAGGAATAAATTTTTATTTACTACTCAGTTTAGTTAAGCAATATTGAGAAATGGTTCCTCCATCTCAATCCCAAAATAACCAAAGTCATTAATAACCCAACAAGTTAATTAAAATAGAGTGTTGAGATCAGTCCAGAATTCAAATACTAGGATACTCAAGATGTCCATAACCGGGACACGACTATTCATGAATAGATTGTACACTCTGCAGAGGTTTGCGCACTTTTTCCCACAAGACTCGATCGCATCCATGATCGGAAGATCGAGACATAGTCTTTCAGAAGCATTTACTCTTTACCCTGGATAGACTGGTACACCTACTTTCCTGTACTTCTGCTACTCCACCACTGAAAGAGCTCACACAACATACTCAACTATGCCAGAGCTCATAATGGCTTGTGGCCGCACACGGAAGTTTCTAAGCATGAATGATATATGATCCCTTTGAGCCTGGGTAGCATTCCATAGGATGATCACACGGTTCCTCCGGGATATCCTAGGACAACACTGGATTCTCCAGGTGCCCTGCAATCAATCCACCCAATTGTGTATTAAAGTTGCCACCTTAAACATTCCCTTAGTTGTTATTACACTCACAACTTTCATGAAATCTCACAAACCTATCCACATCTACGAGCATGGCTAAGCAATAAGTAACAAAGCGTATATTCCCGGGTTGATCTCAAGTCATTGGGTTCCTACCTCATGAGCTACTCAGCAATACCACATGTATCCAAGTCCTACTCATGCAATCTATGAGGATAGAACTAATGCAATAAAAACTGGGTATTGAAAGGTATGATCAAAGTATGCTGACGGTCGGTGAAACCTAGTGACTCGTAGTAACACGCTTCGAACTCCGGAAATTCTATCGCAATGAAACAATAGCATACATAGGCAATCATGCAATAGAATCGAAGAACAGATCTCGAAAGACTTCGAAAACAAGCAAATGGCTCTTGCAACATAAAACAATTTCTAACAGTACCAAATTAAGTGAATTTGGCCTTATCATAAAGTTTAGGTCAAGAGCTTCGATTTGGAAAAAGAATCAACTCAAACGGAGTTACGAAACTCAAGTTACGATCAAAGGAAGTTCAAATACAAATATGTTTGAATTCAAATTTTAAAACTTTCAAAAATAGATTTGAGTTGTATTACTGGAAAGATGAGATCAAAACGAAGAGTTTGGCATTGGTTTTATCTAATTCCGACTAACGAGCAAAAAGTAATGATCGTTTGAAAACCAAAGGCTGATTTGTAAAAACTTTAATTGCGGATAGGTCCGTGACGAAAAATAATAGAAAAAGAAAACACTAAAATAGGGAACGTTCATTTTTCTAATCTAAACACCGGACGTATTCGGTTTAATAAAATCTATAAAAATTGATCCAGGGTTTAAAAAAACCAATCTAGGCTAAAAACGAAAACAAAAACAAAGAAAAACCGGCGGTTGTTTTTTTACCTAACGGGTCAGTTCAGGCCTCGGGTCCGACGGGTTGCGGGGCTCCGACAGCGGCGGCTGCTGCTCTGGCGGCGGCGGGTGGCGGCTGCGGGCGGCGGGGTGGTGATACGTCCAAAACGTATCTATAATTTCTGCTTGCTCCATGCTTCTTTTGTGTGATATTGCTATGATATTGATGCACTTCCATACACTTTTGATCATATTTGGACTAACCTATTAACTCAGTGCACCACAGTGCCAGTTCCTATTTTCTGCTGTTTTTCTATTTCAGGTTTCCCCCATATTAAAAGTGCTCCAAAAATTCCAGGAAAAATGTAGGAAAAATTAGCGTACAGGAAGCTTCGCGAAGAACCAAAGATGGGCCAGAGGGGAGCCAGGGGAGGCCCAGGTGGCCACCTGGCGCGGCCCCACCCCTGGCCGCGCCAGGGGGGCGCCTGGGGCCCCTGCTCCGCCTCTGGCTGCCCCCCTTCGCATATATATCCCTCTCGTCCCGAAACCCTCGAGGACAGAACCCTTTTTCGCGATCTCGCCTCTGTTCCGCCGCCGCAGCGCTTCCAAGATCGGGAGCATCAGGAGAACTCTTCCCCGCACCCTACCGGAGGGGAGAACCACCACTGGGAGCTTCTCCACCACCATGGACGCTTCCCGGATGAGTCGTGAGTAGTCCACCTTGGACCATGGGTCCATGATCAGTAGCTATGTGATGTTCTCCTCCCCTCTTTGCTCTTCATGGTTTAGACCTCGTGAGCTGCCCTACATGATCGAGGCACATATGTAATCTTTCTGCTGTTGCTTTGCTGAGTTTGCTGGGATCTGATGGATTATGAGACTATGTTCAGATTGTGTTTGAGTAATATATTTGATTCACCTCTTTTATATCTTTGTTCTTGAGTAATTCTTGCATGTTCTTCGTTGCTGTTTATTGCTTTGGCCAAGTAGTAGGTAGTAACTCCAAGAGGGAGCGTTATGCTTGATTGTGGGTTCATGCCCCCTGATGACTAGCTTGAGAGACAGAAACATGAGTCTAGGGGATGTGCTGTTGCCACAAGGGAGAAAACAACGGTGCTTGTACTTGCGGGTGCAAGGATTGTTTACTTTACGCAAAGTTCTTTTAATACAGTTGTCTGTTGCTTTGAGTTTACACTTTGGGTGGGATTCGCAACTTAATACCAGCGAGATGTTCTGGATAGATATCTCAAGGTGGATGATTAGTAGTAGATACAGATGGATTTCGATCTACTTGCCTTGGCCTACCGCCCATGCTTTTGAGCCTCTACCTTTCTTTGCAGCATAGTTAGCATTGGTTTGTGCACATAATCCTGTCAATTGCCCAGCTGTAATTTGTTTACCTCGCTTTGCTGTTTTATCGTCTTTTGGGAGAGAGACATCACTAGTGAACATCATGGGACCCCGGGCCATATTACTACCGTTGATCACACCTTCTATTTACTTCCTTTTTTTTCATAGTTGCAGTCATAGCTATCATTATTATCTCTTGTGTTTGATCCTTTGTAAACAACAAGGCCGAAGGGATTTACAACCTCTCTGTACTCGTTGGGAGCAAAGTTATCTGTATCTGTGTGCAGGTCCCATCAACCGCTAAGTTTCTGGCGCCGTTGACACCTACTTGTCGACCCTCGGAGTCTCACGGGATTCGATCCTTGGTATCTTTGCCAAGGGAAATTTGCCGCTACGCTACATCTCAACCTTCCACTTGGGGTAACCAATGAGGGGCGAGAAGCCATCAAGCAAGTTTCTGGCGCCGTTGCCGGGGACTCCACTCTTCAAGATAGGGGAGTTGCACGCTATCTTTTATCTTTGCTTTTTAGTCTTGTTAGTTTACCTTTCTGTTTTTGCTTTAGTGTCCCTTACCAAAAATCACAAAAATAGTTATCTTGCTTGCTGCTGCTATGGGTTCCACCGAGAACACCAAGTTGTGTGACTGCACTAGTCATACCAACAGTGACTTTATCTGCATGCCTATTGCTACACCTGCCACTTCAGCACCTTCTTATGAGATTAAACCTGCTTTGCTGAACCTAGTTATGAAAGATCAATTCTCCGATGCTGGAGATGATGCTGCTTTGCACTTAAATAATTTTGTTGAGCTCTGTGATATGCAGAAGTACAAAGAAGTAGATGATGATATTGTTAAGCTTAAGCTTTTTCCTTTCTCCTTGAGAGGAGGAGCTAAAATTTGGTTTCAATCCTTGCCTAGGAATAATATAGATTCTTGGGACAAGTGCAAGGATGCCTTTATTAGGAAGTACTATCCCCCTGCTAAAATTATCCAATTAAGGAGTAACATAATGAATTTTAAACAATTGGATAATGAACACGTTGCCCAAGCTTGGGAACGCATGAAATCTCTTGTCAAGAACTGCCCTACTCATGGTTTGACTACTTGGATGGTTACCCAAACTTTTTATGCAGGCTTGAACTTTACCTCGCGGAACTTGTTAGATTCGGCCGCGGGAGGAACCTTTATGTCAAATACACTTGGTGCTGCCACGAAGCTTCTCGACGAGATGATGACCAATTATTCCCAATGGCACACCGAACGCGCTCCAACAGGTAGGAAGGTAAACTCTGTCGAGGAGATTTCCTCCCTAAATGAAAAAGTTGACTTGATCATGTCTCTACTTTCCAAGCAGTCTTCTATTGATCCTCATGATGTTCCTTTAAATTCTTTGATTGCTCAAGATCAAATAGATGTGAACTTTATCTCTAGAAACAATTTCAATAACAATGCTTATAGGAGTAATTTTGGTAGCAACCCTAGACCGTTCCCCTCTAATTCCTATGGGAACAACAATGCTTATCCTAGCACCAAGAACTCCACTTCTGAATTAGAGATTATGCTTAAAGACTTCATCACTACCCAAAAGGCCTTCAATAAGAGTGTAGAAGAAAAACTAGACAAACTAGATAATCTCTCTTCGAAGGTAGACAATTTAGCCCATGAGGTAGAGTCGCTTAAAATTAGAACTTCTCCTCTTGAGGAGAGGAAGACCACTCCTATGAATGCTATTCAAGTGCAAATTAATGAAAACATTAGGATGATGGCTAAACTTAAAGAGAGATGGGCTAGAGAAAAGGAGGAAGAAGATAGGATTAAGAGCCTTCCTACCCACCACACTGTTGCTACTATCCAAGTTGTTGAGGATATCCAAACTTTTAGCACCCAATGCACTCCTAGTCCCATTGGACCTATTAATGGTGATGCTATGACCTCAACCGTAGAATAAGAAACTCCTATAACCATAGAAGCTACCAAACAAGTGAGCCTAAAGGACACCACTACCACTTTACTTGATAGTAGTGACCTTGATTTTGATAATTGCACCCTTTCTGAAGTTATTGGTTTTCTTCACAAGATGTCTAGAGATCCCCACACTAGCACACTTAATCTTGCCTTCACGGAGCATATCACTAATGCTCTTATCAAAGCTAGGGAGGAGAAGCTTAGGGTAGAAGCCTCCATACCTAGAAAGCTAGAAGATAGTTGGGATCCTATAGTCAAAATTAAATTGAACAACTTCTCTTGCTATGCTTTATGTGATGTTGGAGCTAGTACCTCCGTTATGCCCAAAAGAATGTATGATATGTTTGAATTGAAACCTTTTGATCCTTGTTCTTCTGGTGTTCGTCTCGTTGATTCTTCCGTAAAGAAACCTTTGGGGAAGATCGACGATGTTCTTATCATTGTCAATGACAATTATGTTCCCGTTGATTTTACTATTATGGATATTGAATGTGAACCTTCATGTCCAATTATTTTGGGACGTCCTTTTCTTCGCACCGTTGGTGCTATCATTGACATGAAAGAGGGGAATATAAAATTCCAATTCCCTCTCAAGAAAGGGATGGAACACTTCCCTAGAAAGAAGATTAAGTTGCCTTTTGAGTCCGTTACACGGGCTAGCTATTCTCTTACTCTTGATAAAACTTGATCTTCTCTTTTTGCATCATGCCTAGCTTAAAGGCATAAAAGAAAGCGCTTTTGGGAGGCAGCCCAGAACGAATTAGGTCTTATTTTGCTTTTGTTGTGTCTTGATGTTTGTTACTACAGTAGCATCATCATTGTATCTTTTCTTTTCAGCTTTGTGCCAAGTTTAGCCTCCGATTGCAAGAAAGTTCAAAAGTTGTGACATGCTGTCCAGAAAACAGATTCTGTCCTTGGACAGAAAAATTAGAATAAAATCACCAGATCATCTTTTTGATCTGAATTTTTTTTAACAGCGTGCTCTATACAATTGGCTTTCGAGCGTCTGTTCTGAGTTTTTTTGATTTGAGTTGCAGAAGTGCCCCGAAAAAATTATTTACTACCTGCTGGTCTGTTTTTCACAGATTCTGTCCTGTTTTGCCTTTTCTTCGTTTTGCAAACCTTGAGCTTGCTTTTTCTTTGCAAAAATCTTTTGGCAATCTTGAGAAACAGTAGCTCTTCAAGATTATCTTTATTTCCAGTAGGGAAAAATTATTTTATTGTGGGTACTAACCTCGCTAATCAGATTATGATGAGTTATGTATGAAGGGAGTTTTCAAGTGTGCGAGGGAAGATGATAAAAGAAGATTCAGGAGGGTCAAACGCTCAAGCTTGGGGATACCCCCGTGCTCCCCTAAGAAATATTCAAGAAGACTCAAGCGTCTAAGCTTGGGGATGCCCCCATGCATCCCCTTCTCCATCAACAATTATCAGTTCGACTTTCGTTCCACTATAATTTTATCACTTCATGCGTTATGTGCTATGCTTGGAGCGTCTTGCTCTTAGTTTCTTTTTTTAGTTTTCTTTAGCTTTGCTTGCTGTTCATAACAAGTTAGAAACCAGCTTTCTTTGTGTGGGAGAGAAACACGCTCCGCTTCAACCTAGAACACAACATAGGATTTTCATGCTTATCTTTGCTGTGTGTGTTCTTTGTCTTTCCATAGCTGATGTCATGTTTAGCTCTTAGTTTTCATGCTTTTCTTTTTAAAGAGCTTTTGTTTAGTTGGTTGCTGAACTCTCTTGAGTTTTCATGTTTATCTTGTTAAGAGAGTTTGCCTGTTGCACTGAGTTGTGTGTCTTAACTTAAAGTAGGCAATTGAGGTTGCTATTTAATTTTAGTAGTAACTTGCAATAGTTTTGAGGTATTGCCATGAGTAATGTCTGAACTTTTGGTGTCAAGAGCTTTAGCCTATTAGTGATAGATGTCGTATTTTGGGCAATCCGTGTTTATTTTCGAAAACCTACAAAATAGTTGAGAACTTTAGCTACTAGATGGATCACTAATCTTTGGAGGGATCGAATATTAGAGTACACTCACGTACCATGAGTCGAGGATGCGCAAGGATAACCAAACCCCCATACACTCCTCCTCGGTGTACTTGTCTCTTTGTGAACCTCCTAATTAGATTGAGAGTTACCTATAATAAGTGCATGAGTTCTTCGGACTAATGTGAGTATTCGAAAGTTGACACTTCCACCTAGCCATATTTTTCTAGCCTCTTCGGTACCGTGCATTGCCCTTTCTCACCTCGAGAGTTGGCGCATACTTCGCCGGTGCATCCAAATCCTTGGCACGATACGTTCTATCATCATAAGCCTCAATATATCCTTCCTCAAAACAGCCATCATACCTACCTATCAAGGCATTTCCATAGCCTTTCCAAGATACATTGCCATGCAACATCCATCTTCTCATGACTTGATCTTCATGTCATACATGCCTTTTGCTTGATCGATGAGCCGCATGCTAGTTGGGCCTTTCCCTAATCATTGCTACATGACGCGCTAGTATCATTGCATATCCTGCTACACCGGCAGAGGCATACATTTGCATACATCATGATAGTTTCATTTTCTTTATGTTGAGTACTTTTGTAAAGTGTGAAAGATCTTCTATACTTCTTGTAATATATAGAGTGTTGCCCCTAAAGTGAGGGAAAGATCCCAAAGAGGACAAAATCAAAAGATCCCAAAGAGGACAAATGAGAGTTAAATAGAAAGAGCCATTGAGGCCACAAAATAAAAAAAGAGAAAAAGAAATAAAAAGAGAGAAGGGGGCACACTACTATTCCTTTTGAGAGATCCACACTCGTACTCCATCTTATACCTTGTACTCCATAGAGATTATCATTCATGCATATAGCTATGTGGGGACCTTCACACTATAGAACTTGGCTTGTATATTCCAATGATGAGCCTCCTCGAAAGAGCTCTAGGTCTTCTTTAGCAAGCAAGTTGGATGCACCCCCACTAGTTCCATTGGAGAGCTTACCTTAGCTCATATGTGCATCCGTTGCATGGCAATCCCTACTCCTCACATCATATCTATCATTTGGCTTTCTCTCGCCTATGATTGTCCTCATTGATGTGAGCCTTTCACACCTTTTTTGTCTTCCCCCTTCATCATTTTTCTCTCTTTGCCATCCTATGATCAAAGTAAGCTGACGGTCGGTGAAACCTAGTGACTCGTAGTAACACGCTTCGAACTCCGGAAAACCTAGTGACTCGTAGTAAAACGCTTCGAACTCCGGAAATTCTATCGCAATGAAACAATAGCATACATAGGCAATCATGCAATAGAATCGAAGAACATATCTCGAAAGACTTCGAAAACAAGCAAATGGCTCTTGCAACATAAAACAATTTCTAACAGTACCAAATTAAGTGAATTTGGCATTATCATAAAGTTTAGGTCAAGAGCTTCGATTTGGAAAAAGAATCAACTCAAACGGAGTTACGAAACTCAAGTTACGATCAAAGGAAGTTCAAATACAAATCTATTTGAATTCAAATTTTAAAACTTTCAAAAATAGATTTGAGTTGTATTATTGGAAAGATGAGATCAAAACGAAGAGTTTGGCATTGGTTTTTATCTAATTCCGACTAACGAGCAAAGAGTAATGATCGTTTGAAAACGAGAGGCTGATTTGTAAAAACTTTAATTGCGGATAGGTCCGTGATGAAAAATAATAGAAAAAGAAAACACTAAAATAGGGAACGTTCATTTTTCTAATCTAAACACCGGACGTATGCGGTTTAATAAAATCTATAAAAATTGATCCAGGGTTTAAAAAAAACCAATCTAGGTTAAAAAACGAAAACAAAAACAGAGAAAAACCGGCGGTTGTTTTTTTACCTAACGGGTCAGTTCAGGCGTCGGGTCCGACGGGTTGCGGGGCTCCGACGGCGGCAGCTGCTGCTCTAGCGGCGGCGGGTGGTTGCTGCGGGTGCGGGCGGCGGGGTGGTGATACGTCCAAAACGTATCTATAATTTCAACTTGCTCCATGTTTCTTTTGTGTGATATTGCTATGATATTGATGCACTTCCATACACTTTTGATCATATTTGGACTAACCTATTAACTCAGTGCACCACAGTGCCAGTTCCTGTTTTCTGCTGTTTTTCTATTTCAGGTTTCCCCCATATTAAAAGTGCTCCAAAAATTCCAGGAAAAATATAGGAAAAATCAGCGTACAGGAAGCTTCGCGAAGAACCAAAGATGGGCCAGAGGGGAGCCAGGGAGGCCCAGGCGGCCACCTGGCGCGGCCCCACCCCTGGCCGCGCCAGGGGGGCGCCTGGGGCCCCTGCTCCGCCTCTGGCTGCCCCCCTTCGCATATATATCCCTCTCGTCCCGAAACACTCGAGGACATAACCCTTTTTCGCGATCTCGCCTCTGTTCCGCCGCCGCAGCGCTTCCAAGATCGGGAGCATTAGGAGAACTCTTCTCGGCACCCTACCGGAGGGGAGAACCACCACCGGGAGCTTCTCCACCACCATGGACGCTTCCCGGATGAGTCGTGAGTAGTCCACCTTGGACCATGGGTCCATGATCAGTAGCTATGTGATGTTCTCCTCCCCTCTTTGCTCTTCATGGTTTAGACCTCGTGAGCTGCCCTACATGATCGAGGCACATATGTAATCTTTCTGCTGTTGCTTTGCTGAGTTTGCTGGGATCTGATGGATTATGAGACTATGTTCAAATTGTGTTTGAGTAATATATTTGATTCACCTCTTTTATATCTTTGTTCTTGAGTAATTCTTGCATGTTCTTCGTTGCTGTTTATTGCTTTGGCCAAGTAGTAGGTAGTAACTCCAAGAGGGAGCGTTATGCTTGATTGTGGGTTCATGCCCCCTGATGACTAGCTTGAGTGACAGAAACATGAGTGTAGGGGATGTGCTGTTGCCACAAGGGAGAAAACAGCGGTGCTTGTACTTGCGGGTGCAAGGATTGTTTACTTTACGCAAAGTTCTTTTAATGCAGTTGTCTGTTGCTTTGAGTTTACACTTTGGGTGGGATTCGCAACTTAATACCAGCGAGATGTTCTGGATAGATATCTCAAGGTGGATGATTAGTAGTAGATACAGATGGATTTCGGTCTACTTGCCTTGGCGTACCGCCCATGCTTGCAGCATAGTTAGCATTGGTTTGCGCACATAATCCTGTCAATTGCCCACCTGTAATTTGTTTACCTTGCTTTGCTGTTTTATCGTCTTTTGGGAGAGAGACATCACTAGTGAACATCATGGGACCCCGGTCCATATTACCACCGCTGATCACACCTTCTATTTACTTCTTGTTTTTTTTCATAGTTGCAGTCATAGCTATCATTATTATCTCTTGTGTTTGATCCTTTGTAAACAACAAGGCCGGAGGGATTGACAACCTCTCTGTACTCGTTGGGAGCAAAGTTATCTGTATCTGTGTGCAGGTCCCGTCAACCGCTAAGTTTCTGGCGCCGTTGACACCTACTTGTCGACCCTCGGAGTCTCACGGGATTCGATCCTTGATATCTTTGCCAAGGGAAATTTGCCGCTACGCTACATCTCAACCTTCCACTTGGGGTAACCAACGAGGGGCGAGAAGCCATCAGGTGGCGCGGGGCGGCAAGGTGCGGCAGCGGTGGCGAGAGGCCGCGGCGAGCGCGGGCGGCAGTGACAGCGGCTAGCGGTGGCGGTGTCAAGGGGAGAGAGGGGGCCGGCCTCGGCTTATATAGCCTCGGGCCGAGGCCCTTGCTTGGAGCAGGGGACGTCGCGGCGGCGTGGGGGAGTCAGACTCCCCTGAGTCCGGCGGCGGCACGGCGGGGCGGAGGCGGTGGCGAGTCGGGCTGGGCTGGCCGCTGGGCTTCGTCCCAGTCGGTCCGGTTCGATAGTTTTTTTTATATAAATACGCGCAGGGAAGAAAATTATAAATAAAATCCTAAAATTTCCAGAAACAATTTGCACCGTTCCCTCCTAATATTTGGGACAAAGTGAACATTTTTCTGAACCAAAATGCCGAAAAATAAAATAAACTTTTTAATGCATTTTAAAATAAATACTTTGCAAATAAAAATTCAATAAAATATTTTTACTCAAATATTCCAACATTTTTATTTCTGTTTTGAAGAAGTCAATTTATCTTCTCTCATTATTTTAAAAATATTGAAAATGAAAATTGGCAAAAATATTATTTGATTCAACCCCACTTGGAAAAATAATAAAATTTGTGGGCTCTCTTTGGAAAACTTCCAACTCTCTCACTTGGGTCCTTGAGTTGTTTAAAGTCTTTGGATCAATTTCCAAATAAAACCAAATTCAAAATGCTCAAATGATGAGTGCATATGAATGATCTATGTTACCATCCAAATCGAAAATTGGGATTTTACAAACCTACCCCCTTAAGACGAATCTCGCCCTCGAGATTCGGGTTGGCTAGAAAATAGGTGTGTGTGGTCCTGTCAAAGGTCTTCCTCTCGTTCCCAGGTGGCTTCATCCTCTATATGGTGACTCCACTGAATTTTGCAAAACTTGATGACCTTGCTGCGGGTAACTGTGTCGGCAAACTCGAGAATCTTGATAGGCTTCTCCTCATAAGTCAGATCACTCTCTAGCTGAATTGCTTCCAAGGGCACTGTATCTCGTAGCGGAATCTCGGCCATCTCTGCGTGGCACTTCTTCAACTGAGAAATGTGAAACACTTCATGAACTCCGGACAAAGTCTCGCACAACTCTAGCTGATAAGCGACTTCTCCTCTACAGTCCAAAACTCTGTACGGTCCCACAAATCGTGGCGCCAGTTTACCCTTAACTCCAAAACGCTTAACTCCTCGAAGTGGGGACACACGAAGATATGCTCTATCTCCAACTTCGTAGGTCACCTCTGTAATTCCCCGGATATAACAATTCCATTTATGGCAATATATGCATCGTTGACTTCATCAATTTCATTATGTGCTCTTCCTTCATTTCGGGTTTCTTCGTTTTTGTCTTGTGCGTGTGTTGCATGTCATCATGTCATTTTTCATTATGTGCATTGCATTGGCTTAGTCTCATCTTGCATCTCTATGTAGTTACATCGTCTCCGTCGTCTCTGTTGTCCTTTCGGATTTCGTCTCTCACACACGTGCCCATCGCACCTCTCAAGCCCTTTGTTTCGTGAGTGGGTTAAAAACATCCTCGCAATGGGCCGAGAATTGTCGAGTGGTCTTGGTATATCACCGGTAGACCGCCTGTCAAGTTTCGTCTCGTTTGGAGGTCGTTTGATACTCCAATAGTTAACCACGTGGGCTAAAAACCCCTATCTCTTTTGGCCCAGCACCCCTCCACAACAGCCCACTAGCCTAGCACAACCAACTCCATCCTCTCGGTCATTGGATCGTGATTGTGCGGGCGAAAACCGCACCTCATTTGGACACTCCTAGCTCCCTCTACCTATAAAAGGCATCCCCTCCCGGGATTTCGGGCGAAACCCTAGCCGAGCTCCTCTGTCCGCCGCTGGACGTGTCCGCCCCGCCACCACGGCCAATCCATGCACGACACGTGGCGCCGCCGCCGGATCTCCTCCACCGCGCCACTCCGAGCCCGCGGGGCCCGACTCTGGCCCGCCCGGCCTGCGCGACCTCCGCCTCCACTCCGCCCGTGCCTCCGCTCAGCAGCTCCACCACCGGCTGCCGCGCTCGCCGGCCCCGTCCGCACCTCGCCGCCGATGCGCCGTCCCAGTACCCCCTCGCCGCCGTGCCTCGGCCTCCTTCCGCACCGGCCGCCGCCTCCGGTCGCCTCGCCGGCCGCGCCTCCGGTCGCCGGCCCCGTCCGCACCTCGTCGCCAGCCGCTGCCCCGTCGTCTTCTCGGGCGAGCTCCGGCCAGATCTGGTCAGGTGGACCAGATCCACTCACTCCTCCATCCAAACGCCACAGCGTCCCGGATCCCTCCGTCCTGCTTCTCCTCGTCCCGCGTTGACTTTTCGCAGAGCTGAAATATCACTAAGTCCCAGATCTTTGTAATTTTGAAGCCTCCTTCATCATGTGGTAACTTTGTGCTCGGTGCTCTGTTTTGCATGTATGATATATCGAAATGTTCGTCTCAAAGTGCTCTACATGTTAGCATCAGTTTCATGCATGTTAGGGTTCATTTAGATGTCTTAGTATTCATGGCAAGAGTGCTTCGTGATGTTACTGTATCAACACTTATTGTCTGTGTAATTTTGTTGGCATGTTCGTGAGCTAGTAACTTTGTGCATGTTGGTCCGAATGGAGTGTATGATATGTCCAGATATTCGTCTTGTGATGCTCTTCATGATGGATGCATTTTCATACAGGTTAGGTTGCATTATGCCATGTTTACCTCTATTGCAAAAGTGCATGTGGCTGATAAGTTTCTGAACTTGTTATGAGATGATGTTTTGTCTTGTTTGTGTATTTTAATCCATGTGTCATATGAGCTAGGTGTCAACATGGTTTTTGCTCATTGGAATGTGCTCTACAAGATAGATTCATTTTCATGCCATGATATGTTTTGAGATGATTGCATCAAGCTTGTTAACATGTCATCGTGATGTTAAATTTCTGCTAAGTGTGAATCTGTTAATTTTTATGCCATTTTTCCATGATGCCACCGTCATTGTTGTGCATGGCTAGAGTTGTCCAGTGGGTGTTCCTTGTTATATATGCTATGCTCTAGCTATCCATGCTCTTGTTTGCCATGATGAGTTGATGTAGCTTGTTATTTTCGTGCTCTCAAGATGCTATAAAATGTTTCTGTCAGCATGTTATCAACAAGTCCAGTTTTGCCACGTGAATAGCTAGTGTTCTATGCATCCTATGACCATGTGCTTGCCATGAGTAGCTTCAAAAATATGTCTTCTTGCTGTTGGTTATATTCACATGCCATGTTATTCTTTGGGTTGAGTTGCACAAGCTTTCAAACATGCCTACTTGTTGTTGTTGCTGTCATGCCTTGTAATTTTCACTAAGTCTGAGAAATCTGTAAACTTATTGAATCATGCCATGCTTGTTTAATTGTGTTCCAGTAAGTTTTTGGGTGTGCTCTAAGTTAATGCTTGTTAAGGATCATGTCTATTTTTACATCCATGCCTCTTGTCTTCATGTTTGGGTGCTGTAGCATAATTATTTCTTGCTCCAAAGATGCCATGTTGCTGATAACTGCAGTTTTGCATTGCATCTTGTTTTGTTTGTCATTTGCAAACCGTGCATCCGTTTCCCACGATCTTTATATCGATTTCGACCAAAATCTTCCCATCTATCCAGTGTCTTGCTTGGTTACCCAAGATGAAGTCATTTCCATCATCTTCTCCTTAGGCTCAAGAGCATCCTCATGCATACGCACATCATACTTGCATCCCATGTCATGACTTGCATCATGTTGTTTGTGCATTGCACTGTGATTGATCTTGTGCCGTTGCTGTGCTCTTGTGTTGGGTAGAGCCGGGAGCCGATACTGAGTTCGAGGATCTTGTCGAGACAGAGTTTGAGGAGCCGTCTTTCCATCCCACCGACGACTTACCAGGCAAGATGACCGTTCCCCGATATCACCTCTATCTTTGCCTATGCTAGTTGTCTCGCTCTTTAGCTATGCCTCGATGCCTGTTCCTGTTTGACAGCCTCCTATTGTTGCCATGAAACACTCTAACCGCCTTCCTAGCAAACCATTGTTTGGCTAAGTACGATTTTGCTCAACCCCTCTTATAGCATTGTTAGTTGCAGATGAAGTCTGAAGATTTCTCCATGTTCGGACTTGTTTATTAGGATAACACAATATATATTTTAATAAAGTTAATGGACATTTATATTGGTAATGGGTGGAAGGCTCGGCCTTCTACTTGGTGTTTTGTTCCACTCATGCCACCTTAGGACCCGATAAACCGATGTTATGTTCCTTGATTTTGCGTTCCTAACACGATTGGGGTTTATGGGCCCCCCTTGATAATTCGCACTCCTTAAAGCTTTTCTAGCAAGGCCCAACCTTGGTTTTACCATTCGCCTAATAACTAAAACTTGCATAGGGAGTTATAAACCCGAGTTCTTAATCCACCCCCGGGCCAGTGCTCCTCATGAGTGTTGGTCCAAACCTGTCAGCCGCCAGTGACCACCAGGGGCAACTCTGGACTTGGCCTCCCGGAAGTTTGGACAATCCGATCGTGGCATGAGACGAGATACGCGCGGCTCTTATCAGGGTGTCGGCAAGTCGGGAGGCTTTGCTGGATTAGTTTTACCTTTGTCAAAATATCTTGAGCACGGGATTCCGAGAATACTCGGGTCTTCCCACTTTGGAGTTGCGACTCCGCAGATCGTGAGCTTGTGATGGGCTAAGTTGGGACACCCCTGCAGGGTTTTGAACTTTCGAAAGCCATGCCCGCGGTTATGTGGCAGATGGGAATTTGTTAATACCCGGTTGTAGATAACTTGACACCATATCCTTAAGAATACACTACCTGTGTGAGTACCATGATGGTCTCTTTTCGAAGGGGTTTCAGAAAGTGAACACGGCGGGGTTATGCTTGAACGTGAGTAGCTAGGATCACTTCTTGATCAACTCGGCGACCGTTGGCACATGTTCTCATCTCGCTCTAAACTCGTAAGCTAGTTGCTCAGTGCTTGCTGCAAACACTTTATTACCTTTCCACACCTAAAGGCTTTGTTAGTTTTGATACCCGGGAATGGGATTGCTGAGTCCTTGTGGCTCACAGATTACAACACACACTAGATGCAGGTACAACCAAGTACGACGCAGGAGATGGATTGGAACTTCACTGGGAGTTCGGTGAAGAGCGTGGTCGTTACTATGTATCTTATCCCGACGATCAGTAGTGGTTCCCACTAGGGGCGATCAGGCCTTGTGATTTGTGGTATCTTTTCTCATTTGGATTTCGTCCGTAGTCGGACCCTTTCTTATTTGGATGAATGTATGTTATTGTATTCATTGTTTGACGTGGCAAGTGCAAGCCAACTATTTTTCCTCTTTCATCCCTGAACTTTTACATGAGATGTGCAAAGATACCACGCTTGAGATCATACCAGAATGCGCTTATGTCTCTAAGTCGTGCCTCGACACGTAGGAGATATAGTCGCATCATGGGCAGCTGGAATTCTGGGCTAGAAAGGGAGCAAACTCTGGAAACCCATTATCCACAACTCTGAAAGCCCCGAAACTCCTCAGAACATTTTTTCGGAAAATATAAAAAATATCTGGCAGAAGAAATCCACGAGGGGGGCCACGGGATGGCCTCGAGGGTGGGGGACGCGCCCCCCTTCCCAGGGCGCGCCCCCTGCCTCGAGGGCCATCCGGTGGGCCCCAGGTGTCCATCTTCTCCTATATGAAACGTTTTGACCTGAAAAAAATCAAGGAGAGGCTTTCGGGACCAGACATCGCCATCTTGAGGCGGAAACCAATCTAGGGCTCCAGCAGAGCTGTTCTGCCGGGGATACTTCCCTCCGGGAGGGGGAAATCGTCACAGCCGTCATCACCAACAACTCTCCTATCTTGGGGAGAGCTATCTTCATCAACATCTTCACCAACACCATCTCCTCTCAAACCCTAGTTCATCTCTTGTATCCAATCTTTGTACCCAAACCTCAGATTGGTACCTGTGGGTTGCTAGTAGTGTTGATTACTCCTTGTAGTTGATGCTAGTTGGTTTATTTGGTGGAAGATCATATGTTCAGATCCATTATGCATATTAATACCCCTCTGATCATGAACAATATTATGTCTTGTGAGTATTTGCTTTTGTTCCTGAGGACATGGGAGAAGTCTTGCTATTAGTAGTCATGTGAGTTTGGTCTTCGTTCGATATTTTGATGAGATGTAGGTTGTCTCTCCTCTAGTGGTGTCATGTGAACGTCGACTACATGACACTTCACCATTATTTGGGCCTAGAGGGGCACTGGGAAGTAATAAGTAGATGATGGGTTGCTAGAGTGACAGAAGCTTAAACCCTAGTTTATGCGTTGCCTCGTAAGGGGCTGATTTGGGTCCATATGTTTTAGGCTATGGTTAGGTTTACCTTAATACTTCTTTTGTAGTTGCAGATGCTTGCAATAGAGGTTAATCATAAGTGGGAGGCTTGTCCAAGTAAGGGCAGCACCCAAGCACCGGTCCACCCACATACCAAATTATCAAAGTACCGAACGTGCATCAGATGATCGTGATGAAAACTAGCTTGATGATAATTCCCATATGTCCTCGGGAGCAACTTTACTTTGCATAAGAGTTTGTCCAGGCTTATCCTTTGCTGCAAAAAGGATTGGGCCACCTTGTTGCACCTTATTTACTTTTATGTTTTGTTACTTGCTACCAATTATCTTGTCACAAAACTATCTGTTACCTATAATTTCAGTGCTTGCAGAAAATACCTTACTGAAAACTGCCTATCATTTCCTTCTGCTCCTCGTTGGGTTCGGCACTCTTACTTATCGAAAGGACTACGATAGATCCCCTACACTTGTGGGTCATCAAGACTCTTTTCTGGCGCCGTTGCCGGGGAGTGAAGCGCCTTTCGTAAGTGGAATTTGGTAAGGAAAATTTTATATAGTGTGCTGAAATTTATTGTCACTTGTTACTATGGCTCAAAATCCTTTGAGGGGCTTTTCTTGGTATCTTCACCCCGAGCAGAAGAGCAAAGAGTTGCTCCTCAACCTACTGCACCTATTGAAAATGTTTGCTTTGAGATTCCTTCGGGTATGATAGAGAAACTGCTTGAAAATCCCTTTACAGGAGACGGAACATTGCATCCCGATTTACATCTAATCTATGTGGATGAAGTTTGTGGATTGTTTAAGCTTGCAGGTATGCCCGAGGATGTTATCAAGAAGAAGGTCTTCCCTTTATCTTTGAAGGGAGATGCTTTGACATGGTTTAGGCTATGCGATGATATGGGATCATGGAATTATAATCGTCTGAAGTTGGAATTTCATCAGAAGTTCTACCCTATGCACCAGGTTCATCGTGATCGTAATTATATTTATAATATCCGGCCTCGCGAAGGAGAAAGCATCGCTCAAGCTTGGGGGAGGCTTAAGTCAATGTTATATTCATGCCCCAACCATGAGCTCTCAAGAAAGATGGTCATCCAAAAATTTTATGCTCGGCTTTCTCTCAATAATCGCACCATGCTCGATAATTTTTGTTCTGGCTCTTTTATGATGAAGACTATTGACTTCAAATGGGATTTATTGGAAAGAATTAAACGCAACTCTGAAGATTGGGATCTCGACGAAGGTAAGGAGTCAGGTATCCCTAAGTTTGATTGTGTTAAAGCTTTTATGGATATCGATGTTTTCCGTGAGTTTAGCACTAAATATGGACTTGACTCTGAAATAGTAGCTTCTTTCTATGAATCATTTGCTACTCATGTTGATCTCCCTAAGGAGAAGTGGTTTAAATACCATCCCCCTATTGAAGTAAAAGTAGTTGAACCTATTAAAGTTGAAGAAAAGACTATCACTTATAATGTTGATCCTGTTATTCCTACTGCTTATATTGATAAACCACCTTTCCCTATTAGGATAAAGGATCATGCTCAAGCTTCAACTGTAGTTCGTAAGAGTAACACTAGAACACCTACACCCTCTGAGCAATTAAAGTTGAACCTAGTGTTGCTATGGTTAAAGATCTCTTGGTAGAAGATTTAGATGGACATGTTATTTATCACCAAGAAGAGTCTGCTAGGATAGCCAAACCCAATGCTAGGAATAAACATAAACCTGTCGTAGGCTTGCCTGTTTTCTCTGTAAAGATAGGAGATCATTGCTATCATGGTTTATGCGACGTAGGTGCTAGTGCGAGTATTATCCCTCATGATTTGTATAACGAAATTATGCATGATATTGCACCTGTTGAGTTAGAGGGGATTGATGTTTCTATCAAGCTTGCTAATAGAGATACTATTTCACTAGTTGGGATTGTTAGAGATATTGATGTCTTGTGTGGGAAGGTTAAATATCCTGCTGATTTTCTTGTTCTTAGTTCCCCACAAGATGCTTTCTGTCCCATTATATTTGGTAGACCCTTCTTGAATACTGTTAATGCCAAGATAGACTACGTGAAAGACATTGTCACTTTCGGATTAGGGGATATGTCTCATGATTTTAACTTTGCTAAATTCCGTAGACAACCCCTTGAAAAGGCACCACCCAGTATAGATGAACTTATTGGTCTTGCTTCTATTGCCGTGCCACCCAATGATCCTTTAGAACAATACTTGTTAGACCATGAAAATGATATGCATATGAATGACAGAAGGGAGATGGATGAAATATTCCTTACACAGGGACCCGTATTGAAAAACAACTTGCCTGTTGAAATCCTAGGGGATCCTCCTCCACCCAAGGGTGATCTCGTGTTTGAACTTAAACCTTTGCCTGATGATCTTAAGTATGTTTATCTTGATGAAAAGAAGATATATCCTGTTATTATTATTGCTAACCTTTTAGAGCAGGAAGAAGAAAGATTATTGAAAACTCTAAAGAAGCACCGAGCTGCTATTGGATATACTATGGATGATCTTAAGGGCATTAGTCCCACTATATGTCAACACAAGATAAAATTGGAAGAAAATGCTAAACCAGTTATCGATCATCAGCGACGGTTAAATCCTAAGATGAAAGAAGTGGTAAGGAAGGAAATTCTAAAGCTCCTAGAGGCAGGTATTATCTATCCCATTGTTTATAGCCAGTGGGTAAGTCCTGTCCATTGTGTTCCTAAGAAAGGAGGTATGACCATTGTCCCTAATGATAAAGATGAATTGATCCCGCAAAGGATAATTACAGGTTATAGGATCCGTAAGTTAAATAAAGCTACTAAGAAAGATCATTACCCCTTACCATTTATTGATCAAATGCTAGAAATGTTATCCAAACATACTCATTTCTGCTTTCTAGATGGTTATTCTGGTTTTTCTCAAATACCTGTGTCAAAGGGGGATCAAGAAAAGACCACCTTTACTTGTCCTTTTGGTACCTTTTCTTATAGATGTATGCCTTTTGGTTTATGTAATGCACCTGCTACCTTTCAAAGATGCATGATGGCTATATTCTCTGCTTTTTGTGAAAAGATTGTTGAGGTATTCATGGATGATTTCTCCGTTTACGGAACTTCTTTTGATGATTGCTTAAGCAACCTTGAACGAGTTTTGCAGAGATGTGAAGACATTAACCTTGTCTTGAATTGGGAGAAGTGCCACTTTATGGTTAATGAAGGCATTGTCTTGGGACATAAAATTTCTGAAAGAGGTATTGAAGTTGACAAATCTAAAGTTGATGCTATTGAAAAGATGCCATGCCCTAAGGATATCAAAGGTATACGAAGTTTCCTTGGTCATGCCGGGTTCTATAGGAGGTTCATTAAGGACTTCTCCAAAATCTCCAGGCCTCTGACTAATCTTTTACAGAAAGATATTCCTTTTGTCTTTGATGATGATTGTCTAGAAGCATTTGAAATACTTAAGAAAGCATTGATCTCTGCACCTATTATCCAGCCTCCTGACTGGAATTTATCCTTTGAGATTATGTGCGATGCTAGTGATTATGCTGTAGGAGCTGTTCTAGGGCAAAGAGTTGATAAGAAATTGAATGTTATCCAGTATGCTAGTAAAACTCTAGATAGTGCCCAAGAAATTATGCTACCACTAAGAAAGAATTTTTAGCAGTTGTATTTGCTTACGATAAGTTTAGACACTATATCGTTGATTCTAAAGTAACTATTCACACTGATCATGCTGCTATCAAATACCTTATGGAAAAGAAAGATGCTAAACCTAGACTTATTAGATGGGTTCTCTTGCTGCAAGAATTTGACTTTCGTATTATTGATAGAAAGGGAGCTGAGAACCCCGTAGCAGACAACTTGTCTAGGTTAGATAATATAATTGACGACCCACAACCTATTGATGATAGATTTCCTGACGAACAACTAGCTGCCATAAGTACTTCTCCTACTGCTCCATGGTATGCTGATTATGCTAATTACATTGTTGCTAAGTTTATTACTCCTAGCTTCACATATCAGCAAAAGAAAAAGTTCTTCTATGATTTAAGACATTACTTTTGGGATGACCCACATCTTTATGAAGAAGGAGTAGATGGTATTATTAGATGTTGTGTACCTGAGCATGAACATGAACATATCTTATGCAAGTGCCACTCCGAAGCTTATGGAGGACACCATGCGGGAGACAAAACTGCACACAAGGTATTGCAATCCGGTTTTTATTGGCCTACTCTCTTCAAGGATGCTCATAAGTTTGTCTTATCTTGTGATGAATGTCAAAGAATTGGTAATATTAGTAGACGTCAAGAAATGCCTATGAATTATTCACTTGTTATTGAACCATTTGATGTTTGGGGCTTTGATTATATGGGACCGTTTCCCACCTCTAATGGGTACACACATATTTTAGTTGCTATTGATTACGTTACTAAGTGGGTAGAAGCTATTCCAACTAGTAGTGCTGATCATAACACCTCTATTAAGATGCTTAAAGAAGTTATATTTCCGAGGTTTGGAGTCCCTAGATATCTAATGACTGATGGTGGTTCACACTTTATTCATGGTGCTTTCTGTAAGATGCTTATAAAGTATGATGTCAACCATAGAATTGCATCACCTTATCACCCTTAGACCAGTGGTCAGGTAGAACTAAGCAATAGGGAGTTGAAATTAATCTGGCAAAAGACAGTTAATAGGTCTAGATAGAATTGGTCCAAGAAACTAGATGATGCATTATGGGCCTATAGAACTGCATACAAAAATCCTATGGGTATGTCTCCATATAAGATGGTATATGGAAAAGCTTGTCACTTACCTCTTGAGCTAGAACATAAGGCATATTGGGCTATCAAAGAGCTCAACTATGATTTCAAACTTGCCGATGAAAAGAGGCTATTTGATATTAGCTGTCTCGATGAATGGAGAACCCAGGCCTACGAGAATGCCAAGTTATTTAAAGAAAAGGTTAAAAGATGGCATGACAAAAGAATACAAAAGCGTGAGTTTAACGTAGGTGATAATGTTTTGCTATACAACTCTCGTTTAAGATTTTTTGCAGGAAAACTTCTCTCCAAGTGGGAAGGACCTTACGTCATCGAGGAGGTCTATCGTTCTGGTGCCATAAAAATCAACAACTTCGAAGGCACAAATCCGAAGGTGGTGAATGGTCAAAGGATCAAACATTATGTCTCAGGTAATCCTATAAATGTTGAAACTAATATTATTGAAACCATAACCCCGGAGGAATATATAGGGGACACTTTCCAGAATGATTCAGCCTCCGAAAAGGAAGAGGTATGTGATACGGTAAGTAAACCGACTCCAAAACAGTTCTAAAGGCAATTTTTCTCCGTTTTGTAATATTTAGAAAAATAGAAAAATAAACCACAGTCCGGAGGAGACACGGGGCCTCCTCTAGGGTAGGGGGTGTGCCCCCCTCGAGGGCGCGCCCCCCTACCTCGAGGACACCCCGTGTGTCCCCCGGATTCCGTTTTCTTGTGGGTTACTCCTTTTGTTCGGAAAAAATTCATTATATTTACTCCCGAAGGTTTTGACCTCTGTATCACACAAAATTCCTCTGTACTCGTTTTGAGCTGTTTTCTGTTAGGGTCTGCGAAGCCAGGCATCATGTCGTCTCCCTCCTCCAACAACGAAGGCAACGATGCTTGGCTGACGAAGATAGATCTGAAGAGGGAAGGACCCGAGGAGATCCACAAGGAGAAGAAGATCAAGATGGAGGTGGAAGATCCGGCTCCGGCAGCAGGAGAAGAAGACACCTCCAAATCCCTTCCTAATCTCTTTACCTCAACTGAGCTAGAAGCTTTCAGGATGCTTGAGTTAGCTCAGATCCGCAACAAGCATCTCACAAGTGAAAATCTTTTGTTGAAGGATTACATAGCTGCTCTCAAAGGTATAATCCGCAAGCTGGAAGATCTCCTACGCTCGATATATGAGGATCCCCCGTCACTACTTGCAACTCCATCATCACCAACCCCGAAGAGGGAGACATAATCATATGGGTATGGGCACTCCCCTTGACAAGTGTCAAGCTTGGGGGAGTGACCCCGGTATCGTATCACCATCACTCCTATCTTTACCGTTTTGCTTAGTTCGATCCTTTTGGTAGTAGCTTGATCTATTAGATTAAAGTCAGCATGATCTAGTTGTGAGCTTTTGCTTTGTGAGCTTTATCCTTTATAATCGAGTCCGTGAGCTATATAATAAAGATTAGTGTTTGTGTCAAGGGCTTGATTCCCTCACCTGGGTCATGATAAAAAGAAAGAAAACAAAAAGAGTATCAAAGAGATCATATCGATCTTATGGGAAGTAATGACTTCACATACACGAGTATGATAATTGATAAATAAAAGTTGTTGGGAGGTGACAAACATAGTTTTGGTCATCGTTGCGATTAATAGGAAGTAATAAAAGAAGAGGGGCTTCACATACAAATATACTATCTTGGACATCTTTTATGATTGTGAGCACTCATTAAAGTATGGCATGCTAAAGAGTTGATGTTGGACAAGGAAGACAACATAATGGGTTATGTCTTCTTATATCCGAAATAAAGTATATTGTCATGAATCTTCCAACATGTTGAGCTTGCCTTTCTCCCTCATGCTAGCCAAAACTCCTTGCACTAAGTAGAGATACTACTTGTGCTTCCATATATCCTTAAACCCAGTCTTGCCATGAGAGTCCACCATACCTACCTATGGACTGAGAAAGATCCTTCCAAGTAAGTTGTCATGTAGTAAATCCGCTAAAATATGTATGATTTATTAGTGTGGGAGAAATTAGCTTTATACGAGCTTGTGATATGGAATTAATAAAAGCGACGGACTGCGTAATAAAGGTCCTTATCACAAGTGGCAATATAAAAGCGAAGTTCTTCTATGCTAAGACTTTGTGCATCCAACCATAAAAACACATGACAACCTCTGCTTCCCTCTCCGAAGGGCCTATCTTTTATACTTGTCTTATAAGTGTCATGGTGAGATCCACCTTTCCTTTTTCATTTTATCCTTTGTCAAGCACATTGTGTTGGAAAGATCCTGATATATATACCCGCTTGGATGTAAGTTTTCATGATCTATTACTGTTGACATTACCCTTGAGATAAAAGGTTGGGTGGCAACACCATAAGCCCCTATCTTTCTCTGTGTCCGATTAAAACTACATAAACATAAGTATTGCGTGAGTGTGAGCAATTGTGAAAGACTATATGATAGTTGAGTATGTAGGCTTGCTGAAAATCTCTTATATTGACTCTTTCTGATGTTACGATAAATTGCAATTGCTTCAGTGACCGAGACCAAAGTTTGTTAGTTTCCAATGAAGTTTATGATGCATACTTGATATTGTGGATGAATTGTTACTTTAGCATAATGATCATTTGACTATATTTATATAAGTTGCTGTTATGAGAATGATCATGATGCCCTCATGTCCGTATTCTGTTTTTATCGACACCTCTATCTCTAAACATGTGGACATATTTTTCGATATCGGCTTTCGCTTGAGGACAAGCGAGGTCTAAGCTTGGGGGAGTTGATACGTCCATTTTGCATCATGCTTGCAAGTTGATATTTATTGCATTATGGGCTGTTCATACATGATTTGTCACAATACTTATGCCTTTTCCCTCTTATTTTGCAAGGTTTACATGAAGAAGGGGGAATGCCGGCAGATGGAATTATGGGCTGGAAAGGGAGCAAACCCTGGAAACCTATTCTGCACAACTCCAAAAGCCCCGAAACTCCACAGAACATTTTTTCGGAAAATATAAAAAATATCTAGCAGAAGAAATCCACGAGGGGGCCACTGCTGGCCTCGAGGGTGGGGGGTGCGCCCCCTGCCTCGAGGGCCAGCCGGTGGGCCCTAGTTGCCATCTTCTCCTATATGAAGTGTTTTGACCTGGAAAAAAGTCAAGGAGAGGCTTTCGGGACCAGACGCCACCATCTCGAGGCGGAACCGAGGCGGAAACCAATCTAGGGCTCCGGCAGAGCTGTTCCGCCGGGGATACTTCCATTTGGGAGGGGAAAATCATCACCGCCGTCATCACCACCAACTGTCCCATCTTGGGGCGAGCTATCTTCATCAACATCTTCACTAGCACCATCTCTTCTCAAACCCTAGTTCATCTCTTGTATCCAATCTTTGTACCCAAACCTCAGACTAGTACCTATGGGTTGCTAGTAGTGTTGATTACTCCATGTAGTTGATGCTAGTTGGTTTATTTGATCGAAGATCATATGTTCAGATCCATTATGCATATTAATACCCCTCTGATCATGAACAATATTATGTCTTTTGAGTAGTTGCTTTTGTTCCTGAGGACATGGGAGAAGTCTTGCTATTAGTAGTCATGTGAGTTTGGTCTTCGTTCGATATTTTGATGAGATGTATGTTGTCTCTTCTCTAGTGGTGTCATGTGAATGTTGACTACATGACACTTCACTATTATTTGGGCTTAGAGGAAGGAATTGGAAACTAATAAGTAGATGATGGGTTGCTAGAGTGGGAGAAGCTTAAACCCTAGTTTATGCATTGCTTCGTAAGGGGCTGATTTGGATCCATATGTTTCAGGCTATGGTTAGGTTTACCTTAATACTTCTTTTGTAGTTGCGGATGCTTGCAATAGAGGTTAATCATAAGTGGGAGGCTTGTCCAAGTAAGGGAAGCACCCAAGCACGGGTCCACCCACATAACAAATTATCAAAGTACCGAACGCGCATCAGATGATCGTGATGAAAACTAGCTTGGCGATAATTCCCATATGTCCTCGGGAGCGCTTTACTTTGCATAAGAGTTTGTCCAGGCTTGTCCTTTGCTGCACCTTATTTACTTTTACCTTTTGTTACTTGCTACCAATTATCTTGTCACAAAACTATTCGTTACCTATAATTTCAGTGCTTGCAGAAAATACCTTACTGAAAACTGCCTATCATTTCCTTCTGCTCCTCGTTGGGTTCGACACTCTTACTTATCGAAATGACTACGATAGATCCCCTACACTTGTGGGTCATCAAACCTTGATGTCACGCAGTACTGGGGAGATAGTTCGGGAGGATTGCCACAGCTAGTATAGCGGATGCGTTTCGAAGGTCCGAGGTATACAGTTTCCGACGATGACTGGTTATGTGTTGACGGATGGATACAGCTGGATGTAAGTTTAGAGTTGAGTGCGCGGTGCTTCCCTTGTATCCCCAACACCAGATTGCATAATCTTAAAGCGTTGGGAATTAATAGGTGGGTTTCAAGTAGCTCGTAGGTAATCTTCCAACGGGTGCATGGTATGAGGTTTGGGGTTCAACATCTAGTGAAGAGGTTTCATGGGCGCTGTTCCAATTGGGAGTTGCATCTTAAAGGATCCTTGGCTATTATGATCCGGGGATTGCAAGGCCCTTTGTAACACGTGCCATGGGGCATTCGGCACGATCATGTGGAATGAAACCTCTATTTTGTATTTGTTCCATCTGTACCTTGTTGTTTTATTCTATCATTTTGTTCTCCCAAGTGGCTTCTCGACAAGTTGTTGTACCATTAAGCTATGGAATTCATTCGTTCTTTTTGTTCGAATGTTCATTGTGAAGACTATATGTTGAAAATATCTAGCCGTTGATTTAGCTTATCTATTATTTGCTTCAGTGGCTAATAGTTGTCATCATCTTTAGGATGACACCTAAGAAAGTTCCCAACCAGAACCCAGAGGGTGAAGAAGAGCGTCCTCCTTCCCCTCCTCCTCCGTCTGAGGCATGGAGAGCGATTATGCAGGCAACTGATCACAACACCCAAATGCTCATGCAAATGATGCAGAATTTCTAAGCCAATCAAGCAAATAAGGGCTATCAAGAACCAAGGCCAAGGAAATCTGTTCAATCAACCTCACTTTGCGACACTGAACCAATTCCTGGCAAATCAGCCCAAGCCTTTCAGTTACTATGTGGACCCGCTAGATGCTGAAGATTGGATCACAGACATAAAAAAGCACTTTGAATGCAGTAACATCGGAACGGAAGATTATGTCAAGTTTGCCGCTTTCCAACTCAAAGACCAAGCTACAGATTGGTGTAAACAGTACAAAGACTCCAGAGCGGGTCGTGAGATCTCGTGGACTGATTTCTGCCACGATTTCCGTTCTCATCACATTCCAACAAGTGTCACTAAAGGCATGTGTGAGCAATTCCGCAACCTGAAGCAAGGCACCATGTCCGTCTATCAATATAATGTCAAGTTCTAGAATCTTGCCCGTTATGCGAAGAAAGACATCCCCGATGCCAAGAGCAAAATCTACCAGTTCTGAGGTGGTCTGAAAGATGAACTCCAACTTGCACTCACTTTGTTCGAGCCGGATGAATTTGATCAATTCTACAACATGGCTCTCAAGCAAGAGGCAGCTTAGCTCAAGTGTGAAGCTTCCAAAAAGAGGATAAGAGATGATGTTCACTCCTCCTCTTCCTCTTAAGTGGTTGCCAAGCAGCAGAAGTTTTGGCTACCGCCTCCTCCAGTGCTCCGTCCTCCAAGCAACAACAAGAACTCAGGTGGTCGTGGATTCTCCCACCCACCCAACCCAAGCAACCAGTCCAAGTCTCAGTTCCAAGCTCCAAGATCAAGTGTTCCTCCTTCCCGTCCAGTTTCAGAGGTCACTTGCTACAAATGTGATCTGAAGGATCACTATTCCAACAAGTGCACCAACCAGAGGCGCCTTCCGCCTCCTCCACCTGTCAGCAATGCTATTGTCAAGCACAATCCCAAGTATGCAAGAGCGAACTTGATGAATGCAACTCAAGCAGAGAATTCTTCTGATGTGATTATTGGTAATCTCCTAGTTAACTCTACTCCTGCAAAAGTGTTGTCTGATTCTGGTGCATCGCTGTCCTTCATTTCAAAACCTTTTGCATCAAAGCATGAAGTTCCACTCCAAGAGCTGCCAACGTCTCTAACTGTGGTCTCGCCGGCATTACAAATGAGTTCTCGCTACATGGCTCCGAACATATCTATTCATATGGGTGATTACAGTTCTCTGGTTTCCCCGGTTGTTCTCGGTAGCTGCGACATTGATCTTATTCTTGGGATGGATTGGCTCTCCAAGCATGATGCACATATTGATTGTGCAAACAAGGAGGTCAAGATAACTCATCCTGACGAAGACGTGATTATCTTCGCAGCTCGAGGTAACACAATCAGGCTATTCTCTCTCAATGAAAAGGGCAAGATTAATGCCATATCCTAGATTCCTGTGGTTTGTGAATATGAGGATGTATTCCCTGAAGAGCTTCCAGGCATGCCTCCCAACCGTCCAGTTGAATTCGTCATTGAACTTGAACCTGGTACGGAGCCAGCCTATCGGTGACCATACAAGCTTTCTCCTGATGAGTTGAAGGAGCTGAAGAAGCAACTCGATGAGCAAGAACGAATGGGTCTGATCAGACCAAGTACTTCTCCTTGGGGCTGTGGTGTTCTTTTTGTCAAGAAAAAGGATGGCATGGAACGATTGTGCGTCGATTACCGACCATTGAATAAGAAGACAATAAAGAATAAGTACCCACTCTCCAATATCAATGAATTGTTTGAGCAGCTCAAAGGAGCCAAGGTTTTCTCGAAGCTCGATCTCCAGATGGGTTACCGTCAGATTCGTATCCGTGAAGAGGATATTCCCAAGACCGCATTCAGAACAAGCTATGGCTCCTATGAATACACGGTCATGTCTTTCGGGCTTGCAAATGCTCCACCCACTTTCTCCCGGATGATGCACTTCATATTCAACCCCTGCACCAATGAATTTGTTCTCGTCTACCTCGATGATATCTTGGTATTCTCCAGGAATGAAGAAGACCATGCCAAGCACCTCCGTTTGGTCCTTGACCGGCTCTGTGAGCACCGTTTCTATGTGAAGTTATCCAAATGTGAATTATGGCTCGATAAAGTCCTTTATCTTGGCCATATTATCTCCGCCGAGGGCATTTCTGTTAACCCCGCGAAGGTTGAAGCTATTGTCAACTGGGAACCTCATCAGAATGTCAAAGAACTCCTAAGTTTCCTCGGTCTCACAAGCTATTGCAGAAGGTTCATTGAGAACTTCTTCAAGATTGCCAAGCCTCTTTCCAACCTATTGCAGAAGAATGTCAAGTACTCGTGGACTCCTGATTGTGATGTGGCATTTAATACCCTCAAAGAGAAGCTCATTTCTGCTCCGGTTCTTACTCCTCTGGATGAGTCCAAGCCTTATGAAGTTTTCTATGATGCTCCATTGCAAGGTCTTGGCGGTGTTCTTATGCAAGACAAGAAGATCGTTGCATACACTTTGCATCAGCTTAAACCAAATGAGAAGAATTATCCCACACATGATCTTGAGCTAGCAGAAGTTGTTCATGCCTTGATCACGTGGAGACAGCTTTTGTTGGGCAAAGGCGGACATCTTCACCGATCACAAGAGCCTAAAGTACATCTTCACCCAGCCAAACCTTAACCTCCGCCAGACTCGTTGGATTGAAATGATTCAAGAGTACGATCCAAGCATTGAGTACACTCCTGGCAAGGCCAATGTCATTGTAGATGCCTTGAGCAGAAAGGCTTATTGCAACAGTCTCCTCCTCAAACCGTTCCAGCCTGAACTTTGTGAGTCTTTCAGGAAGCTCAACCTCCAAGTCGTTCCGCAAGGATTTCTTGCCAACCTTCAAGTCGCTCCTACCTTGGAAGATCAAATCTGTGAGGCCCAACTCAGTGATGCTATGGTGCAGAAGGTGAAACATGGTATTGCAAAGGGTACTCCCAAGTACAAGTGCTATCACATTGATTAGATAGACACTTTGTTGTTTGAGGACATAATTGTGGTTCCCAAAGGTGATCTCAGGAAGCTCATAATGAACGAAGCACATGACTCACTTTTCTCGATACATCCAGGAAGCTCCAAGATGTACCATGACCTGAAGCAATCCTATTGGTGGACTCGCATGAAAAGAGAGATTGCTCAATTCGTGAACGTGTGTGATGTCCGCAGAAGAGTGAAGGCATAGCATCAACGTCCAGCCGGACTCCTTCAACCTCTACCTATTCCCAAGTGGAAATTTGATCACATTGAGATGGATTTCGTCACCAGCTTTCCCAAGTCCAAGCAAGGAAATGATGCTATCTTCGTGGTGATTGACAAGCTCACTAAAGTGGCTCATTTTCTTCCAGTCAAAGAATCCATCACCGTAGCACAACTGGAAGATCTATACACCTCCATAATTGTCTCTTTGCATGGTATCCCTCAAGTAATCTCCTCAGATCGTGGAAGCTTGTTCACTTCCAAGTTCTGGGATTCCTTCCAATCAGCTATGGGTACCAAGATTCGCTTCAGCACAGCTTTTCACCCTCAGACTAGTGGTCAAGTTGAAAGAGTGAACCAAATTCTTGAAGATATGCTCAGAGCTTGTGTAATCTCCTTCGGTATGAAATGGGAAGATTGCCTTCCATTTGCCGAATTCTCCTACAACAACATCTTCCAAGCAAGTGCAGGCAAAGCTCCATTTGAAATTCTCTATGGCAGAAAGTGTCGTACCCCTCTCAACTGGTCCGAGACTGGTGAACGTCAACTCCTTGGAAATGATTTGATCTTAGAGGCGGAAGAGATGTGCAAAGTCATACGTGAGACTCTCAAAGCCGCGCAATCGCGTCAAAAGAGCTACTATGACGGCAAGCATCGTGACTTGGCTTTCGACATTGGAGATCATGTCTATCTCCGTGTTTCTCCTATGAAGGGCACTCAGAGGTTCGGTATCAAGGGCAAGCTTGCTCCAAGATATGTGGGCCCTTTCAAGATTCTAGGCAACAGAGGCGATTTAGCCTACCAACTCGAGCTTCCCTCCAACTTTGCAAATGTGCACGATGTGTTTCACGTGTCACAACTCCGCAAGTGCTTCAAGATGCCTGAATGCACCATTCCTTTCGAAGAGATTGATCTTCAGCAGTACTTGTCTTATCGTGAGCACCCCGTTGCTATCCTTGAAGAAACTGAGCGCAAGACCCGCAACAAGTCCATCAAATTCTTGAAAGTGAAGTGGTCACACCATACCGACCGAGAAGCTACATAGGAACGAGAAGATCATCTCCATTCCGAGTATCCCGCTTTCTTTCAGTCCTAGATCTCGGGACGAGATCTTTTTGTAGTGGAGGGGAGTTTGTAACTCCCCGGATGTAACAATTCCATTTATGGCAATATATGCATCGTTGACTTCATCAATTCCATTCTGGTCTCTTCCTTCATTTCGGGTTTCTTCATTTTTGTCTTGTGTGTGTGTTGCATGTCATCATGTCATTTTCATTATGTGCATTGCATTGGCTTAGTCTCATCTTGCATCCGCGTGTAGTTGCATCGTCTCCGTCGTCTCTGTTGTCCGTTTCGGATTCCGTCTCTCACACACGTGCCTGTCGCACCTCTCAAGCCCTTTGTTTCGTGAGTGGGTTAAAAACATCCTCGGAATGGACTGAGACTTGTCGAGTGGTCTTGGTATATCACCGGTAGACCGCCTGTCAAGTTTCGTCTCGTTTGGAGGTCATTTGATACTCCAACGGTTAACCACGTGGGCTAAAAACCCCTATCTCTTTTGGCCCAGCACCCCTCCACAACAGCCCACTAGCCCAGCACAACCAAGTCCATCCTCTCGGTCGTTGGATCGTGATCGTGTGGGCGAAAACCGCACCTCATTTGGACACTCCTAGCTCCCTCTACCTATAAAAAGGCATCCCCTCCCTGGATTTCGGGCGAAACCCTAGCCGAGCTCCTCTGTCCGCTGATGGACGTGTCCGTCCGCGTGCCGGACATGTCCGCCCCGCCACCGCGGCCAATCCCTGCACGACACGTGGCGCCGCCGCCGGATCTCCTCCACCGCGCCACTCCGGGCCCGCCCAGCCCACGAGACCTCCGCCTCCACTCCGCCCGCGCCTCCGCCACCGGCCGCCGCGCTCGCCGGCCCCGTCCGCACCTCGCCACCGGCGCGCCGCCCCGGTACCCCCTCACCGCCGCGCCTCGGCCTCCTTCCGCACCGGCCGCCGCCTCCGGTCACCTTGCCGGCCGCGCCTCCGGTCGCCAGCCCCGTCCGCACCTCGCCGTCGGCCGCCGCCCCGTCGTCTTCTCCGGCGAGCTCCGGCGAGCTCCGGCCAGATCTGGTCAGGTGGACCAGATCCACCCACTCCTCCATCCGAACACCACCGCATCCCGGATCACTCCGCCCTGCTTCTCCTCATCCCGCGTTGACTTTTCGCGGAGGTGAAATATCACTAAGTCCCAGATCTTTGTAATTTTGTTGCCTCCTTCGTCATGTGGTAACTTTGTGCTCGGTGCTCCGTTTTGCATGTATGATATATAGAAATGTTCGTCTCGAAGTGCTCTACATGTTAGCATCAACTTCATGCTTGTTAGGGTTCATTTAGATGTCTTAATATTCATGGAAAGAGTGCTTCGTGATGTTACTGTTTCAGCACTTGTTATCTTTGTAATTTTGTTGGCATGTTCGTGAGCTAGTAACTTTGTGCATGTTGGTCCGAATGGAGTGTATGATATGTCTGGATGTTCATCTTGTGATGCTCTTCATGATAGATGCATTTGCATACAGGTTAGGTTGCATTATGCCATGTTTACCTCTGTTGAAAAAGTGCATGTGGCTGATAAGTTTTTGAACTTGTTATGAGATGATGTTTTGTCTTGTTTGTGTATTTTAATCCATGTGTCATATGAGCTAGGTGTCAACATTGTTTTTGCTCATTGGAATGTGCTCTACAAGATAGATTCATTTTCATGCCATGATATGTCTTGAGATGAGTGCATCAAGCTTGTTAACATGTCATCATGATGTTAAATTTCTGCTAAGTGTGAATCTGTTAATTTTTATGCCATGTTTCCATGATGCCACCGTCATTGTTGTGCATGGTTAGAGTTGTCCAGCGGGTGTTCCTTGTTATATATGTTATGCTCTAGCTATCCATGCTCTTTTTTGCCATGATGAGTTGTTGTAGCTTGTTATTTTCATGCTCTCGAGATGCTATAAAATGTTTCTGTCAGCATGTTATCAACAAGTTCAGTTTTGCCACATGAATAGCTAGTGTTCTATGCATCCTATGACCATGTTCTTGCCATGAGTAGCTTCAAAAATATGTCTTCTTGTTGTTGGTTATATTCACATGCCATGTTATGATTTGGGTTGGGTTGCACAAGCTTGCAAACATGCCTACTTGTTGTTGTTGTTGCCATGCCTTGTAATTTTCACTAAGTCTGAGAAATCTGTAAACTTATTGAAACTTGCCATGCTTGTTTAATTGTGTTCCAGTAAGTTTTTGGGTGTGCTCTAAGTTCATGCTTGTTAAGGATCATGTCTATTTTACATCCATGCCTCTTGTCTTCATGTTTGCGTGTTGTAACATAATTATTTCTTGCTCCAAAGATGCAATGTTGCTGATAACTGCAGTTTTGCATTGCATCTTGTTTTGCTTGTCATTTGTAAACCGTGCATCCGTTTCCCATGATCTTTATATCGATTTCGACAAAAATCTTCCCATCTATCCAGTGGCTTTCTTGGTTACCCAAGATGAAGTAATTTCCATCATCTTCTCCTTAGGCTCAAGAGCATCCTCATGCATACGCACATCATACTTGCATCCCATGTCATGACTTGCATCATGTTGTTTGTGCATTGCACCGTGATTGATCTTGTGTCGTTTTTGTGCTCTTGTGTTGGGTAGAGCCGGGAGCCGATACCGAGTTTGAGGATCTTGTCAAGACTGAGTTTGAGGAGCCGTATTACCATCCCACCGACGACTTACCAGGCAAGATGACCGTTCCCCGATATCACCTCTATCTTTGCCTATGCTAGTTGTCTCGCTCTTTAGCTATGCCTCGATGCCTATTCCTGTTTGACAGCCTCCTATTGTTGCCATGAAACACTCTAACCGCCTTCCTAGCAAACCGTTGGTTGGCTAAGTACGCTTTTGCTCAGCCCCTCTTATAGCATTGTTAGTTGTAGGTGAAGTTTGAAGATTTTCCATGTTCGGACTTGTTTATTGAGATAACACAATATATATCTTAATCAAATTAATGCACATATATATTGGTAATGGATGGAAGGCTCGGCCTTCTGCTTGGTGTTTTGTTCCACTCATGCCACCTTAGGACCCGATAAACCTGTGTTATGTTCCTTGATTTTGCGTTCCTAACACGGTTGGGGTTTATGGCCCCCCCTTGATAATTCGCACCACTTAAAGATTTTCCAGCAAGGCCCAACCTTGGTTTTACCATTCGCCTAATAAATAAAAATTGCATAGGGAGTTATAAACCCGAGTTCTTAATCCACCCCCGGGCCAGTGCTCCTCATGAGTGTTGGTCCAAACCTGTCAGCCGCCGGTGACCACCAGGGGCAACTCTGGACTTGGCCTACCCGAAGTTTGGACAATCCGATCGTGGCCTGAGACGAGATACACGCGGCTCTTATCAGGGTGTCGGCATGTCGGAAGGCTTTGCTGGATTAGTTTTACCTTTGTCGAAATATCTTGAGCACGGGATTTCGAGAATACTCGGGTCTTCCCACTTTGGAGTTGCGACTCCGCAGATCGTGAGCTTGTGATGGGCTAAGTTGGGACACCCCTGCAGGGTTTTGAACTTTCGAAAGCCATGCCCGCGGTTATGTGGCAGATGGGAATTTGTTAATATTCGGTTGTAGATAACTTGACACCATATCCTTAAGAATACACTACCTGTGTGAGTATCGTGATGGTCTCTTTTTGAAGGGGTTTCGGAAAGTGAACGCGGTGGGGTTATGCTTGAACGTGAGTAGCTAGGATCACTTCTTGATCAACTTGGCGACCGTTGGCACATGTTCTCATCTCGCTCTAAACTCATAAGCTAGTTGCTTAGTGCTTGCTGCAAACACTTTATTACCTTTCCACACCTAAAGGCTTTGTTAGTTTTGATACCCGGGAATGGGATTGCCGAGTCCTTGTGGCTCACAGATTACAACACACACCAGATGCATGTACAACCGAGTACGACGCAGGAGATGGATCAAAACTTCACTGGGAGTTCGATGAAGAGCGTGGTCGTTACTATGTATCTTATCCCGACGGTCAGTAGTGGTTCCTATTAGGGGCGATCAGACCTTGTTATTTGTGGTATCTTTTCTTGTTTGGATTTCGTCCGTAGTCGGACCCTGTGTTATTTGGATGAATGTATGTTATTGTATTCATTGTGTGACATGGCGAGTGTAAGCCAACTATTTTTCCTCTTTCATCCCTAAACTTTTACATGAGATGTGCAAAGATACCACTCTTGAGATCATTCCAGAATGCGCTTATGTCTCTAAGTCGTGCCTTGACACGTAGGAGATATAGTCGCATCTTGGGCATTACAACCTCTTTGCATTTCGTATCCGTATAACTCTTCCGTTGGGCTGGGTTATCTTCAGTCTGTCGTGGATCAGTTTGACCTTCTCTTCTGAATATCTGATTAAATCTGGTCCAAACAACTTGCGGTTTCCGATTTCATCCCACATTAATTATGTCCTGCACCTCCTTCCGTGCAAAGCTTCGAAAGGGGCCATCTGCAGACTAGTATGGTAACTGTTTTTGTAAGAGAACTCCGCGTAAGGCAAATTATCATCCGAAGTAGATCCATAATCTAGCGCACAAGCTCTCAACATTTCTTCCAGAATCTGATTGACTCTCTCTGTCTGTCCATCTGTCTGTGGATGAAAGGCTGTACTGAACTCTAGCCTTGTACCCAAAGTCTTGTGCAACTGCTTCCAAAACTTTGAAGTAAACTGTGTTCCTCTATCTGATACAATGGTCCTCGGAACTCCATGCAGACATACGATCCTGGTCATGTATATTTTGGCCCACTTAGCACTCATGTAAGTGGTCTTCACAGGGATAAAGTGAGCTACCTTAGTCAAGCGATCAACTATAACCCAGATAGAATCGTACCCTGAACGTGTCCTGGGTAGTCCTGTAATAAAATCCATTCCAAGTTTATCCCACTTCCAATCTGGTATGGGTAACGCCTGTAGTAACCCTGCTGGTTTCTGATGTTCCGCCTTAACTCTCTAATAGACGTCACATACCGCTACATACTCGGCAATGTCCTTCTTCATACTGATCCACCAGAAATTCTGCTTCAAATCCAAATACATCTTGGTGTTGCCTTGGTGTATCGAGTAAGGTGAGTCATGGGCCTCCTAAAGAATCAACTTCCTGATCACTGGGTCATTGGGCACATAAATACGTTCGTCAAACCACAGTGTTCCGTATTCATCCTCATGAAATCCTTCTGCCTTTCCTTTGCTCATTCTGCCCTTTATTTCTGCAATTCCTTCGTCCGTCTTCTGGGCTTCTCGAATCTTGCCCAACAAAGTGGACTTGATCTCCAATGTGGCAACATAGCCTCTAGGGACTATCTCCAACTGTAAATCTCTGAGGTCATGTGCCAACTCCTGGGGTAAACCTCCGGTTATGATAGTGTTAACATAACTCTTGCAACTTAGCGGATCTGCCACGACATTGGCTTTTCCTGGGTGATAATGCAATCTCATGTCGTAATCCCTTATGAGCTCCAGTCATGTCCTTTGCTCGAGATTTAACTCCTTCTGCATGAATATGTACTTCAAACTCTTATGATCCGTGTATACATCACAACGGTTTCCAATAAGAAAGTGCCTCCAGGTCTTGAGTGCGTGCACTACGGCTGCTAACTCCAAATCATGCGTGGCATAATTCAACTCATGTGGTCGAAGCTAACGTGAGGCATATGAAACAACTCTTCCATATTGCATGAGAACACCTCCAAGTCCTTGACGTGAAGCGTCACAATACACTTGAAAATCCTTGCGAATATTCGGGAGAATCAGTACTGGGGCTGGAACCAAACGCTTCTTCGACTCCTGAAAATTGGCCTCGCATTCTTCGGTCCAATTGTACTTACTTTCCTTCTTTAACAACTCCGTCATGGGCTTCGCAATCTTTGAGAAATTCTCAATGAACCTCCGATAATATCCTGCGAGTCCAAGAAAACTGCAGATCTCTCCAACTAAGGTGGGTGCCTTCCATTCCTAGACGGCATGTACTTTGGAGGGGTCCACTGCTATACCATCTCCTGATATAACATGTCCGAGAAATCCAACTTCCTTCAACCAAAACTCACATTTGCTGAACTTGGCATATAACTAATGTTCCCCGAGCTTTCCGATAACTAAACGCAAATGTTCCTTGTGTTCCTCTTCGTTCTTGGAGTAAACCAATATGTAATCAATGAATACTACCACAAACTTATCTAAGAACTCCATGAACACTTTGTTCATCATACTCATAAAATAGGCAGGGGCGTTAGTCAAACCAAATGACATAACCATATACTCATAAAGCCCGTACCTTGTGGTAAAAGTTGTCTTAGGTATGTCCTATTCTCGGATCTTCAACGGATGATATCCATATCATAAATCGATCTTAGAGAAAACTTTGGCTCCTTGCAACTGATCAAACAGATCATTGATCATCTACAGAGAGTACTTGTTGTTAATCGTCACCTCATTCAGTGCATGATAATCCACAACCATTCTTAGCGAGCCATCCTTCTTCTCGACTAAGAGCACTGGGGCTCCCCAAGGTGATGAACTTGGTCGGATATAACCTTTCTCCATTAACTCCTTGATCTGCTTCTTGATCTCTTCCAAATCATTTGTGGGCATCTGGTACGGTCTCTTGGATATTGGTCCGGGGCCTGGTAATAACTCAATTAAGAACTCGATGTCTATATTCGGTGACATGCCTGGTAACTCTTCCAGAAATACATTGGGGTAATCCTTCACAATTGGTACTTCCTCCTGAACAACTCCCGAGAGTGCATTTACCTCCGTTTTTCGGGGTGTGTGCCTTGACACATACTTGATCCTCTTTCCTTTCGAGGTGGTGAGAAGAATAGACCTACTGGCGCAATAAATGTTCCTTTCAAACTTGGATAGCCAATCCATACCTATGATTACATCCAAACCCTGGGATTCCAATATGATGAGGTCCGTGGGAAATACATGTCTCCCAATGGTCAATGGAAATTGATAACATCCTTGGCTGGCCATGTACTCTGCTCCAAGGGAACTTACTAACATAGGCGACTTAAGGACTACAGTGGGTAAATGATACTTTTCCACAAAACCCCTTGATATGTATGAATGAGATGCACCAGTGTCAAAAAGAACAAGGCAGTAGATGCATTAACCAAAAACTTACCAACCACTGCGTCGGGCTGCTCGTCAATCTCCTCCACATTGATGTGATTCACCAGTCCTCTGGTGAATGGGTTGGGCTTCTTTCCTGAGCTTCCATTGCCATTTCCATTCTTGCCTTCAGGACACTCTGTGACATAATGTCCAGTCTCCCCGCACTTGAAACGAGTAATGTGACTCAGATCCTTCTTAGCGGGCGTTGATGGAGTGGAACGGTTCTGATTGTTGTTTCCTCCATTCCCATTGCCATTACTAGGGCCACTATGGTTGTGTGAATTTCCTCCATTGTGAGAATGGCCTCCATGGGTGGGATGGTTATGTCCTCCTGAGTATGGGGAATAATGAGGCTTCTGCTGGGATCCAGAGTTATACTTCCCTGATCCATACTTCCTCTTGCGAGTCTCAATCTGCTTCTGTTTTCCTTCAATCATGATGGCCTTGTCTACCAACTCCTGGTAGTTGTTGTAGGTTGCTACCATCAGCTGCATACTCAACACATCATTGAGTCCCTCAAGAAACTTCTCCTGCTTCGCAGCGTTAGTGGCCACATCATCTGGCGCATAGCGAGCTAACTGCCTGAAGTCATCCACATACGGCCCCACAGTACGGTTTCTTTGGCGCAAGTTGTGAAACTCATGCTTCTTCAGATTCATGGCTCCAGCTGAGACATTTGTAGTGCGAAAGGCTTGCTGAAACTGATCCCAGGTAACTGTAGCAAGTGGATAAGTGGCGGTGTGGTTCTCCCACCAAGCGGCTGCTGGTCCCTCAAGCTGATGTGCGGCAAAGCGCACTCTCTCTGCATCTGTGCATCCTGCAGTTGCTAGCTCTCTTCCCATCTTGCGGAGCCAATCATCTGCAACAATCGGCTCGGTGCTACTAGAGAACACCGGTGGATTCAACCTTAGGAACTGGGTCAGGTTGTCATGGGGAGGAGGAGGTGGGTTTTTGTTGTTGTTGCCTTGGTTCTGAACAATTAGTTGCATCAAAGTGTTCTGCTGCTGGATCAACTGAGTGAGTTCGGGTGGTGACTCAAATCCGGGCTCACGTCTCGGAGGCATATGATGGGTTAGAGGGATGAGAATAAAATAGAATGAGGTCTAGGGGAATCACTACCCATATGCACATGAGACAAGCAATTTCATATCATATCACTCAATTCAAACAAGATCACACAAAATATCCTAATACAAAGCAAGCGAACAATTCTAACTACTTGGGAGAATACTAATGATTACAAGGTGGTCATCTAATAACTATCATCACAAGAAGACTCCATAATATCTGCTCCAGCTTTGTCTTCATAACCACTTTCATCACTATCGGTGTAGTCTATCAGAATGTAGTTCTCCGAATGAATGCCCATCTCTGGTTCTGGCTTCACCACGGGTGGTCCAACCTTCTTCTTTAGCGCTTCATTCTGCTCCAGTAGTACAACGATTTCCTCTTCATATCCATCACGTACTGTCTTGAGTTCCTCTTCTAGCTCCACGTTCCGTGTCATCACCATCTTGGTATTCAACATGAGTGTGCACATCTGATTCTTGTAGCATCGAATGTGTTGGTCCATCTCCTGTATGAATTCTGCAATGGACTTGTCATTCCTGGTATGAATCATCTCCCATTTCTCATCTCGACGTCCACAAATCTAGTAGATGGTGTCTTCAAGATCCTTGTTGTATACTTCACATATGCGTCCAAAGCTGATGTGAGCTACCATACTCTTTCCCAAGCTCCAAGTAGGTGCATCAAAGGCAAGCTCAAGAGGTTCTGTGACTGGTGCAATAGTCCTCCTAGGAACACTAACTTTGATCTTCCAGCACTCCTCTTCCGGCAATGTTGCATAGAAGTTTCCAGTGATACTTGGTATTCCGATGTGCAGGTGTCTAGTAACTTCCTTCAAGTGTCTTCCGAAAGGGGTGTCATCATCTGGCTGAGTAAACTTGCTCCCGGGGTCTGACATCTATAGAATAGAAATAGAGAATGATTAGAATGAGTAGAGAATAGCATCATGTGGCTTATCCTAGTGGTTGCGTCCTACAGTCAACGTGTGCTCTAATACCATCTCTGTAGCGACCTTGATCCCAATGGACCAGAGTCTCTGTGCCCAGTGTCATCCCTGGATCGGTATGCTGACACATACAATACTTTGAGGATTTATAACAGAGTTTCAATAACACTTTATTACATCGAAGAATCCTCATAGAGAGTCTTATTACAATAATATGGTTGAAGGCCATCTAACAATAATCAAAACTAATACGAACTGCGGAAGCATCAAAGATAAGTTGAGTCCATCCAACTCCACAACAAACAATGAGTGCATGACAACGACCTAATCACACCTTATTCTTTGTTGAAAAACTCTGCAACATGAGACGTTGCAGCCGTGTAGGTCAGCACATTGAATATGCTGGCAAGAACACACTGTAGCAAGTAATGATGAACAAATGTCTACAACTATATGCATATTTGGCTGGTGGAGGCTGTAAGTTTATTTTTGCATAAAGCTAATATTTTCCTACAACAAAGGAATAAATTTTTATTTACTACTCTGTTTAGTTAAGCAATATTGAGAAATGGTTCCTCCATCTCAATCCCAAAATAACCAAAGTCATTAATAACCCAACAAGTTAATTAAAATAGAGTGTTGAGATTAGTCCATAATTCAAATACTAGGATACTCAAGATGTCCATAACCGGGGACACGGCTACTCATGAATAGATTGTACACTCTGCAGATGTTTGCACACTTTTCCCCACAAGACTCGACCGCATTCGATCGAGACATAGTCTTTCAGAAGCATTTACTCTTTATCCTATATAGACTGGTACACCTACTTTCCTGTACATCTACTAGTCCACCACTGAAAGAGCTCACACAACATACTCAACTATGCCAGAGCCCATAATGGCTTGTGGCTGCACACAGAAGTTTCTAGGCATGAATGATATATGATCCCTTTGAGCCTGGGTGGCATTCCATAGGATGATCACACGGTTCCTCCCGGATATCCTAGGACAACACTGGATTCTCCAGGTGCCCTGCAACCAATCCACCTAGTTGTGTATTAAAGTTGCCACCTTAAACATTCCCTTAGTTGTTATTACACTCACAACTTTCATGAAATCTCACATACCAATCCACGTCTACGAGCATGGCTAAGCAATAAGTAACAAAGTGTATGTTCCCAGGTTGATCTCAAGTCATTGGATTCCTACCTCATGAACTACTCAGCAATACCACATGCATCCAAGCCTACTCATGCACTCTTTAAGGATAGAACTAATGCAATAAAAACTGGGTATTGAAAGGTATGATCAAAGTATGAACTTGCCTTGCTGACGATCGGTGAAACCTAGTGACTCATAGTAACACGCTTCGCACTTCGGAAATTCTATCGCAATCAAACAATAGCATACATAAGCAATCATGCAACAGAATTGAAGAACCGATCTCGAAAGACTTCGATAACAAGTAAGCGGCTCTTTCAACATAAAACAATTTATAATAGTGCCAAAAGTAAGTGAATTTGGCCTTATCAGAAATTTTAGGTCAAGAGCTTCGATTTGCGAAAAGAATCAACTCAAACGGAGTTACGAAACTCAAGTTACGATCAAAAGAAGTTCAAATACGTATCTGTTTAAATTAAAATTTTAAAACTTTCGAAAACATATTTAATTTGTATTACTGGAAATATGAAATCAAAACGAAGAGTTTGGCATTGGTTTCATCTAATTCCGACTAACGAGCAAAAAGTAATGATCGTTTGAAAACCAGGGGCTGATTTGTAAAAACTTTAATCATGGATATGTCCTTGATGAAAAACAACACGAAAAGAAAACACTAAAATTGCGCACGCTCGTTTTTCTAATCTAAACAGGGGATGTTCGTTGTTTAATAAAACCTAAAAAAACAAATCTAGGTTTTTTTCAAAAAAAAAAACGAAAACGACAACCAAGAAAAACCAGTGGTTGGTTTTCTTACCTAATGGGTCCGTCCGGGTGTCGGGTCCAGCAGGTTGCGGGGCTCCGGCGGCGGCGGCTCTGGTGGAGGCGGGTGGCGGCTGCGGGTGCGGGCGATGGGGTGGCGCGGGGCGGCGAGGTGAGGCAGCGGCGGCGGCTCGCGGGTGCGGCCGCGCGAGGCGACGGCGAGCGCGTGTGGCGGTGGCGGCTGGTGGCGGTGGAGTCGAGGGGAGAGAGGGGGCCGACCTCGGATTATAAAGCCTCGGGCCGAGGCCCTTGCTTGGAGGAGGCGGCGGCTAGGCGGCATGCGGGAGTCGGACTACCCGGAGTCCGGCGACGGCACGGCGGGGCGAATGCGGTGGCGCGTCGGGCTGGGATGACGGCTGGGCTTTGGCCTAGTCGGTCCGGTGCAATAGTTTTTTTTATATAAATACGCGCAGGGAAGAAAATTCTAAATAAAAACAAATAAAATCCTAAAATTTCCAGAAACAATTTTCACCGTTCCCTCCTAATATTTGGGACAAAGTGAACATTTTTCTGAACCAAAATACCTAAAAATAAAATAAACTTTTTAATGCATTTTAAAATAAATACTTTGCAAATAAAAATCCAATAAAATTATTTTTACTCAAAATTCAAATTCCAACATTTTTATTTTTGTTTTGAAGAAGTCATATTATCTTCTCTCATTATTTTAAAAATACTGAAAATGAAAATTGGCAAAAATATTATTTGATCCAACCCCACTTGGAAAAATAATAAAATTTGTGGGTTCTCTTTGGAAAACTTCCAACTCTCTCACTTGGGTCCTTGAGTTGCTTAAAGTCTTTGGATCAATATCCAAATAAATCCAAATTCAAATGCTCAAATGATGAATGCATATGAATGATCTATGTTAATATCCAAATTGAAAATTGGGATGTTACAAGATCTATCTAGGAGATGCATAGCAACGAGACGGGAAGAGTGTGTCTACGTACCCTCGTAGACCGAAAGCGGAAGCGTTGTATTAACGCGGTTGATGTAGTCGAACATCTTCACGATCCAACCGATCCAAGTACCAAACGTAGGGCACTTTCGTGTTCAGCACACGTTCAGCTCGATGACATCCCTCGAGCTCTTGATTCAGTAGAGGGTCGAGGGAGAGTTCTGTCAGCACGACAGTGTGGCGATGGTGTTGGTGATGGGATTCGCGCAGGGCTTTGCCTAAGCACGATGACGCTATGACCGGAGGAGTAAACTATGGATGGGGGCACCGCACACGGCTAAGAAACAACTGTTGTGCCTTTTGGGTGCCCCCTGTCCATGTATATAAAGGAGGGGGAGGAGGAGGCCGGCCGAAGGGGAGCTGCGCCAAGAGGGGGGAGTCCTACTAGGATTCCGTTCCTAGTAGGAATCGACCCCCCGTCCTTCCTTCCAATGGAGAGGGGTAAGGGGAAAGGAGGGAAAGGGAGAAGGAAAGGGGGGCCGTGCCCCCACCCCTTGTCCAATTCAGATTGGGCTTGGGGGGCACCTCCTGTGGCAGCCTCCCTCTCACCACTATGGCCCAATAGGCCCATTAACTTTCCCGAGGTTCCGGTAACCTCCCGGTACTTCGAAAAATCCTTGATCCTTTTCGGAACCATTCCGGTGTCCGTATACAGCCTTCCAATATATCAATATTTACCTCTCAATCATTCCGAGACTCCTCGCCATGTCCGTGATCTCATCCAGGACTCCGAACAAACTTCGTTCACTAAAACACACAACTCATAATGCAAATCGTCATCGAACGTTAAGCGTGCGGACCCTACGGGTTTGAGAACTATGTAGACATGACCGAGACACATCTCCGGTTGATAACCAATTGCGGAACCTGGATGCTCATATTGGCTCCTACATATTCTACGAAGATCTTTATCGGTCAAACCGCATAACAACAAACGTCATTCCCTTTGTCATCGGTATGTTACTTGCCGGAGATTCGATCGTCGGTATCATCATACCTAGTGCAATCTCGTTACCGGCAAGTCTCTTTACTCGTTTCGTAATGCATCATCCCATAACTAACTCATTAGTCACATTGCTTGCAAGGCTTATAGTGAAGTTCATTACCGAGAGGGCCCAGAGATACCTCTCCAATACACGGAGTGACAAATCCTAATCTCGATCTATGCCAACTCAACGAACACCTTCGGAGACACATGTAGAGCATATTTTTAATCACCCAGTTACGTTCTAATGTTTGATAGCACACAAAGTTTTCTTCGGTATTCAGGAGTTGCATAATCTCATAGCTAGAGGAATGTGTATAAGTCATGAAGAAAGAAATAGGAATAAAACTAAATGATCATTATGCTAAGCTAACGGATGGGACATGTCCATCACATCATTCTCCTAATGATGTGATCCCGTTAATCAAATGACAACACATGCCTATGGTTAGGAAACTCAACCATGTTTGATTAACGAGCTAGTCTAGTAGAGGCTTACTAGGGTCACTGTGTTTTGTGTATGTATCCACACATGTACCAAGTTTCCGGTTAATACAATTCTAGCATGAATAAAAGACATTTATCATGATATAAAGGAAATATAAATAACAACTTTATTATTGCCTCTAGGGCATATTTCCTTCAGTCTCCCACTTGCACTAGAGTCAATAATCTAGATTACATAGTAATGATTCTAACACCATGGAGTCTTGGTGCTGATCATGTTTTGCGCGTGGAAGAGGCTTAGTCAACGGGTCTGCTACATTCATATGCATATGTATTTTGCAAATCTCTATGTCTCCCTCCTTGACTTGATCGCGGATGGAGTTGAAGAGTCTCTTGATGTGCTTGGTTCTCTTGTGAAACCTGTATTCCTTCGCCAAGGCCATTGCTCTAGTGTTGTCACAAAGATTTTCACTGGACCCGATGCACTTGGTATTACACCTAGATCGGATATGAACTCCTTCATTTGCTGCTTCCGAAGCAGCTATGTACTCCGCTTCACATGTAGATCCCGCCACGATGCTCTGCTTAGAACTACACCAACAGACAACTCCATCGTTCAATAAAAACATGTATCCAGTTTGTGAATTAGAGTCATCCAGATCAGTGTCAAAGCTAGCATCAACGTAACCATTTACGATGAGCTCTTTGTCACCTCAAAAAACTAGAAACATATCCTTGGTCCTTTTCAGGTACTTCAGGATGTTCTTGACCGATGTCCAGTGATCCACTCCTGGATTACTTTGGTACCTCCCTGCTAGACTTATAACAAGGCACACATCAAGTCTGGTATACAACATTGCATACATGATAGAACATATGGCTGAAGCATAGGGAATGACTTTCATTTTCTCTTTATCTTCTTTAGTGGTTGGGCATTGAGTCTGACTCAACTTCACACCTTGTAACACAGGCAAGAACCCTTTCTTTGACTGATCCATTTTGAACTTCTTCAAAACTTTATCAAGGTATGTGCTTTGAGAAAGTCCAATTAAGCGTCTTGATCTATCTCTATAGATCTTGATGCCCAATATATAAGCAGCTTCACCGAGGTCTTTCACTGAAAATTCTTATTCAAGTATCCTTTTATGCTATCCAGAAATTCTACATCATTTCCAATCAACAATATGTCATTCACATATAATATCAGAAATGCTACAGAGCTCCCACTCACTTTCTTGTAAATACAGGTTGATACATCTCCGTCGTATCTATAACTTTTGATTGTTTCATGATAATACTATTCAACTTTTACATACTTTTGGCAACAATTTATATGATTTATTTGGACTAACTTACTAATACAGTGCCCAGTGCTAATTCCTGTTTGTTGCATGTTTATGTATCCCAGAAATTCCATATCAAACGAAGTCCAAAGGCGATAAAAATTTACGAAGAATTATTCTGGAATATATGTGATTTTTAGGAGGTGGAATCAACGCAAACTGGGGCCCGTAGTGCCCATAACCCACCAGGGCCCATGCGCGCCTCGTGTCTTGTGCCCTCCTTGAACATCGGTTGGGGCCCTTCTTCTAGCGCAAGAAAGAAAATTTATGGGTAAAAATCGTTTTAAAATCTCAGCGCAATCAGAGTTACGGATCTCCGGGAATTTAAGAAACGGTGGAGGGCCAGATCTGGGGAACGCGAAACAGAAGAGAACATAGAGACAAATCCAATCTTGGAGGGGCTCTTGCCCCTCCCATGCCATGGAAGCTAAGGACCAGAGGGGAAACCCTTCTCCTACCTAGGGAGAAGGCTAAGGAAGAAGAAGAAGGAGGGGGGCTCCCTCCCCCTCGCTTCTGGTGGCGCTGGAGTGCCGCCGGGGCAACAATCGTGTGATGACGATATACTCCAACAACTCAGTCATCTTCACCAACAACTCCATCACCTTCCCCCATCTATATTCACCGGTCCACTCTCCCATAACCCGTTGTACCCCGTACTTGAACATGGTGCTTCATGCTTCATATTATTATCCAATACTATGTTGCCATCCTATGATGTTTGAGTAGATCTATTTTGTCCTATGGGTTAATCGTGATCTTGGTGGTATGATTGTATATTTTATTTTGGTGCTGTCCTATGGTGCCCTCTATTATCGCGCAAACATGAGGGGCCCTCGCTGTAGGGTGTTGCAATATGTTCATGGTTCGCTTATGGTGGGTTGTGAGAGTGACAGAAGCTTAAACCAAAGTAAGTGGGGTATGACGTATGGGAGTAAAGAGGACTTGATACTTAATGCTATGGTTGGGTTTCACGATGTTAATGATCTTTAGTAGTTGTAGATGCTTTCTAGGGGTCCAATCATAAGTGCATATGATCCAAGTAGAGAAAGTATGTTAGCTCATGACTCTCTCTCATATAAAATTGCAAGAATGATTACCGGTACTTGGTATCGATTGCATAGGGAGAATTCCGCAAATCCTACCTCACTAATCCACACTGGCTATACTACTTTATTTGTACTTTTATTTACGTGCGCTTTATTATCTTGCAAAACTATCCTACTACACCTATAGAGCACTTCTAGTTTTATTCTTATTCTAGATAAAGCAAGCGTTAAGTGTGCGCAGAGTTGTATCAGTGGTCGATAGAACTTGAGGGAATATTTCTTCTACCTTTAGCTCCTCTTTGGGTTCGGCACTCTTATTTATCGAAGAAGGCTACAAACGATCCCCTACACTTGTGGGTTATCAAGACCTTTTTCTGGAGCCGTTGCTGGGGAGTTATAGCTTCGGGTGAATATTCTCGTGTGTGCTTGTTTGCTTTATCACTAAGTAATTTTTATTTTGTGCTCTAGTTTTCTATATTTAGTTATGGGTAGGAAACACAAAATTCCAAAAAGTTTTACCTACTAAACCAATGGTTGAAGAAGCACCCAAAATCTATCATACCACTGAAGCTTTTTTACTTGGATCATCTTCGATCCATTTGTGCTCGTGCTAAAAACCCAACTAGCTTAGTTGAGGGAAAATCATTAGAAGAGCATGCTTGTTTTGTGTGACACCGTTCATCTCAAAAAGGGAAACTTTTACAGCATCAAATTAATACTATGCAATGCTATGCTTGGAATTTATGTGAAATATATGATGTTACTTGTTGTTCTAAAGACCCTAAGAAACACCTACTCTACCAATGTGAGTTTATTGATAATGGAATCATATCTTCTTATGCCAAAGCTGTTTATAATTACTTTGATATTGAACAAATTGAAGAATTTGTTGCTTTTAAGGGTGCTTATGAAATTGCTTCTTTGATTGAAAAGTATGATGCTACTCTTTACAAATCTGAAAATTTTGCCATACTTAAATATTGTTATGATAATTATGCTTCTAACGCCTATGTTAAACCATATATTGAGGACTCCTCCGCTGTCCAAGAAGAGACTAACATTTTGCAGGAGTCTATGGAAGAAGAAATTAATGACATTTTGAGCTCATTGGATGATAAAGATGAGGAGGAGAGTAAAGAACAAAAGGAGGAAGAGCGGATTGATCGCCCGTTCCCACTTTCTAATGAGAGTAACTATTTATCCCATACATTGTTTAATATCCCTTCGTTCTTACCGAAGGATGAATGCTATGATAATTGCTATGATCCCGTTGATTCTTTTGAAATATCCCCTTTTGATAATGCTTGCTATGCTTGTGGCCAAGATGCCAATATGAATTATTCTTATGGAGATGAGCTTGCTATTGTTCCTTATGTTAAGAATGAAATTGTTGCTATTGCACCCACACATGATAGTCCTATTATGTTTTTGAATTCTCCAAACTACACTATATCGGAGAAGTTTGCACTTATTAAGGATTATATTGATGGGTTGCCTTTTACTGTTGCACATGACAATTTTGATGAATGGAATATGCATGTGCTTGCTGCTCCTACTTGCAATTATTATGAGAGAGGAACTACATCTCCGTCTCTCTATGTTTCCAACACGATAAAATTGCAAGAAACTGCTTATGCTATGTATTGGCCTTTACTTGATGTGTATGAATTGTTCTTTTATGACATGTCGACGCATAGGAAGAGAGTTATACTTCGTCATTGCTTGATATAGGTTGCTTTGTGCTCACTACTAAACGCTAAATCATTGTTGATTCAAATTGGCTCCTTAATGGCTTTAAAGAAAGCGCTGCCAGGGAGGCAACCTGGAAGTTAAAAAAAGTCATTTATTTCTATTGAGTTCTTTTATAAAGTTTAACAACAAAAATATATATAGAGGGGAACCTAAAACTTTTTCAAAAAGAGAAGCGATTGAAAGGTGATGCATTGAGGAAATGGAGGTCGACCTTGAACACTTGTGTTCATGCTCATGGAAACAATGTAGAACTTTTCATGAAAGTTCTCGCAAAAATAATTATCCCCTTGTACAATTCTATTGTATTATAAAAATAATGTGCCAAGAGTTTCCTTTAGGATGATTAAATTGCTTGTTGGTTTGTGCGATGCAAAAACATAAACTTTGGCTGTAGTGCAAGATTTTACATTTTTACTGGAATGTCAAACAGTTCTTAAACATTTTGCATAGTCTTTCTACACAAATTGTTTATTTTGTCCTAATTTTTTCAGAATTTTGAGAGTTACAGAAGTATGGAGAATGTTCAAATCTTTACAGACTGTCCTGTTTTCACAGATTGCTGTTATAGCTTCATTATTTGCTTATGTTTGAATTCTTGTTGAAGCCTCCATGAATCAGGGCCATAGAATTGTGATAGTATACAATGGGTAATGTTTGTTTATAATTATAAAATAATGTTAGAGCAGTACACGATGAGATTTCATTGATCATATGTACTAACCCCGCCACTAAAAGTTCGGTTATGTTTTGTGTGGATGAAGTGTTCAAAGATCGAGGATGTCTCGACGTGAGGATAAGGAGGAGAGGCAAGAGCTCAATCTTGGGGATGCCCAAGGCACCCCAAGTAAATATTCAAGGACACTCAAGCGTCTAAGCTTGGGGATGCCCCGGAAGGCATCCCATCTTTCTTCAACAAGTATCGGTATGTTTTCGGATTCATTTCGTTCACATGATATGCGTAAATTCTTGGAGCGTCTTGTGCCTTTTATTTTTCTTTTAATAATGCACCATGCTGGTATGAGATAGTCCTTGGACAAATTGTAGAATTCTCTTTGCACTTCACTTATATCTTTTGAGTATGGCTTTATAGAATGCTTCATTTTCTTCACTTATATTATTTGAAGTTTGGATTGCCTGTTTCTCTTCACATAGAAAACTGATGTTCGTAGAATGCTCTCGTGCTTCAATTATATTTGTTAGAGCATGATCTTTTGTAGAAAGAAATAAACTTACATGCTTCACTTATATCTATTTGGAGATTCAACATGAATTGGTTAAATTGCATGGTTAGTCATAAAATCCTACATAAAACTTATGGATCACTGAATATGATATTTGATTCCTTGCAATAGTTTTGCGATATAGAGATGATAATATGTGGGAGGTACTAGTGGATGATCGTGTTTTGTAAGATATTGGTGTCAAGGTTTGTGATTCTCGAAGCATGCACTATAGTCTCTTGTTATGCCGGGATGTTGGAGCACAATTTATCCTTGATTGTCTATCTTTGTGTGAAGGTCGGGCGCGCGCGATGGTTAACTCCTACAAACCTCCCCCCTAGGAGCATGCGTAGTATTACTTTGCTTCCAGGGCTAATAAACTTTTGCAATAAGTATGTGAGTTCTTTATGACTAATGTGAGTACATGGATTATACGCACTCTCACCCTTTCATAATTGCTAGCCTCTCTTGTGCCGCGCAACTTTCGCCGGTGCATAAAATTTATTATACCTTCCTCAAAACAACCACCATACCTACATATTATGGCATTTCCATAGCCATTCCGAGTTATATTGCCATGCACTTCCATCATATAGTTGACTTGAGCATTCATTTTCATAATTTAGAGTCATACTATGTTATAGGTATCAAGTTGTAATTTTTTTTCTTTTGAGTTATAAGTAAAAGAACTGTGATGATCATCATTATCCATTATTAGAGCATGTCCCAGTGAGGAAAGGATGATGGAGGCTATGATTCCCCCACAAGTCAGGATGAGACTCCGGACAATGAGAGAAAAATATTAAAAAAAGAAAAAGAAAGAAAAAGAAAAGAAAGAAAAAAAGAAAAAAAGAAAAAAAGGAAAAAAGAAAAGAAAAAAAGAAATAAAGAGAGAAGGGGCATGCAAGTTCCACACTTGTGCTTCAAAGTAGCACCATGTTTTTCATATGGAGAGTCTCCTATGTTGTCACTCTCATATACTAGTGGGGATTTTTCATTATAGGATTAGATGCACACCCACTTAGTTTTCACGTTGAGCTGTCATACACTTATAGCTCTTAGTGCATCCATTGCATGGCAATCCCTACTCCTCACATTGATATCGATTGATTTACATCTCCATAGTCCATTAGTTTGCCTACTTGATGTGAGACTTTCTTCCCTTCTTTTGTCTACTACCACAACATTCTATTCCACCTACATTGCTATATCCATGGCTTGCGCTCATGTATTGCGTGAGAGTTGAAAATGATGAAGCACGTTCAGAAGTATGAACCAATTGCTTGGCTGACACCGGGGTAGTACATGATCTATACTTTGAGCTGGGAAGACACGGCATGACAAGACTATATGATTTTGTAGGGATCACGTTCTTTAGCATTTTATATTATGAAAGACAAGATTGTTTGTTTGGATGCCCGAGTATTGATGTCTTTATATCAAATTATAGACTATTGTTTTGAATCACTCATGTCTTAATATTCATGCCATGACTAAATATATAATCAAGTTTATGCTAGGTAGCATTCTACATCAAAAATTATCTTTTTTATTATTTACCTACTCGAGGACGAGCAGGAATTAAGCTTGGGGATGCTGATACGTCTCCGTCGTATCTATAATTTTTTATTGTTTCATGCCAGTACTATTCAACTTTTACATACTTTTGGCAACAATTTATATGATTTATTTGGACTAACTTACTGATCCAGTGCCCAGTGCCACTTCCTGTTTGTTGCATGTTTTTGTTTCGCAAAAAACCCATATTTAACAAAGTCCAAACGCGATAAAAATTTATGGAGAATTATTTTGGAATATATGTAATTTTTAGGAGGTGGAATCAACGCAAACGGGGGCCCGTAGTGCCAAAAACCCACCAGGGCACGAACATTGGTTGGGGCCCTTCTTCTGGCACAAGAAAGCTAATTTATGGATAAAAATCATGTTAAAATCGCAGCACAATCGGGGCTACGGATCTTTGGGAATTTAAGAAACGGTGAAGAACCAAATTTGGGGAACGCGAAACAGAAGAGAACAGAGAGACACATCCAATCTCGGAGGGTCTCTCGCCCGTGCCATGCCATGGAAGCCAAGGACAAAAGGGGAAACCCTTCTCCCACCTAGGGAGAAGGCCAAAGAAGAAGAAGAAGGAGGGGGGCTCTCTCCCCTAGCTTTTGGTGGCGCCGGAGTGCCGCCGGGGCAACAATCGTGTGACAGCGATATACTCAAACAACTCCGTCAATTTCACCAACAACTCCATCACCTCCCCCCATCAATATTCAGTGGTCCACTCTCCCGCAACCCGATGTACCCCCTACTTGAACATGGTGCTTTATGCTTCATATTATTATCCAATACTATTTTGCCATCCTATGATGTTTGAGTAGAGCTATTTTGTCCCGTGGGTTAATCATGATCTTGGTGGTATGATTGTATATTTTATTTTGGTACTGTCCTATGGTGCCCTCCGTTCTCGCGCAAACGTGAGGGGCGCCCGCTGTAGGGTGTTGCAATATGTTCATGGTTCGCTTATGGTGGGTTGCGAGAGTGACAGAAGCTTAAACCCAAGTAAGTGGGGTATGACGTATGTGAGTAAAGAGGACTTGATACTTAATGCTATGGTTGGGTTTCATGGTCTTAATGATCTTTAGTAGTTGCAGATGCTTGCTAGGGGTCCAATCATAAGTGCATATGATCCAAGTAGAGAAAGTATGTTAGTTCATGCCTCTCCCTCATATAAAATTGCAAGAATGATTACCGATACTTGTTATCGATTGCCTAGGGACAATTCCGCAAATCCTACCTCACTAATCCACACTCGCTATAGTAATTTATTTGTACTTTTATTTATGTTCTCTTTATTATCTTGCAAAACTATTCTACTACACCTACAAAGCACTTCTAGTTTTATTCGTGTTCTAGATAAAGCAAACATTAAGTGTGTGTAGAGTTGTATTGGTGGTCAATAGAACTTGAGGGAAAATTTGTTCTACCTTTAGCTCCTCGTTGGGTTTGACAGTCTTATTTATCGAAGAAGGCTACAAATGATCCCCTACACTTGTGGGTTATCACATGCTTCTCCAAAAGTCTGTATAAAACCATATGCTTTGATCACCTCATCAAAGAGTATATTCCAACTCCGAGATGCTTGCACCAGTCCATAGATGGATCGCTGGAGCTTGCACTTTTTGTTAGCATCTTTAGGATCGACAAAACCTTCTGGTTGCATCATATACAACTCTTCTTTGAGAAATCCATTAAGGAATGCAGTTTTGACATCCATTTGCCAGATTTCATAATCATAAAATGCGGCAATTGTTAACAAGATTCAGACAGACTTAAGCATCGCTACGGGTTAGAAGGTCTCATCGTAGTCAACTCCTTGAACTTGCCGAAAACCTTGTGCAACAAGTCAAGCTTTGTAGAAAGTTTCATTACCATCGACGTCAGTCTTCTTCTTAAAGATCCATTTATTTTCAAGTCAACCAAATTCCACACTTTGTTCTCATACATGGACCCCATCTCAGATTTCATGGCCGCAAACCATTTTGCAAAATCTGGGCTCATCATCACTTGCTCATAGTTCGTTGGTTCGTCATGGTCTAGTAACATGACTTCCAGAATAGGATTACCGTACCACTCTGGTGCGGAACGTACTCTGGTTGACCTACGAGGTTCGTAGTAATTTGATCTAAGTTTCATGATAATCATCATTAGCTTCCTCATTAATTGGTGTAGGCATCACAGGAACGAGTTTCTGTGATGAGTCATTCTCCAATTCGAGAGATGGTACAATTACCTCATCAAGTTCTACTTTCCTCCCACTCACTTCTTTCAAGAGAAACTTCTTCTCTAGAAAGGATCCATTCTTAGCAACAAAAGTCTTGCCTTCGGATCTATGATAGAAGGTGTACCCAACAGTTTCTTTTGGGTATCCTATAAAGACAAACTTCTCCAATTAGGGTTCGAGCTTATCAGGCTGAATTTGTTTCACATAAGCACCGCAACCCCAAACTTTAAGAAACGACAACTTATGTTTCTTGCCAAACCACAGTTCATACGATGTCGTCTCAATGGATTTATATGGTGCCCTATTTAACGTGAATGGGGTTGTCTATAATGCATAACCCCAAAACAATAGTGGTAAATCAGTAAGAGACATCATAGATCGCACCATATCTAATAAAGTATGGTTATGATGTTCGGACACACCATTACGCTGTGATGTTCCACGTGGCCTGAGCTATGAGACTATTCCACAATGTTTCAAATGAAGACCAAACTCGTAACTCAAATATTCGCCACCGCGATCAGATCATAGAAACTTTATTTTCTTGTTACGATGATTCTCTTCTTCACTCTGAAATTCTCTGAACTTTTTAAATGTTTCAGACTTATGTTTCATTAAGTACATATACCATATCTGCTCAAATCATCTGTGAAGGTCAGAAAATAACGATACCCGCCGCGATCCTCAACAATCATCGGACCGCATACATCGGTATGTATTATTTCCAATAAGTCAGTTGCTTGCTCCATTGTTCCGGAGAACATAGTTTTAGTCATCTTGCCCATGAGGCATGGTTTGGAAGTATCTAATGATTCATGATCAAGTTACTCGAAAAGTCCATCTGTATGGAGTTTCTTCATGCGCTTTACACCAATATGACCTAAACAACAGTGCCACAAATATGTTGCACTATCATTATCAACTTTGTATCTTTTGGCATTAATATTATGAATATGTGTATTACTACGATCGATATTCAACAAAAATAGACCACTCATCAAGGGTGCATGACCATAAAAGATATTACTCATATAAATAGAACAACCATTATTCTCTGATTTAAATGAACAACTGTCTCACAACAAACAAGATCCAGATATAGTGTTCATGCACAACGTTGGCACCAAATAACAATTATTTAGGTCTAAAACTAATCCCGAAGGTAGATGTAGAGGTAGCGTGCGGATGGTGATCACATCGACTTTGGAACCATTTCCCACGCGCATCATCACCTCGTCCTTAGCCAATCTTTATTTAATCCGTAGCCCCTGTTTCGAGTTACAAATATGAGCAACCAAATGAGTATCAAATACCCAGACTCTACTACAAGCATTAGTAAGGTACACATCAATAACATGTATATCAAATATACCTTTGTTCACTTTGTCATCCTTCTTATCCGCCAAATACTTGGGGCAGTTCCGCATCTAGTGACCAGTCCCTTTGCAGTAGAAGCAGCCAGTTTCAGGCTTGGCTCCAGACTTAGGTTTCTTCCCAGGAGTAGGAACTGGCTTGCTATTCTTCTTGAAGTTCCCTTTATTTCCCTTGCCCTTTTCTTGAAATTAGTGGTCTTGTTAACCATCAACACTTGATGCTCCTTTTTGATTTCCACCTCCGCAACTTTGAGCATTGCGAAGAGCTCGGGAATAGTCTACTCCATCCCTTGCATATTATAGTTCATCATGAAGCCTTTATAGCTTGGTGGCAGAGATTGAAGAACTCTGTCAATAACACTATCATCATCAACTTTAACTCCAAGCTGAGTCATGTGGTTATGGTACCCAGACATTCTGAGTATGTGTTCACTGACAGAATTGTTCTCGTCCATCTTGCAGCTATTGAACTTGTTGGAGACTTCATATCTCTCAACTCGAGCATTTGCTTGAAATATTAACTTCAACTCTTGGAACATATCATATGCTCCATGACGTTCAAAATGTCTTTGAAGTCCCGATTCTAAGCCATAAAGCATGGCACACTGAACTATCGAGTAGTCATCAGACCGCGTCTGCCAGACGTTCAAAGAGTCCACATTAGCGGGAGGGGGCTTGTCACCTAGCGGTGCTTCAAGGACATAATTCTTTTGTGCAACAATGAGGACAATCCTCAAGTTATGAACCCAGTCTGTGTAGTTACTACCATCATCTTTCAACTTAGCTTTCTCTAGGAACGCATACAAATTCAAGGAAACGGTAGCACGGGCCATTGATCTACAACATAGATATACAAAAACTATCAAGACTAAGTTCATGATAATTTAAGTTCAATTAATCATATTACTAAAGAACTCCCACTTAGATAGACATCCCTCGAGTCATCTAAATGATCAAGTCATCCATATCAACTAAACCATGTCCGATCATCACATGAGATGGAGTAGTTTTCAATGGTGAACATCTTATGTTGATCATATCTACTATATGATTCACGCTCGACCTTTCGGTCTCCAGTGTTCTGAGGCCATGTATGTACATGCTAGGCTCGTCAAGTTAAACCCGAGTATTCTGCACGTGCAAAACCGTCTTACACCCATTGTATGTGAACGTAGAGCTTATCACACCCGATCATGACGTGGTGTCTCGGCACGATGAACTGTCGCAACGATGCATACTCAGGGAGAACAATTGTATCTTGAAATTTTTAGTAAGGGATCATCTTATAATGCTACCGTCATTCTAAGCGAAATAAGATGCATAAAAAGATAAACATCACATGCAATCAAAATATGTGACATGATATAGCCATCATCAACTTGTGCTTTTGATCTCCATCTCCAAAGGATCGTCATGATCTCCATCGTCACCGGCTTGACGCCATGGTCTTCATCGTAGCGTCGTGGTTGTCTCGCCAACTATTGCTTCTACTACTATAACTCATAGTGATAAAGTAAATCAATTACATGGCGTGCGCAATTCATACAATAAAGAGACAACCATAAGGCTTCTGCTGGTTGCTGATAATTTACAAAACATGATCATCTCATACAATAATGTATAACTCATCACGTCTTGACCATATCACATCACAACATGCCCTGCAAAAACAAGTTAGACGCCTTCTACTTTGTTGTTGCAAGTTTTACGTGGCTGCTATGGGCTTCTAGCAAGAACCGTTCTGACATACTGCACAAAAACCACAACGGTGATTTATCAAGTTTGCTGTTTTAACCTTCAAGAAGGACCGACCGCAGTAAAATTTGATTCAACTAAAGCAAGAGAGACAGACACCCGCCATCCACCTTTATGCAAAAAAGTTGCACGTAACGGTGGAACCGGTCTCATGAACGCGGTCATGTAATGTTGGTCCGGGCCGCTTCATCTTACAATACCACCGAATCAAAATAAGACGTTGGTGGTAAGCAGTATGAACATCACCACCCACAACTCCTTTGTGTTCTACTCGTGCATATCATCTACGCATAGACCTGGCTCTGATACCACCTTTGGGAACGTAGCATGCAATTTCAAAAAAAAAATCCTATGCTCACCCAAGATCTATCTAGGAGATGCATAGCAACGAGGCGGGAAGAGTGTTTCTTCGTACCCTCATAGACCGAAAGCGGAAGCATTGTATTAAAGCGGTTGATGTAGTCGAACGCCTTCACGATCCAACCGATCCAAGTACCGGACGTATGGCACCTCCATGTTCAGCACACGTTCAGCTCGATGACGTCCCTCGAGCTCTTGATCCAGTAGAGGGTCGAGGGAGAGTTCCATCAGCATGACGGCATGGCGACGGTGTTGGTGATGTGATCCGCACAAGGCTTCGTCTAAGCATTACGACGCTATGACCGGAGGAGTAAACTGTGGAGGGGGCACCGCCCATGGCTAAGAAACAACTGTTGTGCCTTTTGGGTACCCCCTGCCCACATATATAAAGGAGGGGGTAAGAGGAGGCCGGCCCAAGGGGAGGCGCGCCAAGAGGGGGAGTCCTACTAGGACTCCGTTCCTAGTAGGATTCGAACCACCGTCCTTCCTTCCAACAGAGAGGGGACATGGGAAAGGAGGGAGAGGGAGAAGGAAACGGGGGCCACGCCCCCACCCCTTGTCCAGTTTGGATTGGGCTCGGGGGGGGAGGAGGGGGCTCCACCTCCTGTGGAAGCCTCCCTCTCTCCACTATGGCCCAATAGGCCCATTAACTTTCCGAGGAGTTCCGGTAACCTCCCGGTACTCCGAAAAATCCCCGGTCCTTTTCGGAACCATTCCGGTGTCCGTATACAACCTTCCAATATATCAACATTTACCTCTTGATCATTTCGAGACTCCTCGTCATGTCCTTGTTCTCATCCGGGACTCCGAACAAAATTTGGTCACCAAAACACATAACTCATAATATAAATCGTCATCGAACGTTAAGCGTGTGGACCCTACGGGTTCGAGAACTTTGTAGACATGACCGAGACACATCTCCGGTCAATAACCAATAGCAGAATCTGGATGCTCATATTGGCTCCTACATATTCTAGGAAGACCTTTATCGATCAAACCGCGTAACAACATACGTCATTCCCTTTGTCATCGGTATGTTACTTGCCCGAGTTTCGATCGTCGATATCATCATACCTAGTTCAATCTCGTTACCGGCAAGTCTCTTTACTCGTTCCGTAATGCATCATCCCGTAACTAACTCATTAGTCACATTTCTTGCAAGGCTTATAGTGATGTTCATTACCTAGAGGGCCCAGAGATACCTCCCCGATACACGGAGTGACAAATCGTAATATCGATCTATGCCAACTCAACAAACACCTTCGGAGACACCTGTAGAGCATCTTTATAATCACCCAGTTACGTTGTGATGTTTGATAGCACACAAAGTGTTCCTCCGGTATTCAAGAGTTGCATAATCTCATAGTCAGAGGAATATGTATAAGTCATGAAGAAAGCAATAGAAATAAAACTAAACAATCATTGTGATAAGCTAACAGATGGGTCATGTCCATCACATCATTCTCCTAGTGATGTGATCCCGTTAATCAAATGACTACACATGTCTATGGTTAGGAAACTCAACCATCTTTGATTAACGAGCTAGTCTAGTAGAGGCTTACTAGGGACAATGTGTTTTGTATATGTATCCACACATGTATCAAGTTTCCGGTTAATACAATTATAGCATGAATAAAAGGCATTTATCATGATATAAAGGAAATATAAAAAACAACTTTATCATTGCCTCTAGGGCATATTTCCTTCAGCGCCCCCATATGGGCCGGCCTAAGGAGGAGAAGGAAAGGGGAGAAGGGAAAGGAAAGTGTGGCATAAGATTCACACTTCCTTCCCTCAACCCCCCCTCTGTCCTTCCCTCCCAGATAAACATGGCAGGGCGCAGGGCTAGGAATGCGCCTAGGGGACCAGCGGCGAGCTCTAGGGCGCACCCTGGCCTCTCCCCTCCCCCTCCCACCAATATATATGAGGGAGAGGGGGTGCCTAGAACAGACAACATCAATTGTTAGCCATGTGCGGCTCCCCCTTCTACCATTTACACCCCGGTCATATTTTCGTAGTGCTTAGGCGAAGCCCTGCAGATATCACTTCACCATCATAGTCACGATGCCATCGTGCTGACGGAACTCATCTACTACCTCGATGTCTTGCTCGATCAAGAAGTCGGGGTACGTCACCAAGCTGAACGTATGCAGAACACAGAGTTGCCGTGCGTACGGTACTTGATCAGTTGAAGTGCGAATAAGTTCGACAACATCAACAGCGTTGTGAAACGCTTCCGCTTACAATCTATGAGGGTACGTAGACACACTCTCCCCCTCGTTGCTATGCATCTCCATGGATAGATCAATGTGTGTGCGTACATTTTTTTTCGTTTTCCATGCAACCTTTCCCAACACTCACATATTTAGATTGCATGTGATGTTTATCCTTTATGCATATTATTTTGTTTAGAATGTCGGTAGCATTATAAGATGATCCCTCCACTTAATTTCAAGATAAAAGTGTTCTCCCTGAGTATGCACCGTTGCTACAGTTCATCATTTCGAGACACCACATGATGATCGGGTGTGATAGACTCTATGTTCACATACAACGAGTGTAAGACAGTTTTACACACGCAGAATACTTGGGTTAAACTTGACGAGCCTAGCATGTATAGACATGGCCTCAGAACACTGGAGACCGAAAGGTCGAACATGAGTCATATAGTTGATATGATCAACATAGAGATGTTCACTATTGATGACTGCCCCATCTCACATGATGTTCGGACATGGGTTAGTTGATTTGGATCATGTATCACTTAGATAACCCGAGGGATGTTAATTTAAGTGGGAGTTCATTAGTAATTTGATTAATTGAACTTAATTTATCATGAACTTAGTCAAAATGTCTTTGCATATTATGTTGTAGATCAATAGCTCGCGATGTAGCTCCACTGTTTTTGATATGTTCCTGGTGGAAACCAAGTTGAAAGATGTTAGTAGCAATGATGCGGATTGGGTTCGTGATATGAGGATTATCCTCATTGCTACATAGAAGAATTATTTCCTTGATGCACCTCTAGGTGACAGACCTATTGTAGGAGCAGATGCAGATGTTATGAACGTTTGGCAAACTCGATATGATGATTACTTAATAGTTTAGTGCACCATGCTTTATGGCTTAGAACTGGGACTTCAAAAATGTTTTGAACGCCACAGAGCATATGAGATGTTCCAAGAGCTGAAATTGGTATTTCAGACTCATGCCCATGTCGAGAGGTATGAGACCTCTGACAAGTACTTTGCCTACAAGATGGAGGATAATAGCTCATGTACTGAGCATGTGCTTAGAATGTTTGGGTACTACAATCACTTGAATCAAGTGGGAGTTAATTTTCCAGATAAGATAGTGATTGACAGAATTCTCTAGTCACTATCACCAAGCTATTAGAACTTCATGATGAATTATAATATGCAAGGGATGACGAAAATGATTCCCGAGCTCTTCGTGATGCTGAAATCGGCAAAGGGAGAAATGAAGAAAGAGCATCAAGTGTTGATGGTTAACAAGACCACTAGTTTCAAGAAAAAGTGCAAGGGAAAGAAAGTGAACTTCAAGAATAATGGCAAGCAAGTTGTCACTCCCGTGAAGAAACTCAAAGCTGGACCTAAGCCTGAAACTGAGTGCTTCTACTGCAAAGGGAATGGATCCAGTAGAGGGTCGAGGGAGAGTTCCATCAGCATGACGGCATGGCGACGGTGTTGGTGATGTGATCCGCACAAGGCTTCGCATAATCACTACGACGCTATGACCGGAGGAGTAAACTGTGGAGGGGGGCACCGCACATGGCTAAGAAACAACTGTTGTGCCTTTTGGGTGCCCCCTGACCACATATATAAAGGAGGGGGTAAGAGGAGGCCGGCCCAAGTGGAGGCGCGCCAAGAGGGGGAGTCCTACTAGGACTCCATTCCTAGTTGGATTCGACCCCCCGTCCTTCCTTCCAACAAAGAGGGGACATGGGAAAGGAGGGAGAGGGAGAAGGAAATGGGGGCCGCGCCCCCACCCCTTGTCCAGTTTGGATTGGGCTCGGGGGGG
>LR738713.1:445560144-445722422 GCA_902687465.1 Secale cereale | reverse complement strand
GGCGCCACCTCCTGTGGAAGCCTCCCTCTGTCCACTATGGCCCAATAGGCCCATTAACTTTCCGAGGAGTTCCGGTAACCTCCCGGTACTCCGAAAAATCGCCGGTCCTTTTCGGAACCATTCCGGTGTCCGTACACAACCTTCCAATATATCAATATTTACCTCTTGATCATTCCGAGACTCCTCGTCATGTCCTTGATCTCATCCAGGACTCCGAACAAAATTTGGTCACCAAAACACATAACTCATAATATAAATCGTCATCGAACGTTAAGCGTGTGGACCCTACGGGTTCGAGAACTTTGTAGACATGACCGAGACACATCTCCAGTCAATAACCAATAGCAGAATCTAGATGCTCATATTGGCTCCTACATATTCTAGGAAGACCTTTATCGGTCAAACCGCGTAACAACATACGTCATTCCCTTTGTCATAGGTATGTTACTTGCCCGAGTTTCGATCGTCGATATCATCATACCTAGTTCAATCTCGTTACCGGCAAGTCTCTTTACTCGTTTCGTAATGCATCATCCCGTAACTAACTCATTAGTCACATTTCTTGCAAGGCTTATAGTGATGTTCATTACCTAGAGGGCCCAGAGATACCTCTCCGATACACGGAGTGACAAATCCTAATATCGATCTGTGCCAACTCAACAAACACCTTCGGAGACACCTGTAGAGCATCTTTATAATCACCCAGTTACGTTGTGATGTTTGATAGCACATAAAGTGTTCCTCCGGTATTCAAGAGTTGCATAATCTCATAGTCAGAGGAATATGTATAAGTCATGAAGAAAGCAATAGCAATAAAACTAAACAATCATTATGATAAGCTAACAGATGGGTCATGTCCATCACATCATTCTCCCAGTGATGTGATCCCGTTAATCAAATGACTACACATGTCTATGGTTAGGAAACTCAACCATGTTTGATTAATGAGCTAGTCTAGTAGAGGCTTACTAGGGACAATGTGTTTTGTCTATGTATCCACACATGTATCAAGTTTCCGGTTAATACAATTATAGCATGAATAAAAGGCATTTATCATGATATAAAGGAAATATAAAAAACAAGTTTATCATTGCCTCTAGGGCATATTTCCTTCAGCGCCCCCTATATGGGCCGGCCTAAGGAGGAGAAGGTAAGGGGAGAAGGGAAAGGAAAGTGTGGCATAAGATTCACACTTCCTTCCCTCAACCCCTCCTCTGTCCTTCCCTCCCAGATAAACATGGAGGGGCGCTGGGCTAGGAATGCGCCTAGGGGGCCGGCGGCCAGCCCTAGGGCGCACCCTGGCCTCTCCCCTCCCCCTCCCACCTATATATATATATATGAGGGAGAGGGGCGCCTAGAACACACAACATCAATTGTTAGCCATGTGCGGCGCCCCCTTCTACCATTTACACCCCGGTCATATTTTTGTAGTGCTTAGGCGAAGCCCTACAGATATCACTTCACCATCATAGTCACGATGTCGTCGTGCTGACGGAACTCATCTACTACCTCGATGTCTTGCTGGATCAAGAAGGCGGGGTACGTCACCAAGCTGAACGTGTGCAGAACACAGAGGTGCCTTGCGTACGGTACTTGATCAGTTGAAGCACGAATAAGTTCGACAACATCAATAGCGTTGTGAAACGCTTCCGCGTACAATCTATGAGGGTACGTAGACACACGCTCCCCCTCGTTGCTATGCATCTCCATGGATAGATCAATGTGTGTGCGTACATTTTTTTTTGTTTTCCATGCAACCTTTCCCAATACTCACATATGTTGATTGCATGTGATGTTTATCCTTTATGCATATTATTTTGTTTAGAATGGCGGTAGCATTATAAGATGATCCCTCCACTTAATTTCAAGAGAAAAGTGTTCTCCCTGAGTATGCACCGTTGCTACAGTTCATCATTTCGAGACACCACGTGATGATCGGGTGTGATAGACTCTATGTTCACATACAACGAGTGTAAGACAGTTTTACACACGCAGAATACTTGGGTTAAACTTGACGAGCCTAGCATGTATAGACATGGACTCAGAACACTGGAGACCGAAAGGTCGAACATGAGTCATATAGTTGATATGATCAACATAGAGATGTTCACCATTGATGACTGCCCCATCTCACATGATGGTCGGACATGGGTTAGTTGATTTGGATCATGTATCACTTAGATAACCCGAGGGATGTTAATTTCAGTGGGAGTTCATTAGTAATTTGATTAATTGAACTTAATTTATCATGAACTTAGTCAAAATGTCTTTGCATATTATGTTGTAGATCAATAGCTCGCGATGTAGCTCCACTGTTTTTGATATGTTCCTGGAGAAAACCAAGTTGAAAGATGTTAGTAGCAATGATGCGGATTGGGTCCGTGATATGAGGATTATCCTCATTGATACATAGAAGAATTATTTCCTTGATGCACCTCTAGGTGACAGACCTATTGCAGGAGGAGATGCAGATGTTATGAACGTTTGGCAAGCTCGATATGATGATTACTTAATAGTTTAGTGCACCATGCTTTATGGCTTAGAACCGGGACTTCAAAAATGTTTTGAACGCCACAGAGCATATGAGATGTTCCAAGAGCTGAAATTGGTATTTCAGACTCATGCCCATGTCGAGAGGTATGAGACCTCTGACAAGTACTTTGCCTACAAGATGGAGGATAATAGCTCATGTACTGAGCATGTGCTCAGAATGTTTGGGTACTACAATCACTTGAATCAAGTGGGAGTTAATCTTCCAAATAAGATAGTGATTGACAGAATTCTCTAGTCACTATCACCAAGCTACTAGAACTTCGTGATGAATTATAATATGCAAGGGATGACGAAAATGATTCCCGAGCTCTTCGCGATGCTGAAATCGGCAAAGGGAGAAATGAAGAAAGAGCATCAAGTGTTGATGGTTAACAAGACCACTAGTTTCAAGAAAAAGTGCAAGGGAAAGAAAGTGAAGTTCAAGAATAATGGCAAGCAAGTTGTCACTCCCGTGAAGAAACTCAAAGCTGGACCTAAGCCTGAAACTGAGTGCTTCTACTACAAAGGGAATGGTCACTAGAGGCGGAACTGCCCCAAAAATACTTGGCGGTTAATAAGGATGGCAAAGTTAACAAAGGTATATTTGATATACATGTTATTGATGTGTACCTTGCTAGTATTCGTAGTATCCCCTGGGTATTTGATACTGGTTCAGTTGCTAAGATTAGTAACTCAAAACAGGAGTTGCAAGATAAACGGAGACTAGTTAAGGGTGAGGTGACGATGTGTGCTGGAAGTGGTTCCAAGATTGATATGATCATCACAACACACTCCCTATACTTTAGGGATTAGTGTTGAACCTAAATAAATGTTATTTGGTGTTTGCGTTGAGCATGAACAAGATTGGATCGTGTTTATTGCAATACGGTTATTCAGTTAAGTCAGAGAATAATTGTTGTTCTGTTTACATTAATAAAACCTTCTATGGTCATACACCCAATGTAAATGGTTTATTAAATCTCGATCGTAGTGATACACATATTCATAATATTGTTGCCGAAAGATGCAAAGTTGATAATGATAGTGTATCATATTTGTGGCACTGTCGTTTAGGTCATTTTGGTGTAAAGCGTATGAAGAAACTACATGCTGATGGACTTTTGGAATCACTTGATTATGAATCATTTGGTACTTGCGAATCATGCCTCATGGGCAAGATGACTAAAACTCCGTTCTCCAAAAAAATAGAGAGAGCTAATGACTTATTGGAAATAATACATACCAATGTATACGGTTCGATGAGTGTTGAAGCACGCGGCGGGTATCGTTATTTTCTCACCTTCACATATGATTTGAGTAGAAATGGGTATATCTACTTGATGAAACACAAGTCTAAAACATTTGAAAAGTTCAAAGAATTTTAGAGTGAAGTAGAGAATAATCATAACAAGAAAATAAAGTTTCTACGATCTCATCGCGGAGGCGAATATTTGAGTTACAAGTTTGGCCTTCATTTAAAACAATGTGGAATAGTTTCGCAACTCACGCCACCTGGAACACCACAGCGTAATGGTGTGTCCGAAATGTCATAATCGTACTCTATTGGATATGGTGCGTTCTATGATGTCTCTTACCGATTTGCCTTTATCAGTTTGGGGTTATGCATTAGAGACAGTTGCATTCATGTTAAATAGGGCACCATCTAAATCCGTTGAGGCGACACCGTATGAACTATGGTTTGCCAAGAAACCAAAGCTGTCATTTCTTAAAGTTTGGGGTTGCGACACTTATGTCAAAAGGCTTCAACCTGATAAGCTTGAACACAAATCGGAGAAGTGCGTCTTCATAGGGTACCCAAAAGAAACTATTGGTACGCCTTATGCCACAGATCCGAAGGCAAGATCTTTGTTGCTAAGAATGGACCCTTTCTAGAGAAGGAGTTTCTCTCGAAAGAAGTGAGTGGGAGGAAAGTAGAACTTGATGAGGTAATTGTACCTTCACTCGAATTGGAAAGTAGCTCATCAGAGAAAACCGTTACTGTGGTTCCTACACCAACTAGAGATGAAGCTAATGATAATGATCATGGAACTTCGAATCAAGTTACTACCGAACCTCGAAGGTCGACCAGAACACGTACCGCACCAGAGTGGTACGGTAACCCTGTCATGGAAGTCATATTGTTGGACAACAGCGAACCTTGGAACTTTGAATAAGCTATGATGAGCCCAGATTCCGAAAATGACTCGAGGTCATGAAATCTAAGATAGGATCCATGTATGAGAACAAAGTGTGGACTTTGCTGGACTTGCCCGATGAGCAGCAAGCCATAGATAATAAATGGATCTTCAAGAGGAAGACGGACGCTGATATTACTATCTACAAAGCTTGACTAATCGCAATAGGTTTTCGAGAAGTTCAAGGTGTTGACTACAATGAAACTTCCTCACACGTAGTGATGCTTAAGTATGTCTGAATCATGTTAGAAATTGCCACATTTTATGAAATCTGGCAAATGGATGACAAAACTGCATTCCTTAATGGATTTCTTAAAGAAGAGTTGTATATGATGCAACCAGAAGTTTTTGTCAAGCCTAAAGGTGTTAACAAAGTGTGCAAGCTCCAGCGATCCATCTATCGACTGGTGCAAGCATCTCGGAGTTGGAATATATGCTTTGATGAGGTGATCAAAGCATATGGTTTTATAAAAACTTACGGTGAAGCCTATATTTATAAGAAAGTGAGTGGGAGCACTACATCATTTCTGATAAGTATATATGGATGACATATGGTTGATCGAAAATGATGTAGAATTTTCTCGAAAGCATAGAGGATTGTTTGAAAGGAGTTTTTCAAAAGAAATACCTCGATGAAGCTGCTTACATATTGGGCATCAAGATCTATAAATAGATTAAGACGCTTAATTTGACTTTCACAAAACACCAACCTTGATAAAGTTTTGAAGAAGTTCAAAATGGATCAGTCAAAGAAGGAGTTCTTGCCTGAGTTGTAAGGTATGAAGTTGAGTAAGACTCAAAGCCCGACCACAGTAGAAAAATAGAGAGAGAATGAAAGTCATTCCCTATGCCTTAGCCATAGGTTTTATAAGAGCATCTCCAGCCGTTGGCCCCCCAGGAGGCGTAAAAATCGCCGCCTGGGGGCGACACTACAAAAAAAGACACATCTGTGACATTTTGGGTTGAACATTTTTTTTCTGTCATGCTTATGACACTTCTATGATGATAATTGTGACAAAAGCCCGTATCATCATAGATGTGGTGGGCTCCTACTTCTATGACAAAAAATCATGACAAAAATGGGATTTTCGTCCTGGGCGGGCTGGAGACGCAGCTGCATGACATTCTTTGGGCCGTCCATTGTGGAAAAAAACCGTGGTAGAAGCGAGGGCGAGGAAAATTTCAGGGAGTTCTCGGTTACGGTGGGTGGTCGGGGCGGAGCGATGCACGGAGGTTTGCGTGTTTCTCTCATACACGTCGTGTGTATGTGCGAGGCATTATGCTCTAACTGAACCCGAGCGAGGCGTTCACTTATTGAACCCGAGCGATTGCAATAGCTACGTTACTGACCCAGAGCGATCGATCCCTTGGCTGCTAACTGAAACCGAGCGATTCCTTCGCTACCGCTGCTAACTGAACCCGATTGATTCCTTTGCTACTGCTGCTAACTGAACCCGATTGATCGCTGCTACTGCTTACTGAAGCCGATCGAACCTACTGCCTCTTGATGAACAGTGAACCTGGGGTTGGTTGAACGAGTCGAGACGTACGTGGTTGTGGTTGGATGAATAGGGCCCCATGGGGGTTGGATGTTGCAGTTGCCGCTGGATGAACAGGACCCCGAGACGAGGCCGCCACAGTCGAGGCGTTGGGGTGGATGAACAGGGCCCCGTGGAGGGCTCGTTGAATAGTAGCCGGTGGAGGGCTGGTAGGATGAACAGGACCCTGTGGAGGGCTGGATGAACAAGACCCCATGGAGGGCTATATAAACAGTAGCTGGTGGAGGCAGAGGAAGACGCGGTGGATGAACAGTGCAGGCGGAGGCTGGAGAAAGTCGACGGTGGGTGAACAGTAGCCCGTGGAGTCCCGTTTTATGGTATGCCACACCCCTCCCGATGAATAGGACCCCCGTTTCGACCGTAGCGCTCCAACACAAGTCCGTTTCCTCTGTTTTGCGGTACACCAGACCCCTCCCGATGAACAGGATCCCATTTTGATCATAGCCGGTCGAGCAGAAGGTTGTTTCCTCCGTTTTGTTTTACGCCAGACCCTTACCGATGAACATGACCCCGTTTTGACCGTATGCACTCCAGCAGAAGGCCGTTTCCCCTCCATTTTGCGATACACCACACCAGGTTTCGGCTGTTCCGTCCAAGCTGGTTGCCTCCCGATGAACACAACGTTGTTTCCCTGTTCTGACCCCGCTGGTTGGCTGCCGATGAACACGACACCGTTGCTGCCGTCTCCATATGTACGGGACTGCATGGCCATACGTATGCATGAGTACCCGCTCGATACCCCGCCCGTATGTACGTATGTGGCCGTATTTCTTGGCATGTGGTTGTACGTACGTGTACACGGTTTTGACTGGACTGCCTGAACTGCTATGTCGGGGGCTCTACTACTACACGTGTCGCTTTTTGCTTGGCCACGGTTCATCATTGCAGAGAGACCAATCGACCAGTATGTACGTACACGTTCACGACAGAATGACAACACTACGTACGCATCGACCATGTGGGTCCCGGCTATTAGGGATGATAAGGAGACACTTCCTTGCGTGCGAAGATATAGCTGGCGGGTCCTAGCTGTCAGGGGGCATTCATTTTTTCTGCGCCTAATATGGAGACACTTTCCTTGCATCCGAAGATATAGCTGGTGGGTCCTAGGTGTCAGGGGGAAATGTTTTTTGCAAAATACAGTTAAGCCAAAATACAGAGCCCTTCTGGTAGGTCCCTGCTATCAGGTGGAGGAATCATTATTTTGCGCGTAATAGGGAGGCACTTCCTTGCTGCGGTCGTGGACCCAGCTGTCCGCCTCTCCACGTACAGTCCTCTTCCGATGTAAGTAGTTCCTTGACCACGTTGACCACACCACGCCGAGAGCACTAAGGCGATGGACGACGGCAAGGCCTAGGAAGGGAATGATACGGAGCCGGGGATGACTCGGCAGTTGTTTCCCATGCAGAGGGGCGTACGAGGGTTTACTGGTTAGGCTGCAGTGTGAGGCTGCCATCGCCGGAGAATAAAAGTAGGTCTCGGTGAGTATAGGGATGGCCAGGCCAGTGATGGGAGTAGGGTGGGGCAGTGAGGCCTGCACGGTAGTAGAGCCGGCCATGGGAGGCACAAGCATGCGGCACGACCGGCGCTGGTTTGGGCGGCTAGAGCAAGAAGACCAGAGGTTGAAGAAGCACTATGGTCGTTGGATGGACATCGTACGCTCACTAGAATTAGAATCGTTCATTATTGACTAAGTTGAATGAGCCCTCCGTCCGCGTCAACTTAGTAGGCCCACAAGTCAGCCTCCAACTATGGTGGGTCCCAGATAGCAGGGGCAGTATTCATTTTTTTTGTGCGTAATAAGGAGGCAGTTCCTTGCGTGCGAATATATAGATGGTGGGTTGGAGCTGTCAGTGGGAGGAACGTTTTTTCTTTGCGAAATACATAGGCCCTTCTGGTGGGTCCCTGCTGTCAGGTGGAGGAATCATTATTTTGCGCGTAATAAGGAGGCACTTCCTTGCGTGCGGTCGTGGACCCAGTTGCCAGCCTCTCCACGTATAGTCCTCTTCCGATGGATGTCATTCGTTGACCACATTGACCACACCGAGCCGTGAGCACCAGGGTGATGGACGACGGCGAGGCCTAGGAAGGGAACTACCCGTGGCCGGGGAAGACTCGACAGTTGTTGCCCACGCGGTTGGGAGTACGAGGGTTTACTGGTTCGGCTTTCATCACCGGAAAATAATAGGAGGTGTGGGTGAGTAGAGGAATGGCCTGCTGGCTAGCGATGGAGTTGGGTGGGGCGGTGCGATCTGTGCGCTAGCGCAGTCACCAAAGGAAGGAGGGAGCAGGCAGTCCTGCTGGCGCGGGTTTCAACGGCTGGAGCAGGAAGAGCAGAGATCGAAAAAGCACGGCGGCCGTTGGATGGACATCCAACAATCACTCCTCTCGTGTGTTGACTAAGTTGACACAGCCTTGCATGTGCGTCAACCTTTTTTTACGAAAGCGTATGCGTCAACCCATAGTAGGCGCACAGGTCCGCCTCAAATCTGTGGAAAACGACATATAGCCCATCTTCCATTATTTCTAATAATCTGCAGCCCATATGCTAATTCTTAAGGATTTTTTGGGAGCCCATATTGTTTTTGTTAGCATTACAACCCATATTGTGGCTACGTTTAAAAATTGTACGAACGTTTTCATATTTCGGTGTGGTACGAACTGTTTTTAATCCTGAAATTTCGAGTCACGTTCAAACTAATTTGAAAATAATAAATGTATATCAATTTAAAATCCAACATGATTTTGCCCGCAAAAAAACAATTAAATTCGAAATATCAAAATCTTTATAAAACGATATTTGAAACAAATTGCCGGTTTACTGTGTTTATAAATTTACATCCCATTTCTTACTACTTTTTCTGGGCAAGCTAAGACATCGCTCTCGTCTTGAAAGATTTGCAGCCGAGCAGGACTGAGAAAGCAAGTAGGCCTCCGTTGGCTATTTCTTAAAAAAAAGTAGAACTGGGCTAGCCATTTTCAGAAAGAAAAAAACACAACTGGGCTCATCATGTGGTAACCATGAAATAAAACCCTGGCTAGACGGGCCACATCCCACGCACAACCCCTTACCCTGATCCGTCTCTAAAACAATATAAACAGTCTAAACAGTTAGCTCAAGAAGCTGACGAGAGTGATGTTATTTCCCTTGGTTGGGATTTGTTACAATATTTCACTCTTAATGAAACAAATGGCAAGCCATTTGCCTTGTTTCAAACAAAATATGACAGTCACAGCCGAGTTGAAAAGGGCAACAATATCTAACTCCAGCTTACAAACTATACAAAAGCACGAGGGTTAATTGTTCATAAGGTTTAGAATAAACCCTGACCGAAAAGGGCAACAACATCTAACTCCAGCACTATTTTCGGCAGTCACAGTCAAATGGATCGGTCAGGTCCATAGAATGAACATCCTGGGTCGTAAAATTTACTGGATTATGACGACAAGATGTTGTAAATAGAAGCCGGGCACGTTCAGAAGCCCTTTTGTCCACCTGAAACTCCTTTTTTTTGCTCGTCTACAAACACATCTGTCCAAACCATGCCGCTGTTAAACTTAAGCGTGATGGACAATAGTAACCTCGCATTCAACAGGAAGAATGTGACAAATCTAGTGTTTGCATGGTTGGCTACATATTGTTCCAGCGTTATTGTCTTCAATCGAATGTCATGAGAAGTGAGAAAATCCCGGTGCTTACGAATCAACCGATTGGTTATAACTTTCTTACCCCGTCCTGTTACCTAAATCGACATGAATATTGAAAACAGTTAAGGTCTAGAAAAAGAGTGTCGAAAGAGCAACAACTGAATGGTTAATTCTAGTACACTATATGCGGGCTTCCAATGTGCGTGAAATTATTACCTTTACATACAACTTCTCCAGACATGGAAAGCATTGCAACAAGCCAATAATCTTGTTCAGATCAAGACTATTCATTTGGATATATAAGATCTTGACAGAATCCAGGACCATTGATAGGCTATCCATGGAGAAACTCTTCATTGAGCATAGAACATAGTATAGTACAAAATGTGTACTCCAAGATGATATAGAACTTATGCGCAGAAATTTAAAATGCAGCTTATGTTTACAAGTGTAGATGACAATATACAGTACCTGAAGAACTGTGGAGCCAAACACCATCTTGAAATGAGCACAAAGATCATGTATTACACTCAAGGTCTCCAGTTGAGGCGCAGAGACGACAATTATTTGCAACGGTGAATAACTAGAATCAAGGATCAACCTTTGGAGTGAAGGGGCATCTTCGATGATGAGCTGCCTTCCGTCAAAAGAATTCCAAATCTTACAAGGTTAGGCGACTTTATTTGGAGATAATCGATTCTTACTGCGAAAACAAGTACCAAGCACTCCAGGGCAGGGCAACTGGAGTGGATGATGCTATACAATGAGGCCTCTGATATACGAACCCGCACAAGTGAAAGTATTTTGAGAAATGGGATTCAAAGGTTTAGTACCAGATTATCTGGTAGGTAGCACGGCGCAAAGGTGGCGGTGTGGAGAGAGGAGGAAAACCACGAGATGGACATCGGTGCTGAGGGCACAAGTACATGGCATTCGGTATCTGGTAGGTGATTTCCTAGGGAATAGTAGAACTCAGGCAGTTGTAGTTCTATGAATCCAGGGGATTTCAGCCAGGCGTCCACCGTGCAGGGCATGCTATGCTTGCTCAGGTAGCATGACGGGATGCAGAGGCTTTGAACGGAGCCCTGGTGGGAGGAGATGATGGCTCTGGGGAGTTAAAAATCATTAAAGTGAGATAGCTGACGATAGTCGATATTAAGGGGCGCGGCGCGCCATAGAGGGCACCACCGAGTTGAGAGGACTTGGGTGCGGCAGCAATCCTTGGTGGGGAGAAGCGAGATGATCTCCCCAAGGATGGCGTCCGGGAGATTGCCGATGCGGTCCGCCTGAGATTCTACAGGTTCCTAGGATCTGGTGAGGGCGGGCTCGCCGCTTCTCCCCGCGCTGCCGGGTGCGGCATCTACAATAGGCATCGCTACTGGTGGGAGTCCCATCTTCTTGGCGTTGTGGTCAGCCGACTCCATTTTCGTCGAGGGCGTCGCTTCGAGCTTACATATTTGAGCAGAGTAACGAATGACGAGCCTAGTTGTAGTGGGAGTGAAGAAGAAGGGGAGTTGGGGTTTTCTGTAGTAGTGAGGGAGAAGGGGAACTGGGGCTTTATGTAGGAGTGAGGTGAGGAATTTGGGCATACGAGTGGAGTGAACTAACGTGAGGTGGGTGGGAGTGAGGAGGAAGAAGAGCACCCAGGTTTTTTTGGGGGGGGGGGCGGTGCGCTGGGTAGCGCCTCTCATTAAGTAAATATATGGGCTTCTGAATTGATTTTATTATTTACTAGGGTGGATGGGCTGTTTTGTCTTGGGCCGAGAGAAGCAATTACTACTAGTACAACGGAGACACTCTACAACTACCCAGAAAAACAATTACTACTAGTACAGTGGATACACTACCGCTTTTGGCTCCTCCGAGGTCCTCAAAACGTTTCCCTCTTCTGAATGTCGTTTTATTTTGGTTGACCGACATGCGGGCCATGCAGCGCACGGGCCCAAATGACATCCACCTAATTAGAAGGCGGTATGCAGGCGGAGAGTCACCGCGGTCGTAGCGCAGCAGTAACGAGCCGTCATATCACAAAACCCCACCTCCCTACGGGCTAAGTTTGACGGACGAAGCAACCATCATTTCACTCTTTGCTCAATCCCCTTCTCCCTCACTGTCTTCAAGAAAGCTAACACTCACATATGCTATTGTTCTTCTCTCCCAACGAAGGGAAGGTAAGCGGATCCTTGATGTTGGTATATTTTCTTTCTGAAAAAAAGAACTTTTGCAAAGCAGTAACCGATCCTCACTCTCTTTTTTGTTCCATTGTCATTGCGATTGTGATTTCCTTTCAGTTGTCTCCTAGTATTTGTCAGTTTCATGATGGACCAAGGAGAACCAGGCAAAGATCTGCCGATGTTGGAGCAGACGTGAGAGGCTGATCCCACAAGACAAAGAGCTCCAAGAAGATGGAGGCCGCCACCGAGCCGATCCCAGATACGCTCACGGCCACTACTAAGATTGCCAACACCCCGTTTGATGTTACAGCCCCCGTGGCCCTGCAGGAGCAGTTTTCCCCCTTTGAGGATGTCCCCCCTGAGCTGCCAAAGGTGATTTTATTCATTGCCGATCTCGATTGTGTGTTTTCATCTAAGTATGTGGTGATAAATAATGCAAAATTTTATTAGCTTCGATGCCATCCTACCTTCCTTGTCATCCATACTTTTGACTCTACATAGTGGTTTAAATAACTTGTGTTTCTTATATTGGAATGTAATACCGAATTTGTTTCTGTTTCAATTAGAGCCCTGATATAGACAAGGATTGTGTGGTTGTACATGTCACTCACTATGAGGCGGATGACCTGAATATACGCACTGGGAAAACAAAGTCCTTAATTAGGCTATTGGATCCTGGAAGCCATTTGCACTTATACCAAAGTCGAGATGTATTCTACCCTCACTATTGTCAGGCGTGTTGTCCAGGGTGTACTAAACCACAAGAAGTTCAAAGCTACTCCTTTGTTTGTGAGGCATATTGTTCTTGTTAAGCTTAATCAGGAAGATGACGTGGCATGCCTCCACAACCAAGTTTACGAGTGGCAAGGCCACAAGGTTTTCTTCAGGAAGGTTCACATGATTGAGCTGCTGCCGGACGTCCTCGATGATGTTCATGGCAAGGTCCGTCTTGTGTCCATCCCAAATTAGATCAAGGCATGAAATAGTTGCCCCAACTAGTGTTTAAAAGTAGTTTGGATTGTGTCTAATTATCTGAACCTTTCCTATTGTCGAGCCCTCTAGGGCTAGTACTCTATTTGAATCCGTCTATGGGAACTACTGCTACTTTTGTGTGCACATGAATCAATAGAGAACCATCCTAATTTTTGTCGAATAGATGCGTCCTCACTAGTTTTTTCATGTAATATGGCATGGTAAGACATAAGTTGTCACGGTTTATCGGTTTATCATACGAGCAGTGTGTGTTTGATGAAATATAGTACTTGTTCGAGAACTGTGTTGTCTGACATATAAGCAACTACGATATCTTGTTGCAGTGGTTCATGCAGTTAACTGAGGCCACGGTGTAAATTCAAAACATTCACACGCTAGTCCAGCGTTCATGTGGGACATTCACATTAAACTCGGCTTCATAAAATACTTGAAAAGCATAAGTTAAGCAATTTTATACATCTCAATGATTCATGGAACATAACAAACATTTACTAGTTCACAACAAAAGACAAAGTTGTGAGAAGGTTTACAAATCAGGAAAAATCAAGCAATGCTTCTCTGAGCAAAGGGCCTCCCTAGGCAGGCTTTAATTTCCTAGAGGTCACTCTAGTTTTTATTTTTGCCACCATCCATGGTTAGGTTCTCTCATTCCAGAATAACCAATTATAATTGTGTTCTCAGCTGGAATGCTGAACTGAACCATGTAGTGTACTGACCATCTGAACTTCTTGTGTAGTTCCACTAAATTTAAGTAACACTATTTGCAGAAATAAGAAGACCACAATGCCTCTCATCCGCACACCTGTCCCAAAAACCTCCGCGTAGCCGTGCCAACTAGTCCTCTGTCCATCCTTGATCTGGGAGAAAGTGCATTCCCGACTAGGATGCAGTTGTTTTCGCTCGTCCCTGCACTGCAATCAGGAAGTAAATGTACAAATCAACTTCTTTCAGATTGCGTTGGTCATTCTACCTAGTTACTACCATTGTAGGAATACCTCAAAGACGAGAGGTTAGAGGACAGTAGTGAGGAATAGCCATCTCATTTTGTGCAGTTCTACTATACCTGACGTGTGTACTTTTGATTGCACAAATAGAAACGATATGGAGACAGACATCCATGTTTGCGCAAATATGAAATAAGGTTATTTAAGCAGTCACAGTTATTTGCAGTGGCATATGATTAACAACAACATCTATTGTGTTATACTATTAGCACTACATTGATAGTATGTAAAAGTGCCATTAAGTGGTGAGGCAGATGTGGCTGCCGAGAGCGGCAAACATTCAGGCAACATGTCTGCATTTGTCCCATTTTTTATCTCCTCGGCGACATTTTCCTATGTGAGCACATGAAATCTAGACCTTCTTGTTCTCATTTGGTTGTCCCCTCAACACCCCTCACTTTCCTTCCTTTTTCGACCAAGAGACAGGTCCACTTCCCCCCCCACCCTTTGCCATCCACCCCACTTTCTTTGCCTTTTCAACCAAGAGACCGGTTGGGTATCTACTACTTTCCCTCGTTTCCTATTAGAACCAAGACCTAGATTCATGCTACAACTTTCCCACTTTCTTCCCTGTTTGAAGCAACTCTTAGATTCGACTATGTGAACTAGCTTTAACTCTAATAATAGTATAAAAGTCGAGGTGGCTTTGGAACATACGACAGAAGTAGAAAAAGATCCACACGCAGCCACGTGGGGAGTTGGGGGAGTAGAGCAAGGGTCGTCTGGATGTGGCAAAGACCGTGTCAGGAGAGAGAGAAGAGCGTACAACACACAAACCACACTTATTGAATCGAGCAATTTTATGTTCAAGAAAAAGAATCGAGCAATTTTAGTAATTAAACAGAGCTAGTTGACCTAAACATTGCTCTTACAAAAGACTAGAATTAAAAACAAAGCCCAAGTACGCATAACTTTAACAAAGCCACCAACACGCCGTCCTATGCATCACCGGTGTGAGATGAGACGTCGATGACTTGTCCTGGTGACATGCCGCCGTTGGTGGACTCCGCATCCCCCTGCTAAAGTCGACCACGTCGTCGTCGTCATCCTCGTCCTCGGAGCCGCCCTTGAGGTTATGGTACTCGTAGTAGTGGCTGCGCCAGAGCTCGCGTTGGTACTCCATCGCCGATTCCTTGACGGACAGACTCTTCCCTACCTCGACCTCGGCCACACGCAACTCCTCCTCCCAGCGCTCCTCGATCTCCGCTGCCTCCTGCATCTCCTGCTCCCGCACGGCGATCTCATGAGGAAGTAGGTGCTCCATGGCCACCGCTGCCTTTTCAGACGTGGGTTGCATGCTGGATTCCAAGGTGGCCTAGAATATCTTGGCTCGTCCGTCCTCAATCTTGGCATGAATGGCCTCGACCCGGGCCAGGACAACATTGGCGGCACAGACAGTAGCTCGAGCGCTCTCTGCATTTATAGCCGCCGTCGCAGCAGCTGCTGCAGCCGTCTCGGCTGCCGCAGCTACATTGTCGGCTGCCGCAGACGCCCTCTCAGCGGATGCAGTCGCACTCAGTGCAGATGCAACGGCACTCTCGGCATAGGTGGCTGCGCTATTGGCGCAGGCGTTGGCACTCGGGGAGGACGCGACCATCGTACGGGCCTTCACGAAGCGTTTCCACGGCGACATCTTTGCAAGAACGGGTTGCGGGAATGGGGGCCGAGATTTGTGGATTCGGGGGATGCCAGCACTGGAGCAGACGAGCCGTCGAACTTAAGGAGGAAGACTTAAATAGACCCAGGAATTTTCATCGCAAATGGATCCTACAAAAACTGTGTGTGATGTTGTTTATATATTTTATTAGATGTGAAAGACGAATTTGGAGTAAAGTGGCAACAGATGGTGTTTTAAATGTACGAGAAAAATTGTAGTACTAATACAACTGTCATGTCAAATTTTGGAAAATTTCAGGGGTCATTTGACCTTTTAAGACATTTAAGTAATTTTCTAGCCATTTAATGACCGTAATTCATATTTGAACTACATGTACATACAACAACTAACCATAACCCGAGAGAGAGAAGAAAGGTCACAATACCGCATCTCAGCCACAATACCGCGGGGAGGAAGAAGGGGTCGGGGGCCCTCCTGAGCTGGCGCTGTCTCGAAGAGAACGGCACAACCGCCGATCGGGACGCGCGGCCATCTATTGGTCTCCTCCCTCGCCGCCGACGACCGCGTGAACGATGCATCTACACCCATGCCCCGGCCGAGGTGGTCCAACCGAATTTGTGACCAGCGGTGGGAAGAGAGAGAGTGTGGCCACCTATGTCTTGCTTAGATCTGGAGAGCATAAGAGCGTGAAAGAGAGGATCCCTAGTAAAGCAAGCGCCAAGGCTCCTGCTTATATGTATAGTGGAGTGATTTTGTTGTAGCAACCGTTATTAAATTTAATATGCGCGAACCACTATTTTCATTTAAAGTTCAAGTAAAAATAAAACTCGATCAATAACGTGTCACCACTTCCAGGACGCACTATCAAATCACCACGTCCAGGACGCACTATGTACTGTACTATCATTCACGCGCGGTCCCCGACCCTCCATCAAGCTGAAAACTAGACTAGTCCAAATGACGATGCCTCTTTGTAAGCAAATGCGCTCCTAGCTTTAAAAATGCGCTCCTACGTGTACCCGCGAGTGGGTGTGAGAGGACTAGTGCGAGCATGCACCGCTTCTCTTAGTGAGAGTACAATATACTACACCCAAAGAACGTTCGCCACAAGAGTAAAAGTATAAGCGTGTGACGTGTGAGTTAAAATAAAAGGTGTGCGACGTCTTTTATTTTTTAGAAGTTCTCAGGGTAAGGTGGGAAGAGCACATATGTGTGTGACATCTACCTACATATAGAAAATGGGTGCGACAGGACTCAGGAGAGTCGTGACTCGTGAGGGTGCGTGTGTGCGTGAGAGAGAGGGGGCACGTATCAATGCAATGCAAGTGTCCGTAAATCATATCTGACAAAAGTTCGCCACTAGCCGTTTCCTGATGAACACCGTAAGAACCTTTAGATGGGCATCCGACAGTGTCAGTTTTGCCATGGCATTTAACAGAACATACACTCCGACACACAAATCTTCCACGTGAGTGTTAGCAACTGTCGTATGCTCCTCCCTCCGTTCCAAAATGTAGTGCATATAGCTTTATTAAAAAAATCAAACCTCGCAAGATTTTACCGAGTTTTCGTATACCAACATGCACATATAGAATACCCAGTATATATCATTTCATTCATCTTCGAGAGGTAACTATAGAGATGGGGGACGAGTGTATAGAGAAAGACCATCGTATCACCTGCAGCAGTTTCAACCATCCTTTGGTGTGGAGGAATATCATATGAACTCTATATGATATGATTTTATAGGAATTTTTCCTTTAGAGCCAATTGGTTCATAGGAATAGATTCATATACTCCACATTTCAAAGGAAAATAAACATTAGCCTAGATTCAATAGAAAAGTTCTTATGATGTGAACCAAATGACATCTCTTTTCCAATCCCTCCTCATAGGAACTGAGATACATGTCATATCTAGATTCAATAGAAAAGTTCCTATGATGTGATTCAAATGACATCTCTTTTCCAATCCCTACTAATTAATAGGAATTGAGATACGAAGTAGTACATGTCATCTTGATTTTCTGTGCAACGCACGAGCATCTTGCTAGTAAGAGTAGAGATATCTCCATTGCTCCCTGGACCCAAAATTCTCCCTCGTTCCATAAAACCAAGCGGCCCACCCTATTTTTGGCGTCGACTCGAACTCAATCCCTCTCTCATTTATTAGGGCGTGGCCCCGCACGCCGTAGTACTTCTACAAACCCTACCCGCCGCACACATGATCGGTTTTCTTCAAGACGACGAGGGAGAAGCGGATTTGTAGTGGAGGCTCCTACCCTAGGGCACCCTAGGTAGCTACCGCACACATCATTGCTCTTGCGCCCTAGAGTAAAATGATGGTTGCTTCGTTCGTCCAGCTTAATGCGGGAACGGTGGGGCTTTGTGATTTGACCCCTCATCGCTCATTTACTACTACTGTGGCGCTATGACCAGGGTGCCTTCAAGTCCAACTGCTGCTCTGAACTGTAATTTGGTGCATCGCATGTGGAACAAGAGGGTGGATGAGCCACATGTCGGCCAAAGGGGTCTTGTAAGTGTGTCACCATTTCGTGTGCGGACTGACGCTGCTGTCGTGGTTTTGTCATGGCAGATGTCCTAGCAAAAGGACTTAGTCGTGGAGCCATCACTACGGGTTAGCTTGAAGGGGTTAAAGCGGACAAGGACGCAAGGGATTTTATACTAGTTCGGCCCCTTCGATGAAGGTAAAAGCCTACGTCTAGTTTGGTGTGGTATTGCTAGGGTTTCGATGACCAGGGAGCGAATCCGCTTTGCCCGTGTCTCGAGTTGTTGTTCTCTGTCCCTGAACCGTCGCCGGGTCGTCCCTTTATATACACAGGATGACGCCCGGTCCGGTTTACAGAATCCCGAGGCCGGCTCATAAACGTGCCCGACTCGGTCTCTATCTTTCCTATCTTACAATACAAGTCACACGCCGTATGGAGGTTTATATCTACGGGCCCTAACACCCTTTGGGCCTTGGATCTTTAGCTTTCTATAGTAACGCGCCATACTTTGTCTCGATGGGCTTCAGTAGAAGTTATTCCTTATAGGCATAAACCGGCCCCTCTTGGGCGGTTTATACCTAATAGTTATATTCCTGACATTAGGCCCCAGATTGATTTGAACCTGTTCATGTCAATCTTCAACACCTTGGAAAAGTTAGTCCTCCATGGCTTCAAATATCTTGTAAACCACCATGCGTCATCTTCCCGGATTATGTTGAACCGCCATGACGTCACCTATTCATTTAATACTTATACCTGTTTTATTATTTATTTATTAAAATCTCCGAAGATCGAGGCGACAGTGTCGTCCCATATCCACCTTTCGCGCTCCTTGATTCCCGTGCCTGTCGTTTAACCTTTTGGCTTATAAATAGGGCGAAGGGTCATTTCTGTTTCCCCCCTCGTCTCCTTGCCCCTTCTTCTTCCTCGCGCCCGTACATGTCCAAGCACCGCCGCCGTCGTCGACCTTTCCCTCTTCTCCAACTCGGGCCGCTGCATCAACCTGTTCGAACCAGAGCTTCGCCGGCGCTCGTCCGCACCCGACAACTCCGGTAAGTTCTTTCCTTACATTACCCATAGATCTCATTAGGGTTTCTCCTGCAAGTTCATCACAGTTAGGGCGCTGTTCTTCGCTGTTCTTCTATACTCTTCGTCATATCTCCGATGACTAGTTGTAGATCTGATACTTTTGCCTGCGACTGTAGTAATAACGCCGCTCACTTAGCGTACTTATCTTCTTCTAAAGTACTCCCCAATCTTGGTTTGTTTGAACTGCTGCAGCACCCTATTCAGTATTGATCCTGAATATTTCTGAATTTTTTGATATGTCGTAGATCTGTAATTCTGAAGCTGATTTGCGAAACCTATTTTTCCATAACTTTAGATCTACACCTTTCATATTCTCACCGGCAGTTTAGCTTTGAAAAAATCATAAACCGGTAGATATCATTAGTCCCCGCTTAAACCGCCATTGCAGTCGCCCTCGTAATACTTCTGATAGTTTCCTCCGGTTTATTATTGCATATTTCTCAATACCTGCCAGTCATAGATCATAAACCGGCCCTTCACTGTAATTTTAGCTTTTCCTTCAAAATGGCAAAGCAAGCTAAGCAATTCACTTCCTGCAACTCGGTTCCGTCCCGGGTTACGGAAGAAGATCTGAATGGTTGGACTGAGGTTGGCGCTATAGGCAAGAAAGATGTCATCCATTGGAGAGTTCCTAGTCCGGAATGTCCTCCAGAACCCAAAGATGGAGAAGTAACTGTGTTTATGGGACACTTATCCCGAGGATTTAGCCCTCCCGGATCAAAGTTTTTTCGTGACGTACTAACTAGCTTCCAACTCCACCCTCAAGATATTGGACCAAACTCCGTGTCCAATATTTGCAATTTTCAAGTATTATGTGAAGCTTATTTGCAAGAGGAACCTTCAGTTGAACTGTTTAGGGATTTCTTCCACTTAAACCGTCGCACAGAATTTTCGGACGGGCCCAATACTGAACTTGGCGGAATGTCCATCCAAAAAAGAAAGGATGTCAGCTTTCCTCATGCCAAACACCATAGTCATCCTAAGGATTGGAATCAGACATGGTTTTATTGTCTAGACACATCTCCACCTGATGAAAATCCTCTGCCGGGTTACCGTCCTCATCGGCTACCCGATACTCATCCTTTCCCCCAACGGCCAAGTGCCCAGGAGCGAGCCCAATACGCACCGCAGCTTTCAAAGCTCTGGGCCTTCACCGCAAACGGCTTAACAGGCATTGACTTTGTTCGCTGTTGGATTTCATGGAGTATTATACCGCTAAGCCAGCGTTCCGGTTTGATGTGTGAATCTACCGGAAATCCCAAAGATCCTTTAAGCCATACTGAAGCTGTGCTGTCAGAGAGTGAAGTCAATGAGTCTGTTAAGAAGATATTGAATGAACCAGTGGACGCTTGCAGCAAAACTGGGCTGGCCCCTTTATGCGAACTCAATAAACTACCATCGGTAAGACTTCTTATATTGTGTGCTTTACTTCAATCTGTTTAAGTATCCTTTCTGAATGATCCCTCAACCCTTATCAGGGTAATGATCCGTTCTGGAAGAGGAAAACCCAAGATAAACCGATAAAGGCAGCTCGCCTTAAGACCAAGGCCGTTAAGAAAACTTCCAAGAGGGAAAACACTGAAACATCTGATTTAGACCTTGATGATGATGATGAAGCGCCCTCAGATGTATCACTTGACTCCCTTGGCTCCCTTTTCTTGCATCTTATTGACAATGATTATACTCAGGAAAACGTTGAAGGCAGCCAGGCTGATGATGTTGAGGTAATTACCCTTTCTTCCGGTTCAGATCCTCTGCCAACACCAAAAATTCGTCGAGCAAGCCGGAAAGTACAATTTTCCCACCCTTTCGCTTACTTGGACCCAAACTTTATTTTGAAGAAATAGCAACATGAAGCTCGCCGCACAACACGGCACAGTGGTCAAGTTATCGAATCCACCGGTTTACCACAGACACCAGCCCGGAGACGTCGATCAGAGGTCTTGTATATTCCAGATGTTCTTTATCCCAAAGCGGGTCATATTCGACAGCCTCTTAATCCATCTGATTCAAATTACCAGGATACTCCTCGTTCGTCATCCGGCGAGTCAACAGCCACACAGCTTCCTCCTCTCAAAACTGTTCCTGGGTAAGTTTTTTATTTTCCTGTTAATCCTTTTCTTTTACTCCACTGACTATCTTTACCTTTAAATCTCGCAGTAAACCAAAGCTTAGTAAGAAGGCTAAATTGAATAAACCGGCAAGTGATGATACAAACCCTGAACCGGAAAAGAATTCCGAGCGAGCCGAAGAAAATGTTGATGCCCTGCATGATGATCCTCCTCCACCGGATCATGAAACCTTTACTGAACAAGAAGCTGCGCCAATGGACCTTGGCGATAATCCAACTAGCTAGTAATACTCCGGTCAGCCCTGTCAGAACCACTGCCGCTTCAAGAGAAGATGTCCAAATTACTAGTTTTGGTTACACTGCTCCTGGTGAACCTGTTGCTTTATCCAAAAACACTTCTAAAGAAGAAATCTCTAGGAAAGGCAAAGGCAAATGGAATGCCGATTTTTCTAATTATGCTCAACTTAGCGCCCAGGACCTTCATTCCGGATATCTAAACCGGCTGTATACCAGTCGTGACCATGAAGCCGGTTTAGTGAATCTTATGAAGGAACGCTATGAGGTAAACTTATGCTTAATTTCCTTCAATCTCATTCCTTCCTAAGATCAATAGCTTGTCTCTACTCCACCGTAGCCCCCAAGGGCCGGTTTATCTCTTCAGGATGAACCGGGACTTCAGAATGCCCAATATGTAGTTTTTCACATGTGTAGTCCCCAAGGGCCAGTTTATCTCTTCAAGATGAATCGAGACTTTTCATTTTGTAACCCTCTTTGAACAATAACACATTAGCCCCCAAGTGCCAAGTGTATAACTTGTTATGTGCTTGGGACTTTGATAAAGATGCCTGATAACTGCAAATACGCATTAGCCGCCAAGTGCCAAGTGTATAACTTGTTATGTGCTTGGGACTTCCAATATGCTTTACCAAGGTATGATGTGTGTATATCTTTGCAGGCTGATCTAAACCAGAAAAAATCTCAAGTGGCTGAACTCCAAGACACCCTGAAATTCCAGCAAACCGCCGCTTCCAAGACCAAAGATGAGCTGACCATCGCCTTAGCAAACATGGAGAAATTGAAGAAATATTTCCAGAAGGAACGGGCGGATTGGGAGGCAGAGAAAGCCTCTTTGGAGAAACGGGCAGTTGACGCAGAGGCCGCCCTCAATCGAGTGTCAGAAAAATTGTCTGGCTTAAAGCGGCAGATAAACGCCATGACTACTGCTGTCTTTGGTAAACACTCTTATCATAATTCTGAATATGATATCTCTACAATCTTCCGGTTTAACCCTAGTTCCGTTGACGCAGGAAAACGTACTGCTCATCTTGGTGCTGATATGCAGAAGAAGCTGAAGGCTGCCTATACTCTTATAGGGCAGCTTTATACCGGCGCTCAAAGGATTATTTGTGCTGCTTCTCATAACAAACCGGCCCCCAAATTGATCAAGGAGACGTTGGAAAAGTTATCAGTGCTACCTGCCCGGTTTGGAGAACTCAAGAAATCAGCTGCCAGGGCGGGCGCTTTAACTGCATTAACTCGGGCAAAGGCTTGGGTACCTGATCTTGATCCGGCCGATGTAATAAACAGCTATCCAAGCATGAAAGAGGACGGATCAGAGTTAACAAATGAAGATCTGCGGGCTTTGACAAGGGAAATGCGGCCCTTGGCCAGCAAATTAGCCGATGAAGCTGATATGTCCCGATATCAGGCGAGTTACGATGCTGACAATCACCGGGTCAATGCACCGATCCATGAAGTGGATGATCTCATCCCACCCGTCCGTAAGCATACCTATGCCCCTAATGTTGAAATGTCTGAGCTCATAAGCGATGAAGCTGTTTTCTAGGATCTAACAAAGATCAATTGGGCAACCCCTGACTTCCAGCTGCTGGAGGAAAACGACGAAGGGACGGTGCAGGATGATCCACAACCGTCTAGCCGGGCTGACGCGCAGCCATGAACCGGCGCCGGTTTAACGTTTAGTGTGTCACAATACTTGGTGAGGAACATATACTCTTTTGGGCTGTAAAACGCCTTGTAATAGGATAGCTGAAACATTTGGTTATGACTTCATGCATATTCCCTCTGCACAACATTTCTCAATCCAGCAGTTTCATAGTATTTCTGCTTATGACGCTGAATAGTTTTACTCAACTTGTTTCTGCATAAGACAAAATTAAAAGGTTCCTGACGGTTTATTGCCGGATGGGTCATTGATACGTCCATTTTGCTTCATGCTTATATGTTGATATTTATTGCATTTTGGGCTGTTATTATATGCTTTGTCACAATACTTATGCCTTTTCTCTCTTATTTTACAAGGTTTACATGAAGAGGGAGAATGCCGGTAGCTGGAATTCTGGGCTGGAAAAGGAGCAAACTTTAGAAATCTATTCTGCACAACTCCAAAAGCCCCGAAACTCAACAAAACTTCGTTTCAGAAAATATAAAAAATATCTGGCGAAAGAAGTCCACGAGGGGGCCACCGGCTGTCCACGAGGGTGGAGGGCGCGCCCCCCTTCCCAGGGCACGCCGCCTGCCTCGTGGGCCAGCCGGAAGGCCCCCGATGCCTATCTTCTCCTATATGAGGTGTTTTGACCTGGAAAAAATCATAAGGAGGCTTTCGGGACCAGACGCTGCCGTCTCGAGGCGGAACCGAGGCGGAAACCAATCTAGGGCTCCGACAGAGCTGTTCAGCCGGGGATACTTCCCTCCGGGAGGTGGAAATCATCACCGCTGTCATAACCAACAACCCTCCCATCTTGGGGAGCGCTATCTTCATCAACATCTTCACCAGCACCATCTCCTCTCAAACCCTAGTTCATCTCTTGTATCCAATCTTTGTACCCAAACCTCAGATTGGTACCCGGGGGTTGCTAGTAGTGTTGATTACTCCTTGTAGTTGATGCTAGTTGGTTTATTTGGTGGAAGATCATATGTTCAGATCCATTATGCATATTAATACTCCTCTGATCATGAACAATATTATGTCTTGTGAGTAGTTACTTTTGTTCCTGAGGACATGGGAGGAGTCTTGCTATTAGTAGTCATGTGAATTTGGTCTTCGTTCAAGATTTTGATGAGATGTATGTTGTCTCTCCTCTAGTGGTGTCATGTGAACGTCGATTACATGACACTTCACCATTATTTGGGCCTAGAGGAAGGCATTGGGAGGTAATAAGTAGATGATGGGTTGCTAGAGTGATAGAAGCCTAAACCGTAGTTTATGCGTTGCTTCGTAAGGGGCTGATTTGGATCCATATGTTTCAGGCTATGGTTAGCTTTACCTTAATACTTGTTTTGTAGTTGCGGATGCTTGCATTAGAGGTTAATCATAAGTGGGAGGCTTGTCCAAGTAATGACAGCACCCAAGCACTGGTCCACCCACATACCAAATTATCAAAGTACCGAACGTGAATCAGATGATCGTGATGAAAACTAGCTTGACGATAATTCCCATGTGTCCTCAGGAGCGCTTTCCTTTATATAAGAGTTTGTCCAGGCTTGTCCTTTGCTACAAAAAGGATTGGGACACCTTGCTGCACCTTATTTGCTTTTACCGTTTGTCACTTGCTACCAATTATCTTATCACAAAACTATGTGTTACATATAATTTCAGTGCTTGCAGAAAACACCTTACTGAAAATTGCCTATCATTTCCTTCTGCTCCTCGTTGGGTTCAACACTCTTACTTATCGAAAGGACTACGATAGATGCCCTACACTTGTGGGTCATCAAGACTCTTTTCTGGCGCCATTGCCGGGGAGTGAAGCGCCTTTGGTAAGGAAAAATTTATATAGTGTGCTGAAATTTATTGTCAATTATTACTATGGCTCAAAATCCTTTGAGGAGGTTGTTCGGGGTATCTTCACCCCGATCAGAAGAGCAAAGAGTTGCTCCTCAACCTACTGCACCTATTGAAAATGTTTGCATTGAGATTCCTTCGGGTATGATAGAGAAACTGCTTGAAAATCCTTTTACAGGAGACGGAACACTGCATCCCGATTTACATCTAATCTATGTGGATGAAGTTTGTGGATTATTTAAGCTTGCAGGTATGCTCGAGGATGTTATCAAGAAGAATGTCTTCCCTTTATCTTTGAAGGGAGATGCATTGACATGGTTTAGGCTATGAGATGATATGGGATCATGGAACTATAATCGTCTGAAGTTGGAATTTCATCAGAAGTTCTACCCTATGCACCAGGTTCATCGTGATCGTAATTATATTTATAATTTCTGGCCTCGTGAAGGAGAAAGCATCGCTCAAGCTTGGGGGAGGCTTAAGTCAATGTTATATTCATGTCCCAATCATGAGCTCTCAAGAGAAATGATCATTCAAAATTTTTATGCTCGGCTTTCTCTTAATAATCGCTCCATGCTCGATACTTCTTGTTCTATCTCTTTTATGATGAAGACTATTGAATTCAAATGGGATTTATTGGAAAGAATTAAATGCAACTCTGAAGATTGGGATCTCGACGAAGGTAAGGAGTCAGGTATGACCCCTAAGTTTGATTTTGTTAAAGCTTTCATGGATACCGATGTTTTTCGTGAGTTTAGCACTAAATATGGACTTGACTCTGAGATAGTAGCTTGTTTTTGTGAATCTTTTGCAACTCATGTTGATCTCCCCAAGGAGAAGTGGTTTAAATACCGTCCCCCTATTGAAGTAAAAGTAGTTGAACCTATTAAAGTTGAAGAAAAGACTATCACTTATAATGTTGATCCTATTATACCTACCGCTAATATTGAGAACCACCTTTCCCTGTTAGGATAAAGGATCATGCTCAAGCTTCAACTGTAGTTCGTAAGAGTAATACTAGAACACCTACACCCCCTGAGAAAATTAAAGTTGAACCTAGTGTTGCTATGGTTAAAGATCTCTTGGTAGAAGATTTAGATGGACATATTATTTACCTGCAAGAAGAGTCTGCTAGAATAGCCAAACCCAATGCTAGGAACAAACATAGACCTATTGTGGGCTTGCCTATTATCTTTGTTAAGATAGGAGATCATTGTTACCATGGTTTATGTGATGTAGGTGCTAGTGCAAGTATTATCCCTCATGATTTATATCAAGAAATTATGCATGATATTGCACCTATTGAGTTAGAAGGGATTGATGTTACTATTAAGCTTGCTAACAGAGACACTATTTCACCAGTTGGGATTGTTAGAGATATTGAAGTCTTGTGTGGAAAGGTTAAATAGCCTGCTGATTTTCTTGTTCTTAGTTCCCCACTAGATGAATTATGTCCAATTATATTTGGTAGACCCTTATTGAATACTGTTAATGCCAAGATAGACTGCATGAAAGATATTGTCACTATTGGATTGGGGGATATGTCTCATGATTTTAACTTTGCTAAATTCCGTAGACAACCCCTTGAAAAGGCACCACCCAGTAAGGATGAAATTATTGGTCTTGCTTCTATTGTCGTGCCACCTAATGATCCTTTAGAACAATACTTGCTAGACCATGAAAATGATATGCATATGAATGAGAGAAGGGAAATAGATGAAATATTCTTTAAACAGAGACCCGTATTAAAAATCAACTTGCCTGTTGAAATCCTAGGGGATCCTCCTCCACCCAAGGGTGGTCCAGTGTTTGAACTTAAACCTTTACCTGATAATCTTACGTATGTTTATCTTGATGAAAAGAAGATATATCCTGTTATTATTAGTGCTAACCTTTCAGAGCAGGAAGAAGAAAAACTATTGTAAACTCTGAAGAAGCACTGAGCTGCTATTGGATATACTCTGGATGATCTTAAGGGCATTAGTCCCACTATATGCCAACACAAGATAAAATTGGAAGAAAATGCTAAACCAGTTATTGATCATCAGCGATGATTAAATCCTAAGATGAAAGAAGTGGCAAGGAAGGAAATACTAAAGCTCCTAGAGGCAGGTATTATCTATCCAATTGCTTATAGCCGGTGGGTAAGTCCTGTCCATTGTGTCCCTAAGAAGGGAGGTATGACTGTCGTTCCTAATGATAAAGATGAATTGATCCCACAAAGAATAGTTACAGGCTATTGGATGGTAATTGATTTCCGTAAGTTAAATAAAGCTACTACGAAAGATCATTACCCCTTGCCATTTATTGATCAAATGCTAGAATGGGTATCTAAACATACTCACTTCTGCTTTCTAGATGGTTATTCTGGTTTCTCTCAAATACCTGTGTCAAAAGGGGATCAAGAAAAGACCACTTTTACTTGTCCTTTCGGTACCATTGCTTATAGACGTATGCCTTTTGGTTTATGTAATGCACCCGCTACCTTTCAAAGATGCATGATGGCTATATTCTCTGATTTTTGTGAAAAGATTGTTGAGGTGTTCATGGATGATTTCTCCGTTTACGGAACTTCTTTTGATGATTGCTTAAGCAACCTTGATCGAGTTTTGCAGAGACGTGAAGACACTAATCTTGTCTTGAATTGGGAGAAGTGCCACTTTATGGTTAATGAAGGCATTGTCTTGGGACATAAAATTTCTGAAAGAGATATTGAAGTTGACAAAGCCAAAGAGGATGCTATTGAAAAGATGCCATGCCCTAAGGACATCAAAGGTATACGAAGTTTCCCTGGTCACGCCGGGTTTTATAGGAGGTTCATAAAGGACTTCTCCAAAATCTCCAGGCCTCTGACTAATCTCTTACAAAAAGATATTCCTTTTGTCTTTGATGATGATTGTCTAGAAGCATTTGAAATACTTAAGAAAGCATTGACCTCTGCACCTATTTTCCAGCCTCCTGACTGGAATTTACCCTTTGTGATTATGTGCGATGCTAGTGATTATGCTATAGGAGCTGTTCTAGGGCAAAGAGTTGATAAGAAACTGAATGTTATCCAGTATGATAGAAAAACTGTAGATAGTGCCCAAAGAAGTTACGCCACTACTGAGAAAGAATTTTTAGCAGCTGTATTTGCTTGTGATAAGTTTAGACCCTATATCGTTGATTCTAATGTAACTATTCACACTTATCACGCTGCTATCAAATACCTTATGGAAAAGAAAGATGCTAAATCTAGACTTATTAGATGGGTTCTCTTGTTGCAAGAATTTGACTTGCATATTATTGATAGAAAGGGGGCTGAGAACCCCGTAGCAGATAACTTGTCTAGGTTAGAGAATATACTTGATGACCCACAACGTATTGATGATAGCTTTCCTGATGAACAACTAGATGTCATAAATACTTCCCGTGCTGCTCCATGGTACGCTGATTATGCTAATTACATTGTTTCTAAGTTTATACATCCTAACTTTACATACTAGCAAAAGAAAAAGTTCTTCTATGATTTGAGACATTACTTCTAGGATGACCCACATCTTTATAAAGAAGGAGTAGATGGTATTGTTAGACGTTGTGTACCTGAGCATGAAAAGGAACATATCCTACGTAAGTGCCACTCCAAAGCCTATGGAGGACACCATGCGGGAGATACAATTGCACACAAGGTATTGCAATCCGGTTTTTATTGGCCTACTCTCTTCAAGGATGCATGTAAGTTTGTCTTATCTTGTGATGAATGTCAAAGAATTGGTTATATCAGTACACGTCAAGAAATGCCTATGAATTATTCACTGGTTATTGAACCATTTGATGTTTGGGGCTTTGATTATATGGGACCGTTTCATGCCTCTAATGGTTACACACATATTTTAGTTGTTGTTGATTACGTTACTAAGTGGGTAGAAGCTATTCCAACTAGTACATCTGATCATAACACCTCTATTAAGATGCTTAAAGAAGTTATTTTTCCGAGGTTTGGACTCCCTAGATATCTAATGACTGATGGTGGTTCACACTTTATTCATGGTGCTTTCCGTAAGATGCTTGCAAAGTATGATGTCAACCATAGAATTTCATCCCCCTATCACCCACAGACTAGTGGTCAAGTATAACTAAGTAATAGGGAGCTGAAATTAATCCTGCAAAAGACAGTTAATAGGTCTAGGAAGAATTGGTCCAAGAAACTTGATGATGCATTATGGGCCTATAGAACTGCATACAAAAATCCTATGGGTATGTCTCCATATAAGATGGTATATGGAAAAGCTTGTCACTTACCTCTTGAGCTTGAACATAAGGCATATTGGGCTATCAAAGAGCTCAATTATGATTTCAAACTTGCCGATGAGAGGAGGTTATTTGACATTAGCTGTCTCGATGAATGAAGAACCTAGGCTTATGAGAATGCCAAGCTGTTTAAAGAAAAAGTTAAAAGATGGCATGACAAAAGGATACAAAAGCGTGAGTTTAACGTAGTTGACTATGTCTTGCTATACAACTGTCGTTTAAGATTTTTTGCAGGAAAACTTCTCTCAAAGTGGGAAGGACCTTATGTTATCGAGGAGGTCTATCGTTCCGGTGCCATAAAAATCAACAACTTCGAAGGCACAAATCTGAAGGTGGTGAACGGTCAAAGAATCAAACATTATATCTCAGGTAATCCTATAAATGTTGAAACCAATATTATTGAAACCGTAACCCCGGAGGAATACATAAGGGACACTTTCCAGAATGATTCAGCCTCCGAAAAGGAACAGGTATGTGATACGGTAAGTAAACCGACTCCAAAACAGTTCTAAAGGCATTTTTTCTCCGTTTTGGAATATTTAGAAAAATAGAAAAATAAGAAGCAGTCCGGAGGGGACACGAGGCGTCCACGAGGGTGGAGGGTGCGCCCCCTGCCTTGTGGGCACCCCGTGTGTCCCTCGGACTCCGTTTTCTTGTGGGTTACTCCTTTTCTCTACTACTATTAAACAAGAAAACATATTCATCGCTAAGTGCACCCAGCCTAGCGTACGCATAACAACAGGAAGAATTACAGCCTCCCGATTAGATCATTGAATTTCATCTAACCGTCGAGATTACACTGACCCACGTCCAAAACTGCGTTTAGCATTTTTTCTGGGCGGACGATAACTCTGCCGCTCCCAGCCTCCGCAAGAGTAGCAACAAGGGACCCACGCCCGCATAATTAGCGCTAACACCCCGTGTGATGCTCCCACGAACAGAAAAACATCCCGTGTGATGAGAGGGCAGAGGCCGTCCGCTCGGGGACCCAGGCTCCTTTGCGCTTCGCGGCGCATCGGCCGACGGCTCCTCCGGGCCGCCCTTACTCCTGACGGCGACGGGTGCCGAGAGGTCGAGGGAGTGGCCCATCGATGACACCTCTGCTTGGTGGCATCCATGGATGCGGGAGACCAGGTCACCAGATCCGTCGCTGGCCGACCGAAGGATCCCAAAGAACGGCCGTCAGCCAGAGCCTCGCCATCCACCTACAACTGCCGTCCGGCACCCCATTGTTGCCCGCACGTCGCGCCCCTTCCCAACCAACGTCGCCAACAGCCTCACAGATGCCGACATCGCCGGGCCTCATCGCGGATCGCCTCCCTTCCTGTCCCCCTCGCCGGACCTCCCCGCTGCCCCCAGGCAGCACCGACGCGCTCCCCATTGGCATTTTCGACACCTCCACGAGCAGGCGACCCCCGCGCAGACCACTCTGCGCTGCACCAGGTGCTTGTGTTATTGGCTCAAAGATTGCGGTGTTAATCTTTTAGGATAACTAACTTGCTGGATTAATTTGTTCTATCCTGTGAGGAAGTGAAGGTGTACAAGGACGAGCTTCCTGGACAAGAAGATCTCCGTACTCTTCTCCGTGATGAAAAGTTGAGGTTTGGATTTTGGCATCCGCTCTATTGTCGTGCTGCAGCTCTTCATCGGACGAAACTTAATTGTTTGTTTTTTCTAGCACTTATAGATCAGTCTGTTTTAGTGCTTATCTTTGATTCAGGGCTTCAAACCTACAGGCACTCGGTTGCAAAACAAAATTCAGACAACCGATTGCTGAATCCTAGACTTTCTCATAGTTATCAAAACCTACAACCAGATCTTTTGGTTGCACTCTCAGCTGATATATGAGATCGATCATCTCATCCTACCTGTTCGGACTTGCGGAACCCGGACTCCTAATTGGATACAGACTTGTCTAAACGATTGGTGTTGCAACATATCGTCTATATTGATTCTGGACACCGATTCTTGGTGCCGCTGCAGATCATCTACATTCATTCTGGACATAGATTCTTCATTTACCCTTCTTATTACCATTTGCTAACTTTTAACCACCTCTCTCATGTTTTTTCTGAAGATCTTGTATGTAGTCATGTCGACAAGGGTGTTTTGTAAGAGATCCAAGCAGGCTGCATGTGCGGTGAATCAAGGTAATCTATATGATGTAGTCCAGGATAAACTCCTCTCCTTCATGTTGTTTCTGGATATGTTATTTTTCAGTGAATTACTACTGAAGCATTTATTTAATTATATTCTTGGTCATGTAAGAAAGCTGAGATTTATTTTGGCCATGTGATTTCCATAAACATATCATGTGAACATTTTCATAGAAAGTTTCCCTGATATCAAACTTTTTAATTTCTTCTACACAGGAAGTTGGTAGAATATGCAGCCTTGATAGCAGAGGTTTGTGAATTTTATGCCAGGTGACCCTCTTTTATTTTAATGCTTCAGTCCTAATGTAGCATTTTTCTAAGCTTTTGAGGAATAATATTGTTCTGTTTTCTGAGATCTTGTCATCTTGAACATTTGCCTGCACAAAAAAGATCTATAATAATGGCCTTCTAATCCCAGTGATAGTTGTACAAATCATTTGTTCAATCCTAATTTTTTGGATGGGCGAAGTAGATTGGATGAGAAAACATTTAATCACAGGTTTGTTGCCTCCATGTTAAACTCTAAAGAAATGGGGTTTCAGATCAGCAAGGCAACAATAGCTTTATTGTTTCTCTGTTCTTTCCTTATTCTCACATAATAGAAAAACTGAATTTACTTCTTTTGCACTTTATATTTCTTAATGTTGTCAGACTAATATAGAAGAACAAAAGACTAACTGTTGATGTTTTGTCTGTCCAGCTAGCCGGCAAGTCAGATAAAAGTGTCATCTGATGCGAGAAAGTACTACTGTTTTCATTTATAAAAGATACAGAAGTGTTAATCTGGCAAGTCTGTTAGTTGATTACCTTACATGATGTTAAGAGGGTGAGTGGTTAGTGTAAAAATAACTTTGAGATCACCTCCTTTTGCAATTCTGATCAATTTCTTTCTTCACATTTATTTTGAAATTCTCAGTTTGTTTTTCAAGTTATCCATAATTCCGTATTGTACCCATGTCATGCTGAATGAACGTGCATCCTGTGAGAGAGATAGATGGAAACTGCAATTCTTCAGTGTCATTGTACATTATGTAGAGTTATATTTTGAAAATCAATGTTCCGATGTCTCATCAAGGTTGAGGCTCGTATTGTTTAAGAATGTTGCTCACCAATTCACCATTGTTTTTGGATCAACCAATTTATGTAAGCGTGTGCAGAATTAGATTGAGCAACACAAACCAGATATATTGGTTCACTAAACCCACAGTTATCAGGGAGAAATAACGTAAACTCTTCTGATACAAAAGCATTTTTCAAAATAAGTTTCCTATATCTAATCTACTTTACACATTATATTGTTGAATAAGGAAAACCTATATATAAGTATATATATGTATAACTATGAAACTGCTAATAATTATTCATATTGGTATTTCTGAATTCATCATGAGAACATGGTCTCTGTCTCTCTGACAATGTGTTATGATGATATGGCTTATCTTAATGTTGTCAGACCGATACAGAAGAACTGAAAACTAACTACAGTGTCGATGTAACAACGTACACAGCATAGCCCGACACCACGTAGAAGTCAGGGGAGCGCCCATGTCGCCTAGGTTGAATTCAAGTTTTGTCTCGATTTTATCCACATCCCTCCTATTACGGTGAGGTTTTAGAGACCAGAGTTGTTGTATCTATGCAAGTGAAGAGTACTCCATCTAAATTTGATTGCAGAACAAACAATACGTTTTAACTACGTGCTTTTCAACTTCCTGCAGGAGGGTGAGCGGATTGTAAGGTTTATTCCCACCGGTTGTATATAATGCTATAATGAACCTACCTATATCTGAATTTTTGGCCAAATTTGTAATGCACTGCATGTTTGCTTATATTGTATTTCCTGTTGCCTGGTTAAGCTAATTTTACCGGATATATTTGGGATCCAAAATCCAGCGAACTCAGATTTCTAGGCATGACAAAACAAATGTTTTTCATAGTAAAATATGTTTGCAGTATAAATTAAACTGGAAAAACATCCAACATTTGTTTACGGAGGGAGTACTTGTTATTAGATAATTCACAATAAAATTATTTCTATGCATACAATATTGGCTTAAAATATAAATAATAAATACTTCTCTATGGAGTTTCTGACCATGGCGACATGAGTGTCAGTCTTCTTGTTTCAACATATTACTCTTTATTGGTAAAAGAAAGCAAATTTGATGTATTCAAATTTGAGGTGACTAAGTGAGCATACATAATTCAATTGATTATAGATTACCCAATGTGACGTGGACAGTGCATTTAAAAGGAAATGTGATGTAGACAATGCATCATAGAATATCTTCCTATTACGGGGAAACCCACAGAAGTTCGAATGGGAAGAGGAAAAGGAAACATCATATTAAGCAGAAGAATGATTCGGATGGTTCTATAAGGAAAAATATCGCATTCTGCATAGACGTGCGTTGCACGTGCAAGCTTACTAGTGGTCGGTAAAAAATCATTATATATACCCCCGAAGGTTTTGACCTCTGTATCACGCAAAAATCCTCTGTTCTTGTTTACAACTGTTTTCTGCTAGGGTTTGCGAAGCCACACATCAGGTCGTCTCCCTCCTCCAACAATGAAGGCAACGATGCTTGGCTAACGAAGATAGATCTAAATAGGGAAGGACCTGAGGAGATCCACAAGGAGAAGAAGATCAAGATGGAGGTGGAAGACCAGGCTCTGGCATCGGGAGAAGAAGACACCTTTAAATCCCTTCCTAATCTCTTTACCTCAGCTGAGATAGAAGCTTTCAGGATGCTTGAGTTATCTCAGATTCGAAACAAGCATCTCACAAGTGAAAATATTTTGTTGAAGGATTACATAGCTGCACTCAAAGGTATTATCCGCAAGCTGGAGAATCTCCTATGATCGATATATGATGATCCGCCGTCACTACTTTCAACTTCATCATCACCACCCCCGAAGAAGGAGACATAAACATATGGGTATGGGCACTCCCCTTGGCAACTGCCAAGCTTGGGGGAGTGACCCCGATATCGTATCTGTCACACCCTGCATTTTGTAATATGTTATTTGTACCTTTGAAGCATGAAAATTTGGACCAGCAAAAATTTTTTTAGCATCATTTGGCTTTTATTTGGAATTGAGTTTTCTTCATGTGCATTTTCTTGTGCTCATTAAAGTCAACTATGACCTCTTGTAGAATTCATCTCCATACTCAAAACTTCTGCCCAATGATCATGCCAAGTGTTATATAACAGTATAGTATTTTCTTATAAAATTAATTTGGCCAAAAGGTATTTGATAAATTTAGTTTTCCAAAAAACCCTGAATTGAGATTTGCACTGCAAGTACTTGATTTAGGGTGAGAAAATTATTTCAAAAGGTTCATTTGAGACCTAGTAGTCATAGGACTTCCAGAAACCACAAAGGTATAATTTTAAAAGTTATTTTCCTATTTTATTTAAAAGCTTTTTCTTAATGCCAGAAATGGTCTTTAATAGGGGAAAATTATTTAACTGTTTTAAAAATATTTGCCAAAATTCAGAGAGACTCAGAGGACATATATTGTCCATATAAAAGAGTTTCAACACTTGGTCATGTTCAAAATAATGGGCAAAACCCTCTAAAACCCTTTCTGGATATTTCAAGCTTTTGAAATATTTACAAAGGAATTTTTCTCCAAAAATTCCAGGGAAATTCTATCATGTCATATATGACATATGTGATGATCTTGCCAAGTCCCATGCCTTGGGAAGCAAGAAAACATCCTCAAACCCCTTCATAACCATTCTGTCCATATTTGAAGTTTGAGCAACTTTACATTGCCAAACTTGTCCAAATGCTCTCAAACTTGGTGCACATGCTAGAATGACCTAATAGGGCATCTAGAACAAATGGCACAAGATTTGGAATAGAGCAACTTGATCAGATCACCTCAAAACCCTTCCTGTTCAAATGCGAATTTGAACAACTTTACATTACCAACTTTTTATCTGGAGCTTCAAACTTTGTGGGCATGATCAATACCCCAAATGATGTTGCTACACCAAGTGGTGCATCAAGGGGAGATGATTAGCTTGACTCAAACAAGATGAAACTGTTTCTGTTGATTTCTAGGGTTCACCAAAGTAGCATTGGCTAGTTTCTTCAAATGAGCCCAAATTTGGTGAAGCACCCTATTTTCACATGTTATTCAACCCTGTTAAGTGCCATGTCAAGTGGAGGTCATTTACTTGACCAAACACTGATCAAACACCTTCTGCAGATTTACTAAAACCCTCATCCTAATCACTTTTACTCTTCTCCATGGCCTCAACTTTTTACCACATGATCATTGAGTTACTAGCTACCCCCAGTAACTTCCCCAGCACCCCAGCTCCATGATTGAGGGGTAAGAACCCTGTTTTACCTTGCTGGACAGCAAGTTTTCACCAAGTCACCAGCATCCTCACTCTCTCTCAGCATCTCCAGGGCATCCAAGGCCGCAGGCCATTTCTTTACTCCCCCCTCAACCTTCTAGACACTCTTGGACACGTTGGTTTTGACCAGAACGGCGAGAGCGCGATGATGCCAGCAATACGCACGCTTTGGAGCGCGCTACAGTGCACCTCCGCACGGTGGCTCCAGCCAATCAGCCTCCCCCGACAGCCTCGGGCCTCCCCTTCGCGCCAGTCGAGGCCTCTCGACGTCCGCAACCTCCCCGGCGCTGTCCCCCCTCCTCCTGCGCCCTCCAGTGGCCGTCGTCGCACGCGTGCTGGCCGCCCGCAACGGCCACTCCTCTGCCTCGCACGCACGCGTCGACTGGAAGGTCCCCCGCTCCTCCTCTCACTTCTACTGAACGTAGAGCTCGTCCAGGAACACCATGGACTCATCCCCTTGGCCTCCCGTGCGCTGTAGCCTCGAGCCGAAGCTCGCCGGCGCACTGGACCACGGGCCTCCGTCGACCTCCTATAAATAGCGCCTCCCGAGCCTCTCCAACAGCATCAGCAGCTCCACCTCACTCCACTGAGTCCCCCAGCACCACCCACTCCTCCCCAGGTCGTCCCAGTGCTCGGGATCGACCGGAGCTCCGCCGCGTCGGGCCGCCGGTGATCCCACAGTACGAGCCTCCCCTGCCCTTCCTTTCGCCCGATCTGAAACCACCATGCTCCACTGACCATTTCCCCCCTGTTTCCCCCTCCATTTGCAGTCGGAAACGACCGAAGCAACAACCTCCCGACGAGCTTCCGCCGTCCCACCTCGCCGCCGGCGAACCTGACCTCCCCAGCGTGCCGCACCACCACCACTGCAACCGCCACTCGACGCTGGACCCATTCCCACCCTCCGTTGCCGTCGCCGTGGCCGGAAACCTCGCCGGTGAGCTCGCCGTCGCCGTGGCCGCAAGGTTGGAGATGACAGGCGGGCCCCGCCTGTCATCCCCACACCTCTCTCCCCCTCCTCTCTGCCACTGACCCACGGGCCCAGCCCGTCAGGTTAAAAAACCTGACGTGCACGCGCAGGCACCCGTGCGGCTGGGCTGGTCCGCCTGGGCCGTGCACTGTGGCCTTCTCTGGCCCAGTGCACATGACACATTTTTATTTTTTCTTTTATGTGATTGTTTTAAACATTTCTACAGAAAAGAATAATGGTCCAAATAAAATGATTCCAACTCCTAAAATCTTGTAATATTCCAACCTATTTAATGGTACCACTTTCACTCAAATCCATGAAACTTTTCTGTTCTGTTCAAATTTAAATTCAAATTTGAGCAGAAAAACCCCTGTTCTAAAATCAATATATTCCATTCTGCTACTCCAAAACTCCAACTATAAATTTTCCCCATCTTAGGAATTCCTCTAGTATTTAACAAAAATGAGTTGACATTTTTCTGAGCACTTTGATTTTTCTGTTTTGTTTGTATTCTTATTTTCCCGTGGTTATTATGCGATGTATAGATCCCGTATTTGACGAAGTTGCTGTGGAAGAAGAAGGAGAAGGATTTGAAGACTTTGAAGACCAAGCCAATCCAGGCAAGTAGCCCTTTGACCATGATTCACTTGTTTTGCGGAACCGTTGCTTCCGATGCATGATGATAGATTCATGATGGTGACCTAGTTGAAACCACCACATGATGCATGCTTGATCTTGATCTTGCTAAGTGCTAGATGACATGCAAATAGTTGGTCATGAAGCTTAAATGATGCATGTGTGATTTTAACCCTCGTAGTTGAAATCTTTGCATGAACCCATCGGGTGCCCCTAATGCCCGAGGGTGATGATGTGTTAGGTCATCACTTGAGGAAGAAGTGATGTGCCGGTAAAATCATGTGCATGGTGAAATGATGGATTAGATTTATGTGTGACTACCGTCCCAACCAAACATGTGCAACCACACTACCCCTTATGGGACGGGGCTTTATTGATTACTTAGGTCGATACTAGCATGGTGCCCGCATTACTAGTGACGGGAAGACTTGAGGTCTTTCCCGGGACGGGGTCGTGCTTGGATAGACGACCATGACTGTTTTCACAGGGCACCGGACACACCGTTGGTCCCTTCGGGTACGCGTGACATTGAAATTAGGGCAAGTCCCGTGATCTATTGTTTGTACCCGAGGGCCGTGTATCAACGAGTGGACTCTATGTTAGTGTCGTCTAAGGAAAGGTAATGACCGGGTGCTTACCCCGGGTACTTGAGGTACCGCGGGTCGTGGATGACACGGAAGTTCCCCGGATCTTGTGGGTAAAGTGTGCAACATCTGCAGAGTGTAAAACTATTCGAATAGCCGTGTCCACGGTCATGGACAGTTGGGTGGTGCTACTTAAACTATGTCCAGAATGTTACTTCATCGATGATAGTATGTGTGTGATAAGTCAAGGGTGGTGACTTGACTCGATGAGTTGGATCATATCCATGTTGATATCGGTAACCTGTCTTCGAGGTTACGCGAGGTTACTGATGCATAAACTTGATGGTAGAATATTTGTTCTAGCCTTGCTAGATTGATCATTATTATTCAAATGCACTGTTACTTTGAACCACATCATGGGTTGCTTGCGAGTACATTCAAAGTACTCACTGGCTTGCCACTGGTTATTTAATTGGCCAGGCATGGAAGAACAGGAATATGACGAAGAGTTCTTTGGAGACGAACATGCGAACTAGGATGCTATCCCAGTCAGAATGCCTGTAGGGTTAAGGCAGATGGCATGGGTTCTACCCGTTATCGAAGACTTCCGCTATTTGAGTTATTTGCTATTCAGCCCGTGAGGCTCTATCTATGTAAGACTTGGCCTTAATGGCCTCAATTCGTGTAAGTCTATTTGTATGGATGTAAGACTCTTGTTATTCAGCTTCTGTGTGTTCAGTGAGCATTGATCTCTGGGATCACTGTACACGTGCATTCGGTGATCTCGACTTCTAAGTCGGGGTCCCGACAGAGCTGGTATCAGAGCCATCCTGACTGTAGGAAGCCTTAGTTAGCATGGGCGTTAGTTAGATGAGACCCCTTTTCAAAAACCTTCTGAACCTCTCTTCTTTTCTAAACCTGAGATTTCATCAGCTTATTAACCCCTCCTATTCCACCTTTGTAGATGGTCGCTGTACCCAAAGAGCACCTGACCACTGGGTTTCCCTTACTTCTCGAGGATAGCCTCCAGGAGTGTCAGTTCCACCGAGCACCCATCCTCACCTACCTTGAGCATTGGGTGAGCGATACTGAGGTGGAGTACCATGTGGAAGTGATCGTGAAGGCAAACGATCCTCCCACAAGTTGGTTCTTCAGGGGACCCCAGATGGCAACACTACCACTCGCTGTCGAGGCTGCTGCACTCAAGGCATTAACCCGTCTCCGCGAGCTTCTTCCGGAGATGGCAGCCAAGATGACAACTCGCTTCTTACCTTACCGGAAGGAAGGTGAAGAAGAAAGCAGCGCACTAGCCCCTCCACTGAAGGAAGGACTCTCGCTTCGGTTCCAGACCTACTTCAGTCTATGTGCCGACAGCTTGGCACAAGACTTGGCCTCGGAATCAATGAAGCTTCAAGAAGAACTTCACAAGACCAAGGCACTTCTTCGTCGAGCTCAAGAGAAGGCAAATAGGATCAAGAAGGAAGGAGCACCTTCTGGACAATCCGCTATCGCATATCGAGGCGGAAGGCCCTCCGAGGATGTATCTTCCAAGAATGAGGAACCACCTCGGCGACGCCGGGTGACGGCAAGGGAATATCGCAAGCTTTTCCCTGCACCACCGACGAAGCATCGTCGTATCCAACTCCTCCACTCCCCCACACCCTCAAGTGACAAGGGGGCCCAGACAAATGAAGACAAGGAGGAAGACCCAGAAGAGCCGGAATACGCGACCGAGCATTCCGCCGCTTAGGCATTATTCGCTACTCGGATATGCCAGTTGTGACCTCTACGGTAGGATAGGTCGTGTAAGCCCTATGCGCAGTCGAGTCCTTGTATGGTTCATATGAAACCATCTAGTGTTTGCTTTTGTTGTGTCTGGATGTATGTCGTATTCTTCCTTCCGGAATGTGTAAACGACTACATCACCCATTTGGATTTTAATGAATGTGTTTAGGCCTTTCGGCCCTTGCATGATTTGATTTAGTGTCACACCCACCCCCTTACTAGGCACCCATTTATCTTGCTTTCCCTCTTCCGAGTCATGAGACCTTTTACCGCTCCAACAGGATGCTTGTTGTAACTCGTACTGGTACCTCTACCCAGCAGCCCGAAGCCGGAGCATCCTCTCAGCCAGAGGCAGGCCACGACCAAACCAACGACCAAGCTCCACCACCACCTCCTCCAAGCATGGACATGGCTCAGCTTCTCCAAGCTTTTCGAGAGGAACGCCAAGCCAACACTGCAGCCCTTCAGCTGATTGCTCAAGCTGTCACCAACAACCGCCAGCCGGCGAGGAATGGCAATGGACGTTCTACGTTGGCAGAGTTCAAGAAGCATGCACCGCCAACCTTCATCAAGACTGTTGAACCCCTGGATGCAGACGACTGGGTCCGTTCCATTGAGGAGATACTGGAACTAGTCGGATGCACCAAAGACCGCGAGAAGGTGGCTTATGCAGCCCACTGCCTCGAGGGGACTGCTAGAGCTTGGTGGGATGGATTCAAGGTCATGCATGCTGAACAAGACATCACTTGGGTTAACTTCAAGGCAGAATTCCGCAAGGCCCACATTCCTTCCGGAATCATGGCTATCAAAAAGCGTGAGTTCCGAGCCCTGAAGCAAGGAAGTGGCACTGTCAAGGAGTACATATAGAAGTTCAGTATTCTGTCAAGGTATGCCCCTGAAGATGTCAGCACTGATGCTGCCAAAAGGGAGCGCTTCATGGAAGGCCTTAATCAGACTCTGCAATACTCGCTTGTCGTGTGCGACTGCCCGTCTTTCCCTGACCTGGTGAACAAGGCACTTATGCTTGAAGACAAGTGGCGTGCTTTGGAAGACACTTGCAAGCGCAAGTTGGTCAGTAAGGGAAGTACCAGCAACCAGAAACCTCGTCCGTGGCAGACAGCCCCGGCCAAGCCAACCTATCAGCAACCAAGAGCTCCTGCACCTTGTGCCAACCCTCAGCCTCAGCAGTATGCCAACCGCAGGCCAGCTTTCAACCCCAATACCAGTGGTGGCAACAAGATCAATCCAAACCAAGTCACTTGCTTTGGATGTGGTCAGCCCGGACACATCTCAAAGGTGTGCCCCAACAAGAAGCCTAATGCCCCGCGCCCCAATGCGCAGAACCAGGGACAAGGCCGTGGAATGCCACCAAGGAACCCAGCTCCTCGCAATCCACCGAACCATGGGAAGGGGCGTGTGTATCACGTCACTGCTGAAGAAGCCCAGGAAGACCCGGATGTCGTGCTGGGTACGTTCCTTGTCAACTCAGCACCTGCAACTGTCTTGTTTGATTCTGGAGCAACGCATTCATTTTTCACTCAAAGATTTGCATTAAAAAGTGGCATGACCCCTACACCCCTGAATAACCCTATGGTGGTACAAACCCCCAGAGCCGAGATGAGAGCCAAGATAGGCTGTAAAGGAGTCAGTATTACCATTAACAGTGTAGATTTCCTAGCAGACCTTATCATCCTGAGATCGCAAGGCTTGGATGTGATCTTAGGGATGGATTGGCTTAGTAATCACCAAGGCTTGTTAGACTGTGCCAATCGGACAGTCACTGTGACCAATGACCAAGGAGTCGAAGTCAAGTTTGCTTCCAACTCCTCTTCCGCTCAAGCCGCTAAGGTCAACTGTCTGTCTGAAGTTGGGCTAGATCAAGTACCAGTGGTATGTGATTATTCTGATGTCTTTCCGGATGAACTACCGGGAATGCCCCCTAACCGTGACATTGAGTTCATCATCGAGCTCGTGCTCGGAGCAGGACCCATCTATAAGAAGCCTTATAGAATGGGGACGGAAGAATTAGCCGAGTTGAAGAAGCAGCTGGAAGAGCAGCTAAGGAAGGGATTTATCCACCCGAGTGCCTCCCCTTGGGGATCTCCTGTTCTGTTTGTGGCAAAGAGGGACGGTACCATCCGCTTATGCATCGACTATCGTTCCCTCAATGAAGTTACAATCAAGAACAAGTACCCACTTCCCAAGATCGAAGATCTGTTTGATCAGCTCAGCGGAGCCAAGGTATTCTCCAAGATCGACCTCAGATCTGGGTACTACCAGCTGAAGATCAGACCCCAAGATATTCCGAAGACGGCATTCGTAACCAGATATGGCCTGTATGAGTGCACGGTCATGTCCTTTGGGTTAACCAATGCCCCAGCCTACTTCATGTATCTCATGAATAAAGTCTTCATGGAATATTTGGACAAGTTTGTTGTTGTCTTCATTGATGACATTCTTGAGTTCTCGAAGTCGGAGGAAGAGCACGAGCAGCATCTGAGGATGGTCCTAGACAAGCTTCGTGAGCACCAACTGTATGCCAAATTCAGCAAGTGTGAGTTCTGGCTGCATAAAGTTGGATTCTTAGGTCATGTCTTGACCGAGGAAGGATTATCTGTTGATCCTGCAAAGATCGAAGCTGTGACCCAATGGCAATCTCCAACGACCGTCAAGGAAGTTAGAAGCTTCCTCGGACTAGCGGGCTATTACCGCAAGTTCGTGGAAGGATTCTCTAGCATTGCACGACCAATGACTCAGCTCCTCAAGAAGGACAAGAAGTTCGAGTGGACGCCAAAATGCGAAGAGAGCTTCCAAGAGCGCAAGAAGAGATTGACCACCGCCCCAGTTCTGGCAACACCTGATATTCACAAGGAGTTCGTGATATATTGTGATGCCTCTCGAACCGGATTGGGAAGCGTTCTGATGCAAGAAGGCCGCGTCATAGCATACCTCTCCAGGCAGCTACGACCCCATGAGGAGAACTACGCTACTCACGATCTTGAGCTAGCGGCAGTAGTTCATGCCTTGAAGACATGGCGGCATTACCTCCTAGGGAAACGGTGTGAGATCTACACAGACCACAAAAGTCTGAAGTACATTTTCACCCAAAAGGAATTGAACATGAGGCAGCGGAGATGGTTGGAACTCATCAAAGACTATGACCTCAGTGTTCAGTATCACCCTGGGAAGGCTAACGTGGTGGCCGATGCCTTAAGCAGGAAGGCTTGCTCTTTGAATGCCGTTATTCAAGAAAGACAACCAGCCTTGTTTAAGGAGATCGAACAATTCAGTTTGGAATTGGTCGCCCCTGGATTTCTGGATCATTTGGAAGTCAGACCAACCCTGCTGGACGACGTCAAGAAGGCACAAGATGGACACGCAAGCATCGAAGGCATCAAGAGGAAGATGAAGCTGGGCAAGGTCCCAGGATTCTCCAAAGACGAGCACGGGATTGTTTGGTACAAAGGCCGCATCTGCGTACCAAACAACACCGAGCTGAAGACGCTGATTCTGCAAGAAGCCCACGACACTCCGTATTCCATCCACCCCGGAGGAACCAAGATGTACCAAGACTTGAAGGCACGATTCTGGTGGCACGGGATGAAAAGAGAGATTGCGACCTATGTTGCAAAGTGTGATGTGTGCCAAAGGGTCAAGGCTGAATATCAGCGACCTGCTGGATTGCTTCATACACTCAAGGTTCCTGAGTGGAAGTGGGATAAAGTCGGAATGGACTTCATCACTGGATTACCAAGGTCGAATAGAGGACATGACTCTATCTGGGTCATAGTCGATCATTTGACCAAGGTGGCCCATTTCATTCCTGTCAAGACCACTTATGATGGCAACCGGCTGGCAGCTCTCTACATCGACCGAATCGTAAGTCTTCACGGTGTTCCCAAGGAGATTGTGTCAGATCGAGGAACCCAGTTCACCTCAAGGTTCTAGAAGAAGTTCCAAGAAGCCTTGGGAACCAAGTTGTCTTTCAGCACAGCTTTCCACCCACAGACCGGAGGTCAGACAGAACGAGTCAATCAAATTCTTGAAGACATGCTCCGAGCCTATGTCCTGGCATATGGAGCCAAGTGGGAAGATTGTCTCCCTTTTGCTGAGTTCTCCTATAACAACAGTTACCAGTCAAGCCTTCAGATGGCACCATTTGAGGTGTTGTACGGACGCAGATGTCGCACACCCCTCAACTGGTCAGAGACTGGAGAAGGACTAGTCTTTGGACCGGATAATCTCCGCGCAGCAGAAGAGCAAGTCCAACTAGTCAGAGAGCGATTAAAGGCAGCCAAGTCAAGGCAGAAGAGTTATGCTGACACTCGACGCCGAGACATGAGTTTTCATGTCGGGGACCATGTATACCTGCGGGTAACTCCTCTGAAAGGAACCAAGCGTTTCCATGTCAAGGGGAAGCTCGCACCAAGGTTCATTGGACCCTTTGAGATCACTGCACGACGAGGAGAAGTGGCTTACCAGTTGGAACTACCACCTGAGCTATCCGATGTGCACAATGTATTCCATGTGTCGCAACTCCGGAAATGTCTCCAAGTTCCAGACAAGCCCAATCTCTACAAGGATGTGGATCACCAAGCCATTGATCTGCAGCCTGATTTGCCCTACCGCGAGAAGCCCATTCGCATTCTGGACGAAGCAGAACGACGTACGCAAAGCCGTACCATCAAGTATCTCAAGGTCCAGTGGAGCAACCACACCGAAGCAGAAGCAACCTGGGAATGAGAAGACTATCTTAGATCCGAGTTTCCCGATCTCTTTTAAGCCCTAGTTTAGGAATCTCGGGGACGAGATTCTTGTAAGGGGGGTAGGTCTGTCACACCCTGCATTTTGTAATATGTTATTTGTACCTTTGAAGCATGAAAATTTGGACCAGCAAAAATTTTTTTAGCATCATTTGGCTTTTATTTGGAATTGAGTTTTCTTCATGTGCTTTTTCTTGTGCTCATTAAAGTCAACTATGACCTCTTGTAGAATTCATCTCCATACTCAAAACTTCTGCCCAATGATCATGCCAAGTGTTATATAACAGTATAGTATTTTCTTACAAAATTAATTTGGCCAAAAGGTATTTGATAAATTTAGTTTTCCAAAAACCCCTGAATTGAGATTTGCACTACAAGTACTTGATTTAGGGTGAGAAAATTATTTCAAAAGGTTCATTTGAGACCTAGTAGTCATAGGACTTCCAGAAACCACAAAGGTATAATTTTAAAAGTTATTTTCCTATTTTATTTAAAAGCTTTTTCTTAAGGCCAGAAATGGTCTTTAATAGGGGAAAATTATTTAACTGTTTTAAAAATATTTGTCAAAATTCAGAGAGACTCAGAGGACATATATTGTCCATATAAAAGAGTTTCAACACTTGGTCATGATCAAAATATTGGGCTAAACCCTCTAAAACCCTTTCTGGATATTTCAAGCTTTTGAAATATTTACAAAGGAATTTTTCTCCAAAAATTCCAGGGAAATTCTATCATGTCATATATGACATATGTGATGATCTTGCCAAGTCCCATGCCTTGGGAAGCAAGAAAACATCCTCAAACCCCTTCATAACCATTCTGTCCATATTTGAAGTTTGAGCAACTTTACATTGCCAAACTTGTCCAAATGCTCGCAAACTTGGTGCACATGCTAGAATGACCTAATAGGGCATCTAGAACAAATGGCACAAGATTTGGAATAGAGCAACTTGATCAGATCACCTCAAAACCCTTTCTGTTCAAATGCAAATTTGAACAACTTTACATTACCAACTTTTTATCTGGAGCTTCAAACTTTGTGGGCATGATCAATACCCCAAATGATGTTGCTACACCAAGTGGTGCATCAAGGGGAGATGATTAGCTTGACTCAAACAAGATGAAACTGTTTCTATTGATTTCTAGGGTTCACCAAAGTTGCATTGGCTAGTTTCTTCAAATGAGCCCAAATTTGGTGAAGCACCCTATTTTCACATGTTATTCGACCCTGTTAAGTGCCATGTCAAGTGGAGGTCATTTACTTGACCAAACACTGATCAAACACCTTCTGCAGATTTACTAAAACCCTCATCCTGATCACTTTTACTCTTCTCCATGGCCTCAACTTTTTACCACATGATCATTGAGTTACTAGCTACCCCAGTAACTTCCCCAGCACCCCAGCTCCATGATTGAGGGGTAAGAACCCTGTTTTACCTTGCTGGACAGCAAGTTTTCACCAAGTCACCAGCATCCTCACTCTCTCTCAGCATCTCCAGGGCATCCAAGGCCGCAGACCATTTCTTTACTCCCCCCTCAACCTTCTAGACACTCTTGGACACGTTGGTTTTGACCAGAACGGCGAGAGCGCGATGATGCCAGCAATACGCACGCTCTGGAGCACGCTACAGTGCACCTCCGCACGGTGGCTCCAGCCAATCAGCCTCCCCCGACAGCCTCGGGCCTCCCCTTCGCGCCAGTCGAGGCCTCTCGACGTCCGCAACCTCCCCGCCGCTGTCCCCCCTCCTCCTGCGCCCTCCAGTGGCCGTCGTCGCACGCGCACTAGCCGCCCGCAACGGCCACTCCTCTGCCTCGCACGCGCGCGTCGACTGCAAGGTCCCCCGCTCCTCCTCTCACTTCTACTGAACGTAGAGCTCGTCCAGGAACACCATGGACTCATCCCCTTGGCCTCCTGTGCGCTGTAGCCTCGAGCCGGAGCTCGCCGGCGCACTGGACCACGGGCCTCCATCGACCTCCTATAAATAGCCCCTCCCGAGCCTCTCCAACAGCATCAGCAGCTCCACCTCACTCCACTGAGTCCCCCAGCACCACCCACTCCTCCCCAGGTCGTCCCAGTGCTCGGGATCGACCGGAGCTCCACCGCATCGGGCCACCCGTGATCCCGCAGTACGAGCCTCCCCTGCCCTTCCTTTCGCCCGATCTGAAACCGCCATGCTCCACTGACCATTTCCCCCCTGTTTCCCCCTCCATTTGCAGTCGGAAACGACCGAAGCAACAACCTCCCGACGAGCTTCCGCCGTCCCACCTCGCCGCCGGCGAACCTGACCTCCCCGGCGTGCCGCACCACCACCACTGCAACCGCCACTCGACGATAGACCCATTCCCACCCTCCGTTGCCATCGCGTGGCCGGAAACCTCGCCGGTGAACTCACCGTCGCCGTGGCCGCAAGGTTGGAGATGACAGGCGGACCCCGCCTGTCATCCCCACACCTCTCTCCCCCTCCTCTCTGCCACTGACCCACGGGCCCCGCCCGTCAGGTTCAAAAACCTGACGTGCGCGCGCAGGCACCCGTGCGGCTGGGCTGGTCCGCCTGGGCCGTGGACTGTGGCCTTCTCTGGCCCAGTGCATAGGACACATTTTTCTTTTTTCTTTTCTGTGATTATTTTAAACATTTCTACAGAAAAGAATAATGGTCCAAATAAAATGATTCCAACTCCTAAAATCTTGTAATATTCCAACCTATTTAATGGTACCACTTTCACTCAAATCCATGAAACTTTTCTGTTCTGTTCAAATTTAAATTCAAATTTGAGCAGAAAAACTCCTGTTCTAAAATCAATATATTCCATTCTGTTACTCCAAAACTCCAACTATAAATTTTCCCCATCTTAGGAATTCCTCTAGTATTTAACAAAAATGAGTTGACATTTTTCTGAGCACTTTGATTTTTCTGTTTGTTTGTATTCTTATTTTCCCGTGGTTATTATGCGACGTATAGATCCCGTATTTGACGAAGTTGCTGTGGAAGAAGAAGGAGAAGGATTTGAAGACTTTGAAGACCAAGCCAATCCAGGCAAGCAGCCCTTTGACCATGATACACTTGTTTTGCGGAACCATTGCTTCCGATGCATGATGATAGATTCATGATGGTGACCTAGTTGAAACCACCACATGATGCATGCTTGATCTTGATCTTGCTAAGTGCTAGATGACATGCAAATAGTTGGTCATGAAGCTTAAATGATGCATGTGTGATTTTAACCCTCGTAGTTGAAATCTTGGCATGAACCCATCGGGTGCCCCTAATGCCCGAGGGTGATGATGTGTTAGGTCATCACTTGAGGAAGAAGTGATGTGCCGGTAAAATCATGTGCATGGTGAAATGATGGATTAGATTTATGTGTGACTACCGTCCCAACCAAACATGTGCAACCACACTACCCCTTATGGGACGGGGCTTTATTGATTACTTAGGTCGATACTAGCATGGTGCCCGCATTACTAGTGACGGGAAGACTTGAGGTCTTTCTCGGGACGGGGTCGTGCTTGGATAGACGACCATGACTGTTTTCACAGGGCACCAGACACACCGTTGGTCCCTTCGGGTACGCGTGACATTGAAATTAGGGCAAGTCCCGTGATCTATTGTTTGTACCCGAGGGCCGTGTATCAACGAGTGGACTCTATGTTAGTGTCGTCTAAGGAAAGGTAATGACCGGGTGCTTACCCCGGGTACTTGAGGTACCGCGGGTCGTCGATGACACGGAAGTTCCCCGGATCTTGTGGGTAAAGTGTGCAACCTCTGCAGAGTGTAAAACTATTCGAATAGCCGTGTCCACGGTCATGGACAGTTGGGTGGTGCTACTTAAACTATGTCCAGAATTTTACTTCATCGATGATAGTATGTGTGTGATAAGTCAAGGGTGGTGACTTGACTCGATGAGTTGGATCATATCCATGTTGATATCGGTAACCTGTCTTCGAGGTTACGCGAGGTTACTGATGCATAAACTTGATGGTAGAATATTTGTTCTAGCCTTGCTAGATTGATCATTATTATTCAAATGCACTGTTACTTTGAACCACATCATGGGTTGCTTGCGAGTACATTCAAAGTACTCACTGGCTTGCCACTGGTTATTTAATTGGCCAGGCATGGAAGAACAGGAATATGAGGAAGAGTTCTTTGGAGACGAACATGCGAACTAGGACGCTATCCCAGTCAGAATGCCTGTAGGGTTAAGGCAGATGGCATGGGTTCTACCCGTTATCGAAGACTTCCGCTATTTGAGTTATTTGCTATTCAGCCCATGAGGCTCTATCTATGTAAGACTTGGCCTTAATGGCCTTAATTCGTGTAAGACTATTTGTATGGATGTAAGACTCTTGTTATTCAGCTTATGTGTGTTCAGTGAGCATTGATCTTTGGGATCACTGTACACGTGCATTCGGTGATCTCGACTTCTAAGTCGGGGTCCCCACAGTATCACCCTCACTCCTATCTTTACCGTTTTACTTAGTTCGATCCTTTTGGTAGTATCTTGATCTAGTAGAATAAAGTTAGCATGATCTAGTTGTGAGCTTTTGCTTTGTGAGATTTACCCTTTGTAATCGAGTCCGTGAGTTATATAATAAAGATTAGTGTTGTGTCAAGGGCTTGATTTCCTCACTTGGGTCATAATAAAAAGAAAGAAAACATAAAGAGTCTCAAAGAGATCATATCGATCTTATGGGAAGTAATGACTTCACATACAAAAGTATGATAAATAAAAGTTGTTGGGAGTAGACAAACATAGTTTTGGTCATCGTTGCAATTAATAGGAAGTAATAAAAGAAGAGAGGCTTCACATACAATATACTATCTTGGACATCTTTTATGATTGTGAGCAATCATTAAAGTATGACATGCTAATGAGTTGATGTTGGACAAGGAAGACGACATAATGGGTTATGTCTTCTTATAACCAAAATAAAGTATATTGTCATGGATCATCCAACATGTTGAGATTGCCTTCCCCCTGATGCTACCCAAAACCGCTTGCACCAAGTAGAGATACCACTTGTGCTTCCATATATCCTTAAACCTAGTTTTGCCATGAGAGTCCACCATACCTACCTATGGATTGAGAAAGATCCTTCCAAGTAAGTTGTCATGTTGCAAACTCGCTAAAATATGTATGATTTATTAGTGCGGGAGAAATTAGCTTTATACGGTCTTGTGATACGGAAGTAATAAAAGCGACGGACTGCATAATAAAGGTCCTTATCACAAGTGGCAATATAAAGTGAAGTTCTTCAATGCTAAGACTTTGTGCATCCAACCATAAAAACACATGACAACCTCTGCTTCCCTCTACGAAGGGCCTATCTATTATTCCTGTCTTATAAGTGTCAAGGTGATATTCACCTTTCCTTTTTTCATTTTATCCTTTGGCAAGCACTTTGTGTTGGAAAGATCTTGACATATATACCCACTTGGATGTAAGTTTTCATGATCTATTACTGTTGACATTACCCTTCAGGTAAAAGGTTGGGAGGCAACACCATAAGCCCCTATCTTTCTCGGTGTCTGATTAAAACTCCATAAACATAAGTGTTGCGTGAGTGTGAGCAATTGTGAAAGACTATATGATAGTTGAGTATGTAGGCTTGCTGAAAAGCTCTTATATTGACTCTTTCCGATGTTACGATAAATTGCAATTGCTTCAATGACCGAGATCAAAGTTTGTTAGTTTCCAATGAAGTTTATGATTCATACTTGACATTGTGGATGAATTATTACTTTAGCATAACAATCATATGACTATATTTATATAAGTTGTTGTTATGATAATGATCATGATGCCCTCATGTCCGTATTTTGTTTTTATCGACACCTCTATCTCTAAACATGTGGACATATTTTTCGGTATCGGCTTTCGCTTGAGGACAAGCGAGGTCTAAGCTTGGGGGAGTTGATACGTCCATTTTGCATCATGCTTATATGTCGATATTTATAGCATCTTGGGATGTTATTATATATTTTGTCACAATACTTATGCCTTTTCTCCCTTATTTTACAAGGTTTACATGAAGAGGGAGAATGCCGGCAGCTGGAATTCTGTGCTGGAAAAGGAGCAAACTCTGGAAACATATTCTGCACAACTACAAAAGCCCCTAAAATCAACAAAACTTCGTTTCAGAAAATATAAAAAATATCTGGTGAAAGAAGTCCACGAGGGGGGCCACCGGCTGTCCATGAGGGTGGGGGGCGCGCCCCCTGCCTCGTGGGCCAGCCGGAAGGCCCCCTATGCCTATCTTCTCCTATATGAGGTGTTTTGACATGGAAAAAATCATAAGGAGGCTTTCAGGACCAGACGCCACCGTCTCAAGGCGGAACCGAGGCGGAAACCAATCTAGGGCTCCGACAGAGCTGTTCTGTCGGGGATACTTCCCTCCGGGAGGGGGAAATCGTCACCGCCGTCGTCACCAACAACCCTCTCATCATGGGGAGGGCTATCTTCATCAACATATTCACCAGCACCATCTCCTCTCCAACCCTAGTTCATTTCTTGTATCCAATCTTTGTACCCAAACCTCAGATTGGTACCCGTGGGTTGCTAGTAGTGTTGATTACTCCTTGTAGTTGATGCTAGTTGGTTTATTTGGTGGAAGATCATATGTTAAGATCCAATATGCATATTTATACCCCTCTGATCATGAACAATATTATGTCTTGTGAGTAGTTACTTTTGTTCCCGAGGACATGGGAGAAGTCTTGCTATTAGTAGTCATGTGAATTTGGTCTTCGTTCGATATTTTGATGAGATGTATGTTGTCTTTCCTCTAGTGGTGTCATGTGAAAGTCGACTACATGACACTTCACCATTATTTGGGCCTAGAGGAAGGCATTGGGAAGTAATAAGTAGATGATGGGTTGCTAGAGCGACAGAAGCTTAAACCTTAGTTTATGCGTTGGTTCATATATAAGGGGCTGATTTGGATCCATATGTTTCAGGCTATGGTTAGGTTTACCTTAATACTTCTTTTGTAGTTGCGGATGCTTGCATTAGAGGTTAATCATAAGTGGGAGGCTTGTCCAAGTAAGGACAGCACCCAAGCACCGGTCCACCCACATACCAAATTATCGAAGTACCGAACGCGAATCAGATGATCGTGATGAAAACTAGCTTGATGATAATTCCCATGTGTCCTCAGGAGCGCTTTCCTTTATATAAGAGTTTGTCCAGGCTTGTACTTTGCTACAAAAAGTATTGGGCCACCTTGCTGCACCTTATTTGCTTTTACCTTTTGTCACTTGCTACCAATTACCTTATCACAAAACTATCTGTTACCTATAATTTGAGTGCTTGCAGAAAATACCTTACTGAAAACTGCCTATCATTTCCTTCTGCTCCTCGTTGGCTTCGACACTCTTACTTATCTAAAGGACTAAGATAGATCCCCTACACTTGTGGGTCATCAAGACTCTTTTCCGGTGCCGTTGCCGGGGAGTGAAGCGCCTTTGGTAAGGAAAAATTTATATAGTGTGCTGAAATTTATTATCACTTGTTACTATGACTCAAAATCCTTTGAGGGGCTTGTTCGGGGTATCTTCACCCCGAACATAAGAGCAAAGAATTGCTCCTCAACCTACTGCACCTATTGAAAATGTTTGCTTTGAGATTCCTTCGGGTATGATAGAGAAACTGCTTGAAAATCCTTTTACAGGAGACGGAACAGTGCATCCCGACTTACACCTAATCTATGTGGATGAAGTTTGTTGATTATTTAAGCTTGCAGGTATGCCCGAGGATGTTATCAAGAAGAAGGTCTTCCCTTTATCTTTGAAGGGAGATGCATTGACATGGTTTAGGCTATGTGATGATATGGGATCATGGAACTATAATCGTCTGAAGTTGGAATTTCATCAGAAGTTCTACCCTATGCACCAGGGTCATCGTGATCGTAATTATATTTATAATTTCTGGCCTTGAGAAGGAGAAAGCATCGCTCAAGCTTGGGGGGAGGCTTAAGTCAATGTTATATTCATGCCCCAATCATTCGCTCTCAAGAAAAATGATCATTCAAAATTTTTATGCTCGGCTTTCTCTCAATAATCGCACCATGCTCGATAATTCTTGTTCTGGTTCTTTTATGTTGAAGACTATTGAATTCAAATGGGATTTATTGGAAAGAATTAAACGCAACTCTGAAGATTAGGACCTCGACGAAGGTAAGGAGTCAGGTATGACCCCTAAGTTTGATTGTGTTAAAGCTTTTATGGATAACGATGTTTACTGTGAGTTTAGCACTAACTATGGACTTGACTTTGAAATAGTAGCTTCTTTCTGTGAATCTTTTGCTACTCATGTTGATCTCCTCAAGGTGAAGTGGTTTAAATACCATCCCCCTATTGAACTAAAAGTAGTTGAACCTATTAAAGTTGAAGAAAAGACTATCACTTATAATGTTGATCCTGTTATTCCTACTGCTTATATTGAGAAACCACCTTTCCCTGTTAGGATAAAGGACCATGCTCAAGCTTCAACTGTAGTTCGTAAGAGTAATACTAGAACACCTACACCCTCTGAGCAAATTAAAGTTGAACCTAGTGTTCCTATGGTTAAGGATCTCTTGGTAGAAGAATTAGATGGACATGTTATTTACGTCCAAGAAGAGTCTGCTAGAATAGCCAAACCCAATGCTAGGAATAAACATAGACCTGTTGTAGGCTTGCATGTTATCTCTGTTAAGATAGGAGATCATTGCTATCATGGTTTATGTGACGTAGGTGCTAGTGCGAGTATTATCCCTCTTGATCTATATCACGAAATTAAGCATGATATTGCACCTATTGAGTTAGAGGAATTAATGTTACTATTAAGCTTGCCAATAGAGACACTATTTCACCAGTTGGGATTGTTAGAGATATTGAAGTCTTGTGTGGGAAGGTTAAATACCCTGCGGATTTTCTTGTTCTTAGTTCCCCACAAGATGAATTTTGTCCCATTATATTCGGTAGACCCTTCTTGAACACTGTTAATGCTAAGATAGACTGCGTGAAAGATATTGTTACTGTGGGATTAGGGGACATTTCTCATGATTTTAACTTTGCTAAATTCCGTAGACAACCCCTTGAAAAAGAGCCACCCAGTAAGGATGAAATTATTGGTCTTGCTTCTATTGCCGTGCCACCTAATGATCCTTTAGAACAATACTTGCTAGACCATGAAAATGATATGCATATGAATGAGAGAAGGGAAATAGATGAAATATTCTTTAAACAGGGACCCGTATTGAAAAACAACTTGCTTGTTGAAATCCTAGGGGATCCTCCTCCACCCAAGGGTGATCCCGTGTTTGAACTTAAACCTTTACCTGATAATCTTAAGTATGTTTATCTTGATGAAAATAAAATATATCCTGTTATTATTAGTGCTAACCTTTCAGAGCAGGAAGAAGAAAAATTGTTGAAAACTCCGAAGAAGCATCGTGCTGCTATTGGATATACTCTGGATGATCTAAAGGGCATTAGTCCCACTATATGCCAACACAAGATAAAATTGGAAGAAAATGCTAAACTAGTTATTGATCATCAGGGACGATTAAATCCTAAGATGAAAGAAGTGGTAAGGAAGGAAATACTAAAGCTTCTAGAGGTAGGTATTATCTATCATGTTGCTGATAGCCAGTGGGTAAGTCATGTCCATTGTGTCCCTAAGAAAGGAGGTATGACTGTCGTTCCTAATGATAAAGATGAATTGATCCCGTAAAGAATAGTTACATGTTATATGATGGTAATTGATTTCCGTAAGTTAAATAAAGCTACTAAGAAAGATCATTACCCCTTGCCATTCATCGGTCAAATGCTAGAAAGGTTATCCAAACATACTCATTTCTGCTTTCTAGATGGTTATTTTGGTTTCTCTCAAATACCTATGTCAAAAGGGGATTAAGAAAAGACCACTTTTACTTGTCCTTTCGGTACCTTTGCTTATAGGCGTATGCCTTTTGGTTTATGTAATGCACCTGCTACCTTTCAAAGATGCACGATGGCTATATTCTCTGATTTTGGTGAAAAGATTGTCGAGGTTTTCATGGATGATTTATCCGTTTACGGAACTTCTTTTGATTATTGCTTAAGCAACCTTGATCATTTTTGCAGAGATGTGAAGACACTAATCTTGTCTTGAATTGGGATAAGTGCCACTTTATTGTTAATGAAGGCATTGTCTTGGGACATAAATTTCTGAAAGAGGTATTGAAGTTGACAAAGCTAAAGTGGATGCTATTGAAAAGATGCCATGCCCTAAGGACATCAAAGGTATACGAAGCTTCCTTGGTCATGCCGGGTTTTATAGGAGTTCATTAAGGACTTTTCCAAAATCTCCAGGCCTCTGACTAATCTCTTACAAAAAGATATTCCTTTTGTCTTTGATGATGATTGTCTAGAAGCATTTGAAATACTTAAGGAAGCATTGATCTCTGCACCTATTGTCCAGCCTCCTGACTAGAATTTACCCTTTGAGATTATGTGCGATGCGAGTGATTATGCTAGGCGCTGTTCTAGAGAAAATAGTTGATAAGAAATTTAATGTTATCCAATATGCTAGTAAAACTCTAGATAATGCCCAGAGAAATTATGCTACTACCGATAAAGAATTTTTAGTAGTTGTATTTGCTTGTGATAAGTTTAGACCCTATATCATTGATTCTAAAGTAACTATTCACACTGATCATGCTGCTATCAAATACCTTAGGGAAAAGAAAGATGCTAAACCTAGACTTATTAGATGAGTTCTCTTACTGCAAGAATTTGACTTGCATATTATTGATAGAAAAGGAGCTGAGAACCCTGTTGCAGACAACTTGTCTAGGTTAGATAATATACTTGATGATCCACAACCTATGGATCATAGCTTTCCTGATGAACAACTAGCTGTCATAAATACTTCTCGTACTGCTCCATGGTATTCTGATTATGCTAATTATATTGTTGCTAAGTTTATACGTCCTAGCTTCACATACCAGCAAAAGAAAAAGTTCTTCTATGATTTGAGACATTACTTCTGGGATGACCCACATCTTTATAAAGAAGGAGTAGATGGTATTATTAGACGTTGTGTACCTGAGCATGAACAGGAACAGATCCTACGCAAGTGCCACTCTGAAGCATATGGAGGACACCATGCGGGAGATAGAACTGCACACAAGGTATTGCAATCTGGTTTTTATTGGCCTACTCTCTTCAAGGATGCCCATAATTTGTCTTATCTTGTGATGAATGTAAAAGAATCAGTAATATCAATAGACATCAAGAAATGCCCATGAATTATTCACTTGTTATTGAGCCATTTGATGTTTGGGGCTTTGACTATATGGGACCGTTTCCTGCCTCTAATGGATACACACATATTTTAGTTGATGTTGATTACGTTACTAAGTGGGTAGAAGCTATTCCAACTAGTAGTGCTGATCATAACACCTCTATTAAGATGATTAAGGAAGTTATTTTTCTGGGGTTTGGAGTCCCTAGATATCTAATGACTGATGGTGGTTCACACTTTATTCATGGTGCTTTCCGTGAGATGCTGGCTAAATATGATGTCAACCATAGAATTGCATCCCCCTATCATCCACATACTAGAGGTCAAGTAGAACTTAGTAATAGAGAGTTGAAACTAATTTTGCAAAAGACAGTTAATAGGTCTAGAAAGAATTGGTCTAAGAAACTTGATGATGCATTATGGGCCTATAGAACTGTATACAAAAATCCTATGGGTATGTCTCCATATAAGATGGTATATGGAAAAGCTTGTCACTTACATCTTCAGCTAGAACATACGACATATTGGGCTATCAAAGAGCTCAACTATGATTTCAAACTTGCCGGTGAGAAAAGGTTATTTGACATTAGCTGTCTCGATGAATGGAGAACCCAGGCTTACGAGAATGCTAAGCTGTTTAAAGAAAAAGTTAAAAGATCGCATGACAAAAGGATACAAAAGCATGAGTTTAACGTAGGTGATTATGTCTTGTTATTCAACTCTCATTTAAGATTTTTTTAGGAAAACTTCTCTCCAAGTGGGAAGGACCTTACGTTTTCGAGGAGGTCTATCGTTCCGGTGCCATAAAAATCAACAATTTCGAAGGCACAAATCTGAAGGTGGTGAATGGTCAAAGAAACCAACATTATATCTTAGGTAATCCTATAAATGTTGAAACCAATATTATTGAAATCGTAACCCCGGAGGAAATAAATCTGAGAACAGTTTTTAAAAAACTGGTTAAAAAGGGTTGGTTTGTTCAATAGGCTTAATTGGTTGAGATTTTATTGGGTTGAGTTTTTTTGGTTCAAGTTTGGTTTGGGTATATAGAAAAACCAGTTTGGGTATAATTGGTTATGGGCTTAAGGAGTTTGGGCCTAACCGCTGGAAACTGTGGGTTCCAACCCGGTTCCTCGCCCCGGAGCGCAACTCAGAAAACAAAACAAAAAAGACCCATCGAGGGGTCGAGGAATCGAGCTGACCTACCCATTCATGATCCCGATCCCGATCCCTCCATCGCCGTCGGCCACCCTCCATCGTCGCTGTTGCAGTGTTGCCCTTCACCGCCGGCCTACGTCTAGTGCCCCTGCCCCTGCCCCTCCCCTCACCTCACAGATCAGTGCCCCCATCCTCCTCCTGCTCGTCTTCTTTGCCCCCTCCTCGACGTCCTCATCGGCGGCGCCAGGCATCATCCGGCTGCTGCGCGCCGGGTTCTGCCGGGCGCCGGGTTCTGCCCGCGAGCCGCGAGCGCCTCCTTGAGGTCAGTTCCTCCAGATCCCCCTCCCCCTCCCTTCGTCTCTCATTTTACTCCAGAAATTCTAGTTCTTTGGAAGTCAGCCCGAAGTAGATCTCGATGGTATCTGATTATTCAGTGCAGTAGACCACTTTGTAAATTACAAACTAAGGTACATGGGTTGCTGTTCATGAACAACATAAGTAGCAGGCATTTGGTTAATGTTCATGGATTGTTGTTTCAAGAACAGAGAATTGCTATTAGTTGCTCAATTCCGCTTGATTAGGATTTGGAGTTACTGTAATTATATGCTAATTTGCAATTGTGCCGAAGAGTTTGAGTGCATAATCTTGTGGTGCCGCCATCATAGTAGTACTGTGCCGAAGATTCTACCTGGGCCTTCTCTTTTATGCTGAATTTTCTGCAGAATGGTAAAGAAGAATCATCATTCAATCCAAGATTGTTCTGGTCTGGTTCGTGAATCGAGGCTTTCTTTTGGCAGGCTGCATGTCTGTTTTTGAACAAATGTCTCGCATTTTCCAGGACATTTCTGGACATCCTTTGCAAACTGTACTGTTGATTGTTTGAATGCTACACTTTTAGTTCCATGACTGTAATATCACCTAACAACATACTATCTCCATATGTATTTTTCATATGAATTATAGAAACTATTCTAGCATTTTCTAACAGTAATCTTCCATATGTATTTTCACATGCAGTGTGCTATGAAATTTGAGGCATGTCTACCTCAGAGGTTTCCGAGAGTGGTGATTCCATGGATGAGGATATGAGTGAAGTACCACGTGTTAGAAGGTTCAAGGTGTGGGAGCATTATGAACAAGATCTGGTTCGCATACATGGTGATCTCAAGGCTGTGTGCAAATATTGTGGGACACCACTTCACACCAAGTTTGGGACTACGAGTTTGAGAACCCATATTGCAGAGTCTTGCAAATCAATTGAGGATGGTTGCAGGAAGAGTTTTCTGTTGACTATGAAAAAAACAACTTCCGAAGCTGAGATCCCCTTTCTTAAGTTTGAAGATCCATACCTTCAGCCATGGATTGACTCAATGCAGCCAGCATTTCAAGTCATGGGTCGTCACACGATTCGCGGTGATGCAGTGAAGATGTACAAGGGAATGAAGAAAGATATTGAAGTTGAGTTACAGAATTTGGATTCTCGCATTTGCTTAACATCTGATATGTGGACTTCATCACAGAGCTTGGGCTACATGGCCATCACCGCCCACTATATCAATGCAGAATTCATCTACAAGAAGAAGATCATAAGTTTCGCAGAGGTGAAGTATCCTCACACGGGCTATGCGATAGAAGAGGAACTTGTTGGTTGCCTAACAGAATGGGGCATAAGGGGCAGCCTGTTCACTTTGACACTAGATAATGCCAGCAATAATACTAATGCATGTGATGAGTTAATAAAATATCACAAACATGAGCTGCTCCTTGAAGGTCAACATTTGCATGTGAGGTGTTGTGCACACATTCTCAATATCTTGGTTCAGGATGGAATGAAGATAATCCATGAAGCTATTGACATGATACGAGAGTTGCTGAAGTTTATTGACTCCTCTCCTTCAAGACTTCAGGATTTCAATACAATTGCAAGTGGGATGGGTCTGCCTTCAAAGAAAGGTATCTCTGTTGATACACCAACCAGATGGAACTCAACATGGAAAATGCTTGTAGAAGCATTGATATACCAATCCGTCCTCACTAGTTATGCCACTCGAAAGATGATAGAATCTCCAAGTGAGCAAGAATGGCAAAGGGCAGCAACTATTTGTGAGTTTCTAAAAGCTTTTGAAGAGCTTACCTTAATTATTTCAGCTCATAGGAAGCCAACTGCACATAAGTTTCTGTCGATTGTGCTTTGTATTCGCCATGCATTAAAAGATCCAGCTTGGCAAACCTCTGATGTGTTGAAGGAATTGGCGGCAGCGATGCAAACAAAGCTCGATAAATATTGGGATCCCGAGGAGAAGGAGAATGCAGATCCTAACCGTCGTAGAAAAAGCAAGGGCATTGAGTTTAACCACTCACTTGTCATTGCTACATTCCAGGATCCAAGGAGGAAAGAAGATTATTTGGATTTCTTCTATTGCAAGTTGTCTACCAACGAGGAGCAGGTTTCAAAACAAGTGGAAATTGCTTTATAATGGGTGAGAAAGTATGTCAAGGAATATGAGCTACTTGCAACGACAAGCACTGCACACTCGACACCTTCTAGTCAAGGCAATACCACTATTGGATCACCTATTGCAGGGAAAAGAAAGCTGGAAGAAGAGTTTGCCCAGCACAAGTCTCGTCGGAGGTCACGTGTACAGAGATCAGAACTTGACACATACTTGGAAGAAGCAAGGGAGCAGGATTGTGCTGACTTTGATGTCTTGGGTTGGTGGAAGAGGCATGCTGAAAAGTTTCCTATATTGGCATCGATGGCCCATGACTTTCTCGCAATTCCTTTGAGCAAAGTGGCATCCGAATCAGCCTTCAGTTGTGGTAAGAGGATACTTGGCGACACGAGAAGTTCTTTGACCCCTGATATGCTAGAAGCGCTTGTTTGTGCTAAAGATTGGTTTTTGAAACAAAATGAGGGTGAATTAATCGCTTACATTTTGGTTCTACTACTTGTGTAGAATGTGATATATAAAACATGTAGTATAGAAGTGTTGATACGCCTTTACATTAATATTTTATTTCATTTGCAGGAGATGAACAGTAAGGATGCAGCTACAAATTTGGAACCAGTAAAAGGTAAAAATATAATCTTGATCATCGTTATATATAAGCAAGGGCTAGTGAAGTTCCCAATTTGGTGGTCAAGCTAGCTCTTTAGAAAATCCCGATCATTTTTAGGTGTTTATTAGTCTACTGTTATGTTTGTTTATGTTTATTAGTTGGCTCTTTAGAAAAATTAACAGCTAGCCAATTTGGTAGCAAACTGTTATATTTCGTTTATTATGTTTAGTTGGCTCTTTAGAAAAATCCCGATCATTTTTTAGATCATCGTTATGTTTATTATATTTCTTCAGTCTGTTAATTTTTCTGAAGGTTGTCGAGGAATAGAATAGAATATGTTCTCTTCGTTTTGGATTTAGGTGTTTGGAGTTGCTCTAAAATATCAAGTTGCTAAAATTTAATTCAGGCTGAGACAATACTATGACCATGTACGGCCAAATATATTTGTACTATTTTAGTACTTGTTAAGGCATATATGGGTAAACATTTTGAGTCCAATAGTGGCTTCTGCAACCACATTTTTTCCAACAGAAGGGGATTGGTTTGTGTGACTGACAAAACTCAGGGTATATCTCTTTTGTGTTGGTGCAGACATTTGTTCCTCCAGCATCAGACTATACTGGTGCAGACATTTAGTTTGAAAGTGTCATCACTGGTCAGAGTATAATTCAAGTTCCTCTTTCTTGACCAAGTTCACAGGGTCAGGGGCAATGCCCTTTTAATCTAATATAAAAGTTGCCACTGCTGCTTGTTTTCAGTACAGTTTAATTTTACTGGCTAGTCTCCCTGTGTATAAAAGATTCAGAAAATTGCTCAATCTGCTATACTTGTAAAATCCATACAAAATAAGGTCCAGTTCTGTTTGGAGTAGTACTGCTGTGGAGATGGATGGTTTAAGTTGTACGGTAGTAACACAAATCATGAGCATAGTCAGTATTGTTGCTTAGAAATAAAAGATGATGTACTTTAAAAAAAATGTCTTTAAATCTTTAAAAGCTCATAATTGGCATTCTAGGACTCCAGAAACTAAAGTTCGTTGTTGCCAATTACAGTAGCTACCTTCATTTCATCTTTTTTCATTGATAGAATAATCATATTTTGTTTTATTGGCTAGATAGCATCCATACTGTAGATATGCTTATCGCTAATTTTTTGCTGTGTCACCTAATCACTGGACATTTGTAGCTGCATTCATTTGAATTTCATGGACATTTGTAGCTGAGTTGATAATTTAACTTTCCGGTTGAACATTTTCTAACAGTAAATTTTCATGTTATTTTGCAGGTCATGGCCATTCTCATGCTCTCGGGTGCTTGTGTCGCGGGCTCGCGGGTCGCGGCCAGCGTGATGATCTTTTTCATAAAGGATGTGAACTTCTGCGCTGAGTACTAGCGGTCGCCGTAGCCATGGACAAGCTTGTTACAAAGATTATCTATTTGATAGCCCATTTTTGTTTAGATGATGTGAATTTATGATCCACTGGTTACTTGTGCTGTTTCTTTGTTAATTTCATTTCGTCAGTGGTTGACTTGATGCTCAATTTTGAATATGAGTCCTTTGTAATGTATATTCAGTTTGAGATGTCAGTGTGCTTGTTGGTTCAGTGTGTTTGTTGTTTTTTGGTTGACTGTTAATATAGTGCTTAACCCATTTAATCAAACGGTTCTGAACCCATTTATGTAAACAGTTTCAACCCATGGTTGAAGGCTTGGTTCAGTTTGGTTTGGTTAAAATTCCCAGCAAGTTTGGTTTTGGTTGGCTGTCAAGAGAGCTATCGTGGGTTTAGTTTGGATTCAAGTGTCCAGCTAGCTCATGTGAGTTTGGTTGAGTTATGGTTCAGGTATCAAACTTTTCTCAGATTTAGGAGGAATACAAAACGGACACTTTCCAGAATGATTCAGCCTCCGAAAAGGAAGAGGTATGTGATACGGTAAGTAAACCGACTACAAAACGGTTCTAAAGGAATTTTTTCTCCGTTTTGCAATATTTAGAAAAATAGAAAAATAAGCCGCAGTCCGGAAGAGACACGAGCCGTCCACGAGGGAGGAGGGCGCGCCCCCTGCCTCGTGGGCAGCTCGTGTGCCTCCCGGACTCCGTTTTCTTGTGGGTTACTCCTTTTGGTCGGTAAAAATTCATTATATATACTCCCGAAGGTTTTGACCTCTGTATCACGCAAAAATCCTCTGTTTTCGTTTCGAGCTGTTTTTGTCGCAGATAAAAGCGACATGTCGTCCCAGGATTCGGAGGGAGAAAGCTATGTGGCTGATTCCCTCGCTCACCCTAAAGTCTATGGGGCCTGGGAGCATTATGGTTGGACCACAGAGGAAGAAGAAGACCATGATTCAAAGAGGAAGGATTGGACTAGCTCAGATGAAGATGAAGTCCTACTACCTCAACCTGGAGACATGCACGTGGAGTTCAAAAAGTCAAGCCTCCCCGACAGAGTAAAGAAACCTAAGATCAAATTTATCCCTTTTAACCTCTTGCAGGAAACAAGCAGGCACTATGCAAGAAGATATTAAATCTTGAGCAAGAGATCATTGATCTAAAGGAGCAAAATTCCATCCTTAAGCGCAAGTTAAGGAAGAAGCCATCATCACCACCCCCGAAGAAGGAGACATAATCATATGGGTATGGGCACTCCCCTTGGCAACTGCCAAGCTTGGGGGAGTGGCCCCGGTATCGTATCACCACCACTCCTATATTTACCGTTTTACTTAGTTCGATCCTTTTGGTAGTATCTTGATCTAGTAGAATAAAGTTAGCATGATCTAGTTGTGAGCTTTTGCCTTATGATCTTTACCCTTTGTAATCGAGTCCGTGAGCTATATAATAAAGATTAGTGTTGAGTCAAGGGCTTGATTTCCTCACTTGGGTCATGATAAAAAGAAAGAAAACATAAAGAGTATCAAAGAGATCATATCGATCTTATGGGAAGTAATGACTTCACATACAAGAGTATGATAAATAAAAGTTGTTGGGAGTTGACAAACGTAGTTTTGGTCATCGTTGCAATTAATAGGAAGTAATAAAAGAAGAGAGGCTTCACATACAAATATACTATCTTGGACATCTTTTATGATTGTGAGCTCTCATTAAAATATGACATGCTAAAGAGTTGATGTTGGACAAGGAAGACAACATAATGGGTTATGTCTTCTTCTATCCGAAATAAAGTATATTGTCATGGATCATCCAACATGTTGAGCTTGCCTTTTCCCCTCATGCTAGCCAAAACTCCTCGCACTAAGTAGAGATACTACTTGTGCTTCCATACATCCTTAAACCCAGTTTTGACATGAGAGTCCACCGTACTTACCTATGGATTGAGAAAGATCCTTCCAAGTAAGTTGTCATGTTGTAAACTCGCTAAAATATGTATGATTTATTAGTGTGGGAGAAATAAGCTTTATACAATCTTGTGATATGGAAGTGATAAAATTGACAGACTGCATAATAAAGGTCCTTATCACAAGTTTTCAATGAAGTCTATGATTCATACTTGATATTGTGGATGAATTGTTACTTTAGCATAAGAATCATATGACAATATATATATAAGTTGCTGTTATGAGAATGATCATGATGCCCTCATGTCCGTATTTTGTTTTTATCGACACCTCTATCTCTAAACATGTCGACATATTTTTCGATATCGGCTTTCGCTTGAGGACAAGCGAGGTCTAAGCTTGGGGGAGTTGATACATCCATTTTGCATCATGCTTATATGTTGATATTTATTGCATTATGGGCTGTTATTATATGTTTTGTCACAATACTTATGCCTTTTCTCTCTTATTTTACAAGGTTTACAAGAAGAGGGAGAATGCCGACAGCTGGAATTCTGGGCTGGAAAAGGAGCAAACTCTGAAAACCTATTCTGCACAACTCCGAAAGCCCCGAAACTCAACAGAACTCCGTTTCAGAAAATATAAAAAATATCTGGCGAAAGAAGTCCACGAGGGGGGCCACCGGCTGTCCACGAGGGTGGGGGGTGCGCCGCCCTTCCCAGGATGCGCCACCCTATCTCGTGAGCCAGCCGGAAGGCCCCCGATGCCCATCTTCTCCTATATGAGGTGTTTTGACCTGGAAAAATCATAAGGAGGCTTTCGGGACCAGACGCCGCCGTCTCGAGGCGGAACCGAGGCGGAAACCAATCTAAGGCTCCGGCAGAGCTGTTTTGCCGGGGTTACTTACCCCCGGGAGGGGGAAATCATCACCGCCGTCATCACCAACAACTCTCCCATCTTCATCAACATCTTCACCAGCACCATCTCCTCTCAAACCCTAGTTCATCTCTTGTATCCAATCTTTGTACCCAAACCTCAGATTGGTACCTGTGGGTTGCTAGTAGTGTTGATTACTCCTTGTAGTTAATGCTAGTTGGTTTATTTGGTGGAAGATCATATGTTCAGATCTATTATGCATATTTATACCCCTCTAATCATGAACAATATTATGTCTTGTGAGTAGTTACTTTTGTTCCTGAGGACATGGGAGAAGTCTTGCTATTAGTAGTCACGTGAATTTGGTCTTCGTTCGATATTTTGATGAGATGTATGTTGTCTTTCCTCTAGTGGTGTCATGTGAACCTCGACTACATGACACTTTACCATTATTTGGGCCTAGAGGAAGTCATTGGGAAGTAATAAGTAGATGATGGGTTGCTAGAGTGACAGAAGCTTAAACCCTAGTTTATGTGTTGCTTTGTAAGGGGCTGATTTGGATCCATATGTTTTAGGCTATGGTTAGGTTTACCTTAATACTTCTTTTGTAGTTGCGGATGCTTGCATTAGAGGTTAATCATAAGTAGGAGGCTTTTCCAAGTAAGGACAGCACCCAAGCACCGATCCACCCACATGCCAAATTATCAAAGTACGGAACGCGAATCGGATGATCGTGATGAAAACTAGCTTGACGATAATTCCCATGTGTCCTCGGGAGCGCTTTCCTTTATATAAGAGTTTGTCCAGGCTTGTCCTTTGCTACAAAAAGGATTGGGCCACCTTGCTTCACCTTTTTTACTTTTACCTTTTTTCACTTGCTAGCAATTACCTTATCACAAAACTATCTGTTACCTATAATTTCAGTGCTTGCAGAAAATACCTTACTGAAAACTCCCTATCATTTCCTTCTACTCCTCGTTGGGTTTGACACTCTTACTTATCAAAAGGACTACGGTAGATCCCCTACACTTGTGGGTCATCATTAACTAAACACCATAACAAATGAACCAAACGTTAACTGAGCACCACATTACACAATATAACATACTCCTAATAGAAGATCAGACAGTTAACCAAACCAAGCATGCTTAACAACTTGGAAGTATAGCAATTGTATTTGTTTCTCATGTATTTAGTACAACCAAATTGGATTTACTTCTCACATGGTATACAATAACAGAATGCACCCACAACTATTGAACATCACATTGTAGAATTGAACCAAACAGTTAACTAAACACCACAACACAAATGAACCAAATGTTAACTGAGCACCACATTGCACAATGTATAACCAAACCAAGTATGCTTGACAACTTGGAAATATAGCAATTGTATTTGTTTCCCGTGTATTTTGTAAAGATAAATTCAATTTATTTCTCACATGGAAGACAATACAAAATTGCAGCCTGAAGAATTGAACATCACATTTGTAGAACTGAATCAAACAGTTAACTAAAGACGACAACTAATTAACCAAACTTTTAATAAGTGAGCACCACATTGCACGACATATAGAACATATACACTAGAGTAATAGATTGCATGGTAAAATTAGATAGCACAATTCACTAGAATTTGTTGAGGAAAGGCAGGAGCAACACACGCAACGGGTAAACCGAGCATGCTTAACCGACATAGCTAGCAAATGGCAAGGTGCTCCTCCAAGATCTGGGGTTCGACATGAATGGCAGCCATCGCGAGCTCATCCATCCGTGTGGTCGTGATTTGCTTCTCCGTTTCCAAATGCTCCTTGAGATCTTGGCTATACTGCGTGCACCATGGCTTAGGGCGACACTTATTTGATGGAGGGGTCGGTGATTTGGGTGGAAGGTGTCGCGCTGACGGTCGGAGCATGTGGGATGTGGAAGGAGGAGGAGGATGGGTGTAACACCCCATATGTGATACTTTCCACAAATGGCAATAAAGCATTTATCATTTTGATCCTTGTCCTTATCCTTGGGGGTTCTTGTCATTTAAGCTTTATTTTGTTTTGCATTGTCATTTTTATTTCTTATGCATCCATGCATTGCTTCATCATCATCATGGCATCATATTCATCTTAGCTTCATTTCACTTGTCTTGTTGTGATGTGAGGTCCCTTGTTGATGTTGTGTGATGGTGGTGCCTAGCCACCCCTTGCTTTAACCCTAAACCCCCTCCTTCTTCTTCACCTCTTCTCTTGCCTTCTTTTTCTCCCTTTCTTCAACTGTTTTTTTCAATTGACCTAGCCTATTCCATTAATGTTCAACTCATCCCCTTTTCTTTGTTGCTCTCACACGAGTCACCATGCAAAGCCATGCCTCATTTTAAAGTGATTTGGTTGGGTTCAAAAATGACAAGAGTTTGAACCATATTCAAACTCAATTTATTTTTCTACCTCTAAAAATGTCCAAACAAATTTTATAAAATAGGGCATAAATCCATGAGCATAGGGATATTTTATTTATCTCCTAACTCTTTTTCTTTGAGCCTGTCCTTTTTCTTTTATTTTCTGTCTGAGGAAAATAGGAAAAAGAAAGAAATAGAGCAGCAGCAGCCGCAACTATGCAGCCCAGCCAGCAGGCCCATCTCTCCCATTAGCCTAGCTCCAGCCGGCCCGCGCTAGCAGCCCGCACGTCCCTCGCACCTATTTGCACCCACGCGCCCACTTACCCCCGCTGGCTCTCGCACACGTGGACTCCCTGGCCCCACACGTCAGCGACTGAGGCTGCGAGTCTACCCACCTTTTCTTCCACCTCCAGCGACGCCATGGGGACCGCGAGCCCGACACCATCGTCGCACTGTCGCGCCTCTGGCCCCCCTTTTAAGCCCTTAGCGTGTCCAACCCTCTCCCTACGGTTCCTCCTTCCTCCTCCCACCGCCTGGGGAGCTAAGATCCACCAGATCGGCTGCTCCAAAGCTGTCCTGAACGCATCTGGGAGCGCGAGCTCATCGCCGGCGTGCCTACCGTCGACCTCGGCCTCGCCAACCTTGCCGAACTACTTCCCCGTCGTCGACTCCGTCCTCTACACGGAGTCGATCGCCTCGCCTGCGTTGTCTTCATCCTCTTCTTCCTCTCCGGTGGCCATAGCTGCTCGAGCATCATCGTCGCCGGCTCTGACCACCTCCGGGCCAGCCGAACACCTCGTCGTGTTCGTGGTGAGCGTCTCCACCTCCCCGTGCATTTTCCCCCTCCTTAGTGCCGTCTAGAACCTAGTTCGTCGTGCACCCGAGTTTGTTGCCTTCGGGACTCATCACCGGCGAGTATCCCGACCACCGTAGGCCGTCTTCTGTTGCCCGTCTGCTTCGCCTTGTCATGTAGATGTTGTTCGCGCAGTCGCCGCTCCGCCCAGGCCGTTGCTTCGTCTCGTCGAGGTCCGCCGCCGCCGTTCTGTTGTGAGCTCGCTGGCGGCATTATAGTGGTTGCTAGGTTCTACAGGTGTGTGGCGTGGATGCGGTGTTCCCCCAGGAACAGCCCGCACCCCTCCGCCGTCCGTTTGGGTCACCGAAGCAGCTCCGACGAGCCCCTGTTTTCCCCCTACTGCTGCATCTTCAGTTAACACTTCACGCGCAACATCTGTATTCTGTCATGAACACATGCACAGCCCAGTGGCTTGGTCCTTCGTCAGATAGCAGAGAGGTCGTGGGTTCGAATCCTATAGGGGCAGTGGGATTTCCCCCCCATTTTTGCTCCCTGTGAGGCTAACAGGCAGGCCCCACCTACCAGCCTCACCACACTGTGATCCCCCACGCGCACACAGCCACCGCCACCTCAGCACCCCTGACCCCACAGGTCGGTGGCTGCGACTAGGATGGCCTGGGTCATTTTGACCTTGGTGTCTGTTTTTCTTTTTCTGTTTTTGTTTTCTTTTTCTTTTTCTGCATTAACTTTGCATAATCAATATCTTTTAATTTATGCATCAGATGAAAATAAGTTATATATGAAAACTGCTTAGTTTTTCATGTAGAATATTTATATGTTGTTTGTTGCCATGTTAAAAACATTTAAAATGTTGTTTGAATTATTTTTGTGTTTTAATTGTGTTTAAACTTGTAAAAATCGTAACTAAATATCTACAACTCCAAATTTAACTAACTTTATATGCATTTAGGGTGGAAAGTGTGTAGAATAATGTGGTGCTGTCGTCTTAGATGTTTAACAACTTTTAAAAATGTCTATCTCAGTTCTGCCCTAATTGCATTTAAATGAATATGGGAGTTTCTGGAAATTGTTGTTTGTTCTTTCCAGCCCATTTAAATATGCTAGCATGTTGATGTAGTCCTAGTTGCACCCTTGCCATGTTAAGCAAATCTTTTAAACTTGTTGGGTGCTTGTTTAAATATTCTACATAATCTTGTGAACATGTTAGTTTTGTTCTTTGCTTGTTTTCATGCATGTGTTGTGATCTTGTTTGCTATGATGCTTGTGCATTCTTTGTGTCCCTAGGAGATGCATCATGTCCTGCCATGTCCATATGCATCATATTCATGCATCATGTGTTTGAGCATTGCATGATGTTTGATTGTGTTCCGGTGTTGCATTGTTGTGTTGGTTAGAGCCCGGTGACGATTCGGAGTACGAGGTCCCTACCGAGGCTGAGTTTGAGGAGCAAGGTTACGATCCCTCCGTGGAATCAACAGGCAAGATGACCATTCCCAGATATCACTACTATCTTTGCCTATGCTAGATGTCTCGCTCTTCAGATATTGCCTCGATGCCTATTCCTGTTTGTCAGCCCTCCTATTGTTGCCATGAAACCCTCTAACCACCTTCCTAACAAATCGTTGTTTGGCTAAGTACGCATCGTTCAGCCCTTCAATAGCGTTGTTAGTTGTAGGTGAAGATTTGAAGATTCTTGCCCCGTGATGAAGTTATTGTTGGGATATCACAATATATTATCTGTTAAACTAATTCACATATATATTGGTAATGGGTGGAAGGCTAAGCCTCTTGCTTGATGTTTTGTTCCAGTCATGCCACCCTAGGAACCGATAAACCGGTGTTATGTTCCTTGATTTTTGCGTCCCTAACACGGTTGGGGTTTATGGGCCCCCCTTGATAATTCGCTCAGTGCTAAAGCTTTTCCAGCAAGGGCCAACATTGGTTTTACATTTGCCTAATAACTAAAACTTGCATAGGGCGTTGCAAACCCGAGTTCTTAATTAACAACCTGGTCCAGTGCTCCTCATGAGTGTTGGTCCAAACTAAGCAGACTGCGGGGCCACCTAGAGGAAACTCAAGGTCTGGTATACACATGCAGGATTACTCATCAGGTCGTGGCCTGAGACTAGATACGTGCGGCTACTATCAGGGTGTCGACACGCCAGGAGGTCTTGCTGGATTAGTTTTACCTTTGTCGAAATATCTTGAGCACGGGATTCCGAGGATACTTGGGTCTTCCCACTTTGGAGTTGCGACTCCGCAGATCGTGAGCTTGTGATGGGCTAAGTTGGGACACTCCTGTAGGGTTTGATCTTTCGAAAGCCGTGCCCGCGGTTATGTGGCAGATGGGAATTTGTTAATATCCGGTTGTAGACAACTTGACACCATGTTCATGAATACACTACCTGCGTGAGTAACCATGTCGGTCTCTTTCCGAAGGGCTTCGGGAAGTGAACACGGCGGGGTTATGTTTGATCGTGAGTAGCTAGGATCACTTCGTGATCAACTTGGCGATCGTTGGCACTTGTTCTCTTCTCGCTCTAAACTCGTAAGATAGTGCTTAGTGCTTGCTACAACCTTGTTTACACCTTTTTTCCACACCTAAGGCTTTGATAGTTTTGCTACCTGGGAACGGGATTGCTGAGTCCTCTATGGCTCACAGATTCAACACACACCAGATGCAGGTACCGTTGAGAACTATACAGGAGATGGTTCAGAGCTGTACTGGGGGTTCGATGAAGAGCGTGGACGTTACTATGTGTCTTATCCCGACGATCAGTAGTGGTTCTTACTAGGAGGATCCGGGCTTGTGTTATTTATGGTATCTTTTCGTTTGGATTTCGTCGGTAGTCGGACTTTGATGTTATTTGGATGATGTATGTTATTGTATTTCATTGCGTGATGTGGCGAGTGTAAGCCAACTATGATTTTACACTTTCATCCCTGAATTTTACATGATTTGTGCAAAGATACCGTACTTGAGATCATTCTAGTATGTGTTTATGTCCTTAAGTCGTGCCTCGACACGTGGGGGACATAGCCGCATACTGGGCATTATAAGTTGGTATGAGAGCCTTCTCCGACCTAGGAGCTCCTTTATTGATCAAATCGTTGACGGTTGAGTCTAGGCACACACAAAAAAATATTTTGAGTCATATATATATATATATATATATATATATATATATATATATATATATATATATATATATATATATATATATATATATATATATATATATATATACAGCCGGTCTATTCTCATAACATTATGAGAATCATATTCTCATAACACTTCCGAACTGCATTGTGATACTTCATTGGAAAGCTATGCACACTGCTTCCTTCTTCTGTTCTGAACCACAGAGAGGGGCAGTAGCAAATCTTCACGGAGCAGCGTTTCTGGCTAGTTTGATCGATTTCAATTGTTTTATTTGTGTGTGCGCTGATTTAATATGTGATTAAACACGCAATTCTATGAGAAAACAACGGAAATCGTTGGATTTGGCGGATCTGCCTCTGTTCTTCCGCACGTGCAGGAGCTTCGCATCCTGCTGGCGGGTTCATATTCGATTTTATAGCGTGATCCTAGTGTGTTACTAATTTCGCGTTCATGTTTGTGTTATTCCGCGACAGATTAATTTACTAATAGGATTGAAATTTTAGGATAATTGGTCGAGTATCTCTCTATTCTAGCGCAAAAACGGCAAGGTCTTTATCCTCCCCCGTCCGGATCGAAATTGTTGTGTTTTTTATGTAATTTTTCTGTTGTTTTCGGCAATTACGTGCTGCCTTGCACCTATCCGTATGAATTGCAGCGGATTAAGTTGTTAATTTTGAAGAATTTAACTTTTCTCCATGTTTTTTGTGTTCGAGCGGGCGCCACTGGCTTTGGTCATTACTCAAGATGTTTTTTGAGTTTTTATGCATTATATAGTTGTTAGAACAGCATTACAGCGTGTGTTTTTCGTCTGCGAATCGTGGAGGGGTGAACTGCAGTAATATGCAATGCGCGGTGAATATTGTAGCGCGGTGAACTGCAGTAATATGCAATGCGAGCCTGTATGAACTGCATTACAACCACGGGGGGGACTAGTTTAATAAGTTTTTTTGCTTGGTCAAGTGCGGTGGACTGCAGTAATATGCAATGCGAAATGCACATTGTCATGTTACCGCACTGCTTTATTTGCCGTTTTACTTTTTTTTGGGTTGTGTCTGTACATATATATATATTGGTGGGTCAATTGGCTCCCCTCCCACCTTATCCCTGGCGGCTCCCCTCCCACCTTATCCCTGGCGGCGAACATTGCCTGCTCTTTTTGCCACTCCTCCTCGATCTGTCTTCTTCCCAACCAGGCCCTACGCCTGGCAATGGATTGCGCGTGCTGGAGACATGCTGCCTGGCAAGGTTGGAGCCCATGCTGGAGACATGCATTTTTTCTGAAGGGTTGGTTCTGAACCAGAGGCAGCGGCACAACGCGCTTTGTTCCCTTCTCTATTCTTCAGGTATTGGATTTCGGGCTCCATTCGTCCATCAGATGACTGACGATGATGTCAATGATTCATGGGTATGTATTTCTCGCATAGTCTTTTTCATGTGTTGTGTGTAGTTAACACTATCTGAATATTTGTAGCAGTATTAGTTTCTGAAGAAACATTTTTCACTAAGTATAAGTGAACTGCTTTTCACATAGAGTTTTATTATGAATATTGTAGGAGCAGCAGCAATTTTGTCTAGTCAATATTATTATATGTTGACATCAATATTTATTATGAAGATTGTAGCAGCAATTTAGTTTTTGAAGATTGTAATCTTGTTCTTATTTGTTCTTATTTTCTGTTCTTGTTGATTTGCTTGCAGAAATTCCCTTCTGGTCTAGTCAGGGTAACAGAAAGCTGTGTTAATTTGGTCTTGGTTAGCAAGAATGGATATCATGATGTTGATGTTATGTATTCTGTTGGCTCTGATGATTGTTTGGTTCTCAAAGATGGCCGGGAGGAATTTGTGGAGGAAGCTGGTCTTTAGGCTGGGGATGGTGTCATGGCTATGTTTTATTGGCATGCAAAGTGTTTGGAAATCAAGTTAATTTTGCTTTAGATCAGTCTTGCTTGAGCAGCAGCAGCATGAGACAATTTTGTTGTAATAATTCGACATTTTTGTGTGGCTTCTAGTTTATTTTCTATAAGAAATCTGAGTATAAGTGAACTGCTTTTCACAGATAGTTTTTCATGTGCATCCTATCAGCAGCAACAGTTGAAGCAATATACAGACTGGAAACACCCACTGAGTTTTTTTTCTTTAACCCACATACGGAACTAGAGTGCTTAATAAAAGAGGACTGCACCAACCATTATAGTAGCAGCAGTTTTGTGAAAGAAAACTCTCTGTGAACTGCTTTCATAGATAGTTTTTTATGTGTATCCTAGCTACAGCAGCAGTTGAAGCAATATACATACTGAAAACAAACTAATGAGAACTGCATATTGTTGATAGATACAAACCAAGGTTCTGCGCTCATAATTAACAAAGTACATCATCAAGCAAACTAATGCAACATAAGCAAACATTGTGCCAAAGCAAATTACAACGAAAGCAAACTAATCTACATAAGCAGAAGGAAACAAATCGAGCAATTGTGACAGGAATCCTTGGCTATCAGCATCTGGCCTGCTTCATCAGTTCCACCCATGGGAGGTGGAGGTGGAAGTTGATCCCCCCTTGCCCGCCACCCTCTAGGATGATCTCGGGCGCTTCCTCGTCTTCTCTTTTGCAGAGCGGGTGAGGCCTTTCTGCATTGTGGTGATGCAGTTCCATATCTCGAATGCAGTGTAGGCGTCCTTGGCAGCATACTCAACGTGCTTCATGCTGAGAATCGAAGTCCACTGGCGGTGGTCTTGGTCTGTCATCTTTTTCTTCATGTCTGCGTATTCGTCGTCGATGATGGCAGCAGATACATCGCCAAGTGAGTCCAGTGTCTTCGTTCCATCAGGCACCCTCCAGTTCGCCTGAATGTCGACGAAGTTGGGAATGTGGAGGTTGCAGCGTGAAAGTTTCTCCTTGTCCTGGTCGATGCAGAAACCAGCGAACTCGTACCTAAGCGAAGTGAACCACAAGTTATACTTTTCGGAACTGCATACAGAGACATATAGAACTGCAACACAGATGAAAAGGAGAGACCCATCGGCCTGCAACTATATTTTACTCAGCAGAAAGAATGGCTTACCTTGGGTCGCCGAGGAACTTGTCGAAGGTGATGCATCTATTGCCCATTATAGCGCATACTTGGAAAAGCAGCACTGGGTGATATTAGTGGATGGAGAGTTGAATCACGTCCGCTCTGCTCTTGTCGGGTGTGTACTCGAGGTCGATGCCGACGATCTTCTCGCAGCGCCCCCGGAGAACTGCCTTGTACTCTTCGACGTACGTCGCCATGGCGTCCACGTCGTTGGTGTAGACCACCTTGAGCTTGGTCTTTCCGTGCGCCAGGACATCGTCGTAGATCTTGGTGAACGGCATGGCGGGAAAGAGGAGGAACAGGAGGAGGAAGCACAGTGTTGTGTGTTTCTGCGAACGATCAGGGTGATGGAGTGCGGAATTTAAAGGGGAGCGGCATCAACTTCTGCCGAGGGCACGACCTCGTCCTCAAACTGTCATGGCGATCGTGTGTTCGTGATGATCGTGGCCTTCGCGCGTCTTCCAACCGGCCAGATAGAGGAGCGGGCGCGCGGTGCTTCGGGCGATCGTGGGCGTGTATATTTTGGGCAGGCAAACCGATTCGTTTTCTGTAAGCGAACTGCATCGTTTTGAAACCAAGCCGTTTTTTGTAACCGAACTGCATCGTGTTACAACCGAGCCGTTTTTTTATTTATTTTTGTCTATGACCTGTGGGCCTGTGGGCCTTTTATTCATTAAGCCTCTCTTTTCTTCTATGTTTCTTGCAGTCCCCCTTCTCCTTCCTCTCCCCCGCACAAAAATCCCCTGCCCTCGTGCTCTCGTGGTGGAGAGCGACGACGCCCGCAGCCGCCGCCGTCCGTAGGGGCGCTCTCGCGGTGGACAGCGACGACGCCCGCAGCCGCCGCCGTCCGTAAGGGCGCTTCCTCCACCGTCGCCGTCCGCAGCCGCCTCCTCCGACCGTCACTCGTCTCACGGTGAGCCCCAAATCGCCCCCAACTCGTTCCAGATCTTGTGCTAGGGTTATTTTTGGAGCCAGCATCCTCTTCTTAACTTTGTTTTGTATGCCTGAAATTGCAACGCCCTATGGATTGAAAGTTTTTATCTGCTTGTTTTTGGATTTGCTGTCTAGGGTTTAATTATTATCCCTTTCTGATTGCAGACACAACATGGCTTCTTCCTCCCCAATTGATGCCTCACCAGTTAGCACGGCTTCACCATCTGGTACTACATCAAAGTGAACTGCATTTTTCATACACCGTCAATTGCTTTTTGTTGAACGAAATAGTGCACTGCATCGTAGATTCCTTTACCAAGGCCCATTTTTTCAGACATGTGGCAAACTGATATGAACTGCCTCAAGTTAATTGTTTTTTTTGGAATGACATTAAGTTACTTGTTATGTTTAATTGTTAAACATAAACTGCTAAAAGAGCACTGCATTTGGACATTGCTTTATATTTTTTTGTCCATCCACTATGCGGTTGCCAAATTGTTATGAGCTGCATTAAGTTTTAGTTTTTGCCTCTCACAGAACTGCATGAATTTGTTTTGTTTTGTATATCTAAGCGCACTTCATTTTATATGTGGTCAATTGGTTACTGAAACGAATTAGTGCACAACATCATATATCCCTTTACCAATGTCCATTTTCAGACATGCGCAAATTGATATTCAAGCGACATGAACTGCATTAGGTTTTCTGTTATGTTTTAATTGTTAAACATAAACTGCTGAAAAGAGCACTGCATTTCTACATTGTGTTTCCAAGTTGATATGAGCTATATTAAGTTTAGGCCTCCCTCTCACACACATATTTTTCTTATGTTTTTCTTACCCACAGTTTTATGTCCTTGTGGGTCCGGGGGTGGTGGTGTTAACTATTTGATTACACGTAATTTCACAGCTGATGTTGTCGGTGGCGGGACATCTGATCAGGGCAGCATTCTACCTGAATTGAGTGAAACCCAGTCGCAATCTGTTGATGGCACAGAACCAGTTACACAGGATTGGATGGTCCCTGATCAGATTACAGCTGATGTTGAGAGGAAAAGGCAGAAAGCGATTGCGCTCGGTAATACTTTAGTGAAGGCTCATAAGGCGAAGCAAGTAAAGTTTGAGGAGGGTAAGGAGATAGGAAGGAGGATTGCAAATTCAAAGAAGTCTGCTAAGTTTGCCCCCGCAAAGAATCCTGTGAAGAGAAAACTCAACACTGTTGCAGGGCAAGGTTTCAGTTCTCCATGGCGGAGCCCGCGTGTTGATTACTCAAAGAGGCATAATTATGCTGAGGTTGATGTGCATGGGATTCAAGGAAAGTGGAGACGCGCGGACGATCACTCTGGTGTTGATTCTGAGCGTCGATCTAAGCTGGCGCGGGAAAATGCAGCTGGAGAAGCGCTGGACAGTGATTCTAATGAGGAGGATGTTGATGTTAGGAAGGTATACGTTGTTTATTTATTGTTTTCTTCTATTTTTTAAGTTGTTTCGCATGAGTTTGCTGATGTGAACTGCATTTTTATTCTTTTTTTTGTAGACTGCTAAGAGTACCAAGAGGAAGAGGTCTGAAGATGATGTTGCGCATGAATGGCGTTTTAACAAGACTGTTCTGTTGTCCATTCCAAACGTATGCAAAGCTGTTGCCTTGTTGGGTGAGCCACACAGAACTTTGGTGCGGCAAGCAGGTTTTGGCATTGTCTTCGACCTAAAATTAGAGAAGAATGTTTCTCGTGTTCTTATGTGCAAGCTGATGGGAAAGATCGACCCTGATACGATGAGATTGGACTGCGGGTCAAACAAGGTTCTGGAAATCAAGCGTGAGGCTGTCCATCACATTTTTTATTTCCCTATGGGTTCTCACACTGCTCCCAGGCCTGCTGCCAGTGGCCATGATGATTCGCTGGCTAATCTGAAGGATGAACTTGGTTTCAACCGTTCTCGTAGCATAGATGTGAAGGACCTGCTTATTTTACTTCGCACGCTGGCTGTGGACCGTGCGAAGGTTAATAAGATCGTGAAGGTTTTTTTTCTCATTGTTTTCCAAAGCTTGCTTTGTCCCAGCCCTGCAACTCGGTTCTCCAGGGTAGCTGCTATGGTTGAAAACTTGGATTTTGCATCTATGGCTAGCATGGAATTTTGTCAGCTTGTTGTCAATGAGCTGCAGGCCGCTGTGTACAAGTGGAATTCTGAAGGGAGCAAGCAGAACTGCGCTGAGGGTTGCACCGTCGTGCCCCTGTTCATGTACCTCGATTCATTGAATCTTCGCAAAGTATCGGTTATGGATAGACGCACGCCACGCGCTGCAATACTATCCCATGTGCAGTTGAAGAAGATTCACAACACCGACATTATTGTCAGGGGAAAGATACACCTGGACACTTACAAGTTTGGCAAGCTGTCGGTCAGTGCATAGCCAGCCTTTGTGTTTGTTTTATTCTTTTTTTTCGCCGTGCTAAATGTGAACCTCTTATGTACTTTTTTTTTGTGAACTGCATGTCTTTTTTGTTAATTTGTTCAGTGGAAGGCGGAAGCGGACATTGTGTACAAGCGGACTACAGTTGCCGAAGCGCCTGAAATGTTTTGTGAGCCTCTTGCTAGGGCGGCTCCAATTCGACGAGGTCGTGGTTTTGCTAGGGTGGCAGTTGGAGGTTTTTCTGGCGAGGCTTCTGCTGATCGCAATAAATTTGTTCAGGTCGATGAGCTTCTCGACATGGTCATCAATTTAACTTCTGATTTCCCAACATCCGGTTCTAGGATGAGGAATATTGCTGGATTGTTTCCTGAAGGCAAAGGCCCTTCTGAAGCAGAAATCGAGGCCGCTCATAACTTTGACCGTGGGCAGCTTGAATTCCTTAAGCAGACAATTACGAGTATCAGGTCTTCATTCGTTCAGTTTAAGCAGTCTCAGGACGACAAGTGTGCTAGGTATGAGCAGGAAGCTGAGGCAATTGTGAAGGAAATGAACAGGCATGAAGATGTTGTCCGGCCTTCTTTGCTTGACCCCGCAGTTGTGGATGTATGTCTTTTTTTCATATGTGAACAGTTTTTTTACCCATTTTGTTATCGATTTTTTCTGTGTGTTGTGGCATTGACTATTTGTTTTCGTATCCTTTTGTTCTTTTCGCAGTGTGGAGGAATCTTCTAATGCTAACGCTTGCCGTGATGTTGACCACCAGGACCACTACGGTGTTGATTCTGATTATTTATTTGACAGGCCATTGTCCCCTGTTGACGAAGATGCCAAAGACAATCCTCTTGACGAAGGCATTATCGACAAGGTTTGATTTCTTCCTATTTTTTGTTACAGTGGACTTCATTGTTTAATTTTTTTGTAGTGTCCAAAACAAACAATCATATTTTTGCACCAGCAGTGGCAGCGAACAATAGTTTTTAACTTTTTTGTAGTGTGCACCAGTAGTGGTAGTGCACTGCAGTTGTTGTTTAGAGAAGAAGCATCATCTCTTAGCAGTGAACTGCATGATCTGGTGTTGGCTTTTAGTTGTAGAACTGCATTTTGGATAATAGCTTTATTTATGATTTTTTGTTTTTTAGGATGGCGAATCAAACGTGGAAATACATGGGAAGGAGGCAGAGGGTGACGCTGGCAAGGACAACGAGGCTGACAAGTCTAAAGAGATGGAAGGCGACGCATCTCTAGTGAGTATAGAGAATTTGTATTTTGTGTTTTATTTTTATTTTTCATGCGAGCTTCATGGTCCGTTTTATTAGTGAACTGCATTCTCTCTTTTTGTGTAATGTGTTTTATTTTTTAACTCATCAGAACTGCGGATTAAATGTTGAAATCCAAGCGGAGCGCATCATGGAGGATGATAATGTGGAAGGGAGAGGAGGGGAGGAGCCTAATGCGGAGGTTGATAAGGCAGAAGGTAGAGAAGGAGGGGAGTGTCCTGTTGAGGCTGATAAGGCACAAGAGAGAGAAGGAAGGGAGGATATCGTGGATGGTGATAAGCATGAAGAGAGAGAAGGAGCTCCTCGTGTTACAGTTGAAATTGCAGAAGAGAGAGAAGGAACTCCTAGAGTCGGATTTGATGCTGCGGGGACATCCGCTGGCATTGATGGTGTTGGTGGGCCTACTGTTTTGTTGCTTGGTGATGAGGTGCCTGAGAAATTTTGTGTCGTCCCTCGCGCCCCCGACCAATCTGATGGCAATCTAGCTTTCCCAGCCGAGACAACCAAAGTCCCAGCTGAAACAGTTTCGATTGGTTCTGTAGAGGAACAACCAAGACTCTCTCAGGACATGAGCAACCAAGCGTCGCTTGACAATGATATTACCGGGCTGGATCACTTGACGCTCAGCGAAGATGTATCTGAGCAGCCACACGAAGTTTATTCTGAAACCGAAGGTAAGCGAACTGCATTATTTTTGTTCTTTCCCGGGGCGAAATGGACCGTGTGTGTTTTATTATCTGATATCGTTCCCACTCTGGATGCAGATGAGGAATTACCCATTGTTACTCCTTCGAGCATTGATCCAGCTCTCATGAGAAGATACAATGAGTTATATGACACTGTTACGAGGGCTAGGAGGGATAATAAGAAGAAGTATGACATTTTTTTGTCTTACACCCCGGTTATTTAATATGTTATATTTTCAGGGACACCCATCTTATCACTTTTTGCTAGGCTTTTTTCTTCTTGTCTGAAGGCATCTAGTTGCATTCAAGGGCAAGTTTGGTGATATTACAATCGGTCATGTTGGCGAGTCTTTTTGGTCGTATGGAACACTGAGCATGCGCCTCGCAAATATTGGCGTCTTTATGTTAGCTGAGAGGTTCAAAGGATCTCAAACGATGATAGTCCCGTACAACCTATGTGTAAGCATTTTCATTAATTTATATTTATCCCTCATCCAATTTTTATTTGTGCTATAAGCATTTTCATTAACTCTGTGGTTTTGTCTTTTTGGCAGAATTCCATTTCGAACGGCGGTGCCACAAATAGGGCTTTGAAAAAGATGTTTTCTTCAAGCGCAGAGGAACGTGTGGACAAGAAAAACTTGGTAACGCATTTTGACCATTTTCGTCATCATGAAAATAAGTTTTCTGTTTTTCTATTTTCTCATCTGGTTTGTTTTGTTCTTTTTTTTATTTCAGATTATGTTTGCAACATTTGATCCTCCTCCCGCAACAATGAAGGACGCGATAGGCCACTACTGCTTGGTCACTTTGAACCTGCGAGAGAAGCGGTTTGAGTTTCTCGACTCATTGAACGACGCCGACAGCGCTCCTGCAAATCTTGTCTTCAGGAAAATGGTCAGGAACATCAAAAAAGTTTGGAAAGATGGCAGCGCAAGCTGCGATGAGCCGTTGAACCCTCCCACCCTTGACGGCTTTGTGCTGACTCATGTTAATGTCCCGCGGCAGGGAAACGGGTTTGTACTGTTCTCCTTTTCTTTTTCCTCCTTCAGTTTTTTTGTGTAAGTGAGCTGCACTGTTTTTACTAAATTAGAAGCACCTTTTCCCTTGAGCGAACTGCATTACTAATGTGTTATTAGTTGTTCTCCCTCGGTTTTTTGTGTGTGTGGAGCTGCATTGTTTTACTAACATCAGTAGCACTTCATTATTGAGTGAACTGCATTAGTAATGTGTTTATGTTGGTTTTCTTGCAGGCATGATTGTGGATTTTACATGTTCCAATTCATGCAGACATGGGATGGTGAAACGATTTCCAAGTTTGGGAAGGAGCACATTGGCTACATCAGGAAGGCGATGCTCTATAGTTGGCTGACCTCGTCGCATTGCTGTCTGGACCTGACATCACTTTTATTTTTTAAAGAAGGTTATTACATTTTTTTCAGTCACACACCCTTTTATTAAGTGGACTTCATTGATACAGAAATGGAGGTCCACTACTTTTGTTAAGCTTTTAGTAGAATCACATTCGCATGTTAAAATGACTTTCGTTAGTGAACTTGATGATTCTTTTCATTTTGGTCATTATCCATTTTTTTGTGCAGGCTTTGATGAAGGCGCACACCAAGGTGGTATTTTCTTGTTTGAAACTCAGGTTCACACTCCAACGATTCAGAAATTTTTCCTTGATGAACCCCCCGTTAAGCTTGTAAAAGAACCGGTGTGTAAGAGGTTGAGGAGTGGCGCCGGCACTTCGAATGAAAAAACTCTTGAGAAATCTCCTATCAAGGTCAAGCATGGGAAGAAAGCAGTGAGCCCTCCGAATGCTGAAGATAGTTATGATGATTTTGAGAGGCCACCACCAGTGCCAAGGAGGACCAGGAGCGCAGCTGTGGAACGCCCGACCAACAGCGAGGCACTAGTTCTATCAAATAAGAGGCCTGTGCAGAAGCCATCAAAGTTTAGATCTCCTGTACAGAAGTTGAAGCCTGCGAGATTCGGCTATCTTGCGGAGATGAGGAAAGTCTTGCAACTCATCACGAGCACACCACTCAGGCAGAAATACAACGAGTCAGTTCTTTTTTCGTTTTTTGATTCTTAATGTGTGTAATGTTTTGTGTGTTTTTCCTTTTGTGTTCCTAACCCCCCCCCGCCCTCGCCGTTTGTTTTGTGCAGGTGCGCGCTTTTCATGCACATGAATCCTGTCAAAGTCTACACTGTGAATGTGGACTACATGTTCTTAACTTTCACCAGAGGTGGTTTCATAGACTCGGAATTGATGGATCATATCATCAGGTACTGGAAGAATGACGAGCATATGAATGTGGTTTATCGATTTGGCGAACGCGTTCTCCTGTCCCCTTTGTTTATCACGGTATTTCTCTTTTTCCCTTCTTTTTCTTTTTCCTGCTGGAGTGAACTGCAGTTAACAGTGTATAATAATTTGTTTTAGCAACGTACTGAACTGCATACATTTATTTTTGTGTTTAACCCATGTATCTTAAATGAAACAAATTAGGGGGAGAATTGTGAACTGCATACTTTTTAGAGAAGCGTGATCCGTTTTTTCATTAAGCGTCAGAGTGAACTCTGAGGGGGAACTGCATGAACGTTCTTTTGTGAATTACCCACACGCAGTATGTGCTTCAAATGAATGATCACGCGGATAGAGATGAAGATGGAAATGTTGTGTTGCCTTTTGTCCACGGCAAGTTTAACGTTGACGATGCAACAAAGCAGTTCAAAGTTTTTGTTCGTGATGACGAGAACCTTCTTGATTGCAAATTAGTACGTTATCAGATTTGCTTTGTTCAGCCTTATGTACTTATTTTCTCTCCCAATTTTTTCCAGTAATCCTTTTTACTCATCAAACCCATAACAAATTTGATGAAACAAAATCAGATTCTGTTACCACGATTGAAAGACCAGCATTACTCGCTATACATGATGAATAGGCACCGCGAGACCCTTGATATTCATGACACTAGGAGGTACAGCGGACCGATTGATCAAACGACGAGGTGGCATAAGTCTGAATACCACAGCGACCGCACTGGAATGGTAAATTTTTTCCTTTTTCACCTTCTTCTTGTTTCATGCATGCGTGTGTTGAACAATATTGTTGTGATGTGTATTTTTTTTCACCAGATGACCAGGATGACTGCATTGTTGAAGAAGGTTTACGGAGAAAGGGAGTACAAGAGAAAGGAGTCGGTAGACTGGGAAAATGTTTCAAAGAAAGCTAGCTTTTTGGGCGCCCCTGAGCAGGGCCCCAACAAGTGCGGCTTCTTTGTTCTGAAGATGGCTCAGTTTTACGACGGCAAAAGCTTTGTTGTGAAATTCGCAAAGCGTAATGTAAGTATCTTTTTTAACCCAATAATAATCCCTCATTCTTTGATTTTTTTTGTCAGTTCTTTTTTGTAGATGATCTTGTATATTTGTTTATTTGTTTGCTTCATCGCAGGAAGCTGCTGTTGAGGAATGGAAGGCTGAGTTCTTGTTCCAGATCCTGTTCCACCCTGAAAATATGGTCGTAGTCACCGAGTTCTCGGAGGATCTAAGAAATATCTGCATTTCTCTTGGCTTTTCTCCAAAACTGGATTCGCAGGAGTAGGATGAGGCATAAATGATAGCAGATCTTTTTTTATGTGTGTTGATGTCTTTTCGTGTGTGCTCCAAAACTTTCTGTAAACAGTATGTATGGTCGCTGTGTGTAGTTCTCGATCTGCAAAACTTTTCACACCATGATGTGTGCTTTTGTATATACCGGTCTAGTTAGTTTTTGTGTTTTTCTTTTTGTGGCAGACAGGGACAATGTCAAATATGTACATAATGGAGCTTTCAGCCAATTCCTCCTTGTTTATTGTAACATGTTCGCAGCGCACTGCATTCACTCATATGAGTAGCAGCCAAGTTTTTTAAAATATACGCATCCGCACTGCATCTCACCTTATCACATGGGACAGCAAAGAGGAATTCAAGGTGTTTGTCGTCGAGTTTCAAAATTTTGGAAAAAATTGTATTAGAAGACAGAAAATCAACCGTGTGCGCTAAGCGAGAGCTCAATTTTTTACATTTTTTGCACTAAGCGCATTGCACTGTATACTCAAAGCGGACTGCACTGTAAGCTTTAAACGCATCACACACGCACTGCACTGTACGTGAAGCCTAGTCTGACTCTATTTTTTTTCTTTTCTAACCGCATTCTATATTGATTCACTGTCATCTTAGATTCTATACGACGAAGAGAACTGCATTTTCAAAATGACATTCTGATCTTAGGGTTTTCATACAGAAGAGAACCGCTTTCTGAGAATGACATTCTCATCTTATTTCTTTCATATAGAAGAGAACTGCATTTTATCAAGCATACCCCCCCCCCCCCGCAGCACATTGATCACAAAGTATGTATGGCATATGTTATATCTATTCATTTTCAACTTCAATATTACATGTTGAATTCTTTTTTTTGCAGTCCACTAAACACAAGCCATATCTTATATACGATACAATATATATAAAGGATGAAGTTAATATATTTTAAAAGGTAAAACTGTATATGTGTTGATCTATGTCCTTTTCCTGTAGCTTCCTCTCAAATTGTGCACTGCATTTGTTTCAATGGTTGTTGCTGCTTCTGTTTTGCTCTTGTTATTCGCATTACCCCTCGTAACGCAACCGTGCGACTGCGATGCTTGCCTACGTGCTGGATTCTGCGTTCTGCCTCTCCCCCTCGTTTTTGATGATCGTTCTTCGATGTCTTCATCTTCTTCTTCTTCTTCTTCCTCATCTTCCTCTTCTGCTTCCTCATCTTCCTCTTGAGTTACATCAGCTTCGCTCTCTTCCTTGTTCTCTTCTCTGTCAGCATCTTCTTTGTCATCTTCTTCATCTTTTTCTTTTGTTCTATTTGGACAAGTTCTCGTGTTATGCTTCTCTCTCTTGTTGCAGACGCTACATAGTCTTCTCTTTGTCATATCATCTTGTTGGTCAGCTTGGTGATCTGTGGCGGCATTTTTAGCCTGGGTTTTTTTCAGCCGCTCCTTACATGTTCTTGAGTTGTGTCCCACAATCTTATTGCATGATTTGCACATCCTTACCCCCTGTGGTCTTCCTCCGCTGTCCAGTTCAGGCTCAGGCCTGCTATTTTTTTCAGGACTTTTTTCTTTTGGTGCAGCTTTTTTATTGGCTGATTTGCTCTCTTTCTTTCTCCCTTTTGTGTTTGAAACAGGTGAGGGAAGAATTGTGTCATCCATATTATGAGATGCACAATCATCGGCATGTTCGCGCTCCTCTCCATGTTCTTCACCCCGCGCATCCATGATCTTCTCTGCTTCTTCTTCTTCGTTTGTTACGTCGACTTCTTGTATGAGTTCTTTCATCCCAGCTAAAGCTCTGTTGTACCCTCTATCCGATTTGACACCCCTGTTTGCCAGGTCCATCGCTGTTTCTGCAAGTAGTCTCCTACGGCAGAACATCGAACTCCCATCTGGAGCAGTTTGCTCATAGTCTCTGCGGTCAAAAGTTGGATTTTGGCACGCGTTCCGTGTGTATCTCTTCAATATGTACTCTTCAGGTATCTTGTCCACCCGCAGCTGATCCAACATGCAAATGATGTGCACGCAGAACAGGCCTGCAGCAAAAGAATGTTTTGGGTTGTTCGTGTCAGCAAACTTCACATAAATATGCAACATTTGAATTTTTGATTTGTGAACTGCATTATAAATAGGTCCTGGTTTTTCTGTTCTAGTGAACTTCACTAAGGTTTTTTTTTGTTTTTCATCTCTTTTTGCTACCAGCAATAAGTGAACTTCATTATGTTTTTTGTGTGCTTATTTTTTGTTTCCTGTCTCACTGACCTGTGTGTGTCCATAGCTTGCATTCGCATTCGTAGATACCATTCGTCACAACAGCAACTACCTGGAACTCGTGTCTTGCCCAATCAAAATCATCAGACCGGTTGTAGTGGCGCACCAAATATTTCGTCGGGTTGTCAGGGGACTGCTCTGATCTGAATGCAGTGCTGCGGTAGTGCGTTCGCTTGAAGTCAGCAAAGGCCGCCCTGGTGTAAATCTTGGAGAGCTGAACCTCGAAACCAAACTGAGTAGTAGTCTTTATTTCCGTCTGTGAAACAAAGAAAACCAGTTAAGTAGTTGTCTTTCACAGCTTAAATCAAGAAAGCGAGTAGTGTTTTATTAATTGCTCATCCAGCTTAAAAACTTTGCTCTGTTTATATACCTCGTTAGCTATGGTCTCCGCGTGCTCGGCGCCCTTCCTTGTCTGGATGCACCTGTCCACCTGCGACGCAAAGATGTGTAGGTCGTGTCTTTCCTTGACAAAGTTCCTCTTCAAGATCCGGTTCATGCTTTCACTTCTCTGTGTTGACGTCATCCGTGGACAGAACACCTCCTTGTAGTAAGTTGATATCCATTTTTCGGTCTGTCCAGAGCGCCTTCATAATTTAATCATTTTGCAGGTTATACTTGTCCATGAGCTCATGCCAAGCGCGTTCAAACTCTGATGGCATTAGCGGGTGGTTGAGAACGGAGGTCAGCTCATCCTTGAATGTCTCATACGCTTTGTACAGCAAGGACAGGTGATCCTTGTATTATTTCAATATATGCAAACGGCATAACTTGTGCAGCGTGCCTATTAGCGTAGTTTTTATCGCGGCATCCATGGAGGGGCATTGATCTGCATGTTTTTGAAAAAAACAAGCAGTGAGTTATTGAGAGAACTGCATATCTTTTTTCTGCTTTTTTCTTATTTTTTCATTGGATGGAAGAAATGGACTACAAAACTTGGCAGTGAACTGCATTGTTATTTAAACCCATTCTTTTTTTAGCATACCTGTGAGTATGCAGATTGGCCGCTTGTTGTTCATGCAACGCAAGAACGTCCGGAACACCCACTCGAAAGTCGATATTGTTTTTTCTCTGATGAGAGCCACATCGAATATTGTACTTTGGAGGTGGTGGTTGACTCCAACGAAGACGGCTAGAGGCATGTGGAACTTGTTGGTCTTGTAGGTCGTGTCAAATGTGACACAATCTCCAAAATCTACGTACGATCCCCGGCAGCTCGCGTTCGCCCAAAATATGTTTCGGACACGGTTATCGACATCTTTGTCGTAATCATAGAAGAACTCCGGGTTTATTTGCTGCATCTTCTCAAAGAAAGCCAGGAGTTTCTTCACATCATCTTCTGTTTCCTCCCTCGCGAATTGGCGCTTCCTGCAGTTTGAAATAATAATATACTTGCAGCATTAGAGACATACATAAAATGCACAAGCGAACTGCATGAAATAGACGAGATATCGTTTTTTGTTTAGTGAACGTACCTGTTCACCCAGTCACGGCTGGTGCGCCCCATAAAGTGCAGCCATCCTGACATCCTTGACATGGTTGACATCATCTGCGTGTGCGTCAGGTTGTCGCTCTGCATGTCCTTCACTAGTTTATCAAGTAACGGATCATCCGTCTTATGCGAGTGCATGTGCAGAAGCATAGACGGGCTGTCAATCATCCTGTGGTTGTGATTGAGCTCAATCTCTGCTATCACAACCACATCCTTGATTTTTTTCAATCTCATTCTCGCCTTGCAGCCAGTCCTCTTTGATGTTTTCTCTCGCTTTCTGTCATAATCTGTGACAGTTTCCTTGCTTCTGCCTTCCTTTGAGCACACTATGTATCTGTTTGTTCTGTATCCGCCGTTTTTGCGTGTGCCAAAGCCTGCATGCCTCGCATACGTGTTGTAGAATTCTCGCGCCGCAACGTGTGATGTGAATTGCATACCTTTCACAGGCACAAGTTCTTGGAGCATGTTCTCATTCTGCACATACAATATGGAATGTTTTTTTGTTAATGAGAATGCACAAGCTGAAAGAATGCGTAAGTGAACTGCAGTAGTTAGGCAAGGAAGCTTACATGTGTGTACTGTTTTTTCTCTAACGGTGTTTGCAGCTCACCAATGTTTATTGGGCATGGAGGGGTGACAACAGATCTGTGTAATTTAGGATCGCGAGGGGGCAGAAGTGTTGAGAACTTTACTTTTTTGGTTGCTTGTGGCTCTCCTTGATTCTGCTTCCGATTCTTTTGGTGCGCAGTAGGCGGCCTGGGTGGAATTCCACTGTCTCTTTGTCGACGAATCATTTGCTCATGAACTTGCCGGACTTGCTGGGTTTCAACATTGGCTTGTGGAGGTGCTATATCATCCGTTCTGATCTGCTGGCCAAATGTTTCAAAGACACGCGTGTATCATGGCTGCATAACTGTTATGATTTGCTCTTCATCATCATCCTCCTCGTCATCTTTCTGCGCATGCTCCCCCATGAAGACCAGATCGTCGTCGTCCTCCTCATCTTGCGCGCTTTTTGCTTCACTGCCTTCTCCATCTCGAATGATGTTTGGTTCACTGTTTTCATCTTTATCCTCTACATCTTCCTCCACGAAGTACGCTGTTCTGTTTGTTGTGTTAAAGAAACCCCTAGGTACTTCAGGTGTTATCCATCCAGCCATCTCCCACTCTTCTCTTCCAATGCAGTTCAGGGGCTTTGGGTTGTGAATCAATCGAGGTATCTTCTGGCTTGGAGGCATAGTAATTTCCTGCACAGTATTAAGACAAAGCTTTTTATGCACGCCAAAAGTGAAATGAACTGCATCTTTCGTACTATATATCATTATATATGCAACTGGAGAAATTGCACTTCAATTTTTCATTCTATAGCAGGGGCACTGGGAGTTAACATGAAGAAACAATGCACTTCAGTTTTAAGAACAGCGCTCTACATATGTAAGTCATGGTGGACTGCATTTTTCAGCCATATCGCATTTTTATTTTTTCGAAGTATCTTTTCTGTTTTCTACTGGGAGATACATGGGAATATAGTTGACGCAAGAGGGGCACTACATGGCGATAAAAAGGGCACCGCAAACTGGATGTGGGGGTTGGGTATGTGATTTTCTTACATTATATGCAGTCCTCTCCTTCTGCACATGCAGCTCTGCCTGCTGTTGGCATGCAGTCCACCTCCGCTGCAGGAACTCATGGGCTTTTTCAACTTTTGCCATTGTCGTGGGAGAAGGCTGGATGGGCACCATTGCAGTTCGCATCCACGACGACTGCGATGGAGAAGGCATCCTTGCAGTTCTCTTCCCCCTGCCATGCATAACCGAGGCTGGATGCTTCAGCCGGGTCAACGGTGGCGGATCTCCCAGCTGGTGTTGGGGTGAAGGTGAGGGGCAGCGTCGCTTCCTAACCGCCGCCGCGGAAGAAGCCTCGCCGAGGGACTGCATCGCCGGCCGCTCCGCGCGCGCTCAGCGCTACCGGTCGTGGAAGAAGGCGGGGAGGGGTGGGGGTCGCCGCCGGCCGCCGGCGCGCTACCTCGCAAGGAGGCGGGGAGGGGAGGGGGACGCTGCTGGCCTCAGGGCGCTGCCGCGCAAGCAGGCTGGGAGGGGAGGGGGACGCCACCGGCCGCCGGGGCGCTGCCGCGCAAGGAGGCGGGGAGGGAGGGGGACGCCGCTGGCCGCCGGGGCGCTCCCGCGCAAGGAGGCGGGTAGGGTAGGGGGTGTTATGAGAATAAGGGTTTTGTTAGGAGAATAAGGTCTTAAGGGGTGTTATGAGAATAGACCCACCCTATATATATGCTGATCTGGGGATTGCAACACCCTTTGTAACACGTTCCATGGGGCATTCAACACGAACATGTGGGACGAAGCTTCTATCATGTATTTGTTCAATCTGCACCTTGTTGTTTTTTTACTTACCTTTTGTTCTCCCAAGTGGCTTCTCGAGAAGATTGTTGTACCATTAAACTGTGGAATTCATTCGTTCATTTTGTTCGAATGTTCATTGTGAAGACTTATGTTGCAAATATCTAGCCGTTGATTCAGCTTATCTATTTTGCATCAATGGCTAACGGTTGTCATCATATTCAAAATGGCTCCTAAGAAGGTTCCCAACCCTAACTAAGAGGGTGAAGAAGAGTGTGTTCCTAAACGTCCTCCTTCCCCTCCTCCTCCGTCTGAGGCATGGAGAGCAATTATGCAAGCGACCAACCAGAACACTCAGATGCTCATGCAAATGATGCAGAACTTTCAAGCCAACCAAGCAAAAATGGGCAATCATGGGAACCAAGGCCAAGGCAATCTGTTCAATCAACCTCACTTTGTGACACTGAACCAATTCCCGGCAAACCAACCGAAGTCTTTCAATTACTGTGTGGACCCGCTAGATGCTGAAGACTGGATCACAAACATCAAAAAGCACTTTGAATGTAGTAACATGAGGCATGAGGATTATGTCAAGTTTGCCACTTTCCAACTCAAAGATCAAGCTGCTGATTGTTGGCAACAATACAACGATTCCAGAGGTGAACGGGAGATCTCGTGGACTGACTTCTGCAAAGATTTCCCCTCTCACCACATTCCAAACAGTGTCATTGAAGGCATGCGTGAGCAATTCCGCAACCTGAAGCAAGGCACCATGTCCTTCTATCAATACAATGTCAAGTTCCAGAATCTTGCCCGTTATGCAAACCAAGACATCCCCAATGCCAAGAACAAGATTTATCAGTTCCGTGGTGGTCTGAAAGATGAACTCCAACTTGCTCTCACCTTGTTCGAGCCGGATGAATTTGACCAATTCTATAATATGGCTCTCAAGCAAGAGGCAGCTCAGCTCAAGAGTGAAGCTTCCAAAAAGAGGATCAGAGATGTTGTTCACTCCTCCTCTTCCTCTCAAGTGGTTGCCAAGCAGCAGAAGTTCTGGCTACCGCCTCCTCCAGTGCTCCGTCCTCCAAACAACAACAAGCACTCAGGTGGTCGTGGATTCTCCCACCCACCCAACCCAAGCAATCAGTCCAAGCCTCAGTTTCAAGCTTCAAGATCAAGTGGTCCTTATCACCGGCCTCTCTCAGAAGTTACTTGCAACAAGTGTTCTCATAAGGGTCACTATGCCAACAAGTGTCCAAACCCAAGGCACCTTCCGCCTCCTCCACCTGTCAGCACTGCTATTGTCAAGCACAATCCCAAGGCAGCAAGAGTGAATCTGATGAATGCAGCTCAAGCAGAGAATTCTTCAGATGTGATACTTGGTAATCTTCTAGTTAACTCTATTCCTGTAAAAGTATTGTTTGATTCTGGTGCATCACTCAGTTTCATATCAAGGCCATTCTTTACCAAGCATAATTTCACTTCATCATTTCTGGATAAGAAGTTGCAAATTATTTCTCCGGGCAAAAACATGACTTCTAATTTGATGGCTCCGGATATATCTATTCACATGGGTGATTACAGTTATCTAGTTTCTCCGGTTGTTCTTGGTAACTCCGACATTGATCTTATTCTTGGGATGGATTGGCTCTCCAAACATGATGCAAACATTGATTGTGCAAATAAGGAAGTCAAGCTTACTCATCCTGACCAAGACGTGATTATCTTCGCCTCTCGAGATAACACAATCAGGCTTTTCTCTCTCAATGACAAGGGCGAGATTAATTGCATTTCTCAGATTCCAGTGGTTAATGAATATGAGGATGTTTTCCCCGAAGAGCTTCCAGGCATGCCTCCCCATCATCAAGTTGAATTCGTCATTGAACTCGAGCCCGGTACCGAGCCAGCATGTCGGCGTCCGTACAAGCTCTCTCTTGATGAGTTGAAGGAGCTAAAGAAACAACTCGATGAGCAAGAACGTATGGGTCTAATCAGGCCTAGTACTTCTCTTTGGGGCTGTGGTGTTCTATTTGTCAAGAAGAAGGATGGCACGGAATGCCTTTGCATTAATTACCGGCCATTGAACAAGAAGACAGTAAATAATAAGTACACGCTCCCCAATATCAATGAATTTTTCAAGTAGCTCAAAGGAGCAAATGTGTTCTCAAAGCTCGATCTCCGGATGGGTTACCATCAGATTCGTATTTGTAAAGAGGATATTACTAAGACGACATTCAGCACGAGTTTTAGCTCTTATGATTACACGGTCATGTCTTTCGGCCTTGCAAATGCTCCACCCACTTTCCCTCGGATGATGCATTTCATATTCAACCCCTACACCAATGAATTTGTCCTTGTCTATATAGATGATATCTTGGTATTCTCCAAGAATGAAGAAGACCATGACGAGCACCTCCGTTTGGTCTTTGACAGGCTTCGTGAACACAAGTTCTATGCGAAGTCCCCGAGAAGGTTGAAGCTATTGTCAATTGGGAACCTCTGCAGAATGTCAAGCAACTCCGAAGCTTCCTTGGTCTCGCTAGCTATTGCAGAAGGTTCGTTGAGAAATTCCCCAAGATTGCCAAGTCTCTTTCTAACCTGTTGGAGAAGAATGTCAAGCACTCCTGGACTCCTGATTGTGATGTGGCATTCAAAACACTCAAAGAGAAGCTCATTTTTGCTCCGCTTCTTACTCCTCCGGATGAGTCCAAGCCTTATGAAGTCTTTTGTGATGCTTGATTGCAAGGTCTTGGTGGTGTTCTCATGCAAGACAAGAAGATTGTGGCATACACTTCACGTCAGCTGAAACCGAATGAGAGGAATTACCCCACACATTATATCGAGCTAGCAGCAGTTGTACATGCCTTGATCACGTGGAGACACCTTCTATTGGGCAGAAAAGTGGACATCTTCACCGATCACAAGAGCTTGAAGTACATCTTCACACAGCCAAACCTTAACCTTCGCTAGACTCGTTGGGTTGAGATGATTCAAGAGTATGATCCAAGCATTGAGTATACCCCTAGCAAGGCCAATGTCATTGCAGATGCCTTGAGCAGAAAGGCGTATCGCAACAGTCTCCTTCTCAAACTGTTCCAGCCTGAACTTTGTGAATCTTTCAGGAAGCTCAATCTCCAAGTCGTTCTGCAAGGCTTTCTTGCAAACCTTCAAGTTGCTCCTACCTTGGAAGATCAAATCCGTGAGGCCCAACTCAGTGATGCTATGGTGAAGAAAGTGAAACATGGTATTGCTAAGGGTACTCCCAAGTACAAGTGCTCTCGCGTTGATGAGAAAGACACCTTGTTCTTTGAGGACAGGATTGTGGTTCCCAAGGGTGATCTCAGGAAGCTCATAATGAACGAAGCACATGACTCCCTCCTCTCGATTCATCCCGGAAGTTCTAAGATGTACCAAGACCTCAAGCAATCATATTGGTGGACTCGCATGAAAAGGGAGATTGCCTAATTCGTGAATGAATGTGATGTCTGCAGAAGAGTGAATGCAGAGCATCAACATCCAGCCGGTCTCCTTCAACCTCTACCTATTCCCGAGTGGAAATTCGATCACATTGAGATGGATTTCTTCACTGGGTTTCCCAAGTCTAAGAAGGGAAATGATGCTATCTTTGTGGTGATTGACAAGCTAACTAAACTAGCTCATTTTCTTCCCGTCAAAGAATCCATCAACGCAGCTCAGCTGGCAAAGCTGTACACCTCCAGAATTGTTTCTTTGCATGGCATTCCTCAAGTGATCTCCTCAAACCGTGGAAGTTTGTTCACTTCCAAGTTCTGGGATTCTTTTCAGTCAGCCATGGGCACAAAGATTCGCTTCAGCACTGTGTTTCACCCTCAGACTAGTGGTCAAGTCGAAAGAGTGAACCTGTGGGGACCCCGACTCATAAGTCGAGATCACCGAATGCACGTGTACAGTGATCCCATAGACCAATGCTCACTGAACACACAGAAGCTGAATAACAAGAGTCTTACATCCATACATACCGTATTACATAAAAAGGACCATTATGGTCAAGCCTTGAGTATAACATCGCAGCGGAAATCTCCAAAGACAACCGGGACCCATGCCATCTGCCTTAACCCTACAGGCATTCTGACTGGGAAGCGTCCTAGCTCGCATGCTCGTCACCAAGAAATCTTCATCATAACATGTTCTCTCCTGCCTGGCCAATAAAATAACCAGTGGCAAGCCAATGAGTACATTGAATGTACTCGCAAGCAACCCAAGTGTGATAACAGAATAATTATGCAAGGCTCTACTGCTAGGTTAGCAGTTTTGCGGAAAGCTAGTTTTTCATATGCAAGTATGGTCAACATGTAACATGGATATGCATGTGTCTGTAACAAGTTTCCGTAGGTCACAGACATCATTATCGAGAAAGAGTTGTAATCAACTCATGCTCAAGTTCATTGTGACTTTCTCACAATCACATCAACAGTATCACTGAACCAGGTTGCTTCCTCACACAGACACACCAGGTTTCGCAAACATTGGACGTAGCCCAAGAGCGGTTACCCAACGGTCCATGACCGTGGACACGGCTATTCGAATAGTTTTACACTCTGCAGAGGTTGCACACTTTACCCACTAGATCCGGGGAACTTCCGTGTCATCCACGACCCGCGGTACCTCAGGTACCCGGGGTAAGCACCCGATCACTATCTTTCCCTAGACGACACTAACATAGAGTCCACTCGATTGAGACTCGCTCCGTATTCATCACATATCACAAGCACGGGGTACCAACGGTGTGTCTGGTGCCCTGTAAAGACAGTCATGGCCGCCTATCCAAGCGCGACCCCGTCCCAAGAGTGACCTCATGTCACTCCCGTCACTAGTAATGCGGGCACCATGCTAGTATCGACCTAGGTAATCAATAATGCCCTTTCCCATATAAGGGTAGAGTGGTTGCGCATGTAAGGTTGGAATAACGGTCGCAACTTAAACCAATCCGTTTTCAAAACATCACACACACTTTCCTCGGTACACCACCTCGTCATCAAGTGGTTACCCATCTCACCATCTCCCTCGGGCATTAATGGCACCCGACGGGTTTTCGAAAAGTCTTTTGAAAGTATTCTGCCTCCGTCACCATGCATATACCCGTCCCATATGCGTAGCCATTATTAAAGCAACCTAACTACTCCCACCCACATAACCCTCATAGGAAGGTAGGGTCATGTTTGATGCAAGTTTCAATAGTAAAGTAACAAAGGTACCAACCAAAGTGGTCACCTCTTCTACATGATTCCGATGCGTTGAATAATAAGGTGCTATGAGACATGCATAAAAAGGTTTCTTGAACATGGTCAAAGGGCTGCTTGCCATATTCTTCCGAGTCTTCAAATCTTCTGGTCCATCTCCGAATACTCCGTTTATTACGTCAACTAACGATGGAAACAATCATAATAAGCAACACAATCAAAGCAAAAATAAAAGTGCTCTAAAAATAGGAGTTGGACTTTTCTAGGATACCTCTGGTCATATGAAAAATAACCAAGGTGGTTTCATAGGTGTTGGATCAATAGGTAGTTTGGAACATTTCAATGTGATGGAACCAAAGGGTTTATGGATTTGGAAGAAGTATACAGAAATATTTCCTTGAATGATGAGCAAAGGCACCCATCATCAAGTCATGATTTTAGAAGCATCTAGGAGTTGGTGTCACTGGATTTGGAATTCAAATGAATTTCCTAGGATTTTGCAAAGCTGATAAATATGAAGAAATGGCTCAATATTTGGTGGGGTACAGAAACTATCATTAAAAATGTTCAAAAACTAAGTTTGGACATGACAAGCATCTAGGAATTTGAATCACTGCATTTGGATCAAGATTGAGCTCTCTGTGATTTTCTAAAGTTCATCACAGAAATGAAATAAAGGCATTTGATAAATATTTGTGAAAGAAATGTTTCTGGAATAATGTGCATGTTGCACCATTTGATAGAGCATGATTTATGGAGCCAAAGGAAATTTGAATCATGCAATTTGGAGTTATTTGAATATTTGGGTGATTTTGGAAGTTTACTGGAAACAGAAAATAAAAGGAAAAGGGGGTTATACCCTTGCGCGCAGGGCGAAGAGTAGCTGCATAGCAACTGGGCCGGCCCATCAGCTCGGCCGCGTGCACAGGAGCCTGGCCACGTCGAAGACGCCCGCCAGGAAGGGCGCCACCGCGCGGGGGAGGCGGCCGAGGCCAGACCCGCCTCCACTTAAACGGAGGGGCCCAGCCTCTAGGTCGCTGACGCGCGGGCCCCCGTGGCAGGTTCATCCCCTTCCTCCCACGCAACGCGGCGGGGAGGAACAGAGGCGATGCCCGCCGGCGGCTTGCCGGCGCTGCAGGGCATCTCCGGCGACGCTCGGGCTATGAACGGATTCAGCGAAGAATGCCGCTCCCATTCATGTATGCCACGGCTGCGAGGGGTGATCGAATCGACGGCAGCTTGGACACCGCGGACGGTGGCGTCGGCAAGAGTTGGGCATGGAGCTGTGGTGCGCCGTTTGATGAGAGGAAGGTCGCGGGAGGTCCGCCTAGCTCATGGGAGTCCGCTGGTGGGGGTAGGAGAGGGAGGAAAGCTCGGGCTGGCTCGAATCCGAGCGGAGGCCGGCGGCGGAACTCCGGCCAGATAGGTGGCAGCGAGGCCCGAGGAGAGCGACGAGTCGGCCTGTGAGGCGTGTGGGAGAAGGGGAATGCTAAAGGAGGTGCAAGGGGGGCTCGAGGTGCCCTATAAGTAGGGGGGCGCCGGTCCACCGAGGCGCCGTGCGCCGGCGAGCCTGTTGCTGTTGCTACGGGCCACGCGAGCCTGCCGCAGTGTGTCCGGGGCGCTCCTGGAGCTGGTCCACGCCTAGAGGAAGAGAGAGGAGGGGCGGGGAGGCGCCAGAGAGGCCGCGCGTGCGAGGTCGCTCACTGGTGCTCAGGGTCGGCCGGTGCGCGTGCGAGCAGGGGTGAGGGAGGAGGAGAGAGGAGGGGGCCGACCGCCCGGCGTGTTGCGGACGTCGAGGCCGCCTCGGGGGACACGAGGGGGAAGCCCAAGGCTGTCGGGCGCCCCTGATTGGAGGTGGCTACAGTGCGCTAGGGCACTGTAGCGTGCTCCAGAGCGCGAACTTTGCATGCCATGGCATGCACACGGTGTCATTGGCGTGTCCTCTTGTGTCCAGCCGTGTCCAGAGGGTAGAGGGAGTAGTAAACAATTGCCCAGACGGCCTGGGATGCCCTGGAGGCCACTGGAGTGAGGAGAGAGGTGAAAGAGGAGAAGAGTGTGGTTGTCCACAAGAGTAAAAATGGGGTTTTTACCCCCCAATCATTTAGCTGAGGACATGGGGAATTTACTGCGGGTAGGAGATGATCAGGGGAGGCTGTGGTAAGAAATTGAGGTAAAGGGAAATAGTAAAAGAGGTCCAACCACTTGTTTTGGTAATTGGACAGAAGGTGTTTGATCAGGTTTTGGGAGAGCAAATGACCTCCACTTGGCATGAGACTTAACAGGATCAAATGTCACATATAATTAGGGCCCTACACCAAATTTGAGCTCATTTGGGCAAAGTGGCCAATGTAACTTTGGTGAACCCTAGAAATCAACAGAAATGGTTTCACCATGTTTGAGTTAAGCAAATCATCTCCCCTTGATGCACCACTTGGTGTAGCATCATCATTTGGGGTTATGATCATGCCCACAAAGTTTGAGGCTCCAGATAAAAAGTTGACAATGTAAAGTTGTTCAAATTTGAATTTGAACAGAAGTGGTTTTGGGGCACTTAGACCAAGTTATGCTTCTCCAAAACTTGTGCCATTTGTCATGGATGCATGATTACATCATTTTAGCATGTACACCAAGTTTGAGAGCATTTGGACAAGTTTGGCAATGTAAAGTTGCTCAAACTTCAAATATGGACAGAATGGTTTTGAGGGGATTAGAGGATGTTTCCTTGATCTTCAAGGCATGAGGCTTTGCAAGATCATCAAATATGTCATATTTGACATGATAGAATTTCCCTGGAATTTTTGGAGAATATTTCCTTTGTAAATATTTCAAAAGCTTGAAATATCCAGAAAGGGTTTTGGAAGGATTTGCCCAATATTTTGAACAGGACCATGTGCTGAAACTCTTATATATGGACAATATATGTCCTATGAGTCTCCCTGAATTTTGGCAAATATTTTTGAAATGATTAAATAATTTTTCCCTATTAAAGACCATTTCTGGCCTTAAGAAAAAGCTTTTAAATAAAATATAAAACTAACTTTTAAAATTATACTTTTGTGGTTTCTGGGAGTCGTATACCTAATAGGATTCAAATAAACTTTTTGAAAGATTTTTCACACACTAAATAAGGTACTTGCAGTGCAAACCTCAATTCAGGGGTTTTTGAAAAACTAATTTTAGAAAATACCATTTGGCCAAAATATTTTTATAAGAAAATTCTATACTGGTCTATACACATGGCATGATCATTGGGAAAAGGTTTTGGGTCAAGGAGATGAAGTATAAGAGTTGGAGGATTTATTTGATTTTTAGAGCACTAGCAAACAGCAGACAAAAGTCAAATCAAGCAAAGTCAAAAACACTCAAAAGTTTTTGCAAATCCACATTTTTAACATGAAAATTAGCTTAAGCAAAGTGACATGAAAATCAGGGTGTGACGGAACCAGATCCTCGAAGATATGCTAAGAGCTTGTGTCATCTCCTTCGGTATGAAATGGGAAGATTGCCTTCCGTTTGCCGAATTCTCCTACAACAATAGCTTCCAAGCAAGTGCCGGCAAAGCTCCTTTTGAAATCCTCTATGGCAGAAAGTGACGTACCTGTCGGGGATATACCCCACGGTATGACCCGGCTGGAGTTATAATCCGGCTGGGACTTGGTAAACCGGCGAATGATAAACCGGCGGAGAGTTAAGACAGAGAGTCAAGACAGATGGCTAAGACAGACGGTAAACCGGCTGGTGGTAAACCGGCAAACAATGATAACTGGGTTGCCATGGGATATGAAGCCCAAGACGTTATGAAGTCCAAGATGTTAAGAAGCCCATGAAGGAAGGTTAGAATAGTTTAAGTTAAAGTTCGAGTTGGACTCCACATGTAACCCGCCCCTTCAACATATATAAGGAGGGGCAGGGCTCCCCAAAGAGGGACAAGTTCTCACAAGTTAGAAGAAACAATCTCTAGGGCTAGAGACAAGAGCCGGTTTACCGGTGACACCATGAGGGTCATAATGAGATCTAGCCTCAAACAACACGTAGGGCTATTACCGGATGATGTTTCCCGGGGCCCGAAGCTGTCTAAATCCTCGTCTTGCGTTGCGTCTCTCGATTCCGCTCAACACCTCTCAAGCTACTACATAGATGCGCGGCCTCACGACTAAGTCCTTACCCTAGGACATCTGCCGTGACAAAACCACGACAGTACCCCTCTCAACTGGTCCGAGACTGGTGAACGTCAGCTTCTTGGAAATGATTTGATCTCAGAAGCCGAAGAAATGTGTAAAGTCATACGTGAGAATCTCAAAGCCGCTCAATCGCGTCAAAAGAGCTACTATGACGGCAAGCGTCGTGACTTGGCTTTCGACATTGGAGACCATGTCTATCTCCGTGATTCTCCCATGAAGGGCACTCAGAGGTTCGGTATCAAGGGCAAGCTTGCTCCAAGATATGTGGGCCCTTTCAAGATTCTTGGCAAGAGAGGCCATCTAGCCTACCAACTCGAGCTGCCCTCCAACTTTGCAAATGTTCATGATGTGTTTCACGTGTCTCAACTCGGCAAGTGCTTCAAGACGCCTGAACGCACCATTTCGTTGGAAGAGATTGATATTTAACAAGACTTGTCTTATCGTGAGCACCCGTTGCTATTCTTGAAGAAACTGAGCGCAAGACCCGTAAGGCCGTAACAAGTCCATCAAATTCTTGAAAGTGAAGTGGTCACACCATACCGACCGAGAAGCAACGTGGGAACGAGAAGATCACCTTCGTTCCGAGTATCCTTCCTTCTTTCAGTCCTAGATCTTGGGATGAGATCTTTTTGTAGTGGAGGAGAGTTTGTAACACCCCATATGTGATACTTTCCACAAATGGCAATAAAGAATTTATCATTTTGATCCTTGTCCTTATCCTTGGGGGTTCTTGTCATTTAAGCTTTATTTTGTTTTGCATTGTCATTTATTTCTAATGCATCCATGCATTGCTTCATCATCAGCATGGCATCATATTCATCTTAGCTTCATTTTACTTGTCTTGTTGTGATGTGAGGTCCCTTGTTGATGTTGTGTGATGGTGGTGCCTAGCTATGCCTTGCTTAAACCCTAAACCCCCTCCTTCTTCTTCACCTCTTCTCTTGCCTTCTTTTTCTCCCTTTCTTTAACTATTTTTTTCAAGTGACCTAGCCTATTCCATTAATGTTCAACTCATCCCCTTTTCTTTGTTGCTCTCACATGAGTCACCATGCAAAGCCATGCCCCATCTTAAAGTGATTTGGTTGGGTTCAAAAATGACAAGAGTTTGAACCATATTCAAACTCATTTTATTTTTCTACCTCTAAAAATGTCCAAACCAATTTTATAAAATAGGGCATAAATCCAGGAGCATGGGATATTTTATTTATCTCCTAACTCTTTTTCTTTGAGCCTGTCCTTTTTATTTTATTTTCTGTCTGAGGAAAATAGGAAAAAACAAGAAGTAGAGCAGCAGCAGCCGCAGCAATGCAGCCCAGCCAGCAGGCCCGTCTCTCCCCCTGGCCCAGCTCCAGCCGGCCGCGCCAGCAGCCCGCGCGTCCCCCGCACCTATTTGCACCCACGCGCCCACTTACTCCCGCTCGCTCTCACACACGTGGACTCCCTGGCCCCACACGTCAGCGACTGCGGCCGCGAGTCTACCCACCTTTTCTTCCACCTCCAGTGACGCCATGGGGACCGCGAGCCCGACGTCGTCGTCGCACCGTCGCGCCTCTGGCCCGCCTTTTAAGCCCTCAGCGTGTCCAACCCACTCCCTAGAGTTCCTCCTTCCTCCTCCCGCCGCCTAGGGAGCTAAGATCCACCAGATCCGCCGATCCAAAGCCGTCCTGAACGCATCTGGGGGCGCGAGCTCGTCGCCGGCGTGCCTCCCATCGACCTCGGCCTCGCCAACCTTGCCGAACTACTTCCCCGTCATCGACTACGTCGACTACGTACTCTACGCGGAGCCGATCGCCTCACCTGTGTCGTCTTCTTCCTCTTCTTCCACTCCGGCGGCCGTAGCTGTCCGAGCATCGTCGTCGCCAGCTCCGACCACCTCCGGGCCAGCCAAACACCTCGCCGTGTTCGTGGTGAGCGTCTCCACCTTCCCATGCATTTTACCCCTCCTTAGTGCCGTCTAGAACCTAGTTTGTCGTGTACCCGAGCTTGTTGCTGTCGGGACTCGTCGCCGGCGAGTATCCCGACCACCATAGGCCGTCTTCTGTTGCATGTCTGCTTCGCCTTGCCATGTAGATGATGTTGTTAGCGCAGTCGCCGCTCCTCCTAGGCCGTGTCTTCGTCTCATCGAGGTCCGCCACCGCCGTTCTGTTGTGAGCTCGCCGCTGGCGTTATAGTGGTTGCTAGGTTCTGCAGGTGCATGGCGTGGATGCGGTGTTCCCCCAGGAACAGCCCGCACCCCTCCGCCGTCCATTTGGGTCGCCGGAGCAGCTCCGACGAGCCCCTGTTTTTCCCCTGCTGATGCATCTTCAGATAACACTTCACGCGCAACATCTCTATTCTGTTAAGAACACACGCATAGTCCAGTGGCTTGGTCCTTCGTCAGATAGCAGAGAGGTCGTGGGTTTGAATCCTATAGGGGGCAGTGGGATTTCCTCCCCATTTTTGCTCCCTGTGAGGCTGACACGCAGGCCCCACCTGCCAGCCTCACCACACTGTGCACCCCCATGCGCACACAGCCGCCGCCACCTCAGCACCCCTAACCCCACAGGTTGGTGACTGCGGCTAGGTTGGCCTGGGTCATTTTGACCTTGGCGTCTGTTTTTCTTTTTCGGTTTTTATTTTCTTTTTCTCTTTCTGCATTAACTTTGCATAATCAATATCTTTTAATTTATGCATCAGATGAAAATAAGTTATATATGAAAACTGCTTAGTTTTTCATGTAGAATATTTATATGTTGTTTGTTGCCATGTTAAAAACATTTAAAATGATGTTTGAATTATTTTGTGTTTTAATTTTGTTTAAACTTGTAAAAATCATATCTAAATATCTACAACTCCAAATTTAACAAACTTTATATGCATTTGGGGTGGAAAAATGTGTAGAATAATGTGGTGCTGTTGTCTTGCATGTTTAACACTTTTAAATATGGCTATCTCAGTTCTACCCTAATTGCTTTAAAATGAATATCTGAGATCCTGGAAATTGTTGTTTGTTCTTTCCAGCCCATTTAAATATGCTAGCATGTTGCTGTAGTCCTGGTTGCACCCTTGCCATTTTAATCAACTCTTTTAAACTTGTTGGGTGCTTGTTTAAATATTCTACATAACCTTGTGAACATGTTAGTTTTGTTCTTTGCTTGTTTTCATGCATGTGTTGTGATCTTGTTTGCTATGATGCTTGTGCATTCTTTGTGTCCCTAGGAGATGCATCATGTCCTGCCATGTCCATATGCATCATATTCATGCATCTTGTCTTTGAGCATTGCATGATGTTTGATTGTGTTCCAGTGTTGCATTGTTGTGTTGGTTAGAGCCTGGTGACGATTCGGAGTACGAGGTCCCTACCGAGGCTGAGTTTGAGGAGCAAGGTTACGATCCCTCCGTGGAATCAACAGGCAAGATGACCATTCCCACATATCACTACTATCTTTGCCTATGCTAGATGTCTCGCTCTTTAGATATTGCCTCGATGGCTATTCCTGTTTGTCCGCCCTCCTATTGTTGCCATGAAACCCTCTAACCACCTTCCTAGCAAACCGTTGTTTGGCTAAGTACGCATCGCTCAGCCCTTCTTATAGCATTGTTAGTTGCAGGTGAAGATTTGAAGATTCTTGCCCCGTGATGAAGTTATTGTTGGGATATCACAATATATTATCTGCTAAACTAATTCACCTATATATTGGTAGTGGGTGGAAGGCTAAGCCTCTTGCTTGGTGTTTTGTTCCACTCATGCCACCCTAGGAACCGATAAACCAGTTTTATGTTCCTTGATTTTTGCATCCCTAACACGGTTGGGGTTTATGGGCCCCCCCTTGATAATTCGCTCAGTGCTAAAGCTTTTCCAGCAAGGCCCAACATTGGTTTTACATTTGCCTAATAACTAAAACTTGCATAGGGTGTTGCAAACCCGAGTTCTTAATTAACAACCCGGGCCAGTGCTCCTCATGAGTGTTAGTCAAAACTGAGCAGACTGCGGGGCCACCTAGAGGAAACTCAAGGTCTGGTATACACATGTAGGATGACTCATCCGGTCGTGGCCTGAGACGAGATAAGCGCGGCTACTATCGGGCTGTCGGCACGCCGGGAGGTCTTGCTGGATTAGTTTTACCTTTGTCGAAATATCTTGAGCACGGGATTCCGAGAATACTCGGGTCTTCCCACTTTGGAGTTGTGACCCCGCAGGTCGTGAGCTTGTGATGGGCTAAGTTGTTACACCCCTGCAGGGTTTGATCTTTCGAAAGCCGTGCCCGCGGTTATGTGGCAAATGGGAATTTGTTAATATCCGGTTGTAGACAACTTGACACCATGTTCATGAATACACTACCTGCGTGAGTAACCGTGACAGTCTCTTTCCGAAGGGCTTCGGGAAGTGAACACGGTGGGGTTATGTTTGATCGTGAGTAGCTTGGATCACTTCGTGATCAACTTGGCGATCGTTGCCACTTGTTCTCTTCTCGCTCTAAACTCGTAAGATAGTGCTTAGTGCTTGCTCCAACCTTGTTTACACCCTTTTTCCACACCTAAGGCTTTGATAGTTTTGCTACCCGGGAACGGGATTGCTGAGTCCCTTGTGGCTCACAGATTCAACACACACCAGATGCAGGTACCATTGAGAACTATATAGGAGATGGTTCAGAGCTGTACTGGGAGTTTGATGAAGAGTGTGGACGTAACTATGTGTCTTATCCCGATGACCAGCAGTGGTTCTTACTAGGAGGATCCGGGCTTGTGTTATTTATGGTATCTTTTCATTTGGATTTCTTCCGTACTCAAACTCTGATGTTATTTGGATGATGTATGGTATTGCATTTCGTTGTGTGATGTGGCGAGTGTAAGCCAACTATCATTTTACACTTTCATCCCTAAATTTTACATGAGTTGTGCAAAGATACCATACTTGAGATCATTCTAGTATGCGTTTATGTCCTTAAGTCGTGCCTCGACACGTGGGGGACATAGCCGCATACTGGGCATTACAATGGGGGTCAGGTGTGGATTACCTGCCTGGATAGATGAGGCCGAGCAACGTGAAGGAGGTTTGCCGGCGAGGAGGCAGCGTTGCAAGCAAGGAGTAAAGGTTTCAACTTGGAAAGGAAGGCGAAAACAGGGGAAATGTGGCTTTTGGTAAGGGGGAGGGGGCGGGGAGGTAGATATTTCCGCGGAAGCCCAAAATTTGGAATCACTTCAGCGAAAAAACTGGCACGCAAAGTGTCATAAAAAATGGTCCCTTATTCAGAACTGTGTACGATATGTGAACATCACAAATGATTCAGATAACTTAAACCGTGTGTGATGAGTTTGAACGTCAAAATTTTTGGTCCACGCCCCCATCTTTCACCGGCGACGATTGAACAGTGAAATGATATTTGAGGAGCGAGCTAGTGTGCTTGTCACTCCGACGGTGCTCCAAGATATTTTGTGCTGCATCTCACACGGTTGGTGATAATAAACTATGTGCGATCTACTTGATGTTTCGTCTTGATTTGAATTACATAATGAGGTCACAACTTCAAAGGATGGTGTTTGAATTGCTAGAACTTTTGTCTGCAGTGAACATGCAACTATAGGTGTGTCGTCAAAAAAATAAGAATTATTCAGGGTTCGTTTAGACATATTTATACATTAACTTAGTTTTGTAGGCATTTCAAGTGCATAATTCAAATTTGAACTACATGCACATGCTCCAGTGCATATAAACGGGTTGAAAAATCAAAGATGTGTCCTTGGTTGCATGCTTAGGTCCCATGCAAGAAATGGGAATGAATGCCAAACTCCCTGCCACTGTCACTCGGCCGCAAACATTGAGATACATGGTTTTTAAATTCTAGTACATTGAAAACTGGTCTGAAATTCATGGAACTTGGCATGCTATCATGGAGCGGCATCAACATCTCATGGTATTTTTCTTGTCCCATTTGGGGCAGGTTTGGATATAAGCTTCTCACAAACCAGAGCTTCTTAGCACAAGCGTGATGGTTTCGGTAGCGAACGTGGCACCTTTGGGAACAAAACGATATCCGTTGCCTCTTATTGCTTTCAAAAAAATTCTAGTGTCAACATAGAACAACAGGAGTGTTGTGTCTAATTTTGGAATTTTCCGAGGTTCGTTTGGAAATTTTTATACTTTAACTAGGTTTTCTAGGCATTTTATGTGCATAATTCTAATTTGAACTACATGCACATGCTCCAGTGCTAATAAACGGGTTGAAAAATCAAATATGTGGCCTTCAGTGCATGCTTAGGTCCCATGCAAGAAATGGGAATGAATTTCAAACACCTTGCCACCGTCACTCGGCCAGAAACATTGAGATACCTCATTTTTAAATTCCAGTAAATCCAAAACTCGTCTGAAATTCATGAAACTTGGCATGCTATCATGGAGCGGCATCAACATGTCGTGGTAAAAAATTTGTCCCATTTGGGGCGGGTTTGGGTATTTCTCACAAACCAGAGCTTCTCACAACAAGCGTGATGGTTTCGATAGGGAACATGCCTTTGGGGACAAAATGATATTCGTTGCCTCTTATTGCTTTCAAAAAATTTCTAGTATCAACATAGAACAATAGGAGTGTTGTGTCTAATTTTGGAATTTTTGGGGTTCGTTTGGACATTTTTATACATTAATTGGGTTTTCTAGGCATTTTATGTGCATAATTCAAATTTGAGCTACACGCACGTGATCCAGTGCATATAAACGGGTTGAAAAATCAAATATGTGTCCTTTGGTGCATGCTGAGGTCCCATGCAAGAAATGGGAATGAATTTCAAACACCAGGGCACTGTTGATTGCTGAAAAAACTTTGAGATGCTTTGTTTTTAAATTCTAGTAAATCCAAAACTCGTCTCCAATGCCGGATTTGTGCAGCTCTTGATCGCAAATGTTTTAGTTAGAACACTCGTATGGAAACCGACAGCTTCCCCGGGAAGCCAAGAGAAAATGTGCCAAGCAGGATTTCTGCAGCTCTTGATCGCAAACGTTTTAGGTAGAACACCCGTCTGCAAAGTGAGATCTAAGGTCTTCCCCCTTAAGTCAAGGGGAAATTCGCAGCATAGGATTTGTACATCCTTTCAACGCAAACGGTTGTTTTGGATGACCCGTGTGCAACCACGTACAAACAATTTGCCAATCCTTGTAACACCGTGATTTGTCAAAATATGCAGCTAAAAATCACTAGCACTATCTAATTTTGCAACTAAAAGTTAGTAATTATGCATAGATTTCATTCATAGATTAAGCAGTCGTTCTTAATTTGTACAAACAATTCAACTCAACAGTTGAACCGACCAAACTATTCCCCAATTGTTGCCAACCACGTACTGAAATAGCTAGTTCAACTATATATACTAGATAATTGTAAGTATGTTGTACAGTTCCACCACATCTATAGTCAGATGAACTGAACAAGATAGCCCCTAAATACTACTACTATGGAGGGGCTTTATGCTACTTCCAACAGCCTCTCCTCCGCCGAGCGTGCTCAGTAAGAGGCAGAGGAGGAGGAGGATCCTACCGACAAGCTGGACAACTGCAATACGGTGCCTGCCGTTGTTGCATGTTCAGCGACGCTCGCCCGCACGAATGCCCACTGCCACTCCAGACGACCCCTCTCGAAGTGGCCGGACTGCTCGTAGATCTTTTGATTCCTCGCCTTTGCGTCGGCGTGTGATGCGGCCACGGCTATGGTAAGGCTCTTTGCGTGCTCGACGAGGTGCTCCTCCTCCCGCAGGAACTCGATGTAGCGCACAAGATCGCTGATACGTCTCCAACGTATCAATAATTATGATTGTTCCATGCTATTATATATGATGTTTTGGATGTTCAATGGGCTTTATCATACACTTTTATTATTATTTTAGGGCCTAACCTATTAACCCAAAGGCCCAGTGCAGATTGCTGTTTTTGCCTATTTCAGGGTTTCACAGAAAAGGAATACCAAACGGAGTCCAAACGGAATGAAACCTTCGCGAGAGTTATTTTTGGAACAATATCAACACAGAAGACTTGGAGTACACGCGAGGGAACCAAGGAGGCGGCCACGAGGGTCCAGGGCGCGCCCCCTCCTACAGGGCGCACCCCCCACCCTCATGGGCCCCCTCTGGCTCCCCTAATGCCCTCCTTCCTCCTATATATACCCATATACCCTGAAAACATCAAGGCAACAGAGAAAACCCCAATTCCACCGCCGCAACCTTCTGTTCCTTTGAGATCCCATCTTATGGCCTGTTCCGGAACTCCGTCGGAGGGGGGATCTTCCATGGAGTGCTTCTACATCAACACCATTGCCTCACCATGAGTTGTGAGTAGTTTACCACAGACCTTCGGGTCCATAGTTATTAGCTAGATGGCTTCTTCTCTCTTTTTGGATCTCAATACCAAGTTCTCCTCGGTCTTCGAGGAGATCTATTTGATGTAATCTTTTTGCGGTGTGTTTGTCGAGATCCGATGAATTGTGGGTTTGTGATCAAGATTATCTATGAGAAATATTTGGTTCTTTTCAGAATTCTTTTATGTATGATTATAATATCCTTTCAAGTCTCTTCGAATTATCGGTTTGGTTTGGCCTACTAGATCTATAGTTCTTGCAATGGGAGAAGTGCTTGGCTTTGGGTTCAATCTTGTGGTATCCTTTCCCAGTGACAGCAGGGGCAGCAAGGCACGTATTGTATTGTTGCCATCGAGGATAAAAAGATGGGGTTTATATCATATTACTTGAGTTTATTCATCTACATCATGTCATCTTGCTTAAAGCATTACTCTGTTCTTATGAACTTAATACTCTAGATGCATGTTGGATAGCGGTCGATGTGTGGAGTAATAGTAGATGCAGAATCGTTTCGATCTACTTGTCACGGACGTGATGTCTATATATAATGATCATGCCTAGATATTCTCATAATTATTCGTTTTTCTATCAATTGCTTGACAGTAACTTGTTCAACCACCGTAGAATTCTGCTATCATGAGAGAAGCCACTAGTGAAACCTATGGTCCTCGGGTCTATTCTCAACATATTAATCTGCAATCTACTTTACTTTGTTGTTTTTACTTTCTGTTCTTATATCCAAAAATACCAAAAATATCAAACTACCCTATCTATCATATCTCACTTTCGTAAGTGACTGTAAAGGGATTGACAACCCCTTATCGCGTTGGCTGCGAAGTTCTTATTCGTTTGTGCAGGTGTGAGGGACTCGCGCGTGGTCTCCTACTGGATTGATACCTTGGTTCTCAAAAACTAAGGGAAATACTTACGCTACTGTGTTGTATCACCCTTTCCTCTTCGAGGGAATACAACGCAAGCTCGAGGAGTAGCAAGAAGAACTTCTGGCGCTGTTGCCGGGGAGGCTTACGCAAAAGTCATATACCAAGTACCTATCACAAACCCTTATCCTTCGGATTATATTTATTTGCCTCTCGTTTTCCTCTCCCCCACTTCACCCTTGCTGTTTTATTTTCCCTTCTTTTTGCCGTGTGTTTACCGTTCGCTTGCTTCTTGTTTGCTTGTGTGTTGGATTGCTTGCTTGTGACTATGGCTCAGAACAATACCAATTGTGTGACTTCTCCAATACCAACAATAATGATTTTATTAGCACTCATATTGCTCCTATTACCGATGCTGAATCTTGTGAGATCAATGTTGCTCTGTTGAATCTTGTCATGCAAGATCAATTTTCCGGCCTTCCTAGTGAAGATGCCGCTACCCATCTTAACAACTTTGTTGATTTGTGTGATATGCAAAAGAAAAGGGATACAGATAATGATAATGTTAAATTGAAGCTATTTCCGTTTTCACTTAGAGATCATGCTAAAACTTGGTTTTCCTCTTTGCCTAGAAATAGTATTGATTCGTGGAATAAGTGCAAAGATGCTTTTATCTCTAATTATTTTTTTTCCTACTAAGATTATCTCCTTTAGGAACGATATTATGAATTTTAAGCAACTAGATCATGAGCATGTTGCACAAGCTTGGGAGAGAATGAAATTAATGATACATAATTGCCCTACACATGGTTTGAACTTATGGATGATTATACAAAACTTTGATGTTGGCTTGAATTTTGCTTCTAGAAATCTTTTAGATTCGGCCGCAGGAGGCACTTTCATGGAAACTACCTTAGGATAAGCTACCAAACTCCTAGATAATATTATGGTTAATTATTCTCAATGGCACACCGAAAGATCTACTAGTAAAAAAGTGCATGCTATTGAAGAGATTAGTGTTTTGAGTGGAAAGATGGATGAACTTACGAAATTATTTGCTACTAAGAGTGCTTATTCTGATCGTAATGATATGCCTTTATCCGCGTTGATTGAAAATAATAATGAATCTTTGGATGTGAATTTTGTTGGTAGGAATAATTTTGGTAACAATGCTTATAGAGGAAACTTTAATCCTCTAATAATTATGGTAATTCCTACAATAACTCTTATGGAAATTTTGATAAGATGCCTTCTGAATTTGAAACTAGTGTTAAAGAGTTTATGAATTCGCAAAATAATTTCAATGCTTTGCTTGAAGAAAAAATGCTTAAGATTGACGAGTTGGCTAGAAGCATGGATAGAATTACTCGTGATGTTGATTCTTTGAAACCTGGATCTATTCCGCCTAAGCATGATATCAATGAGTCTCTCACATCCATGATAATTTCCATTGATGAATGCAAAGAAAGAGCCGCTAGGATGCGTGCTAAAAAAGAGTGCTTCATGAAAGCGTGTTCTTCTAGTTATCATGAAAATAAAGATGAAGATCTGAAAGTTATTGATGTGTCTCCTATGATATCCTCGTTTTCTTGTATGAATCTTGATAAAGATGGGACTGGAGATGAGTCTACTTTAATTGAAAGGCGTCCCAATGATTCAGATTTTTTAGGTCTTGATGCTAAAATTGTTAAAAGTGGGATCTAAGAGATTAAAACTTTGCATAGTGATGAACCCACTACTTTGGATTTCAAGGGATTCAATTATGATAATTGCTCTTTGATTGATTGCATTTCCTTGTTGCGTTCCATACTAAATTCTCCGCATGCTTATAGTCAAAATAAAGCTTTTACCAAACACATAGTTGATGCTTTGATGCAATCTTATGAAGAAAAACTTGAACTAGAAGTTTCTATCCCTAGAAAGCTTTATGATGAATGGGAACCTACTATTAAAATTAATATTAAGGATCATGAATGCTTTGCTTTGTGTGATTTGGGTGCAAGTGTTTCCACTATCCCAAAAACTTTGTGTGATTGGTTAGGTTTCCATGAGCTTGATGATTGTTCTTTAAATTTGCATGTTGCGGATTCTACTATTAAGAAACCTATGAGAAGGATTAATGATGTTCTTATTGCTGCCAATAGGAATTATGTTCCCGTAGATTTCATTGTTCTTGATATAGATTGTAATCCTTCATGTCCTATTATTCTTGGTAGACCTTTCCTTAGAACGATTGGTGCAATTATTGATATGAAGGACGGAAATATTAGACCCCAATTTCCATTAAGGAAAGGCATGGAACACTTTCCTAGAAAGAAAATCAAATTACCTTATGAATCCATTATGAGAGCCACTAATGGATTGCCTTCCAAAGATGGCAATACCAAGATCTATCGTGCCTAGCTAGGGGCGTTAAACGATAGCGCTTGTTGGGAGGCAACCTGATGGCTTCTCGCCCCTCGTTGGTTACCCCAAGTGGAAGGTTTGAGATGCAGTGTAGCGGTAGTTTTCCCTTGGAAAAGATACCAAGGATCAAATTCACCTGAGACTCCAAGGTTCAACAAGAAGGTGTCAACTGCTAATGGTGCCAGATACTTAGCAATTAACTGGACCTGCACATAGATACAAATAACTTTGCTCCCAACGAGTACAGAGAGGTTGTCAATCCCTCCGGCCTTGTCGTTTACAAAGGATCAAACGCAAGAGATAATAGTGACCAGTATAATTGCAACTAGTAAGTAAAAGCAGAAAGTAAATAGCGGATGTGATCAATGATGGTAATATGGACCGGGGTCCCATGATGTTCACTAGTGATGTCTCTCTCCCAAAAGACGATAAAACAGCTATGTGAGGTAAACGAATTACAGCTGGGCAATTGACAGAATTATGTGCGCAAACCAATGCTAACTATGCTGCAAGAAAGGTTGAGGCTCAAAAGCATGGGCGGTACGCCAAGGTAAGTAGACCGAAATCCATCTGCATCTACTACTAATCATCCACCTTGAGATATCTATCCAGAACATCTCGCTGGTATTAAGTTGTGAGTCCCACCCATAGTGTAAACTCAAAGCAATAGACAACTGCATTAAAAGAACTTTGCGTAAAGTAAACAATCCTTGCACCCGCGAGTACAAGCACCGTTGTTTTCCCCCTTGTGGCAACAACACATCCCCTAGACTCATGTTTCTGTCACTCAAACTAGTCATCGAGGGGCATGAACCCACAATCAAGCATAACGTTCCCTCTTGGAGTTACTACCTACTACTTGGCCAAAGCAATAAACAGCAACAGAGAACATGCAAGAACTACTCAAGAACATAAATATAAAAGAGGTAGTTCAAATATATTACTCACACACAATCTGAACATAATCTCACAATCCATCGGATCCCAGCAAACTCAACATAGCAACAGCATAAGGATTACATATGTGCCTCGATCATGTAGGGCAGCTCACGAGGTCTAATTAGTGAAAAACAAAGAGGGGAGGAGAACATCACATAGCTACTGGTCATGGACTCATGGTCCAAGGGAGACTACTCACAACTCATCCGGGAGGCATCCATGGTGGTGGAGAGGCTCCTGATGGTGATCCTCCCCTCCGGCAGGGTGCCGGGAAGAGTTCTCCTGGTGCTCCCGATCTTGGAAGCGCGGCGGCGGCGGAACAGAGATGAGATCGCGAAAAAGGGTTCCGTCCTCGAGGGTTTCGGGACGCGGTGTAAATATATGCCAAAGGGGGGCATCAGCGGAGACCTGGGGGGCCCAGGCGCCCCCCGGCGCGGCCAGGAGGGGGGCCGCGCCACCAGGGCGCCTGGAGCCCTGGTGGCCCCCCTCCAGCCCTACTTTGACCGCAAGGAAGCTTCCGGAACACTGATTTTTTATATAATTTTTCCGGGATTTTTCTGGCAGTTTACGTGATGGGAAAACCTAAAATACAAAAACAGCAGAAAACAGAAACTGGCACTGGGGTGCACTGAGTTAATAGGTTAGTCCAAATATGATCAAAAGTATATGGAAGTGTATAAATATCATAGCAATATCACACAAAAGAGGCATGGAGCAAGCAGAAATTATAGATACGTTTTGGACGTATCAACATCCCCAAGCTTAATTCCTGCTCGTCCTCGAGTAGGTAAATGATAACAAGCATAATTTCTGTGGTGACATGCTATTAATCATATAAGAACTTTTCATAGTCACATGACAAGTGCTTACTGAGACAATGAATCTGTAGTAATTAAGTTGCCTCATGAGAAAATCACAAAGAACTGAAAGTTTTACAATATGATACTGAAATACTCAAAAGATTTGTAATGAGCATGGTGTGCAAATATGATAAAGTGGTACCTCGCTTGCCCCCTTTAGTGAAGCAAAACATAAATGCAGGGGCAGCTCCAAGGTTTAAGTGATGACTAGATACAATGATTTCAGAATAAACGATATCATAATCATGCAAAAGACAATGCTACTTTGGGACAATGCACATTACACTCAGAATGACAATCATGCTCTCAGTAGTTGGTGTTTTAAAGAAGGTGGAGACTCTCGAACTGTGGCTTTTGATGGCAAGGTTGAAAACCCGTGGTCGGAAACAAAAACTAAACAAGTACCAGAGCTCTTGGTTTTAAAAACAGAGGTAATAATTTTTTTTAGATTATGCATATTTCGTCAACGAATGCTAGCAGATAACTCAATCACTTCTTGAGCTGGACAAGTTTCGAGGAACGGCTCTCGGATGAGGACGATCACATCCTCTTAGTCTCCTTTGTTTATCACTGCCAAAGTTTTCTGATTTCTCATGAACAAAGCGTGAAGGAGGGTTTGTTTGTTGTATAATTTTTTAATGAGCCGGGCGCACTCTATGCCAGTTCCTTCTCGTATTATGGGTTTGCACATTAGACATGCAATCCCGGGGTGAAGCTTGTCCAACTTAAAAAGATCATGAATTAACTACTACTTCCTCATGAACTAAAACAGAGGCACAAAAGAGAAATGCTTTTTTGAATAATTTCGAGATGGTACATGAAAGTCTTCGTTAGGAATGGCAGGTAAATACCATGTATAGGAAGCTATGGTGGACTCATATGGCATAACTGGTTTAAAAGATTTTGGATGCACAAGCAGTCAGTCCGCTTAGTACAGGCGAAGGTTAGCAAAAGACTGGGAGCGACCAACTAAAAGAGCAATGACGGTCATAATCATGCAGAGCCACAAAGCAACATTAAATCAGGCATGGAAGTTATATCGCTACTCAGAAATTAAAGATCATCAAGGCTTGATAGACTTTCTTTACAGTCTTAAATATGCATGAGCATACGCCAAGTCAATCAAAATAAATTCTTGAAGGAAGATATCACTAAACCATACCACATCATAGGCAAACAAATCATGTTGGTACTCCAATAACACATTGAGAACCCCCCAGCTATTTGAGACTAACCATAAGAAAACATGAACTACTAAGCATCATTATGCACATAGCATTTTATCATAGACATATCAACCAATGCAACATAAGCCAACTCTCTTAATAAGATAAGCATGATAACTAAAGAGAGTTCCAGCGACCAACTAAACAAAAGCTCTTTAAAAAGATAAGCATGAAAACTAAGAGCTAAGCATGACAGTAGCTATTGAAAGACCAAGAACACACACAGCAAAGATAGACATGAGAATTCTATGTTATGTTCTAGGTTGAAGTGGAGCGTGTTTCTCTCCCACACAAAGAAAGCTGAGTTCCAACTCGTTATGAACAGCAAGCAAAGCTAAAGAAAACTAAAAAGGAAACTAAAAGCAAGACGCTCCAAGCATAACACATAACACATGAAGTGATAAAAATATAGTGGAATGAAAGACGAACTGATAATTGTTGATGGAGAAGGGGATGCACGGGGGCATCCCCAAGCTTAGACGCTTGAGTCTTCTTGAATATTTCTTGGGGTGCATGGGGGCATCCCCAAGCTTGAGCGTTTGACACTCCTGAATCTTTTTATCATCTTCCCTCGCACACTTGAAAACTCCCTTCATACATAACTCATCATAATCTGATTAGCGAGGTTAGTACCCATAATAAAATAATTGTTCCTTGCTGGAAATAAGGATATTCTTGAAGGTCTACTGTTTCTCAAGATTGCCAAAAGGTTTTTTTGCAAAGAAAAAGCAAGCTCAAGGTTTGCAAAATGAAGGAAAGGCAAAACAGGACAGAATCTGTGAAAAACAGACCAACAGGTAGTAAATGATTTTTTAGGGGCACTTATGCAACTCAAATCAAAAAACTCAGAACAGATGCCCGAAAGACAATTGTATAGAGCACGTTGTCGAAACAATTCAGACCAAAAAGATGATCTGGTGATTTTATACGAATTTTTCTATCCAAGGACAGAATCTGTTTTCTGGACAGCACGTCACAACTTTTGAACTTTCTTGGAATCAGAGGCTACACTTGGCACAAAGCTGAAAAGTAAAGATACAATGATGATGCTACTGTAGTAACAACATCAAGACACAACAAAAGCAAAATAAAATTTTATTCATTGTGGGCTGCCTCCCAAAAGTGCTTTCTTTTATGCCTTTAAGCTAGGCATAATGCAAAGAGGAATCAATAATCATTATAATAATCGGAGTTATAAATTGCTTCAAATGGTTCCTCAACAAGTTCACTCTTGTTCCTTCTAGGAAAGGGGTACACACCTTTTGCCTTTCCGCGTAAGCGGATTTGTCCCTTACCTATATCGATGAAGCCTTTTACCGCTCGGAGGAAGTCCCTTCCAAGCACTATATTTCCTTGGTTTGGCTTCATGATGAAGAAATCAATCATTGCAATCCCTTTAAGGAATTTAACTGGCACGTCTTTTATTCTTCCCTGGATTTCAGAAATATCTCCATTAGTGTGTTCATGATAAGATGATAATCTATCCATGTCAAATTTTAAAGAATCATGAACAATTTTTGGCATAGTAGAAACCATAGATCCAATATCACAATAAGCAAGGAAGTCTTGATTAGAGATGCTAATCCTAACAAAAGGCTCCCAATCATTGTCTATTTCCAAAATATCTCTCTTATTGGGTTTGGGTTTCTCTACCTTCATCAAGTCTAGAGCATCCATTCTCTTCTCAATAGTAGCAAGTCTATCTATGACAGTATCAAAGTTATGATCATAAACAAAGTAACTAGATAGACCATGTATAATTTCAAGAGCTCTAGCTTCATCACACTCTAGGAAATCTCCTTCAGCTATAATATCAAGAGAGTGTTTACACCATTTAAAAAGACCATGGTAAAATTTTCTAAGCACGATTTTTATAGGTATCCAAGGCATAATTCTCCTATGTGCATCAGAAATTCTGTCCCATGCCTTCTTCATATTTTCTCCATCCCTTTGATGGAAATCTAGGACTTCTCATTCCCTCAAAGCACCAAATCCTAACATGCTTGACTAAACAGAAAGGACTACTAGCAAATAAAAAAAAATTGTGATTTTTGATAGAAGACACTAAAGCAAAAACTGAAAGGTAAACTAACAAGACTAAAAATCAAAGGTAAAAGATAGCGTGCAACTCCCCTATCTTGAAGAGTGGAGTCCCCGGCAATGGCGCCAGAAAACTTTGCTTGATGGCTTCTCGCCCCTCGTTGGTTACCCCAAGTGGAAGGTTTGAGATGCAGTGTAGCGGTAGTTTTCCCTTGGCAAAGATACCAAGGATCGAATTCCCCTGAGACTCCAAGGTTCAACAAGAAGGTGTCAACTGCTAATGGCGCCAGATACTTAGCAATTAACTGGACCTGCACACAGATACAAATAACTTTGCTCCCAACGAGTACAGAGAGGTTGTCAATCCCTCCGGCCTTGTCGTTTACAAAGGATCAAACGCAAGAGATAATAGTGATAGGTATAATTGCAACTAGTAAGTAAAAGCAGAAAGTAAATAGCGGATGTGATCAATGATGGTAATATGGACCGGGGTCCCATGATGTTCACTAGTGATGTCTCTCTCCCAAAAGACGATAAAACAACTATGTGAGGTAAACAAATTACAGCTGGGCAATTGACAGAATTATGTGCGCAAACCAATGCTAACTATGCTGCAAGAAAGGTTGAGGCTCAAAAGCATGGGCGGTACGCCAAGGTAAGTAGACCGAAATCCATCTGCATCTACTACTAATCATCCACCTTGAGATATCTATCCAGAACATCTCGCTGGTATTAAGTTGCGAGTCCCACCCATAGTGTAAACTCAAAGCAACAGACAACTGCATTAAAAGAACTTTGCGTAAAGTAAACAATCCTTGCACCCGCGAGTACAAGCACCGTTGTTTTCCCCCTTGCGGCAACAGCACATCCCCTAGACTCATGTTTCTGTCACTCAAACTAGTCATCGAGGGGCATGAACCCACAATCAAGCATAACGTTCCCTCTTGGAGTTATTACCTACTACTTGGCCAAAGCAATAAACAGCAATGGAGAACATGCAAGAATTACTCCAGAACATAAATATAAAAGAGGTAGACCAAATATATTACTCACACACAATCTGAACATAATCTCACAATCCATCGGATCCCAGCAAACTCAACATAGCAACAGCATAAGGATTACATATGTGCCTCGATCATGTAGGGCAGCTCACGAGGTCTAATTAGTGAAGAACAAAGAGGGGAGGAGAACATCACATAGCTACTGGTCATGGACCCATGGTCCAAGGGAGACTACTCACAACTCATCTGGGAGGCGACCATGGTGGTGGAGAGGCTCCCGGTGGTGATCCTCTGTGAAGCCCGAGACCGACGTCCCAGAAGATTCCAGAAGATTCCAGATGTTCCGGGTCTCCCGTGTGTTTCTTTTGTGTTTGTGTTATTTATTTATTTTGCATTGCATCATGTCATCATGTGCATTTCATCAGCATGTTTTCAAAACTTGCCTCCGTCCGTAGTTGCCCTGTCCTCTCCGTTGTCCGTTCTGAGCCCAGACACACTCGCACGCGCCCGCGGCACCTCCGAATAATTTATTTTATAAGTGGCCGGAAAATGTTCTCGGAATGGGATGAAACTTGGCGTGTGGTCTTATTATAGTGTAGACAGACCGCCTGTCAAATTTCGTCGCATTCGGAGTTCGTTTGATAGCCCAACCGTTAAACTTATAGCGGCACTATAGCCGGTTTAAACGTCGGATGTTTCAGTGCTCTGAAACCTGTTGCCGGGTTGCCATCTCTCTCTCTTTTCAGCCTACACATTCTACACAGGCCACTTTTCATCTCCTCCCTACTTGTCCGAAACTGCCCCGAATCCCGAACCGATCTGTCAGTACCGATGGGTCCGGATCATCCCCAAACATCCCTAAAATATCTCCGTTTTGTTATTTGGACTTCCGAAGCCTATTTTATCTCAACAGTTCGTTTTCAATCAGATGATCCAACCTCTCCTCTTTGTCCCTATATATAGACCAATCCCTGACCAATCCCTAATTTCTAGGGATCCTCTAGCCGCCGCCACTTCACCAAGTCCTCCTCGGGATTCCTCCCTGGCCAACCACCATCTCCCCTCGATCTTCAGCCACCAGCGCCGCAGCTCCTGCGCTCAAAGACCTCCTCTTCCCCGGCGTTTTCCCGACGTTGCTGCTGCCTAGCTGGAGTCCTCCATCACCGGTGACCAGCAGTTGAGCACGGCCACCCTACCTCTCCGTTTCCTTCTCCCTTCTCTGCTCCCTCACCCCTCACCTCTGTCCTGCAGCGCCTTCGTTCGCGACCACCGGAGCAGCTTCTTCAGCCGCGAGCGCCCGAGTCCATAGGAGCAGCTCAGGGCCGGCTCCCTCTCCCTCATCCCTCTGCTTCTCCTTCCCTCCGATGTCCATCTCTCTCAACTCCCCTTCCCCGTCTCTGTTCCAGGCATGAGCAGAAGAAGCCCCGCCGCCGCATGGAGTCGCCGCCAGTCTCACCGGATCTCCACGTCCGCGCCACCTCAAGCCCCCTCTCGGTCAGGAATGGAACCGCCCCGACCAGATCTGCCGGAGTTCGGTCGGGCCCCCGCCGGATCGTGCCGCCGCCTCGCCGCCGGAGGCACCAGCGCCGCCGTTGGCCTCGTCCTGGACCTCCTCTGCTTCCAAAACGAGCCAGGAGCTCGCGTTGACCGATTCCTGCTTCGACCGCACCCGTTCCCCGATCGCCCGGCCCAGCTGCGTGCGGTGCGAGGCGCGTCAGGCCCAATGTGAGCGCCCCCTCTGTTGGGCCAGGTCCAGTTGCAGCCGCGTTGTTGTTTTTTTTCTTTCTCTGTCTAAGGTTTTTCTTTTATCAGCAGAACAGCAGTTTTACTTAGAAGTCCTAAAGCTTCATGCATATTATAACTCACAAACCATGCATCGGAATTAAACAAGTTATATATGTAAAATGCTTAGAATTTTGTGTAGAATCATAATATGCCACTTTCACCCCAGTTAAAAATGTGTAACTTGCTGTTTATTTAAATTTGCTCATATGCCATGCTAAAATGATTTATTTCATAGCTAAATAACCGTAGCTCGGTTTTTAATAAACTTTATATGTAATTGGGGTGGAAAAATGTGTAGAATAACATGATGCACTTTGTTTTGCTGTTTAACAACTTTAAAATGTGGTTATAGGCAGAACAGTACCAAATTCATTATATGCACATGGGGAGTTTCCGGGATTGTTGTTGTTATTCCCGGCCTCATTTAAAATGCCTAAATAGTGTAGTTTCTTTATGCTTCACCTCATGCCATGTTAACAAACAATTAATTTTGTCTTGTAAATAACGAGAGTCAACTAAATAATTAAAATGTGGTGTTTCGTCAATATGCAACTCGTTGCATATTGAGCTCCACTTAACTTGTAGTGTTGTTTGTGCACTTTGCCATGCCTTGCATATTTAAACCGGACATGCATCATACTTGTTTGTGCATCGTATGCCATGTTTATGCTTGTGTGTTTACCGTGTTGTTTCTTCTTTCCGGTTGCTTCTCTTGTTAGCTTCGGTTTCGTTCCGGAGTTGTGAGGATCCGCTCGACTGTTGCTCTATCTACTTCATGGATCCGTTCTTCTCCCTTGCGGAATCCCAGGCAAGATGATCATACCCTTGGATACCTTTACTACCATTGCCATGCTTAGTTGTCTCGATGCTATCGTTACATGTCGCGATACCCATCTTTTATGTCAGCCTCTCCTTGTTGCCATGAAACCTCTAACCTTGACACCTTCCTAGCAAAACCACTGTTTGGCTATGTTACCCGCTTGCTCAGCCTCGCTTGCTCAGTCCCTCTTATAGCGTTGTTAGTTGCAGGTGAAGATGAAGTCTGTTCCAGGAGGGAACTTGTTGTTGGATATATCACAATATCTATAATTATTAATAACACACCTATATACTGGGCATGGGTGGAAGGCTTGGCCTTTTGCTCGGTGTTTTGTTCCACTCATGCCACCTTAGGCGCCGATAAACCGGCATTATGTTCCTTGATTTTGCGTTCCTTACACGATGGGTGGATGGGGACCCCTTGACAGTTTGACTTTAAATAAAACTCCTCCAGCAAGGCCCAACATTGGTTTTATTTGCCTCATAATAATAACTTAATTAATTAATTAATTTGCATAAGGGGGACGCTCCTTGGAGATTCTTAATTCTACATAGCAGGGGGGGCCAGTGCTGATGGTGTTGGTCCCAAACTAGAGTCACTTGCGGTACCACCCAGTTATCTGGGGTCTTCGGTACTGTACATAGCGCTCATCCGGACGTGGCCTGAGACGAGATGCGCGCGGCTACTATCAGGGTGTCGGCACGCCGGGAGGTCTTGCTGGACTTGTTTTACCATTGTCGAAATGTCTTGTGCTACCGGGATGCCGAGCCTGATCGGTTTTCCCTAAGATAAGGAGTGATGATATTATATTTATCACTTCAGCTAATCGTGAGAGCTTGTGATGGGCTAAGTTGGAACACCACTGCAGGGTTATGATCTTTCGAAAGCCGTGCCCGCGGTTATGTGGCAGATTGGAATTTGTTAATGTCCGGTTGTAGAAAACTTGACAGATGATCCGAAGTAAAACACACAACTGTGTGAGTAACCGTGACTGTCTCTTTTCACTTTGAGAAGAGAACACGGTGGGGTTATGTTTGACCGTATGTAGTTAGGATCTTTAGCGATCACCTCTTTGCGACCGTTGGCGTAGCTTCTCATCTTATTCTGGTACTCGTAAGCTAGCCACCATATTATGCTTAGTCGCTGCTGCAGCCTCACCACTTTACCTCTTCCTACCCTGAAGCTTTGCTAGTCTTGATACCCATGGTTATGGGATTGCTGAGTCCTCGTGGCTCACAGTTACTACAACACCAGATGCAGGTTCAGCTGAGTTTGAAGCAGAAGCTGGTTCAAGTTCTTCACCAGGAGCTCGATGAAGTTTGTGGCCGTTTGCTTGTGATGTTTTTCGACGATCAGTAGTGGTTTCTACTAGGATTCGATCCTGACCTGTGGTTTTATGTTGTTTTTGGTATCTTTCTTTTGGTTCTTCACCCGTAGTCGGGTTGTGATGTTTTGAATGATGTCTTGCTCATGTAATGTTTTGTGTGAAGTGGCGAGTGTAAGCCAACTATCTCCTTTTGCATTTTAATCCCTCTTTTACATGAGTTGTGCAAAGATACCAAACTTGAGATCATTCTAGGATGGGCTTATACCTTTAAGTCGTGCCTCGACACGTAGGAGGTATAGTCCCATCCTGGGCATTACAAGTTGGTATTCAGAGCCTTCTCCGACCTAGAAGCCCCCACTGATTGATCGAATCGTTGACGGTTGAGTCTAGGCACACACTGAAAACTTTTTCAGTCCTATATTATATCGGAGAGTAGGATTTCTTTGCTTCTCATCCCCTTTCTCTCTGGTGAGGACTCCTAACGATTACTCTTTTCTCTTCTACTTTCAAAAATTGCACCAAATTTTTTTTAGGATCCCGCGAGTATTCTGGGATTGTTTCGATGTTCTTGTGACAAGGATATTGTTCTCGATGCCTCCTGTTCCCGAGGAGTTGAGCTTCGGGGTATCATTGACACAAGCATATCGCGGTAGTACTAAATACTTAAGACGGCCGACATCGAAAATCTCTCCTATACGGCCAGTGGCAAGATAACCCCGACATCACCCAGTACTGGGGAGGTAGTTCGAGAGTATTGCCATAGCTTGTTATAGTGGATGCTTTTCGAAGGTCCGAGGTAAACAGTTTCCGAGAAAGACTGGTTATGTGTTGAAGGATGGATACACCTGGATGTAGGTTTAGAGTTGATTGCGCGGTGCTTCCCGTGTATCCCCAACACCTGATTGCATAACTGGAATCTTTCGGAAATCTATAGGTGGGTTCATCTAGTAGTTCTAGGCATTCTTCCAACGGATGCTCGATATGAAGTTCGGGGTTCTACATTGAGTGAAGTGGTTTTATGGACTTGTTCTGATCGGGAGTTGCATCTTAAAGGGTCCTTGGCTATGCTGATCCGGGGATGACAAAACCCTTTTGTAACACGTTCCATGAGCTTTCAGCACGAAGATGTCGAACGAAGCTTCTATCTTGTATTTGTTCTATCTGATCCTTGTTCCTTTTTATCTTTTGTTCTCCAAGTGGCTTCTCGTCGAGTTGATGTTCCTGCGGAATTCATTCGTTCAATCCTCTGTTTGGATGATATTGTGAAGATCATGTTGGATATCTATCCTTGTTCTTGTCTTGATTCTGGTATTCGAGTTGCTTCGATGTCAAATGTTGATTCCATACCTTTCCTAATCGGTGTTCTCATATTTCTATGGGAGTGCTAATTCTTCTTGATCATCAAATGGTCATGTTAATTCTTTTTCAACCGGTGTCCATTTTGTTCATCCCAAGTTGTCCTTGTTTTCCCCACCCTCCCACCCTTTTCTTTATGGAGCTAGCAATTCTCAAATGAAATATCCATTTTATTCATGTGATATTTCTTCATTCTTTCCTTCAATGTTCTTATCCGGTGATTTATCGTGAAGATGCTCAAGAGCTTCAAGTTCATCATTCTTTTGTTCTCTAATTCTACCGGTAGATGTAATTCAAGATTTCGATGTTGATCTTATCCTTTTCCTCATTTCACAATGCTTTCTTATTCCGGTGCACCAATTAATCATTCTCCTTTTGCTATCCATATCCGGAGTGTTCAAGGTATCTCAGAAGATTCATAATTCCATTTTTTTAATCCGTTCAAGCTATTTTGAGATTATCATCTTATCTTAGCCATTTATTTCAACCGGTGCAATATCTCGTAAGCAATCTTTTCCAACGGTGATTTCTTTGAGTGGGCCCTAACCCACAGGTCTTTTCCCAGGATCTTACCTGACTCTTCTTTTCCGGAGTTATACTCAAATTCTTTTCAATTTGTGACGTAAGAATGATCTCCATCAGTCACATGCCTTCTCCAAGATCGCTTTCAAATTCTTTCCATCGTTGGTTCAACCTTTTTAATTCTTCAATCCGGAGTGCTCAACAATTCTTCATGGCATCTCTCGTCTTCATTCTCAGCATTTGCAGACCGGAGAAGTGTTTCTCTTAAATCTTGGCCCGTTCTCTTGAAGATTCGTGGTTCTAGCTTCATGCCATCCTCATTATCGTTTTGATTGTGAGGAACCCTTTTATGCCATCCGGAGCATTTTCATGAATTCTTTTCTTTGTGATCCTCCGAAGGCCATCATTTCAGAAGATTTCTTCGTTCTCAGTTTTCAACTTCGTCCTCCAAATATTCTTCTTTGATGTCTCTTCGTTCGTCTCCTAATTCTTACGGTGGTTCATTCAAGTTTACCCTTCCGTTGTTATTGTTTTAATTCATTTTGTTCTTTCATAATCCTACCGGTGGTTCGTTGAAGATTTACCCAAGCTTGTGCGAGATCTCTCTTTAATTCTTTCCAACGAGAATAAGTAGTTTGCCAAATCCTTTGGTTGTCATCAATTTAATTGGTGAAGGAGATGCATAACATAACTCTTATTCTTGTTCCTTCAGGTGATTTAATTCTTTTGTCTGGAGCTTGTTCATCATATCATATTCTCGGTTTCAAGTTGTTCATCTTGTTTTTCGGAGCTCCAAGTTATTTCTATTTCATCTTTTCAAGCTCCATCTAATTCATCGCAGGCCTTCAATCTTATTTTTTTTCATCTTTCACTTCTCATCCTTTTGTTTACCGGAGTTCTTCATGGTGGTTCATCATCATTTAATTCATCCTTGAAGTTTTCTTCAAGATTATTGTTGGAGCTCAAGCATTCTTCATCATGCTTTCCAATTGCAATCCTTTCAACCTTATCTTTTCAGATGGTGTTATGTCATTCTTGACAATTCCTTCATGTTTTATGATTCACGAGTTGTCAGGAATGAGATATTTAAAACCATCAATTTCCTTGTTCAGGAGATCTTTCCAACCCTTCAATTTATTCATTGGAGTTATCTTGGGTTGTATTTCACCTAAAGCTTTCCCTAAGGATTGTTGCTATTATGGTGCTTATAAATGTCCCAAGTTCTTCATTTATCATTCCGGTGAGATAAGTTTTTCATCTCCTTGTTGATCTCAATCCAATCAAATGTTGTCGTTAGTGGCTGGTTGTCACCTCATAATTTGGAGATGTTTTCCATAAGCCCACATCAAGCTTATTCTTTCGTTGTTGAATTTCCAACAACTCCGTTCAACTCTTCTTCGTAAGGACGCTCTTTCAAATTCAATTTTGAGAGAAGTTGTCATATTCTTCTCCATTCATTTCTTTCGTTGATTTATATGCTATTCTTTCATTCCGGAGGCTTTGTGATGTTGCTCTCTCCAAACCATAATCCCGTTTTGTCAAGATCATGTTCTTTCCTTGTTTATCTATTTATCCGGAGTGTTGTATTCTTCATTCAAGTTCTCTCATCTTATCTAGTTTTGCCTCTCTTTTCAACCGGAGTGCTATCTGAATCTTTCTTAACCCTTGTGCCATTCTTTTAATTGTTTCGGAGGCAATATGCTATTGATTTCATCAAGTATCATTCCATCTCCTCAAGTTCTTGTTAATTCCTTCCATTTTCAAACGGAGTGCTGTCCAAATTCTGTCATTCTTATTTCTTGGCTATACCGTTGCGGTTTCTTATTCTTTTCGTTAGTGAGCTCTTGTTTCATGTCTTTCAACCGTCAAGGTTCTCATAATGCTCCTTGTTCCTCTTTTCTAATGGAGTTTTCATATTCGTTCATCTCTGTTGTATTCTTCTTTCATTTTGTTCAACCTCTCAAGGTTCGTGGTTTCACTCGTCTGTCAAAGAAGCAACTTTGTTTTACCTCTTCCTCTTCAATTTCTACCCGGTGATATCTCTAGGATCTCGGGTCGAGATCCTCTGTTAGTGTGGGAGAGTTGTGACGCCCGAGACCGACGTCCCAGAAGATTCCAGAAGATTCCAGATGTTCCGGGTCTCCCGTGTGTTTCTTTTGTGTTTGTGTTATTTATTTATTTTGCATTGCATCATGTCATCATGTGCATTTCATCAGCATGTTTTCAAAACTTGCCTCCGTCCGTAGTTGCCCTGTCCTCTCCGTTGTCCGTTCTGAGCCCAGACACACTCGCACGCGCCCGCGGCACCTCCGAATAATTTATTTTATAAGTGGCCGGAAAATGTTCTCGGAATGGGATGAAACTTGGCGTGTGGTCTTATTATAGTGTAGACAGACCGCCTGTCAAATTTCGTCGCATTCGGAGTTCGTTTGATAGCCCAACCGTTAAACTTATAGCGGCACTATAGCCGGTTTAAACGTCGGATGTTTCAGTGCTCTGAAACCTGTTGCCGGGTTGCCATCTCTCTCTCTTCTCAGCCTACACATTCTACACAGGCCACTTTTCATCTCCTCCCTACTTGTCCGAAACTGCCCCGAATCCCGAACCGATCTGTCAGTACCGATGGGTCCGGATCATCCCCAAACATCCCTAAAATATCTCCGTTTTGTTATTTGGACTTCCGAAGCCTATTTTATCTCAACCGTTCGTTTTCAATCAGATGATCCAACCTCTCCTCTTTGTCCCTATATATAGACCAATCCCTGACCAATCCCTAATTTCTAGGGATCCTCTAGCCGCCGCCACTTCACCAAGTCCTCCTCGGGATTCCTCCCTGGCCAACCACCATCTCCCCTCGATCTTCAGCCACCAGCGCCGCAGCTCCTGCGCTCAAAGACCTCCTCTTCCCCGGCGTTTTCCCAACGTTGCTGCTGCCTAGCTGGAGTCCTCCATCACCGGTGACCAGTAGTTGAGCACGGCCACCCTGCCTCTCCGTTTCCTTCTCCCTTCTCTGCTCCCTCACCCCTCACCTCTGTCCTGCAGCGCCTTCGTTCGCGACCACCGGAGCAGCTTCTTCAGCCGCGAGCGCCCGAGTCCATAGGAGCAGCTCAGGGCCGGCTCCCTCTCCCTCATCCCTCTGCTTCTCCTTCCCTCCGATGTCCATCTCTCTCAACTCCCCTTCCCCGTCTCTGTTCCAGGCATGAGCAGAAGAAGCCCCGCCGCCGCATGGAGTCGCCGCCAGTCTCACCGGATCTCCACGTCCGCGCCACCTCAAGCCCCCTCTCGGTCGGGAATGGAACCGCCCCGACCAGATCTGCCGGAGTTCGGTCGGGCCCCCGCCGGATCGTGCCGCCGCCTCGCCGCCGGAGGCACCAGCGCCGCCGTTGGCCTCGTCCTGAACCTCCTCTGCTTCCAAAACGAGCCAGGAGCTCGCGTTGACCGATTCCTGCTTCGACCGCACCCGTTCCCCGATCGCCCGGCCCAGCTGCGTGCGGTGCGAGGCGCGTCAGGCCCAATGTGAGCGCCCCCTCTGTTGGGCCAGGTCCAGTTGCAGCCGCGTTGTTGTTTTTTTTTCTTTCTCTGTCTAAGGTTTTTCTTTTATCAGCAGAACAGCAGTTTTACTTAGAAGTCCTAAAGCTTCATGCATATTATAACTCACAAACCATGCATCGGAATTAAACAAGTTATATATGTAAAATGCTTAGAATTTTGTGTAGAATCATAATATGCCACTTTCACCCCAGTTAAAAATGTGTAACTTGCTGTTTATTTAAATTTGCTCATATGCCATGCTAAAATGATTTATTTCATAGCTAAATAACCGTAGCTCGGTTTTTAATAAACTTTATATGTAATTGGGGTGGAAAAATGTGTAGAATAACATGATGCACTTTGTTTTGCTGTTTAACAACTTTAAAATGTGGTTATAGGCAGAACAGTACCAAATTCATTATATGCACATGGGGAGTTTTCGGGATTGTTGTTGTTATTCCCGGCCTCATTTAAAATGCCTAAATAGTGTAGTTTCTTTATGCTTCACCTCATGCCATGTTAACAAACAATTAATTTTGTCTTGTAAATAACGAGAGTCAACTAAATAATTAAAATGTGGTGTTTCGTCAATATGCAACTCGTTGCATATTGAGCTCCACTTAACTTGTAGTGTTGTTTGTGCACTTTGCCATGCCTTGCATATTTAAACCGGACATGCATCATACTTGTTTGTGCATCGTATGCCATGTTTATGCTTGTGTGTTTACCGTGTTGTTTCTTCTTTCCGGTTGCTTCTCTTGTTAGCTTCGGTTTCGTTCCGGAGTTGTGAGGATCCGCTCGACTGTTGCTCCGTCTACTTCATGGATCCGTTCTTCTCCCTTGCGGAATCCCAGGCAAGATGATCATACCCTTGGATACCTTTACTACCATTGCCATGCTTAGTTGTCTCGATGCTATCGTTACATGTCGCGATACCCATCTTTTATGTCAGCCTCTCCTTGTTGCCATGAAACCTCTAACCTTGACACCTTCCTAGCAAAACCACTGTTTGGCTATGTTACCCGCTTGCTCAGCCTCGCTTGCTCAGTCCCTCTTATAGCGTTGTTAGTTGCAGGTGAAGATGAAGTCTGTTCCAGGAGGGAACTTGTTGTTGGATATATCACAATATCTATAATTATTAATAACACACCTATATACTGGGCATGGGTGGAAGGCTTGGCCTTTTGCTCGGTGTTTTGTTCCACTCATGCCACCTTAGGCGCCGATAAACCGGCATTATGTTCCTTGATTTTGCGTTCCTTACACGATGGGTGGATGGGGACCCCTTGACAGTTCGACTTTGAATAAAACTCCTCCAGCAAGGCCCAACATTGGTTTTATTTGCCTCATAATAATAACTTAATTAATTAATTAATTTGCATAAGGGGGACGCTCCTTGGAGATTCTTAATTCTACATAGCAGGGGGGGCCAGTGCTGATGGTGTTGGTCCCAAACTAGAGTCACTTGCGGTACCACCCAGTTATCTGGGGTCTTCGGTACTGTACGTAGCGCTCATCCGGACGTGGCCTGAGACGAGATGCGCGCGGCTACTATCAGGGTGTCGGCACGTCGGGAGGTCTTGCTGGACTTGTTTTACCATTGTCGAAATGTCTTGTGCTACCGGGATGCCGAGCCTGATCGGTTTTCCCTAAGATAAGGAGTGATGATATTATATTTATCACTTCAGCTAATCGTGAGAGCTTGTGATGGGCTAAGTTGGAACACCCCTGCAGGGTTATGATCTTTCGAAAGCCGTGCCCGCGGTTATGTGGCAGATTGGAATTTGTTAATGTTCGGTTGTAGAAAACTTGACAGATGATTCGAAGTAAAACACACAACTGTGTGAGTAACCGTGACTGTCTCTTTTCACTTTGAGAAGAGAACACGGTGGGGTTATGTTTGACCGTATGTAGTTAGGATCTTTAGCGATCACCTCTTTGCGACCGTTGGCGTAGCTTCTCATCTTTTTCTGGTACTCGTAAGCTAGCCACCATATTATGCTTAGTCGCTGCTGCAGCCTCACCACTTTACCTCTTCCTACCCTGAAGCTTTGCTAGTCTTGATACCCATGGTTATGGGATTGCTGAGTCCTCGTGGCTCACAGTTACTACAACACCAGATGCAGGTTCAGCTGAGTTTGAAGCAGAAGCTGGTTCAAGTTCTTCACCAGGATCTCGATGAAGTTTGTGGCCGTTTGCTTGTGATGTTTTTCGACGATCAGTAGTGGTTTCTACTAGGATTCGATCCTGACCTGTGGTTTTATGTTGTTTTTGGTATCTTTCTTTTGGTTCTTCACCCGTAGTCGGGTTGTGATGTTTTGAATGATGTCTTGCTCATGTAATGTTTTGTGTGAAGTGGCGAGTGTAAGCCAACTATCTGCTATTGCATTTTAATCCCTCTTTTACATGAGTTGTGCAAAGATACCAAACTTGAGATCATTCTAGGATGGGCTTATACCTTTAAGTCGTGCCTCGACACGTAGGAGGTATAGTCCCATCCTGGGCATTACATCCTCCCCTCCGGCAGGGTGCCGGGAAGAGTTCTCCTGGTGCTCCCGATCTTGGAAGCGCGGCGGCGGCGGAACAGAGATGAGATCGCGAAAAAGGGTTCCGTCCTCGAGGGTTTCGGGACGCGGTGTAAATATATGCCAAAGGGGGGCATCAGTGGAGACCGAGGGGGGGGGCCCAGGCGCCCCCCCCCCCCCCGGCGCGGCCGGGAGGGGGGCCGCGCCACCAGGGCGCCTGGAGCCCTGGTGGCCCCCCTCCGGCCCTACTTTGGCCGCAAGGAAGCTTCCGGAACGCTGATTTTTTTATATGATTTTTGCGGGATTTTTCTGGCAGTTTACGTGATGGGAAAACCTGAAATACGAAAACAGCAGAAAACAGAAACTGGCACTGGGGTGCACTGAGTTAATAGGTTAGTCCAAATATGATCAAAAGTGTATGGAAGTGTATAAATATCATAGCAATATCACACAAAAGAGGCATGGAGCAAGCAGAAATTATAGATACGTTTTGGACGTATCACAACCCAATTTTATTTTCTTTGTTTTTGCTTCTGTTTAGGAATAAATATTGCATCTAGCTTCTGTTTATATGTGGTTTTGTGTTTTAATTAGTGTTTGTGCCAAGTAGAACCTTTGGGAAGACTTGTGTGAAGTTTATATGATCTTGCTGTAAAAAAGAGAAACGTTAGCGCTCACGAGAATAGTCACCAGATTTTACTGGAGAGTGCTATTTAGTTGATTATTTTTGCAGATGATTAATAGACAAATTCCTCACGTTTACCAGTTTATTTCAAAAAAAAATTTGGAGTTACAGAAGTATTCGAAAGTTACAGATTACTACAGACTGTTCTGTTTTTGACAGATTCTGTTTTTCGTGTGTTGTTTGCTTATTTTGATGAATCTATGAGTAGTAATGGGGAGTATGAATCATAGATAAGTTGGAATACAGTAGGTTTATCACCAATATAAACAAATAATGAGTTCATTGCAGTACCTTTGAGTGGTGTTTTGTTTTCTTATACTAACGGAGCTCACGAGATTTTTGGCTAGGTTTTGTGTTGTGAAGTTTTCAAGTTTTGAGTATGGCTTTGATGGACTATGGAACAAAGAGTGGCAAGAGCCTAAGCTTGGGGATGCCCAAGGAACCCCAAGGTAAAATTCAAGGACAACCAAAAGCCTAACCTTGGGGGTGCCCCGGGAAGACATCCCCTCTTTTGTCTTCATCTATCGCTAACTATACTCGGAACTATATTTTTATTCACCACATGATATGTGTTTTGCTTGGAGCGTCATGTATGATTTGATTCTTTGCTTGTTAGTTTTCCACAATCATCCTTGCTGGACACACCTTTTTGAGAGAAATAAATATGGTCTAGAATTTGTTAGAACACTCTATGTGCTTCACTTATATCTTTTGAGCTAAATAGTTTTGCTCTAGTGCTTCACTTATATCTTTTAGAGCACGGTGGTGATTTTATTTTGTAGAAATTGTTGATCTCTCATGCTTCACTTATATCCTTTTGAGAGTCTTTTAGAACAGCATGGTAATGTGCTTTGGTTATAAAACTAGTCCTATTATGATAGGAATCCAAGATGAATGTAGTAAAAACTTTCATACAAAGTGCATTGAATATGATGAGAAGTTTCATACTTCATGGTTGTTTTGAGATATAGGGATGGTGATATTAGAGTCATGCTAGTGGAGTAATTATGAATTTTAGAAATACTTGTGTTAAAGTTTGTGATTCCCGTAGCATGCATGTAAGGTGAACCGCTATGTGACGAAGTTAGAGCATGAGGTATTTGTTGAGTGTCATCCTTTGTGTGGAGGTCGGGGGCGCGCGATGGTTAACTCCTACCAACCTCCCCCCTAGGAGCCTGCGCTGATTGCTTTGTTTTGATGACTCATAAATTTTCGCAATAAGTATATGAGTTCTTTATGACTAATGTTGAGTCCATGGATTATACGCACTCTCACCCTTCCAGCATTGCTAGCCTCTCTTGTACAGCGCAACTTTCGCCGGTACCGTACACCCGCCATATACCTTCCTCAAAACAGCCACCATACCTACCTATCACGGCATTTCCATAGCCATTCGGAGATATATTGCCATGCAACTTTCCACCGTTCCTTTCATATGACACGCTTCATATTGTCATATTGCCATGCATGATCATGTAGTTGACATCGTATTTGTGGCTAGGCCACCATGCATAATTTTTCATACATGTCACTCTCGATTCATTGCACATCCCGGTACACCACCAGAGGCATTCATATAGAGTCATACTTTGTTCTAGTATCGAGTTGTAATATCGAGTTGTAAATCAATATAAGTGTGATGATCATCATTATTAGAGCATTGTCCCAAAGAAAAAGAAAAAGAAAAGGAAAAGCCAAGAAAAAGAAAGGCCCAAAAAAAAAGAAAAAAGAAAAAAGGGGACAATGCTACTATCTTTTTCCACACTTGTGCTTTAAAGTAGCACCATGTTCTTCATGATAGAGAGTCTCTTGTTTAGTCACTTTCATATACTAGTGGGAATTTTCATTATAGAACTTGGCTTGTATATTCCAACAATGGGCTTCCTCAAATGCCCTAGGTCTTCGTGAGCAAGCAAGTGGAATGCACACCCACTTAGTTTCTTTTGTTGATCTCTCATACATTTTTAGCTCTAGTGCATCCGTTGCATGGCAATCCCTACTCACTCACATTGATATCTATTGATGGGCATCTCCATAGCCCGTTGATACGCCTAGTCGTTCTGAGACTATCACCCTCCTTTTTGTCTTCTCCACAACCACCACTCTATTCCACCCATAGTGCTATATCCATGGCTCACGCTCATGTATTGCGTGAAAGTTGAAAGGTTTGAAAGAATTGAGAATGAAAACAAGTGCTTGGCTGAAACCGTGGTTGTGCATGATATGAATATTTTGTGTGATGAAGAGGGAGCATAGCCAGACTATATGATTTTGTAGGGATAACTTTATTTAGCCATAGTATTTTGATAACACATGATTGCTTTGTTAGTATGCTTGAAGTATTATTATTTCCTATGTCAATATAGACTTTTGTCTTGAATCTTTCAGATCTGAACATTCATGCCACAATAAAGAGAATTACATTGAAAATTATGTTGGTTAGCATTCCAGATCAAAATTTCTGTTTTCATCATTTACCTACTCGAGGACGAGCAGGAATTAAGCTTGGGGATGCTTGATACGTCTCCAACGTATCTAAATTTTTTTATTGTTCCATGCTATTATTTATGATGTTTTGCATGTTTAATGGGCTTTGTTATACACTTTTATATTATTTTTGGGACTAACCTATTAACCCAAAGGCCCAGTCTAGATTGCTGTTTTTTTTTGCCTATTTTAGGGTTTTGCAAAAAAGGAATATCAAACGGAGTCCGAATGGAATGATACCTTCGGGAGAGATATTTTTGGAGCGATATCTTCACGGAGACTTGAGAACCACGGAATAGGGCAGACGTGGCCTCAACGAGGGTGGGGGGCGCCCCCCCCCCCTACAGGGCATGCCCCCTGCCTCGTGGGCCCCATGTTTGTCCCCTGATGCCCTCCTTCCTCCTATATATACCCATGTACCCTGAAAACATCAGAAGAGGAGAGAAAACCATAATTCCACAGCTGCAACCTTCTGTTCCCGTGAGATCCCATCTTGGGGCCTGTTCCGGAGCTCCGCCGGAGGGGGGATCTACCACGGAGTGCTTCTACATAAACAGCATCGCCTCACCATGAGTTGTGAGTAGTTTACCACAGACCTTCGGGTCCATAGTTAGTACCTAGATGGCATTTTCTCTCTCTTTGGATCTCAATACCAAGTTCTCCTCGGTCTTCGAGGAGTTCGATGTAATCTCTTTTTGCGGTGTGTTTGTCGAGATCCGATGAATTGTGGGTTTATGATCAAGATTATCTATGAGAAATATTTGGTTCTTTTCTGAATTCTTTTATGTATGATTATAATATCCTCGCAAGTCTCTTCGAATTATTGGTTTGGTTTGGCCGACTAGATCTATAGTTCTTGCAATGGGAGAAGTGCTTGGCTTTGGGTTCAATCTTGCGGTGTACTTATAGATAATCTTGCGGTGTGCTTATAGATAATCTTGCGGTGTTCAATCTTGCGGTTCAATCTTGCGGTGTACTTATAAGTACACCGCAAGATTGAACCCAAAGCCAAGCACTTCTCCCATTGCAAGAACTATAAATCTAGTAGGCCAAACCAAACCAATAATTCGAAGAGACTTGCAAGGATATTATAATCATACATAAAAGAATTCAGAAAAGATCCAGATATTTCTCATAGATAATCTTGATCATAAACCCACAATTCATCGGATCTCGACAAACACACCGCAAAAAGAAATTACATCGAATAGATCTCCTCGAAGACCGTGGAGAACTTGGTATTGAGATCCAAAAAGAGAGCAAAAGCTATCTATGTACTAACTATGGACCCGAAGGTCTGTGGTAAACTACTCACAACTCATGGTGAGGCGATGGTGTTGATGTAGAAGCGCTCCATGGTAGACCCCCCCCCTTCGGCGGAGCTCCGTAACAGGCCCGGGATCTCACGAGAACAAAAGGTTGCGGAAGTGGAATTAGGGTTTTCTCTCCTCTTCTGATTTTAGGGGTACATAGGTACATATAGGAGGAAGGAGGGCATCGGGGGACAAACGTGGGGCCCACGAGGCAGGGGGCGCGCCCTGTAGGGGGGGGCCACCCTTGTGGACGCCACGTGTGCCCTATTACGTGGTTCTCAAGTCTCTCGTGAAGATATCGCTCTAAAAATATCTCTCCCGAAGGTTTCATTCCGTTTGGACTCCATTTGATATTCCTTTTCTGTAAAACCCTGAAATAGGCAAAAAAAGACAGCAATCTGAACTGGGTCTTTGGGTTAATAGGTTAGTCCCAAAATTAATATAAAAGTGTATAACAAAGCCCATTAAACATCCAAAACATCATAAATAATAGCATGGAACAATCAAAAATTATAGATACATTGGAGACGTATCAGCGATTCCCTCTCGAAAGCATGGAACTTCCTCGGTGATGGTTCGATTTATGAAGGGCGTGCATGACGACATAAGCCAAACTTTCTAAAAAAATTACCAGTGCATGGTGAGGTCATACCATGGCACCATGCCAGGCGTCATGTTTTTCAAGCATTTATTTCATTTTTTCTATAGTTGAAAACCCAACAAACAAACATTTGTGGTTGAGTATTGCCACACATTTCATCGAAATATATGCCCATTCCTTGTAAAAGGCATGAGAATTTACTAAATGGCACAAGCATGGTTTTCCAGGCCGTTCTTGTGTATCCTTTCATGCACCGATTGTTTGAACTTGAATTATGTGCATTAATGCATAGGAAATGCACATAATCCCCTAAATATGGCAAATGAACCCGGAAAAGTGCCAAATTTGAACACGGTGATTTGTAGGGTGTATGTTCATCGTAGAAAAAAACTCATGGACAAAGGACAAAGGAAATTTGGATCCCCCTTCAATCTTGGTGATTTCCCCCTCGAACCATGAAACTTCCTCGGTGATGGTTCCATTTATGAAAGGCGTGCATGATGACATAAGGAAAACATTCTCAAACTTTTACCAGGGCACAGTGAGGCCATACCATGGCACCACACCAGGCGTCATGTTTTGCAAGCATGTATTTCATTTTTGTATAGTTGTTAACCCAGTAAACGACGTGTATATGTTTGACTATTACCACACATTTCCTTGAAATATCTTCCCATTCCTTCTAAAAGGCATAAGAATTACTAAATAGCACGAGCATGGTTTTCCATACCGTTCTTGTGCACCTTTTCATGCACCGATTGTTTGAATTTGAATTATGCGCATAATTAATTCCTAAAAAATACACATAATCCCGTAAATATGGTAAATGAGCCCAAAAAAATGTCAAATGTGAAAACGCTGCATTTGAGGCGGTATGTTGATCGTTGGAAAAAAACTGAATGACAAACTAGGATCGAAATTTGGATTCCCCTTCAGTCTTGGTGATTTCCCTCTCGGAAGCATTGAACTTCCTCGGTGATGGTTCGATTTATGAAGGGCGTGCATGACGACATAAATCAAACCTTCTCAGCTTTTAACCACTGCACAGTGAGGCCATACCATGGCACCATGCCAGGCGTCATGTTTTTCAAACATGTATTTCATTGTTCTATAGTTGATAACCCAGTAAATGATGTGTTTGTGGTTGACTATTGCCACATATTCCCTTGAAATCTTTGCCAATTCCTTGTAAAAGGCTTGAGAAATTACTAAATACCATGAGTATGGTTTTTCCAGACCTTTCTTGTGCACCTTTTAAAGCACCAATTGTTTGAAATTGAATTATGTGCATTAATGCCTACAAAATGCACATAATCCCCTAAATAATGTAAATGAACCCGGAAAAGTGTCAAATTTGAACACGGTGATTAGCAGGGATTATGTTCATCGTAGAAAAACTCATGGATGAAGGACAAAGGAAATTTGGATTCCTATTCAATCTCGGTGATTTACTATCACACACGATTCATCTCCGTCGCCTCTGCGAACCATGTGTGTTCACTCACACATGCAAAACGAAAAAAGAAAACCCTCGCCCACTTCGTCCCCACCCACTCGCCGCGGACTCCTTTGCATCTCTGTACCTATCAACTTCTATCGCGGTAGCCACCCTAAGCTCAACGGCTGTTGTCGGCGGGCGTAGGTCGTGATCCAAACTGTTGACACCAGATTTTGGCACAACATAAAAATAAAATAAGATGACCTCAAATGGAAAAGCGCTCAAAGTGAAAAAGTTTCATATTGTCGAGGTGAACATCTTTGAAGTTTGGCCCATCATCATCCGATCTCATCTCGAGTGCCAAAACTATGCTCAAAGCTCTGAGATTTTATATCTAGAGCAGTATTCGGCATATTAGACCACCAGTACTTCCTCACATGGAAAAACTTTCTACACGAATTGTCTTCGTCTCGTCAAAACGATCGATTTTGATATAAAAATCTTCCCAATCCGAGTTCGTATACAAAAGTTACAGCCGTCCGAACACAGCCCTGTCACACAGCCATAAGTGGCGCGCCCCACCAGCCACGTGTCTGATGGGTAGCGCGAATAACATCCTATATTGCGTGACCGTTTTGACCTAGAAGATGGCTTCAAATAGAAAAACATTCAACATGAAAGTTGTTCGTCTTGTCAAAACGGTCAAGATTGCTTTTGCGCTCTTTTCCATCCGAGGTCGTTTACCACCTAAACAATTACCCGCAAGGTACAGCCAGTTTAAACCGAACAGTTTTGGAAAGTTCGGACAAAACCAATCCGAATTTGGCTAGGGTTTTGGATGTGAATCCAAGCCTTTTCCTTGCACGGGAAGTCCAGCCGCCTCTTATATACCTAAGGGGTGACGGCCGGTTGTACAACACACAATCGAACAAACGCATCTATCATCTTTACCTTTACTTTTATCCTCTCCCTAGTTCTTCTTCTTCCTCGTTCTTCGTCTGTTCTTCTTGTTGCAGGGCGCCGAACTTCGAGGCCCTAGGGACGATCAGGTCGGCCTAGGGCAGCCCATAGCCGCCGCGCGTCCAGACGGGGTCCCTCCCGGACGCGTGGGGTTTCGGGTCTACAAAAGCGCCCGCCGAATTGTCTTGCGTACCGCGCTTCCGGCGGGTCTCCTTCGACGTGAGTTGCGGTGCATCACCCCCGGTGTCGAGGGTACACGGTGACGTGTTCATGTGCGACACACTTTTTGGCGACTCCGCTGGGGACGCAGCTTTGAATGGTCTCCAGCCCGTTCTTGCTACGAAGAGATCGTCATCTAGGGTTTGCAATCTACAAAGGTAATATGAATACCCAATTCACATATGTAGATGCAAATAATGCATATGTTGTTGCTAGATCATCTAATGAGCATAATGTAACGGCTAGCCCTAGCTTTATCAATCATGCATCTAATTATGTGCAAGGGCTGATGCAACAAAATCTCCATGATTCTACTTCATATAATTTTAGCAACATGCAACATATGTATCCCAACTCACACGCATCGGCAACCCCACAAATCCATATGCCGATGAACAACATGATGGGTTTGGTAAATCAAATTGAAACACCTCATGTTAAAATTTTCGATGGCATACAAGAAAGTGTTTCATCCTTTAATTCATCGGCAACTAATTTGCAATATGTGAATTCAACCTTGTCGATGGATAGGAGAATTGGCCATACTGCTACTAGTTGTTCGGCCAGTTACTCTCAACCATCATATGCTACACATCATGACAGTAATTTTCAGCACCATACAAAACTATAGATGTTCATAATTCAGCTTCACACCTTTCTGGTCATAGCCGAATAAATGTAAATTCTATAGGAGCAAATGTGCCTAATATTGCAGGAGATGAGGTGGCTCTGGCTGCATTAAAAAGTTTAGCCCAAAATAAGAAGATTAGTGCTATTTTCCTTGAGCAGCACGAAAAGGGATTGATTCCTGAGTATGAGGCAATAAGAGCTAGGGTCTTGAAAGAAGACGAAATTTTGTCGATTGATCAAATTGGCGTGAGCAAATATTCAACAACAGTGCACATGGCTTCACCTATCATTGCAGCATGTTATACACCCCCTATACAATCGCAAAATTTCGGCAACATCAATTCATTGCCAAAAGATCATAAAAGTATCGGGGGGCAAGTCGATCAAAGCAGGGCCGAGTTTAAGGAAAAATATGTGGCCCAAGTGAACAAGATCAAGCCAAAGGTCACAGGGAATAGTATCAACGAATTTACTACACCAACTCTTGAGGAATTACCAGAAGAATATCGACAGGCTTATGAAGAACTCAACAAGAGGCGTGGAGAGGAATATTTGCCAGAATATGTCAAGTCCCTTCGTCCATTCAGCAATCATGATGGATCCTCTGTGATGTCGAGACAAGCCAAAAAAGAAGATTTGCAAGCAAATCAGCAAGAAAGGGTTCGCTCGGCTAATACGGTTGATTCGGTTGAAACCGAGTCAAATATGACTAAGTCGTCTATAGCTGAGTTGAACGGTTCCTTTAGTGACAAGACAATGGTGGATTCAATTGAAACCAAATTGACCACTGAGACGTTTAAGGTCGAGTGCATTGCATCGAGCCAGCCGGGTGCATCGTGCCAGCCGAGTACATCTTGTCAGCCGAGTGCATCATTCCAGACGAGTGCATCACCGGCTAAAGCCACTAAAGCCGAGTGCATCAAGCCAGTTATTGCTGCGTGTACCAAAATAGAAGATGCAAGCTTCACCGAGCAAAAGAACGGTAAACGCAACAAATTGGCCGTGCTTGATTTTTCTGGATGTGAGGAAGCTTACATGCTGCCCTATGAGTTTTGTGCTAAAGATATTGATGAACATCAAGAACAAGAAAATACAGTCGAGCAAAGTTCAACTCACGAAGAGCATCCAAGTGAAATCTACTCAAGCAATCCGAGTGATGAGGCACGAGATCCAGAAAAAGAGGACGATGCATTCGAGAATTATTCAGAAGTGGAGCAAGGTATTGCTCCAGTGCTGCAACCTTCTTCTCGTTCCAACGGCTTCACAAAGGTACACCTAGCCGAGAGTTTACTCAGTTTTCGATTCGATCAAAATCATATTGTTGATGCACCCGTTAGTAAGATTCTAATTAATTTTGAAAGACCGGTCGAGATGAGTAATCTGTTTGTTTTGAATTATCTTGTTACTAATCATCTTGATCAACACATGACACCATTCATAGAGGCTAATAGTGACAACTTATCGCAACCAAAGTTTTTCCTGTCAAGCCGACTGAACTTTATATTCATATGGACAACTTTGTTTGTTTCATGCCTAGCTAACATTTGGTCTCAGATGAGACATATATTCTGTAATTATTTTGGTTGCAGGAATATAAAGCCAGGTTCAAAGTTCTCCAGGATAGTCGATTCAAGAGCATCGGGAAAGGAGGACGAAAATCAATGCATAGCCGAGTCGGATGATGTTAAACTCACACCGCTCGGTTGTTTTGTATCAAAGCAGGTATCACAATATCGGTTAATCGACCAGGAGTGTACGTCCAGTGCAGGCATAGTTGATCACATCATCAGTACATTGCTGACTAATCCTATTATTATAATTGATCACGATGTCGAGCCGTCAAGACAAGAGCCAACGCAATGTTCGTTCTAGCAAAATGTCAAAAATTGCAACATGATCCATCAAGTCAAGCAATCGGCCAAGATAGGACGATTGGAGTTTGTTGAGGCACGATTATTTGGACAGTCGGATCATTTTGACGGCCATCAAATGTTGACTCGGCTATCTCCAGCGGATTTATCTAAAAGTGGATATGTACACGTAAATGATGATGGGGTCAAGTCTTCAAGCAAGAATATTGTTAAAAAGTGCATCAAGAACAATCTTGAAGATGGAAATTCCATCAAAGCTAAAATGGTAACATCTAGCACTGGGGGGCAACAAGATAATTCAAAGACCGTTGCACGCACAACCAAAGAAAGCAAAGGCCATGGTAAGCACAAAAGCAAAAAGCCAAAAGTCACTTTCGCGCAGTTATTAGAAAAGTACCAAAAGATAAGTGAGGGAAAGAGTGCTTATCGGCCGAGTGAAGCAAAAGCATCGAGGTCACCCCCAAGGCATAAAACTGAAGACGGGAATTGGCAAAGGAAGACGTTGAGCAAGCAGACTTCATATCCTCCTTTTGGGCCGCCAATGCCAATGTCGTGGATGCCTCCCTACGCTCATGTAAATCCATATCCATCATGGGGCAGGTATGATACAAGGGCACATTATCCATCTTATTTTAGATCATCTCGCCAACATTATGCAGCTCCAAAAAGATAAACATTTGATGAACAATCACACGTCAAAGACCGTTTCAATCATAAGGAATCGGTCCGGAGCTCAAGGAACAAGAAAGAGGTGGTCAAGCAAGTATACCAGGTCAAGAAATATGGTCGTAAGTGTGCTACTTCGGATTTTTTCTCAAATAACAAAGAGCCAGTTAAAGTATTGACGTTGGCTACAAAAGGCAACGAGGCAAGTCAATCAAGTGCCAAATCTGAAGGGAAAAAGTTGAGAGTGCACAAGGCCAAAAAAGAGTTCGCATTGGTTGAAACAGAATCACAGCCGAGGTGCCCACTCGTCTTAGCGCATTGGCAAGAGAAGGAATTACAAATACTTAGTGCACATGAGTTGAGAAAGAAGAACATGGCATGGGTTCCCAAGAGGAGCAGTCAAAATAGAAATGATGTCCGACCTTCTATTGCAACAAGTGTTAAAAACGTGAAGAAAGAAAAGGATGTCCGCAAGAGTGCTATTTCAGATCCGGCTCCAAATGACAAAAAGCCAGTCGAGTCTATGTTGGCTGCTAAGGACAAGAAAGTGAAGCAAGTAAATCTCAGGGATCCGATCACCGATTTAGTACAGGACAAGCCGGAGATGCCCAAAGCCAGGAAGAACTTGCCAGTGCATAAACCAAAATCCCAGCCGGGATGCCCTCTCGGCTTACCATATTTGCAACAAAAGATGCTGAAACAGCTTAGGGCCAAAGAGCTGGAGAAGAGGAAGATGGCATGGGTTCCTAAGGAAAATCCTCGAGGCAAGTGCGGCATCACATCTCCTGTTGCGAAGCCAGCAGAAATAAGGGAGTACAAGTGTAAATCCCGTAGGCAAGGACGACAATTTTCATCTCACTATAGGCAACTCCAGGAGGCGTGTCATGCACATTCTTCAATCGTATCATCAAAATCAACGCTATGGAATTTATCCTTGGCCAAAACATCTGACTTATTTCGGTTATTCACACTTTGGTGGACGGATTCCCGAGCACCTTTGAGATGAGAACGCATGGCCGATATTTGCATATCGCCCTCAGAATTCATTGTGTTGGCAAAGCCGGCATCTGGCTAACCGTGTTCACCATGGTTGATCTCCTACTCCTATAGCCGATGCTCAGTGTTTGCCAATACTGGCAAGGCCGACTTAATTATTGAGTCGGCCACTGATCAAGGATCTAGTACATAAAAAGCTCTGACTCCTGGTGTTAGTTATTTGCAGGACCCAAGTCAGGAGAGAGAAATTGTTCGGCGGAGGCTTGATAGTTTACTTTGATCAATAATGAGTTGAGTCGCCGAACAGTTGACAGTATTCCTTTGTGGTGCATGGTCATAATCGTTCAGCAACCGGCTTACCGTCGAAGGGTTCTAATATTCTCAGGCAGTGCCTGGACAAAGCAAGGTCCGGATTGACATAAGAAACTTACGTGGAGGCCTTTGTGACGTCCAATTGTTGTTCTCAGACGACTATTATCCAAGAGGCTCTACCCAAGAAGCAACACACTTAAGCATATGACCGATAACAATTATCGTTCTTAGCATGCACAGCCGATGTAGTGTTGACATCGTGCTTGGATGAAGTATTTTCTGGCACGCAAGCTCTGCCAGAAAACAGGGGGGCATGTGTTGACACCAGATTTTGGCACGGCATAAAAAGCCAATAAGATGACCTCAAATGGAAAAGTTCTCAAAGTAAAAAAGTTTCGTATTGTCGAGGTGAACATCTTTGAAGTTTGGCCCATTGTCATCCGATCTCATCTCGAGTGCCAAAACTATGCTCAAAGCACTGAGATTTTATATCTAGAGCAGTATTCGGCAGATTAGACCACCAATACTGCCTCACATGGAAAAACTTTCTACACGAATTGTCTTCGTCTCGTCGAAACGGTCAATTTTAATATAAAAATCGTCCCAATCTGAGTTCGTATGCAAAAGTTACAGCCATCCGAACACAGCCCTGTCACATAGCCATAAGTGGCGCGCCCCACCAGCCACGCGTCTCATGGGTAGCGCAAATAACAGCCTATATTGCGTGACCGTTTTGACCTAGAAGATGGCTTCAAATCGAAACACATTCAACATGAAAGTTGTTTGTCTCGTCAAAACGGTCAAGATTTCTTTTGTGCTCTTTTCCATCCGAGGTCGTTTACCACCTCAAACATTACCCGCAAGGTACAGTCAGTTTAAACCGAACAGTTTTGAAAAGTTCGGACAAAACCAATCCGAATTTGGCTAGGGTTTTGGATGTGAATCCAAGCCTTTTCATTGCACGGGAAGTCCAGCCGCCTCTTATAAACCTAAGGGGTGACGGCCGATTGAACAACACACAATCGAACAAACGCATCTAGGGGTTACCTTTACTTTTATCCTCTCCCTAGTTCTTCTTCTTCCTCGTTCTTCGTCTGTTCTTCTTGTTGCAGGGCGGCGAACTTCGAGGCCCTAGGGGCGATCAGGTCGACCTAGGGCAGCCCATAGCCGCCGCGCGTCCAGACGGGGTCCCTCCCGGACGCGTGGGGTTTCGGGTCTACAAAAGCGCCCGCCGAATTGTCTTGCGTACCGCGCTTCTGGCGGGTCTCCTTCGACATGAGCTGCGGTGCATCACCCCCGGCATCGAGGGTACACGGTGACGTGTTCGTGTGCGAACACAAACGGCACGGGATTTCACCCCTACCGCTTTCTGCCGCCTATCTACACGGACATTCTAGACTCTGGTCCACTGGGGTTTTCTGTGGGATTGGGCCGAGGATTTTTCTCATGGAGAAGGTAATCAACTTAGCAAAATATTCACTCATCTCTTATCACAGTCCGTCCGTCGCTGTTATCAACCGGCGGAAATCGCCGTGGAATCATTTTTGTTCTAGCTGATTCGTGGGTGTTCATTCATGTGTCTACAATGCGAGCACAAATCGGGCAAGTGTGGTCATGACCAGTCGGAAACGAAGTTCCATCTCACCATTCAGGATGACTTCAGGGAGCGCTCGGTATATTCAATCTCAACCTACCACGGTCGGCATAGCCTAAATTTGTGAACATATATCGTCTCTTTCTACATTATCTATATATTTGCATCAAATCTTTGTTACATTATCTATTTTTAATTCTATATTTTTGTATTTTGTTTTCATCTATATATTGATCTGTTCTATCAGTTACTCCCATATTTGCATCTTGCTCTGTTATTTTAATATATCTAATTTACGATCTTAATTTTCATTTCAAGCAGTACATCCCTTGCCTTGCAAGAACAGGAGTAGAAGGAAATCTTAGGGTTTACTTTGTTGATGACTCTCAGGATGTCATATTGACAACACAGCATGGATTTACAATGACGGTTAGCGTAAAACTTGATAAAGATGGTCACTCCTATTTTAATGCGGACATTTGGAGAAAAATGTCTAAGTGTTATGAACTGAAAGCTGGCAATAAAATTCTAGTGCGTGCACCACAACCTGATCTAATTAACATGGATGTTTACTTCCCCAACATCTTCAGCCGATCAAAGTCTAATCGAGGTTAGTGTCCTTTCAAGTTTCTCCATGATGTCATATTACTTAGCAAAATCTGGGTATTTTTCTGACTAATTGATCACTATTTAAGCAACCAATTGTGATTTCATATTCTGACTCCGTTCCTGGGTAGTAACCAATTCTATTTGCCAATTTATGCGCACTATATATTCTTCTGCCATGTTCTGAATGAATAATACATTTCCACCTTTTAAGCATGATATGTTGGATGCATAATGAATGATTTGTATGTTACTAAGCGTACCAAATTTCACTGGAAGACTTGAAGCATGTCATAAACTTTGTTGATAATCTGACAGAGATAGCACAGCGTATGAACACTAGATTTTGGATGGGATTAATAGACCTATGGTGCACACATTGAACAAGACCAATTGTGTGCACAAAACGCTCGTAGAAAGTCTTATTTTAATGTTGATGCTCGTAAACTATATATATCTTCAACGATATGTTACAATTGGTTTTTATTCTACATGTCAACAGAAATTTCCTGCTGTAGCAGTTCCTGATCGATTTCCTGGCGTGGTCGAATTACACTTGTGCCTGCTAATAACGCCAAAGTGATTGCAAGGTACTGCATTTCCCGCAGAAATGGAACCATTCAAATTAGCAAGTTCTTGCTTGTCATGACAATGCATCCATATCGGAAAATTGGTTGTCAAAACCGTGTTACGAAGATCCTCCTTTTGTTGAATAGTGTAACTACTATATATATGTTACTCAAATGTTGTTACCCAAGTTCTTAAATTTTCATGGAAAGTATTAGTATCGTACACAATTCATTGAGTTTAAGCATGTGCCCGATGTCCAGAAGGCATTTGCATATTAACTGTCCATATTGCAAATTCACACACATATTAACATTAGGAAACGTATGTGTAACTTACTAATCATCGCACACGAGTACTCGCAGACCATCGTGTGCGATACACCTAGCCAGCGCAAGCAACTAGTTTGCATTTTTCAAAGTTTTTTGTACACACAGCATCGCACAAGAACTAACTATATTAACTGTGTGTGTTGTAATTTCTCATCGCAAACAGTTCATCCGAGTCGGTTGTTTGCCACATATCACACACATCTTATTTACACGACTCGTTTGTGTTCTTTTGGCTCATCGCAAATAGTTCATCCATGTGAACTGTATGCCGCATATCACACACATCTTGTTAAGTTGAACCGTTTTTGTTGTGTTCCCTAATCGATCGCAGTTCATCCGAGTGAGTCATATGGCGTATATCGCACACATATTGATATGGCTGCCCGTTTCTATTGTTCTACCTCATCGCAAACAGTTCGAATGGATTAACCGCGTGCCCTGCATCACACACACATTGATATGACTGCCCGTTTATGTTGTTCTGAATCATCACAAATAGTTTGAATGGATTAAATATATGTCGTATATCGCACACGCAACTAAAATATGAACCGTGTTTGATGGCTCCGCCATCGTAAACGTTTTGCACCTTTTTTGACATTTTTTACACCATCGTTTGCGATTAATGCATCGCACATTGTTTCGGCAAAGGGTCTCTGATCGTAGTGTCGCGTTAGTAGTATCTTGTAGTAGTGCCACCATTGCAGGTTCTTGCTCTTACTTGGCAGTGTGATATGTGATTGGATGTTTCATATGGTGTCTTCCTTGTATTGCTTCTAATTTGTGTAAACTACATCTGCTTAGTTAACACATTATACCTATGAATATGACATGCCTTCCTATTTTTGGTACATGCTACATCTTTCTGTTAACCATGTTCTTACATCAAACTACTTTTCTTGTGTACCCCGCATCAATCACCTTCAAATTGACAGTGTGATATTTGTTGCATCTTGCATACCATTTCAAGCATGTACTACCTCTAATTAGTTCAAATGCCAGTTATGATGAAACACTTTTTACTTAGTATAGTGATTTTGGTTGGATCTTTAATATGGCGTCTAGCTTGCATTGCTTCTAATTTGTTGAAATGCCTTCTGTTTAGCATTTTTTGTACATATTCCATCCTCCTACAATGCGGTTTCCTTACATAAAAGTTATATTCATTAGTATCATGTATCAAAGAATTTGGAAGAGTGAATTTCATTCCTATTCCTTATGGGTTTGACTTGACAAGGCGAAATCTAAAAGGAAAAACGCACGGGATGATGGTGGTCCTCTGGAGCAACCGAAATAGATGATCTTTGCAGATTCTCCTGCTACTCCTACTGCAGCGCAAGTTCTAAATCTCATCTCCCCTACTCCACAACCCTAGGTACTTGCTCTAACATGACAATGTGATACCTGGTTGCATGTTGCATATGGTGCCTTGCTTGTATTGTTAAATTGCATCTCCTTAGCTTACACATTATACATGTGAATATGACGCACCTTCCTGTTTTTGGTAGATACTACATCTGCCTACCACACCATGTTCTTACATCAAACTATTGTTCTTGTGTGCCCTCCATCTATCACTTATGATGAGACAGTCACGCCCGTGGGTTAGTACGAGACGTGCTACTCTTAGAGAGAGTGCACTTTCATCCTCCCAACATGATTCTCAAGAAACAACAAGTCTAAATGAAGATATTCAATGTAGCTCTCTAGTTGAAGACCCCATTTCCCCTACACCACCATCACAGGTGCTTGCTCTCACTTCACAGCGTGATATGTGGTTGCATGTTGGATATGGTGTCTAGCTTGTATTGCTTCTAATTAGGGTAGATTGCATCTGCTTAGTTTACACATTATACCTGTGAATATGACATGCCTTACTACTTTTTGTTACATACTTACATCTATCCATTAACCATGTTCTTACATGAAACTACCACTCTTGGTTATCCTGCATCAATCGCTTATGATGAGGTACCTTTATTCAGCATATTGCATATGATTTCTAGCCTGTTGCGGTGTTGACATGTATTGCTTCTAATTTGTTGAAATACCCTTATGAGGCCACCCTTTTAATTTAGCAGAGTGATATTGGTTTCATCTTTCATATGGTGTCTAGCTTGCATTGCTTCTAATTAGTTCAAACACCTTCTTCTTAGTTTACACTTTCCACATCATACATGTCATGTTGTCCTGTTTTTCATACATATTCCATCCTCCTATCATGTGGTTGCCTTTCATCAAAGTAGTGTTCGTCGTTATCATTCATCAATGAGTTCTGAAGAGCTAATTTTGTTCCTTTTTCTTGAGGGTTTGACTAGACAAGGCAAAATCAAAAAAGAGGAAGGAAAAGAGTAAGGAAGGCAATGATGGTGGTCCTCTGCAGCAACATAGACGGATCATCTGTACGGATTCTCCTCGTTCTGCTACTGCATCACAAGTTCCAAGTCGCCGCTCCCCTACTCCACCATCCCAGGTGCTTGCTCTAACTTGGCAGTTTGATATCTGGTTGCATGTTGCATATGGTGTCCAGCTTTTATTATTTTTAATTAGTGTAAACTGCATCTGCTTAGCTTACACATTATATGTGTGAATATGACATGCCTTCCTGTTTTTGATACATATTATATCTGTCTATCACACCATGTTCTTACATGAAACTACTGTTCTTGTGTATTATGCATCAGTTACTTACGATGAGACACCTTTAAGTTGGCAGTTTGATATTGGCTGCATCTTGAATATGATTTCTAGCACGAACTATTTCTAACTTGTTGAACGCTACCTATGACGAGACAGTTCGAACTTGTCCGAGTGGTATTGGTTGCACCTTCCATATGGTGTCTAGTTTGCAGTGCTTATAATTTGTTGAAGTGCCTTCTGCTTAGTTTCCACATCATAGGTTTGAATATGTCATGTCATCCAGTTTTTCGTACATATTCTATCCTCGTGTCATGAGTTTGCCTTTCATCAGAGTAGTGTTTGTCAGTATCATGCATGAATGAGTTCTAAAGAGTGAATCTTATTCCTTTTTCTTGTTGGTTTGACTTCACAATGCAAAATCAATAAAGAGGAAGGAAATTTGTAAGGCATTGGATGATGGTGGTCCTTCCGAGCAACTGAAACGGAGGGTCTCTATTGATTCGACTCCACCATCCTCCCAAAAAGATTCGCAAGACAACGCAAGGCTAGACAGTCAATGTAGCTGTGTAGATGACGAACACATCTCCCCTACTTCACCTTCACAAGTGTTTGCTATAACTTGGCACTCTTTGGTTTGCATGTTGCGTATGATGAATAGCTTGTATTGCTTCTCACTTTGTTGTATTGCATCTGCTTACTTTAGACATTATACCTGTGAATATGACACATGTTCCTGTTTGTAGAACATACTATATCTGATCAGACCATGTTCTTACATCAGACTACTGTTCTTGTGTATCCCGCATCAGTCACTTATGATGAGACACTTTTAAGTGGCCACTGTGATATTGGTTGCGTCTTGCATATGATTTCTAGCTTCTACTGCTTGTAATTTGTTGAAATGCCAGACAGTTTTAACTTGGCAGACTGATATTGGTTGCATCTTTCATATGGTCGCATGCATCGATTGATGCAGAGGCCGAAGGCCAACCTCCTTTTCTAAAAAAAGGTATAGCTTGCAGTGCTTCTAATTTCTTGAAATGCCTTCTACTTGGTAACCACATCATAGGTCTGAATATGTCATGTCGTCCTTTTTTTCGTACATATTCCATCCTCGTATCATGTGTTTGCCTTTCATCCATGTAGTGTTTGTCAGTATCATGCTTGAATGTGTTTTGAAGAGTGATTATGTCACACCCTGCATTTTGTAACATGTTATATGCATCAATGGAGCATGAAAATTTGGACCAACAAATTTTTTTGGCATCATTTGGCTTTTATTTGAATTGAGTTTTTCTCCATGTGCTTTTTCATGTGCTCAATAAAGTCAACTATTCCCTCTTGTAGAATTCATCTCCATACCCAAAACTTCTGCCCAATGATCATGCCAAGTGTTATATAACAGTATAGTATTTTCTTACAAAATTAATTTGGCCAAAATGTATTTTATAAATTTAGTTTTCCAAAAACCCCTGAATTGAGATTTGCACTGCCAGTGCTTGATTTAGGGTGAGAAAATTATTTCAAAAGGTATATTTGAGACCTAGTAGTCATAGGACTCCCAGAAACCACAAAAGTATAATTTTAAAAGTTATTTTCCTATTTTATTTAAAAGCTTTTTCTTAAGGCCAGAAATGGTCTTTAATAGGGAAAAATTATTTAACTATTTCAAAAATATTTGCCAAAATTCAGGGAGACTCATAGGACATATATTATCCATATATAAGAGTTTCAACACTTGGTCATGTTCAAAATAATGGGCTAATCCCTCTAAAACCCTTCCTGGATATTTCAAGCTTTTGAAATATTTACAAAGGAAATATTCTCCAAAAATTCCAGGGAAATTCTATCATGTCATATATGACATATTTGATGATCTTGCCAAGTCCCATGCCTTGGGAAGCAAGAAAACATCATCAAAACCCTTCATGACCATTCTGTCCATATTTGAAGTTTGAGCAACTTTACATTGCCAAACTTGTCCAAATGCTCTCAAACTTGGTGCACATGCTAGAAATGCCTAATAAGGCATCTAGACCAAATGGCACAAGATTTGGAATAGAGCAACTTGATCAGAACACCCCAAAACCCTTTCTGTTCAAATGCAAATTTGAACAACATTACATTACCAACTTTTTACCTGGAGCTTCAAACTTTGTGGGCAGGATCAATACCCCAAATGATGAAACTACACCAAGTGGTGCATCAAGGGGAAATGATTAGCTTGACTCAAACAAGATGAAGCCATTTTTGTTGTTTTCTAGGGTTCACCAAAGTTACATTGGCTAGTTTCTTCAAATAAGCCCAAATTTGGTGAAGCACCCTATTTTCACATGTCTTTAAATCCTGTTAAGTGTCATGGCAAGTGGAGATCATTTGCTTGACCAAACACTGATCAAACACCTTCTGGCTTTTTACCAAAACCCTCTTCTTGATCACTTTCACCTTTTACCTTGGCCTCAACTTTCTACCACACGTTCATCTAGTTGCTAGCTACCTCCAGTAACTTCCCCAAGTCCCCAACTCCATGATTGAGGGGTAAAAACCCTAGTTCACCCTGCTGGACAGCCATTTCTTACCAAGTCACCAGCCTCTCTTCTGTCTCTCAGCATCTCCAGAGCATCCAAGGCTTCAACCGTAGTGCTTGCATCACCCTGGACCCCCCAGACACAGTGGGCGTGTCCAGAGGCCCAATGGCATGCCGTGGCATGCGATAAGGGCGCTCTAGAGCGCGCTACAGTGTGCCCACGCACTGTAGCTTCGCCCATTCGCCAGCCCCCGACAGCCTCGGGCTCTCCCCTCGCGCCAGTCGATGCCCCTCGACGTCCGCAACCACCCCGGCGCTGTCGCCCCTCCTCCTCCGCCCTCCAGTGGCCGTAGTCACACGCGCGCTGGCCGCCCGCAGCCTCCACTCCTCGGCCTCGCATGCGCGCGTCGTCTGGAAGCCTCCCCGCTCCTCCTCTCTCCTCTAATGGACGTAGGACTCGTCCAGAAACGCCGCAGACACGCTCCCGTCGCCTCCCGTGCGCTGTAGCATCGAGCAGGAGCTCGCCGGCGCACCGGTCCACGGGACCACGCCGTTCCCCTATAAATAGGACCCCCCCCCCCGAGCCTCTCCAACAGCACCAGCAGCTTCTCCTCATCCCCAGCATCACCCCAGCCCCACTAGTTCATCCCCGAAGAGCTTCAGTGCTCAGGATCGACCGGAGCTCCGCCGCGTCGGGCCGCCGGTGATCTCGCAGTACAGGCCTTCTCTGCCCCTCCTTTGGCTCGATATAGAACCACCATGCGTCACTGATGCTTTCCCCTCATTTTCCCCTCTCTATAGCAGTCGGAATCGGCCGGAGCGACGATTTCCCGACGACCCTCCGCCGTCCCACCGCGTCGCCGGCGAACCCGACCTCCCCGGCGTGCCGCACCACCACCACTACCTCCGCAACACGACGCTGAACTCATCCCTGCCCTCCGTTGCCGTCGCCGTGGCCGGAATCAACGCCGGTGAGCTCGCCGTCGCCGTGGCCGTGAGGTTGGAGATGACAGGCGGGCCCCGCCTGTCATCCTCACCCCTCTCTCCCTCCCCTCACAGCCGCTGACCGCCGGGCCCGACCCGTCAGGTTTGAAAACCTGACGTGCGCGCGCTGGCGCCCGAGCGGCCGGGCTGGATGCCCTGGGCCGTGCACTGTGGCCCCTCTAGCCCAGTTGCACAGGGCATTTTCTCCTTTTTCTTTCTGTAATTATTTCAAACATTTTTACAGAAATGAATATTGGTCCAAATGAAATGATTCCAACTCCTAAATTAGTGTAATATTCCAACCTATTTAATGGTGTCACTTTCACACACATCCATGAAACTTTTCTGTTCTGTTCAAATTTAAATTCAAATTTGAGCAATAAAACTCCTGTTCTAAAATCATTAGATTCCATTCTGTTACTCCAAAAGTCCAACTAAGAATTTTCCCCATCTTAGATTTCCCTCTAGTATTTTACAAAAATAAGTTGACATTTTTCTGAGCACTTTGATTTTTCTGTTTTAATTGTGGTCTTATTTTTCCGTTGTTATAATGCGACGTATAGATACCATATTTGACGAAGTTGCTGAAGAAGGAGAAGGAGAAGGATTTGAAGACTTTGAAGACCAAGCCAATCCAGGCAAGCAGCCCTTTGGCCATGATACACTTGTTCTTCGGAACCCGTTTGTTTCCGATGCATGATGATAGGGTTACGATGGTGACCTAGTTGAACCACCACATGATGCATGCCATGATCTTGATCTCGCTATGTGCTAGATATCATGCAAATAGTAAGTAGTGATGCTTAGTGATGCATGTGTGATTTGAACCTTCGTGGTTGAAATCTTTGCATGAACCCATCGGGTTCCCCTAATGCCCGAGGGTGATGTTGAGTTAGGTCATCACTTGAGGAAGAAGTGATGTGCCGGTAAATCTTGTGCATGGGTGAAATAATGGATTAGATTTATGTGTGACTACCGTCCCAACCAAACATGTGCAACCACACTATCCCTTATGGGACGTGGCTTTATTAATTACTTAGGTCGATACTAGCATGGTGCCCGCATTACTAGTGACGGGAAGACTTGAGGTCTTTCCCGAGACGGGGTCGTGCTTGGATAGACGGCCATGACTGTTTTTACAGGGCACCGGACACACCGTTGGTCCCTTCGGGTACGCGTGACATTGAAATTAGGGCAAGTCCCGTGATCTATTGTTTGTACTCGAGGGCCGTGTACCAACGAGTGGACTCTATGTTAGTGTCGTCTAAGGAAAGATAATGACCGGGTGCTTACCCCGGGTACTTGAGGTACCGCGGGTCGTGGATGACATGGAAGTTCCCCGGATCTTGTGGGTAAAGTGCGCAACCTCTGCAGAGTGTAAAACTATTCGAATAGTCGTGTCCACGATCAAGGACAGTTGGGTGGTGCCACTTAAACTATGTCCAGAATTTTACTTCATCGGTAAAAGTATGTGTGTGATGAGTCAAGGTGGTGACTTGACTCGATGAGTTGAATCATATTCATGTTGATATCGGTAACCTGTCTTCGAGGTTACGCGAGTTTATTGATGCATAAACTTGATGGTAGAATATTTATTCTAGCCCATTGCTAGATTGCTCATTATTGTTCGGTTTGCATTATTATTTTGAACCACATCATGGGTTGCTTGCGAGTACATTCAAAGTACTCATTGGCTTGCCACTGGTTATTTAATTGGCCAGGCATGGAGGAACAGGAATATGATGCAGAGTTCTTTGGAGACGAACATGCGAACTAGGACGCTATCCCAGTCAGAATGCCTATAGGGTTAAGGCAGATGGCATGGGTTCTACCTATTATCGAAGACTTCCGCTATTTGAGTTATTTGCTATTCAGCCCGTGAGGCTTTATCTATGTAAGACTTGGCCATAATGGCCATAATTTGTGTAAGACGATATGTATGGATGTAAGACTCTTGTTATTCAGCTTCTGTGTGTTCAGTGAGCATTGATCTCTGGGATCACTGTACACGTGCATTCGGTGATCTCGACTTCTAAGTCGAGGTCCCCACAGATTATATTTCCTTTTTTATCGTTTTGACTTCGCAATGCAAAATCAATACACTTGAAGCAAATTAGTAAGGCAGTGGATGATGTTGGTCCTTCGGAGCAACTAAAACAGAGGGTCTCTACAGATTCTACTCCGCCATCCTCCCAGCAAGATTCACAAGACAACACAAGGCTGGACAGTCAACGTAGTTGTGTAGATGATGAGCACTTCTCCCCTACTCCACCATCACAGGTGATTGCTCTAACTTGGCACTATTATATGTGGTTGTGTTCCGTAGATGTCTAGTTTGTATTGCTCATAATTTTGTTGAATTGCATCTACGTAGCTTACAACTTATACCTGTCAATATGACACATGTTCCTACTTATAGAACATAGTAAATATGTCTATCACACCATGTTCTTACATCAAAGTACTGTTGTGTATCCTACAACAATCACTTACCCATAAGACACATTTAACTTGGGGGTGTTGTATAGGTTGCATCTTGCATTGTCTTCTAGCTTCTACTGCTTCTAATTTGTTGAAATGGCACTTATGACGAGACACTGTTTACCTGGTAGAGTGATATTGGTTGAATGTTCATATGGTGCCTAGCCTTCATTTGTTCTAATTTTGTTCAAATGCCTTTTGTTACAGTTTTCATACATATTTCCATTCTCCTATCATAGGTGTGAACATGCAATGTTGTCCTTTTCGTATATATTTCATCCTCCAATCATGCGCTTGCCTTGCATCAAAGAAGTGTTCGTCTGTATCATGCATCGATGAGTTATGCAGAGCTAATTTTATTTCGTTTCTTGTGGTTTTGACTTCACAAGGCAATATCAAAAAGGGGAAGGAAAGGAGAAAGTTAGGGGGTGTTGGTGGTCCTCCAGAGCAACGCCAATGGAGGCTCTCTAGATTTGCCCCTGCTAATACTACTGCAGTTGAAGTCCCAAGTCTATATGATGAGTTCATCTCCCCTACTCCACCATCTCATGTGCTTGCTCTAAGTGACAGTCTGATAATTGGTTTCATGTTGCATATGGTGTCTAGCTTGTATTTCTTCTAATTTGATTAAATTGCACCTGCTGAGTTTATACATTATACATGTGCATATGACATGCCTTTCTGTGGTATAGATTGCATCTTGCATTGTCTTCTAGCTTCTAGTGCCTCTAATTTGTTGAAATGGCACTTATGACGAGAGACTGTTTACCTGGTTGAGTGATATTGGTTGCATGTTAATATGGTGCCTAGCTTTCATTTCTTCTATTTTTGTTCAAATGCCTTTTGTTACTATTTTTCATACATATTCCATCCTCCTATCATAGGTGTGAACATGCAATGATGTCCTTTTTGTATATATTCCATCCTCCTATCATGCGCTTGCCTTGCATCAAACAAGTGTTCGTATTTATCATGCATCAATGAGTTATGCAGAGCTAATTTTATTTCCTTTCTTGTGGTTTTGACTTCAGAAGGCAATATCAAAAAAGAGGAAGGAAAAGAGTAAGTTAGGGGATGTTGGCGGTCCTATAGAGTGACGCAAACGGAGGCTCTCTAGATTTTCCCCTGCTACTGCTACTGCAGTTGAAGTCCCAAGTCCATATGACAGGTTCATCTCCCCTACTCCACCATCTCATGTGCTTGCTCTAAGTGACATTCTGATAATTGGTTTCATGTTGCATATGGAGTCTAGCTTGTATTTCTTCTAATTGATTAAATTGCAAATGCTGAGTTTTTACGTTATACATGTGCATATGACATGCCTTTCCGATTCTAGAATACACTGCATTTATCTATCGTACCATGTTCTTACATCAAAGTACTGTTGTTGTGTATGTTGCATCAATCACTTATGATTGGATGCTTTTAGCTTGGCAATGTGATATCGGTTGCATGTTGCATTGATTTCTAGGTTGTACCGCTTCTAATTTTTCAAAATGCCACTTATGACAAGACACTTTAACTTGGCAGAGTGATATTGGTTGCATCTTTCATATGGTGTCTAGCTTGCGTTGCTTCTAATTTCTTGAAAATCATTATGCTTAGTTTACACATCATAGGTGTGAATATGTCAGGATGTCCTATTTTTCTTACATATTCCATCCTCCTCATGCGGTTGTCTTACATCAAAGTATTGCTCGTCTATATCATGCATTAATGAGTTTTAGAGAGTGAATTTTATTCTTTTGTGTTGTGGGTACGTCTTGACATGGCAAAGTCGAAAAAGAGCAATGAAAATAATATAGTAGGGAATGGTGTTACTCGCGGGGTGCAACGGAAAAGGATCTTCCCTTAAGATTTTGATGGTGCTTATAGTGCAGTAGAATGTCCAAGTCCACCAGCTAAATCTACAAACATGTTATCCCCTGCTCCACCAGCTGAAGCACCTCCTTCAACTATACCGACATCTCAACGAGTTACTAGTTCGTTTGCTCCGCAAGTGGCATATTCCCATGCTACCTTCACACCTAACACTACTTCCGAAGCACTGCTAACAGTACATGACTTGGGAAGATCATATGAACCTCATGAGCATCAACACCAAGATGGTACCAGGCCGAGTCAAGTTGCAGTTGCATGCTCCTTTATATGTACTCTCACTGTTTGATGTGCACTAACACTTTCCATCTTCTTTGTTGAACTAGCACCACGGCACAAGAGGAAACGGACATCAGGGATAATGCTTGATAGATTAACAAAATCTAAAGGAGGAAGAATGGAGATCCATTTTGAGGAAGGTTTAAAAAGGCCTCGTGATGCTACAGAGTCAGCCAAGTTAGTATCAGAGGCAGCCGTTGCCGTTAGGTGTCATGCAGGTATCGTCCCAACATGGATCTAGTGCAGGAATGCGAAAGACGATACCCAGTTTAACACCTTCCTTGACCATTTATCCGTACGTAATGTTATCCATCGCAATTTGTAATATTTTATTGCTCTGTCCCATACTTTTTAGCTTCCTCCTAATGAGACTCCCATTCTTTTTCAACAGATGAGGTTCAAGTTGGATCCGAAAGATGATGCAACTAAACAAGCATGCACTCATGTTTTTAAGTCTGCTCTGCGATAGTATCGGTATCACATTAGACACAATCACTTTGAAGGCAAGGCTAACAACGAAATCGCCCAAACATCTCTAGTGGAATATATTACGGATGAAGACTCGACAGCCCTTGTTAAACACTGGTCTGATCGAAAGTATCAGGTAGGGTATATGTATGTGATGAGATCACATATTGAACTCGTATTTACGCATGTGCCTTACAAGTCTATCTTCTTCTAGGCTAACTATTTGAAGAACAAGACTAACCGTTCTAAAGTGAAATTCCAACAGACAACACGATCTCGTAGCTATATTGCACACTTCGAGGCTCCTGTAAATAGCTATTTTTTCCTTCTTATTATTGTGTCATATTAACGTATCTATATTGACTTGTTCCAAATACAAAGGAAAGCCCGTGCGAACCAAGAATAACATGAATCGAATGCAGTGAAAATATTCAAGGATTGTCACACCAGCAAGACGAATGGAAAGAGCCCATCAGTTCAAGCCATTGTTGTAAGTACTTACTCCTCATGCCTTTGAACTGCTTGTTACTGCGACGTGTTCATTTAACTGCTTGTTTGCAGCCAATGTCCGTTACTCTGTTCACTTTTATACACGGTTGTCTTAACGTATCATTTCACCTTACACGGTTTAAAAGAGAGGAAGGATATTCCTTTGGTCTTGATTAGTAATCTAGTTGTGATGTTCATGTGCCTACACAATGATACAATAGCCTGTTTTTTTTCATATCTGTTTGCCCGTGATATGAATGATGCCATACTATGTTCATCCTACTTTAAACATGTCTCATTTATCCTTAGATATCAATGAATATGAGGAAATAGACAATACAGCCGGCATGCTACATGGACATAGGTTTCGAAAGTGATTTTAACACTACAATACATGCTAATGTATTATAGCAGCTCACCAAAATAAGTTATGTATAAACGTGAAACCTAGTTTGTTTGTTTTTGTCTCATTAGTAAATTATCTGGTACACTAATCTACAAATTCAAACTTTCAGCAAGCTATGGAACAAATTATTGAACATCCACAACCATCTAAAGGTGGCGACGCTATCACAGGCACAATGTCACCTCTTGCTGCAGTGCGTTAGTATCTCTCTGCTAACAGTGCAAAAAGCACCTTCCTGCGTAATTCTGGGTTGGTTGTCAAGGTAACCTCGTCCAAATCACCTAATGAACAAAATATTCTAGCTAGACAAAGTGATTTATCTTTCCTCCAGACATAAGTCCAACCCCTAGTGGATGTCATTTCTAAAACAAGAATAGTGGTTGACAAATGTCGTCAAGATATGAATGGTTTTGAAACCAGACGATCAGAAATTTGCTACGTTTTTCAAGAGAAATGGAGGAAAAATGGGGCAGGTCATGCTGCTCCATCAGATTCTACAGTCTGAAACATTAGCTCTCAGGTCAAATGATATGTGCTTTTATACATCTGATGGTGCAAGGACTGTAAACTTTTATGCCAACAGGCCTTTTGTTGTTTGTATGTAATTTATTTTGTTATGATACAACATTTATCGTGCTGCCAAGGACCGTAGAAATTATGAAGCTATTTTTGTATAGTGTAAGTTTATCTTAGTAATGTATTCGGCATCATCGATCTCCTTTCGCCTGAAATTCAAATTCCGCCAAAAATGATTATGGGTCGTAATCGGCATGTAGCCAACTTAAAATATCTGGGCCTAATCAGTATAAGCTTTCTTATTTTTGATAGGCATGTGCCCGCAGTGGGCCATTGACAGGCCTAACATAATTTGGGCTAACAACAGGCCCTTAACATGTGTAAATATCTCACAGGCCTAATATGGCCCATAAACAAGAAGGGCCTTTAGTAGGCCGAAAGTCAGATTGGACCATAATTGGGCCAGATTATGCGCATGACTTTTAAGAGGCCGAAAGATGATTGGTCTAGATTAGGCCCATGCATGTCAACTCCTGCTGGCCCATTTGCAATTCGGATAGTTCACGGGCCGAAAGTCAGATGGGCCGCAAATGCGCTGACCTACTAGATGGGCCTTGTCGGGAAACTGACCCACGAGCACCTATGGGACCGGCGGACCGAGCCCCTTTCGGTTCGGTGGGGGTGAAGATCGCACGAAGAGCGGATCGAGGTGAAACACACGAGCAGTTTACCCAGGTTCGGGCCGCACAGATGCGTAAAACCCTACTCCTGCTTTGTGGTTTGTATTGAGTTCCTGCTTGGGAGCGCTGAGTGCTACAGTACACACCAGCAGCTAGCGAGACTGAGCGTGAGTGTTCTCTTCGTCTGTTCCGTCCTTCCCCTACGTTGCGCATGGGCCTCCTTTTATATGCTCAAGGGGTCACCGACAGGTGGCAACGTAGACAAGGGTAAAAATGGAAAGGTGTTGCGGTGGGTACAACTACCTGTACAGTGTATCATACCTAACCCTGACGGCAGGGGACAAGGGCATTGAATGCCCATCTGCGTCACCCAAATAGTGCAAAAAGGGACCGTCAGGGGCGCCACCGCTTGCCACGATGGCAATCTTGTCAGCACCGCTTGCCACCGCGCACTGCTGGCTGCACAGCCTCCCGCCACATACGCCTGGAAGGGTCCTAGAGCGACACGTTGGTGGATGGGCTGGAGCGCGGGTACAGAGTGGTAGCTTGCCGCGGCAAGCACCTTGCCGCGGTCGTTGTCTTGTCATGTCCGGGAGCTTGTCGCTCACCGGGCTTTGCCGGGACGCGTGGCGCGTCGCGGCAAGTTCCTTGAGATGCCTTGGTTGGCCTTCCCGGCAAGCTCCTCTCGCCGGGGTCTTGTGCTTTGAGTGGCCTTCCCGGCAAGCTCCTCTTGCCGAGGCCTTGTCTCCTTGGCTTAAATACTTTGTTCTTGAATGGCTCCAAAGGAACCACGGAGGACCTTGGCGGTCACCCGGCAAGCCTTGCCGCGGGATGCTGCGACTGCCCGTGCATAAGTTCGGGATACTAGGGTACCCCTACTCTAGTACACCGACAGGAGCCCCCGGGCCTGGGCCATACACGGTGCCGAGCGTTGTTGGGCCAGGCCCAAAACAAGGCACGGGCACGCGCGGCCTGGGTTATGCCGTATCTCTCTCCGTATCCACCGCGCCCTCCCCGAACGGAACGCGTTGAATGCGGCGTCGTGGGAGGGATCGTGGGTGGTTTCTTTATTCGGAAAGGTGGAACGTCCGCCTCCTCCCTCCTTATAAGCAGGGGAGACAGGGGCAGTTCGCCCATTCGCCAGTTGCTATTCCAATCTCGGAAACCTCCGCCACTCCCCCTTCTTCCCAAAGCTGAAAAAGAGAAGCGCTCTGCCCCCCATCGCCACCAGCACCACCAACGCCGTCGACCTCCCTCACCACTTCCGCCATGGCTCCGAAAGCCAACAAGGGGAAGGTCGTGAAGTCGGCCGAGGCGCAGCGGCTCGCGGCGCTGCGAAAGGAGCGGGCAATCTTCCCCCCAAGCTCGCCGCGAAGGAGCTGAGGGAGTATTACTACCTCTTCTGGTCGACGGAGACGCGAGCACATCCGCGCACGAAGGTACTTCCAGCCGTCGCTTGGAAAATGGCTCCAAATGGATATCCCTTCTTCGCCTTGTTCTTCTACTGCGGGCTCTGCCCGCCTTTCTCTGAGTTTTTCTGCGATATTATGAACACCTACGGGTTCCGCCTCCTTGACTTCACCCCCAATGCTGTTCTGACCATGGCAGTTTTCGCACATCTCTGCGAAAACTTTGTCGGAGTCTATCCAAATGTAGCCCTTTTTCGCCACTTCTTTATACCCCGAGTTGAGAGAGGAGAGCCTTTATTCGGCGGAATCGCCTGGATCTCGAGGGTCGGAAAGAAGGACGCTTATTTGGAGGGAGAGTTCCGCGGCAAGTGGGAGGAATGGAGAGCAGACTGGTGCTGGATTGTCGAGGAGAACCCGCAGCCGTTTACCGCCCGGCGCCAAGCCCCAGTAGCGCGCGGGAGCGATTGGAGCAACGTGGCCCCGGAAGATGACAGGCTGAAGATTGCCGTCACCCGGATCCAACGCCTCAGGCTTACCGGGCTCATTGTAGGTGCTGTTGGCGCAGATTTTCTTCGCCGCCGCATCGCCCCCCTGCAGGAGCGGAGGAGACCCGCCTGGGAATTCAAGAATGCGGCGGACATCATGAGGCTGCGCCCGGGCCTCAACTTCAACTTCACTGTTCTGGAAGTTAATGCGATGCTCCAGGAGATGTTCAAGTACGACCCTCAACATCCCGAAGTGTTCAGGTTGCCGAAGGACGTCGTTCCGCTGTGCAACAACTCCTCGCTCGACCGCATCCGTGCAATGATGCCGCTGTGCGACTTGCATGGAATTGTCCCAACTTGGCAAGAACCTGAAGACGTCGTCGTGCAGGAGTTCTTTGACGGCTTGGTAGAAAAGCCGGTCCGCTCCGACGAACAGAAAAGCCTCACTCGAACCACCACCGATGCGGAGATGAAACGCATCACCACTAGGCTGGAAGAGGCAGCGGCAGCCGCAGCCGTGGGCGAGTTTGGATTCACCGTGGAGGAGGCAGAGGCAGCAGAGGCGGCAAGCCTTGCCGAGCGAGAGGTGCTTGCCGGCGAGGACGAGTTTGCCGGGCATGACGTCGAGTCGAGCGAGCCCGCCGAGGATACGAGCGGCTCGCTGGAGATTAACTCCTCTTCATCTTCATCTTCAGACAGTTCACCGCAAGCAGAGCCCCTAGCTCCACCAAGAAGGCGTCTCCGCAAGGCTGGGGACGTAGCGGAGTGGCGGGCGAGTCGACAGTCACCGCGCCGCGTGACACGCTCCACCGCGGCAAGCACTGTTGCCGCGGGAGCACCTTACGCTGCTGCGGCAACCGGAGCGGGGTCCTCCCGGGCCACCGCTTCTGCTCCTGCCGCTCCTCACGCCGCGGCGGCGGCCGGAGCGGGGTCGTCTCAGACCACCGCCACTGCTCCCGCCAAGCGGCCAAGGGAACCTACACCTCTGCCTCCTCGCGCTGGAGGAGAGCCGGACTTCGACTTCTCCGCGCTCAGCTCCGACGAGGAAGAAGAAGAGTAAGATCCTTTGCTGTACTTGTAGTTCTTCAATTCTTGTTGTTTTGTCTTGTATCTCATTCGCTTTACTCCAACTTATTCCTTTTTAGGACTCTGGCCCAGAGAGCGGCGAAGAGAGCCAAGGTCCCGGCGCGTCCGAAGGAGGTGATTATCGTCGAGGACGAACCCACCGCGAAAGCAGAGGATGCGTCCGAGACCACCTTGCCGGACCCGGCAAGCATTCTCCAGAGCAGCCCCCAGCGTAAGTACATGGCTCGCTTTCCGCTGTTAGGCACGCATGGATGCTCCTTCTTTGTTGACATCTGATTGTTGGTTTGTGTAGGAGCAGAGCAGCCCCACCAGGAGCGCCCGGAGGCCGCCCCCGACATGCCAAGGGAGAGTTCTCCAGCAAGGGAGAGTTCTCTGGCAAGGGAGATTTCTCCGGCAAGGGAGATTTCTCCGGCAAGGGACAGCACCAGCGCCCCCCCCCCCACCCCGGCGGCGGAGACTACGACTGCGCCGCGAAGGGAGAGTTCTCCGGCAAGGGACCCTGCCGAGGAGCCGGCTCGCGCAGGTAATCCTCTCGTTTCAAAACTTCCCTTGGGTTCTTCTTCTTTTGATCTTCTTTTTGGATATTTGCTTGACTCTTTCTCCCTTTTCCGGCCGTCAGACCCATCTGCTACGGAGCCGATGGAGTTCGAGGTTGCCGGCGAGGAGAACACGCGCGGCAATACCGACGACGCCGCTGCCACCGAAGAAGCAGCCGGCGCTGATGATCCCGCCGGCGAAGAGGCCGCCAAAGCTGCCGCCGCAAAAGCTAGCGAGGGGTCTGGCGATCGTACTGATGGCCCTGAGGCCGCAGGAGCGCCAGGCGCTACACCGACCGCCGATCCCTCCGCCGCTGCCGCAGCACCAGGCTCTGAAGAGCCCCAGCCAGGCGTCTACTTGAAGGACGGCGAAAATGTCTTCATCAACCTCCCCTGGGCGTCAAGCTCCAGGGCGCCGGTCGAAGGAGAGAGCTTTGATGGAGAGGTGCTCGCCTCCGCTGGTTGATGCGCCGAGCAGCAGCGGCGGCGAGCCTGAGGAGGAGCGGCTGCTGCGGAAGCTGGTGTCGCTCTACCGTGCTCGGCAGGCCAAGCTGGAGTCCCGAGAGGCGCTTGTCGCGAAGGCGGGAGCGGACATCGAGAAGCACGCGGAGGAGCTCCGGGGTCTCAACCAGGAAGCTCTCCGGTCCCTGGCAAAGGAGCGGGAGCAACTCACCAAGGAGCATATGGCATTCCTCCTCGAGAAGGCTGAAGTCGAAGAGCAACAGCGGCTTGCCGCTGAGAAGCTGTCTGCGCAGGAGGGCGAGCTGGCGCAGCGGAAGGTTAACCTCGACAGCCACGAGGAGGAGCTTACCGCGCGCGAGCAATCATTCGGCGGAGCCCTCAAGCAAGCAGAGGATGCTGCCGCAGCTGCCGAGGCCGCCAAGAAGGAGCTGGAGACGAAGGTGGCGCGGCTGGAGGCCAATCTCAAGGTGAGTGGTGAAGAGCTTGCCGAGCTCAAGCATGAGCGGGAGAAGGACGCCTACAGCAACTCAGAGCTGCAGGTTCGTCTCGCCGAGAAGGGCAAGGAACTCGTCGCCGCCAAGGACTCCAACGCAGATCTTGAGTTGAAGCTGACTACTTTGACCAAGACGCTGGACGGCGCCAGGGAGCAGGAGGTGGCCTTGAAGGAGGAGATCAAGGCCGATAAGGCACTGCTGGCGTGTGGTGCTGCCGCCCAGAACGCTTTTAGGGAGAATGTGGAGCACTGGACGGAGGGTCTCGTGAACGCTGCCGCAGATATCGACAGGGAGCTGGCGCAGCTCCAACCCAGTGCCAAGCTCACCTTGTTCTTCAAAGGCGTGGCGACGGCCCTCCAGCGACTCCGGGAGAAGATCCCAAAGCAGCTGGCCGACGAGTCGCGCAAGATCTGCGCGGGAGCTCTTCAAAAGGTGTTGGTGAAGGTGGCCTTCCGCAACCCGGGCCTCAACCTCACCAACGTCCTCAAGTCCCTGCCGCCGGATGCTGATCTGGAAGCGCTCAAGACCCTTGTCGCACCCATTGTGGACAAGGTGAGCGGGATCAAGAGGATTGAGGGCGATCGCGTAGACTAGGCCGCCCGTTTTCTTCTTTTCTTGTCGCTGCTGGTCATGTTATGAGAACAATCTGTTAGAGCTGCGACAAGCTACCTTGTAATATAACTCTATTTTTGTAACGCCCCGGACACACCCGCCGATGGTCGTTACTCCTGGCGGGATCTAGACTGGCCTCACATATCAATACTAGTCTTTTCTGCGCACTTTGTCCTCACTCGTGCGCACCCGGGAGCAACTTCCCGGTCGGTCACCCATCCTGAAACTACTCCAAGCTGAGCACGCTTAACTTTGGAGTTCTATCCAAATGGGCTCCCGGAAAAGAAGGAATTCCTTATTGATATGAGTAGTCTATCATCCCTAATAAGCCAGGCCATCACAATTTTGGGTGATGATTGCAATGTTATTTCCTTTACTTGATTCCTTCCTTTGCATGTTTTTGCCCTACGCTTTTAGGGAACTTGCCGGCGCAGGCACCTTAGCCGCGAGCGCTGAGTGCGGGAAGTCAGCAGCCTGCTGGCGGTGCCATTACCGACAAGAAACCTTGTCGCCACTAGTCACAGCTCACTTAAGTTGTTGAGCGGACTCGAAACAAAGTAAGGACGCAACTAGCCACGAGTTGGTTCCTCCGCGCACAGGTTTTCCATACAAAGCACGGTCGTTCAAGGAAGATAACTTAAAAATTTTAAAAATCTGATTGCTCAAACTTTGGCAACTTAGCTTTTCAGTTGTTCGCTTCCCGGTAAGGCGAAACTTTCTTGAACGACGCCTGGGCCATGCCATTATCTTCTCCTTCCCCCCCC
>LR738713.1:445506174-445560060 GCA_902687465.1 Secale cereale | reverse complement strand
CCCCCCCCCCCGGCAAACTTGTGGGCGAGGGAACCTTCCTTTCCTTGAGAAAAAGAAAGAAGAGAAAATAAAGATATGGAGCCTTACGGCTCGTTATTGCTTACCGGGGGTAGGTGCTGCACAAAGTGTTAGATAACACATGCAAAAAATAGAAAGCATGAAATTATCAAGATGTGCGGAGCACATGAGCTTTACTTATGCACGGGGTCTGCGCCCGGCTTTGTACGAAGGATTACATGCAACAGCGGCAAGACTTGTACAAAAGGTGGTTGCCGGAACAGGTTCCGGCAACCACGCCTTACGGGTAAAACTTACGAAGATGCTCAATGTTCCAGGAGTTGCTCACCGGAATGCCATCTTCGGTCTCAAGGCGGACAGCGCCAGGCCTAGTGACTCGTTTCACCCGATAAGGGCCTTCCCACTTCGGCATCAACTTGTTGGAATTCTTGGCGGACTGAATGCACCGAAGAACAAGGTCGCCTTCCTCGAGACTTCTGGCGTTAACTTTGCGGCTATGGTAGCGGTGCAAAGCTTGCTGGTAGCGAGCAGCTCGTACAGCAACCTGAAGACGGTCTTCCTCAAGGAGCAGCGCGTCATCTTGTCGCAGCTGCTCTTGCTCAAGCTCATCATAAGCGAGCACTCGAGGTGACCCGTATACGAGTTCCGTGGGGAGAACTGCCTCTGCTCCATAGACTAGAGCGAAAGGTGTCTGGCCAGTGGCTCGATTTGGCGTCGTCCTGATCGACCAAAGAACCACCGGCAGCTCCTCAATCCAGTTTCTTCCGTACTTGCGCAGCCTGTCGAAAGTCCTGGTCTTGAGCCCACGCAGCACTTCAGCATTTGCCCTCTCCGCTTGACCGTTGCTTCTCGGGTGAGCAACAGAAGCGAAGCAGACCTTGGTGCCACGATCTTGGACGTACTGCATGAAGGTGCGGCTCGTGAATTGCGTATCGTTGTTGGTGATGATCCTGTTTGGGATCATGAAGCGGCAAACAATCGACCTGAAGAACTTGACTACTGACTGTGCTGTCACCTTCCTCAATGCTTCCACTTCCGGCCACTTTGTGAACTTGTCGATTGCAACGTACAAGTACTCAAAGCCGCCGACTGCTCGGGGAAAGGGGCCGAGGATGTCGAGCCCCCAGGCCGAAAATGGCCAGGATAAAGGGATCGTCTGGAGAGCTTGAGCTGGCTGGTGTATCTGCTTGGAATGGAACTGGCACGCTTCACACTTGGTTACTTGTGCAGTTGCATCCTGGAGGGTTGTCGGCCAAAAGAAACCTTGCCTGAATGCTTTGCCGGCAAGTGCTCTTGCGCTAATGTGGTGACCACATATGCCTCCATGTATCTCTGCCAATAGCTTTTGTCCGTCTTCCCGGTGAATACACTTCAATTTCACACCGTTGAGTCTTCTTCTGTACAGTGTGTTGTCAAAAAACTGGTACATACTTGACTGCCGGGCTACTCTTTCCGCTTCTTCTTGCTCTTCGGGAAGTTCTCCTGTCTGAACGAAACGGACAATCTGCTGTGCCCATGTTGGAGCTTGTGGCTCGACAACAAGTACTAAAGGCACATCTGCTGCTGCGGGAACATCCGCTTCTACGGCGAGAACCTGCGGCTCAGCCGGAGCTTGACGTTCCCCGGCAAGCTTGCCGGAGCAAAACTTGCCGGGAGCCTCTACTTCAACGGAACAAACCCTAGGGCTTGCCGGAGCAGAGTGCTCCTCAGCACTCTTGGTGTTTATCTTGGGGACCTTCTTGGCGGCGGCTTCGGGAAGCTCTGCCGAAAAATAGTCACCAGAAATCAACTTCCTCTTCTTGCTCTGTCCAGTTGATGGTGTTACAGACGGTTGAGTCAGCTTGAGCACAAAGATCCCTGGTTCCACAGGTCACTTAAGTGCGGCGCACTTCGACAGGCCATCGACAATGTCGTTCTGAGCTCTTGGAACATGCTCCATCTGTAGGCCGTCAAAGTGCTCTTCTAGCTTTCTCACTTCATCAACGTAGGCTTCCATCAACGGACTCTGATAACTCTTGTTCACTTGGCGGACAACAAGCTGCGAGTCACCCTTGACAATGAGCTTCTTGATCCCAAGGTCTGCCGCGATCCTGAGACCGGCAAGAAAACCTTCATATTCTGCTGTATTGTTTGTTGCTTGCTCCTTGGGAAAGTGCATCTGGACTACGTACTTGAGGTGATCTCCAGTGGGTGCAACAAGCAGCACGCCAGCATCTGCGCCTTGCAGCGAGAAGGCACCATCAAAGTACACCAACCACTCTTTGCTTGCTTCCTTGACGGGGATGCTTGTTTCTGGAATTTCTTCATCTGGTGTTGGCGTCCACTCTGCTATGAATTCTGCCAATGCTCTGCTTTGGATAGTTGAAGTGCTCTCAAACTTGAGGCCAAAGCTTGACAGTTCCAGTGCCCACTCAACAATCCTGCCTGTTGCTTCTGGATTCTGCAGTATCCTCTTCAGCGGAAAACGAGTGACAACTGTGATCTCATGTGCTTGGAAGTAATGGCGCAGCTTTCTCGAGGCCATGAGAAGGCTGAAAAGCAATTTCTGCACACCAGAGTACCTTGACCTAGCCCCTTGCAGAAGGGAACTGACAAAGTAAACTGGGCGCTGCACCATTTTCTTCTGCATCTCCTCGTGCGCCTGCGCAGATCCATCTTTGTCGGACCAGAGCTTGACGGGGAAGCCCCCTGCTTGTCGCTGGATGCGCCTGCCGCGGTTGCTGGCTCATCATCTGCCTCCCTCTCCGCTACTAACGCAGCACTAACCACTTGATTGGTTGCCGCTATATACAGCAGCGACTTCTCTTGTGGCTTAGGTGCGACAAGTATTGGAGTGGAGGACAGGTATCTCTTCAAGTCTTGCAGCGCAGCCTCCGCTTCCGGAGTCCATTTCATTGGACCTGCCTTTTTCAATATTTTGAAAAACGGCAGGGCGGGCTCAGCAGACTTAGAGATAAATCTGTTGAGAGCAGCCACGCAACCGATAAGTCTTCGTACATCCTTGACGCGCTTTGGTGCTTCAATCTTCTCAATGGCCTTGATCTTGTCAGGATTGGCTTCAATTCCCCGCTGAGACACGAAGAACCCGAGAAGCTTGCCAGAAGGGACTCCAAACACACACTTCTCGGGGTTGAGCTTGAGGCTGATCTTGCGCAGATTTGCAAAGGTCTCGTCTAAATCTTGAATCAGAGTTGCCTTGTCCTTGCTCTTGACCACTATGTCATCCATATAGGCTTCCACATTTCTGTGTATTTGTGGCTCAAAAGCGACATGGACTACCCTTGCAAATGTTGAACCAGCATTCTTTAAATCGAAAGGCATCCGTATGAAACAGTACGTGCCACATGGAGTGATGAATGCGGTCTTCTCCTAATCCGCTTCTGCCATGAAGATCTGATGGTATCCTGAGTATGCGTCAAGAAATGAAAGCAAGTCACATCCGGCCGTGGAGTCAACAATCTGGTCAATGCGCGGCAAGGGAAATGGGTCTTTGGGACAAGCTTTGTTAACATCGGTAAAGTCGATACAAAGCCTCCATTTCCCGTTTGCCTTGCGCACGACTACAGGATTGGCCAACCACGTAGGATGGAGCACTCCTCTGACAAGGCCTGCTGCTTCCAACTTCTTGATCTCTTCTGCGATGAATTCTTGGCGCTCCACTGCTTGTTTCCTGACCTTCTACTTGACGGGCCGCGCATGAGGACATACGGCAAGATGGTGCTCAATTACTTTCCTGGGAACACCGGGGATGTCAGACGGTTGCCACGCAAACACGTCGACGTTCGCCTGCAGGAAAGCAATGAGCGCGCTTTCCTATTTAGGGTCAAGAGTGGCGCTGATGGTGAAGGTACCACCAGTGCTGTCCTCCTTGGCGGACACCTTCTTGGTCTCTGGCGGAGCTGCCATTGTCCTCTTACACTTGCCGGTGGAGCTCGATGGTGCGTCCTCGACGGTAGCGCAGCACTCCGAAGAGGTGCGCTTGCCGGAGTGGGCATCAGAACTCTTGCCGGACTTGGTCTTCTTCTTCCCCCCGGGAGCTTCAACGGCAGGTGACTTGCGATCTGTTGCGGCTGCCGCTTCCCGGTAGATCTTGTCAGCGCAGATAAGAGCATCCTTCTTGTCGCCAGGGACAGAGATGATACTTATTGGGCCTGGCATCTTCAGCATGTTGTATGCGTAGTGAGAGGCTGCCATGAACTTGGCGAGTGCTGGACGGCCGAGTATCCCATTGTAAGGCAATGGAAAATCGGCAACGTCAAAAGTGACCCTCTCAGTCCTGAAGTTCAACTCGCTGCCAAATGTCACTGGCAACGTGATCTTCCCCTTCGGCTTGCTCCTTCCCGGGTTGATTCCTTGGAATGTGCCGGTCTCTTCGAGCTCGCTGTCAGGGATCTGGAGTTTCTGGAGTACAGCGGAGGAGATCAGGTTCAAGCCGGCCCCGCCGTCAACTAGCATCTTAGTGACCTTGAGGTTGCGGATAGTTGGTGAAACCAACATCGGCAAGCACCCGACCGCAGTTGTGCGATCAGGGTGGTCCTCAATATCAAAGATGATAGGCGTGCTGGACCATTTCAGAATCTTGCGTGACTCGACAGGTGGTTCTGTCGCATTGACCTCCCGCACCCACTGCTTGAGTTGACGGTGTGAAGTATGCAAAGAAGCACCGCCGTCAACGCACAAGACCTCTGTGGCTTTCCGGAACTCCTGCTCACTGGTCTCGACATCATCCATGTCTTCATCGTCGTCATCATCTTCATCCTTGTCGCGGCCGCGGGGAGGTATGTCTCCTTGTCGCTGCTTGGCCTTGCCGCGGCGTCCTCCCCGGCCGGTGCGCTTCTGGCCGGATCTTTCAACACCTCCTTGGGCCTTCTCCTTGTCGCGTCGCTCGTATTCAGCCTTTTGCTGCTCGACAAGCTGCTCGACCTTCTTGCAGCTCTGGAGGTCATGGCCCTTGGTGCGGTGGATCTTGCAGTACTGCTTGTTTGTGTCGTCCTGTTTGTCGGCGACCGCCACAGCCTGACAATTGGTGCATGCGGCAATCTCCTTGCCGGAGCTGCCAGCTTTGGCTTTCTTGGCGCCACCTTCGTTGCCAGACTGCTCAATGACTAGCACATCTTTGCCTTTCTTCTTCCTGTTGTTCCGCCGTCGGTTTTTCTTTGCCGGGGCAGCATCCTCGCTGTCAGATCCTCCTGCTCATGTATTCTCTCCGGGGAGTTTCCTCCCTTCCTCAGCACGTGCACACTTGTCGACCAGGGCATACAACTCACTGACGTCTTTGATCTTGCACATCGCCATCTCCTCCCGCATCCTGCGGTTACGCACGTTCTGATGGAACGTGCTGATGACCGCGGCAGGGTGGACATCGGGGATGTTGTGTTGTACACGGCTGAATCTCTGAATGTACTTGCGCAGGGGCTCTCCTTCCTTCTGGGCGAGCAGATGAAGGTCACTCTCTTGGCCATGAGGTTTGTGGCCGCCTGTATAGGCGCCGACAAACTGATGGCATAGGTCTACCCAGGGGGATATGGAGTTGTCCGGCAAGTGCATGAGCCAGGACCTGACGTTGGGCTTGAGCACCAGCGGGAAGTAGTTGGCAAGGATCTTGTCGTCCCGCCCCCCGTCAGCTTGCACCGCGATGGTGTAGATGCTGAGGAACTCCGACGGATGCGACTTGCCGTCGTACTTCTCTGGTACGTCTGGCTTGAAATTCTTCGTGCTGGGCCACTGGACTTGCCGCAGCTCACGAGTAAACGTAGGGCAACCTACCGCGTACGGCAAGTCGCCTGGTTCCCCTGGCGCATGCATGTTGACAGAGGGCCCAGCGCGCTGGTCCGATTGACGCTGCGCTTCTCTTCGGCGCTCGATGCGAGTACGAGCGTCTTCTTGCTGTCGTTCGTGAAGAACTTGGCGCTGATCGCGACGAGCTCGTGGATCTGATGACGCAGTGGAGTCGCTGTCGAGGTGGATCCGGCGAGTCGGCGATCTTGGCCTTCGGGGCGGAGAGTGCACGGTGGTTGCACCCCCACTGGTCTTGTCGCCACCGGCTCGTGCCTGGCTGACCTGCCGCGGCTGCGATGTACTTGGCTGTCGTGGAGTGTCGCCGTTGGCGAAGCCGATGAGACTCTGAATGGTGGCCCTCCAGTCGTCGATCTTGTCTGCCGCTGGAGGGTAGTCCAGGAGCAGTTGAGCCCGCGCCAAAGCTTCTGCTGAAGTGGCGGGTAGCGGTGGCGAACGGTGTGAGGAGCGGGATATGCTCAGACTTCTAACTATGTTAGAAGGAGCAGTATCCCGTCCAGGCGACCGTGCCTCGCTCGTGCCATCATGTTGGCGTGCATGCTGGCCTTGAGCACCCCGAGATCCACCAGCTCGATCTTGGTCCAGCAAACGTATGGTACCGTGAGTACCATGACGCTGCCGGTCTCGCGCCTCCTGAGATGGGCGCGGTGCATGTACGGACGCCGAGGTCTTGGAGTGCGCCCGGTCGTTGTGGGAGCCGACTAAGCCGCCGATGGGCAGCGCAGCCTTGTCCTTGGACCTGGCAGCACCGTGAGCTCCCTCGTCGACGCCCGTTCTTCCGCCGGTGTCTACCCCACCAGCCGTTTGCTCCGGCAGTGGTGGGTTCGGCGCGGACGGAGCAGCCGCCTCTGAAGCCATCTTATTCGGCGGCATGTCGATGAAGACGATGAAGATCTAGCTCGTGTGAACGCCGGATAAGGTTCACACAACCTCGACGCCCCCTACCTGGCGCGCCAAAGATGTCGGGAAACTGACCCACGAGCACCAATGGGACCGGCGGACCGAGCCCCTTTCGGTTCGGCGGGGGCGAAGATCGCACGAAGAGCGGATTGAGGCGAAACACACGAGCAGTTTACCCAGGTTCGGGCCACACGGATGCGTAAAACCCTACTCCTACTTTGTGGTTTGTATTGAGTTCCTCCTCGGGAGCGCTGAGTGCTATAGTACACACCAGCAGCTAGCGAGACCGAGCGTGAGTGTTCTCTTCGTCCATTCCGTCCTTCCCCTACGTTGCGCATGGGCCTCCTTTTATATGCTCAAGGGGTCACCGACAGGTGGCAATGTAGACAAGGGTAAAAATGGAAAGGTGTTGCGATTGGTACAACTACCTGTACAGTGTATCATACCTAACCCTGACGGCAGGGGACAAGGGCATTGAATGCCCATCTGCGTCGCCCAAATAGTGCAAAAAGGGACCGTCAGGGACGCCACCGCTTGCCACGATGGCAATCTTGTCAGCACCGCTTGCCACCGTGCACCGCTGGCTGCACAGCCTCCCACCACGTACGCCTGGAAGGGTCCTAGAGCGACACGTTGGTGGATGGGCTGGAGCGCGGGTACAGAGTGGTTGCTTGCCGCGGCAAGCGCCTTGCCGCGGTCGTTGTCTTGTCGCGTCCGGGAGCTTGTCGCTCACCGGGCTTTGCCGGGACGCGTGGCGCGTCGCGGCAAGTTCCTTGAGATGCCTTGGTTGGCCTTCCCGGCAAGCTCCTCTCGCCGGGGTCTTGTGCTTTGAGTGGCCTTCCCGGCAAGCTCCTCTTGCCGGGGCCTTGTCTCCTTGGCTTAAATACTTTGTTCTGGAATGGCTCCAAAGGAACCACGGAGGACCTTGGCGATCACCCGGCAAGCCTTGCCGCGGGATGCTGCGACTGCCCGTGCATAAGTTCGGGATACTAGGGTACCCCTACTCTAGTACACCGACAGGCCTTTAACAGGCCGGAAGAGCAATTAGGCTTCATTTGTATGAGCGAGTGTATGGGCCTTTAGTAGGCCTGATGTGACGTTGGGCCTCATATGGCCCATGGGCTTCATCGGACGTTAACAGGCCGAAAAGCATAACAGGCTGGAAGTCAGACAAATCTGCAATGGGCCGCTGACAGGACGAATGTCAGACCTAACCGAATATGGCCCAATTTCATCCCAGTCTTTTATGGGTCGAAAGTTTCATCGGGCAATAAATGGGCCCGAATGTATCAGGACCTTTAACAGGCCAGAAACACACTGGGCCATAATTTGGCCCAAGCACTTAGCAGACTGTTAACGGGCCAGAACACACCATGGGCCGCAATGATGCAAAATCTAAAAAGGGCCGTGGATGGGCCGATTTGACACTATTCCTACGTGCCTTAACTGCGAATGGGCCTTCTGGAAGCAGGTCGTTAATGGGCCAGCCCAATAAATTTGGTTGGGCCGGCCTTCCTCAAACTGAATGGGCCAATTTCGGGCCGTGCCACGTGTTGACGTATCATAGGCGCCTGTTGTCCATTGGTCGGTTGACATCTGTCCGCACGAGGAGGTGACACATTGTCCCTTCGGCCAACAAGAATTTTACACGTGGAAAATCCCCATTGGTCCGGGCTGTTAATGGGCTATCAGATCCAAAACCGGACCCAACAGGGTTAACGACATGCCGTTACGGTGGATGCCATGTGTCAATTACCCTTGACGAAAGCACTTCCATGACGCGGCATTTATCGTCATGGAAGTGGACACTTTCGTGATGATAATTTTGGTATTGTCATGGAACACTTCTATGACAGCACAACTATGACTATCTTGATTATGTCATAAAATCGTCATGGATGTACATGCATGACAGAAAACGCGGCCTACTGTGACAAACACATATTATCACGGAAGTTGTTTTTTTTTTGTAGTGCGAGTCGGCGCTTAAATCGGCACTGGGGGTGATTGGGTTCAAGCGCCCCCAGGTCGCCCACCAGGCGTCGATATTGGCCCAATTCAAGCACAAATCGGCCCACTTTTGGCGTAAATTCGGCCTGATATCGGCGCAAATCGGCCCATACTCGTTGTGGTTCAACGCAAAATAAGTAAAATAATTTTTTAACACATAGTCATCACAGAAAATCAATAGAAATCAAATAGTTCAATACAAAATATTTAGTTCAACATATAAAATCTCATATTTCATCACACGTTGAGCTAGGCGTTGCCCTTGAGCCTCCATAGGTGCTCCACTAGATCGTACTGCAGTTGTTGATGCACCTGTGAGTCTCAGATGTCCAGACGCATATTGAGGAAGGCAGTCCAAGTTCCTGGTAGCTGGTGATCTACTTGCGCAAGAGGACCTACATGTAATATGGTTTAGTGTCAAACACTGGCTCTTCCTGCTCACTCTTAATGATCATGTTGTGCAAGATGACACAGCAAGTCATGATCTCCCACATTTGATCTTTAGACCAAGTTTGAGTGGGGTACAAGACAACAACAAATTGAGATTGGAGCACACCAAATGCCCACTCGACATCCTTCCTGGAAGCCTCATGAACCTTCGCAAAGTGGGAGTTCTTGCCACCTGGCACAGGATTTGAGGTAGTCTTCATAAATGTGGACCATCTTGGATAGATGCCATCAACTAGGTAGTACCCCTTGTTGTAGTGCCGGCCATTGATATCGAAGTTCACTAGAGGAGCATGACCTTCAACAAGCTTGGCAAAGACAGGGGAGCACTGCAGCACATTGATGTCATTGTGAGTTCCTAGCATAACAAAGAAGGAGTGCCAAATCCACACGTCCTGTGTGGCCACTGCCTCTAGTACCACACTACAACCGCCTTTAGTGCCTTTGTATATCCCCTGCCAAGCAAATGGACGGTTCTTCCATTTCCAATACATGAAGTGGATGCTTCCAAGCATCCCAGGAAATCCTCTATCTGCATTATGTTCTAGGATCCGAGCACTGTCTTCAGCATTGGGTGATCGCAAGTATTGCGGTCCAAACACTGCCACCACTGCCTGTAGAACTTGTAGAAACACTCAATGGGCATGGACTCAACCATGCGCCCGTTGTTGTCAAGTGAATCACCGGGAGCTCCATATGCAAGCATCCTCATAGTTGTCATGCACTTCTGAATTGAGGTGAATCCAAGTTTACTGGTGCAATCCTTCTTGCAATTGAAGTAGTTGTCAAACTCCCGGATGGAATTCACAATCCTGAGGAAAAGCTTTCGGCTCATCCAATAACGTCTCTGAAATACTTTGTCGCCGTGCAACGAACCGTCGGCGAAGTAGTCGGAGTAGACCATGCAATAGCCTTCCTGACGATGCCGGCTCTTTGCTTTCAGCCGCCCCGGCGCCGAGCCTCCTCGTTGTGGCTTTTCATTGCTCGTGAATAGGCCGACGAGGGCGGCGAGGACCATGAGATGCTCCTCGTCCTGGACGTTGGCATCGGCTTCCTCCTCCATCAACACCGCGAGGGCCGCCTCGTCGTCCGAGTCCATCGGCCGAGCAAGCAAATCACCGAATACCTGGCGGGTGCGGTGGGCGCGAAGCCGTCGGTACGCCGTCTTGCATGGTAGAAGCACCGGAAAACTTGCCCGGAAGGTGGTGGAGAGAGTTCCGCGGCGAAACCTTCTATCTTTTCCGGCGAGGGATGGCCTATATAGCGGAGGGCGGCGCTGGCATCGGCAGTGTGGTGACCGAGCATGCGGGGGTGGGGGGAAATCTGGTCGATTGCCTTCGCTTTTCGCCTGACCGTTGGGCCCAGGCGTGTTTTCCCCTGACGCCGGAGCCCCCGAGCGCCGCCCGGTGCACAGGGTTCGTCCTGGGATCGCTGGGCCCAAAACGGGCCAAGCCGGCGTTTCTCGGCGTCTTGGGGACGCGGCTGGTTTTTTTTCAGCGTCGACGCAGAAAAAGTCGCCCTGGGGGGCCTGTTGGGGGCGCTGCTGGAGATGCTCTAAAGCATGCCATGTTGTGTACCAGACCTAATGTGTGCCTTTCCATGTGTCTGGCAAGGGGGTACAAGAGTGATTCAGAAGTGGATCACTGGACAGCGGTCAAAATTATCCTTAAAGGAATAAGGAAATGTTTCTTGGTTATGGAGGTGATAAAGAGTTCGTCGTAAAAGGTTACGCCGATGCAAGCATTGACACTAATCCAGATGACTCTAAGTATCAATCTGGATGCATATTGAACGTAGGAGCAATTAGCTAGAGTAGCTCTATGTAGAGAATTGTAGACATAGAAATTTGCAAAGCACACACGAATCTGAATGTTGCAGACCCGTTGACTAAAACCTCTCTCACAAGCAAAACATGATCATACCTTAGAACTCTTGGAGTGTTAATCACATGGTGATGTGAACTAGATTATTGACTCTAGTAAACTCTTTGGGTATTAATCACATGGCGATGTGAACTATGGGTATTAACCACATGGCGATGTGTACTATGGGTGTTGATCACATGGTGATTTAAACTAGATTATTGACTCTAGTGCAAGTGGGAGACTGATGGAAATATACCCTAGAGGCAATAATAAAATGGTTATTATTATATTTCCTTAATCATGATAAAGTTTTACTATTCATGGTAAAATTGTATTTCCCGAAAACTTAAATACATGTGTGGATACATAAACAAATATTGTATCCTTAGTGAGCCTCTACTAGACTAGCTCATTGGTCAAAGATGGTTAAGGTTTCCTAACCATGGACATGAGTTGTCATTTGATAATGGGATCACATCATTAGGAGAATAATGTGATGGACAAGACCCATCCGTTAACTTAGCATTTGAATCGTACAGTTTATTTCTACTACTTTCTTGTATGTCAAATACATGTTCCTCGGACAGTGAGATAATGCAGCTCCCGGATAGCGGAGGAATACCTTGTGTGCTATCAAACGTCACAACGTAACTGGGTGATCATCAGGATGCTCTACAGGTATCACCGAAGGTGTTTGTTGAGTTGGCATGGATCAAGATTGGGATTTGTCACACCGAGTATCGGAGAGGTATCTCTGGGCCCTCTCGGTAATACAACATCACAAGAAGCTTCCAAGCATAGTGACTAAGGATTTAGTTACGGGATGATGTATTACAGAACGAGTAAAGACACTTGCCAGTAACAAGATTGAACTAGGTATGGAGAAACCGATGATCAAATCTCGGGCAAGTAACATACTGACAGACAAAGGGAACTACGTATGTTGTCATAAAGGTTCAACCGATAAAGATCTTCGTAGAATATGTAGGAACCAATACGGGCATCTAGGTCCTGCTATTGGTTATTGACCAGAGAAGCATCTCGGTCATGTATACATCATTCTCGAACCCGTAAGGTCCACACGCTTAACGCTCGTTGATGATATAATATTATATGAGTTATGTATGTTGGTGACCGAATGTTGTTCGGATTCCAGGATGAGATCACGGACATGACAAGGAGCTCCAGAATGGTTCGAAGGTAAATATTGATATATATGATGATATGGTTAGGCCAAGGGGTCAGGCCCTCGGGGCTATAAGTCAGTGCAAAAGGATGTTTTGCAGTGGGCTAGTGCTACCTCTTGAGCTTGCGTTGTATTCCCTCAAAGAGGAAAGGGAGATGCAACACAGTAGCGTAAGTATTTCCCTTAGTTTTTGAGAACCAAGTTATCAATCCAGTAGGAGACCACACGCCAGTCCCTCGCACCTGCACAAACAAATAAGAACTTCGCAGCCAACGCGATAAGGGGTTGTCAATCCCTTTACGGTCACTTACGAGAGTGAGATCTGATAGAGATGATAAGATAATATTTTTGGTATTTTTGGTATAGAAACAGAAAGTAAAGAAAGCAAATAAACAACGGCGAAAGAAATTGGCTAGTTGACGTGAAAGTAATATGATAAAGATAGACCCGGGGGCCATAGTTTTCTCTAGTGGCTTCTCTCATGATAGCGGTATTATACGGCGGGTAAACAAATTACTGTCGAGCAATTGATAGAAAAGCGAATAATTATGAGACTATCTAGGCATGATCATTGTATATAAGCATCACGTCCGTGACAAGTAGACCGACTCCTGCCTGCATCTACTACTATGACTCCACACATCGACCGCTATCCAGCATGCATCTAGTGTATTGAGTTCATACGAACAGAGTAACGCCTTACGCAAGATGACATGATGTAGAGGGATAAACTCAAGCAGTATGATGAAAACCCCATCTTTATATCCTCGATGGCAACAATACAATGCGTGCCTTGCTGCCCCTACTGTCACTTGGAAAGGACACCGCAAGATTGAACCCAAAGCCAAGCACTTCTCCCATTGCAAGAACTATAGATCTAGTAGGCCAAACCAAACCAATAATTCGAAGAGACTTGCAAGGATATTATGAGCACACATAAAAAGTTCAGAGAAGAACCAAATATCTTTCATAGATAACCTTGATCATAAACTCACAATTCATCGGATCTTGACAAACACACCGCAAAAAGAGATTACATCGAATAGATCTCCTCGAAGACCGAGGAGAACTTTGTATTGAGATCCGAAGAGAGAGAAGAAGCCATCTAGATACTAGCTATGGACCCGAAGGTCTGTGGTAAACTACTCACAACTCATGGTGAGGGCGATGATGATTATAATGAAGGCCTCCGTGATGGATCCCCCTCGCGGAAAAGGCTACAAGATGGGATCTCCACAGGAACAGAAGCTACGGCGGTGGAATTAGGGTTTTCTCTCTGCGTATGGAGTTTCTGGGGTACATAGGTATATATAGGAAGAAGGGGGGCACCGAGGGCCGTGTGGGCCAGCCTCGTGGAAGGGGGCGTGCCCTGGGAAGGGGGGCGCGCCCCCACCCTCGAGGGCTGGCCCTTCGTCCCCTGACTTGGTCCTGACGTTTCCCTAGCGTGATTTCCTCCAAAAATATCTCTAGCGAAGGTTTCATTCCGTTTGGACTCCGTTTGATATTCCTTTTCTGTAAAACCCTGAAATAGGCAAAAACAGCAATCTGGACTGGGCCTTTGGGTTAGTAGGTTAGTCCCAAAAATGATATAAAAGTGAATGATAAAGCCCATTAAACATCCAAGACTTCATAAATAATAGCATGGAACAATAAAAAAAATTATAGATACGTTGGAGACGTATCAGCTAGTAGCCAAGGGACTGTGGTGTCTGGTCCTGGAAGTCCGAGAAGGACTCTTCCTTGCGGGCAAAACCGACTTTGACGAGGATTTTTCTCCAAGTTTCGATCCCAGGGCTCAACATATAAATAGAGGGGTCGGGCTAGCACCCGGAACACATCAAGATACACCAAGCCGTGTGTCGGCAACCCCGACCCTCTAGTTTATCATCCGTCATAGTTTCTATGGTGCTTGGTGAAGACCTACGGAGATTGTTCTTCACCGCCACCGCCACCACGTCGTCGTGATGCCGGAACTCGTCTACTACTTCGCCCCTCTTGCTGGATCAAGAAGGCGAGGACGTCATCGAGCTGAATGTGTGCTAAACACGATGGTGCCGTATGTTCGATACTTGATCAGGACGGACCGTGAAGGTGTACGACTACATCAACCGCGTTGATAAACGCTTCCGCTTAGCGATCTTCAAGGGTATGAAGATGCTCTCCCCCTCTCGTAGCTATGCATCTCCATGGATAGATTTTGCGTGTGCGTAGAATTTTTTGTGTTCCATGCAACGTTCCCCAATTCACCAAAGGTCGTAGAGGTAAATTCTTTAATAAAAATTGATGAAGGTGATATCCCTTACAATAATCATCCTAGTTAATGCCTTTATGAGTTTGATAACTACATTAGAAAACAAGATCACTTCAATGCCAATGTCATGAAACAATTGATATACAACTTTGATATGATTGCTCCCTTGAGTGACTTGTTATTTAGAATCTCCAGTGATGTTAGAGGTGTAGGAAAACATGCCTCTATGGTTCAAACTCAATTAGAACAAGTTGCTCAATCTCAGAAAGAATTGCTAAATGAAATGAATAATAATATAAATGATTTTGTTGTTAGAGTAGCAACTAGAAGAGGTAAAATGACTCAGGAACCACTTTACCCTGAGGGACACCCTAAAAGTATTGAAAAGGATTCACAAAGACTTAATACTAGTGCACCTAGTCCTTCTAGAAAGAAAAAGAAAAAGAAAAACGATAAGACTTTGCATACCTCTAGTGAACCATAGATAGAAAAACCTCCTGAAAGTAATAATGATGTATCGATCTCTAATGCTGAAACTCAATCTGGCAATGAACATTTATCTAGTGATAATATAAATGAAAATGATGATGTTCATAAAGACACTCAACCAGACAATGATAAACAACCAGATGATGATATTGAGATAGAACATGTTGTTGATCTTGATAACCCACAACCTAAAAATAAAAAATATGATAAAAAAGACTTTGTTGCTAGGAAACATGGTAAAGAGAGAGAACCATGAGTACAAAAACCTATGCTCTTTCCACCTAAGTCAACTAAGAAAAAGATGATGAAGAATATGAACGCTTTGCTGAAATGCTTAGGCGAGTCTTTTTGCGCACTCGCTTGACTGATATTTTAAAGATGGCCCCTTATTCTACATATATGAAAGACATCATCACTAATATAAGAAAGATACCGGAAGCAGAAATCTCCACCATCCTTGCTAATTATTCTTTTAAGGATGGAGTACCTAAAAACTTGGAGATCCGGGAATACCAACTATACCTTGCTCCATCAAAGGAAATTGTGTTAAACCTCTTTATGTGATTTAGGACTTGGTGTTAGTGTTATGCCTTTCTCTTTATATAAAATACTTGATTTGAATAAACTCACGCCTACTGAAATATCCTTGCAAATGGCTAACAAATCAACTGCCATACATATTGGTATTTGTGAGGTCGTGCCCGTTGTTGTTGCAAACATTACTATCTTAACTGACTTTTTTATACTTGAGATGCCCGAGGACGACAATATGTCTATTATCCTTGGTAGACCCATTTTGAATACTGTAGGGGCTAATATTGATTGTAATTAAAGCAAGGTCACCTTTCATATCAATGGTAATGAGCATACAATGCACTTTCCGAAGAAACAATTCCAAGTGAATGGTATAAATATTATTGAAAGATCTTCGACACTCACTATTGGAAGTCTTCAAATCCCTCTAACTACTGCCAAAAAGAAATACGATATACTTATTGTTGGGGAAATACATATCCCCGTTGAGGTAAATTAGTGTTTTACGAAAGTTCTTCGGTTTCATCCTAATTGAAGGTGGTTGTTAATAAGACTTGATCAACCTTATTAATTGATCATTTTTTAGAGGTATGAAGTTGATGAATTTAGTAGGCACTACCTTCTGTCCCCACCTTTTATTTTCTGTTTTTTTAGTTTAATAAAAATAAAATGTCATGCCTTGTCTATTTACTGTTTTTCCTTGCAATAAAGAATGACCCAAAAATAAAAGTGCTCAGAATGCGGGCATTCTGAGCACTTTTATTTTTGGGTCATTCTTTCTGAGCACCCAAAATGCCAAAGGCGTCATTGGGGAATCATCGGACAATGATATCCTCACTTGAAGAAGGGCAGAGGTGTGGTCGTGCGAATGGCCGTATGATCCCTTCATGGAGGGGGCCGAGATTCATCAAGGGTTTGCACAATTCGCTGCAAACGTCGGGTTAACCAACTTCATCGTAGCTGAGTGTGAACAATACCATCTCCTTACAAATTCCTTTGTGCAATTTTTTTATTTTCTAAGTAGGAATAATCCCCCTGAGGTGCAGTTTAACTTATATTCTGAAACCTACTAGATACTAGTCACTGACTTTTGCGACATATGCTTGATTCCTTCTGACGGGGAAATAAGAGAACCAAGATATGCGGAGTTTGAGGACTTCTATCGTACTCTGTCAGTGGGAGATGAGAGACGGGTATCGAGTGTCACTGTCACTAGCTTGCAGTTTCCTTCTGTGCACTATTTTGCTCTATTTATCACAAAGTGTTTACTTCCTAGAGCAGAGGTTGGTGCACTTAGGGCCCCCGATTTTGCTGTCTTACACCGTACACTATACGGCGATAACACTTATAGCCTAGGAGCTATCATTGCACGTCATCTACACCTTAATAGGACCAAGGGTAAAATTCATGGCGGTATTTATGCCACTCGTTTAGCGAGTCACTCTAACGTTCAGATATGCCAACATGATTAATGCTTGCCCAAGGTTTACTTAGATCGCCAAGCTATGGCAGCTCATCGATTTACTGATGGTGAGAACACTACTATTCATATTCCCTACAACCTGGTTTTCAGTGTGGATAGCCGTGATATTATTCCGTTGCCTGCACCTGCTTTGCTTGATTCTATTGCCAGGGGCGGATACATGATTGTGCTAGAAGACATCATTGCCTACCAGAACGCTAAGGTAGTTACAAAGGAGGAGCCCCGGGGTTGGGACGCCCAGGTGCCACCACCACAGCACTTTGACATGGGATCGGATGGCTACTACGGATGGTGATTGCCAAGATAGGCCAAAAGCCTAAGCTTGAGGGAGTACGTGTTTCCACCGACATTATATTCATGTTCATACATTTCATTCCAGATGTTGGTGTTCCCACTTTTTTATTGTATTATCCATGCTAGATTTATTTTTCTCGCTTTCTTTTCTTCGAGAAAACCCAAAAACATTTCCTGTCTCTTTTCGATTTTTCTTTCTGGTTTAATTAGTTGTAGTACTAAGAGAAAACCCAAATGATTTCTTGATTCTTCTCTTTGTTTGTTGGGAGCTTTCCCATGTAAGTAGTTTTTCTCGTTTCTGTTTTCTTTATTTTGCCTTCTTTAAGAAAAAAACTAAAAACTCCAAAAATATTTCAGTGTGTTTCTCTGAATTTCTTTTCTGATTTTTTGAGTTATACCAAGGGGAAGACCATGATGAAAATGTTGAGTGGCTCTCATATGCATTATCACTTGTCTAACAAATAGCCCAATCTGCCTTGTCTTCTCCTTTTTGAATAAAATGTTTGCAGATTCTAGCTTAGTCCACGACACTCTTGCACTGTTATTATTCTTATATCATTCAGTCGTGCCAGTGAAAGGCGATAATGACGATATTCGATGAACCGGCTGTGGCAGAGAGAAAAGGGTATGAACTCAACTTGTTCTATTTTTGTAAATATGCTTACCTAGTATCCAGGATTCAGCCTATTATGATCAAACATGTTTGCAATGACAATTAGAGATTATAGTTTCTCATGCCATGCTTAAGTAGCTAGGAGTGGATAATGAGTTATCTTGGAGGTCAACATTGTGTTAAAATGATTGTGATGTGGTATGATGATATGGTATCCTCCTCTGAATGTTTCAAGTGGCTTGACTTGGCACATGTTCATGCATGTAGTTGAATCAAAACCAACATAGCCCCTGTGACTATTATGTTCATGGTGTTCATATCCTACTCATGCTGGTATTCAATGTTCATTATTCATAATGCATGCTCATGACCGTTTTCGCTCCCTAGATGGCTGCTTCTCAACCTATTTGCTAGCCTTCGCATATACTAAGCGGGAACACTCCTTGTGCATTAAAGTCCCAAAACAAAAGTTATCCAAGATGAGTCCACCATATCTACCTATATGCGGTATTACCCTGCCGCCCTAAGTAAATTTGCATGTGCCACCTCTAAAAATATTCAAATAAACATTTGTTTTTGTGTGCCTAGATTGTTCATAGAGCGACAGGGGGTGGACGATATCTTCCATGCTAAGCGGTTATTCTCATGATGAGTGTTTATTCACTTGTCCTTGCACGAGAGGGGCGCTAATAGGGATTCCCAGTCCCGAATTCGAAAAGAGACTTACAAATAATCAAACAAAACTCCTATGGAGTAAAACCTTTAATTTATCGCTTAGGAACCTCCACTAATGTGTTTAGCATGGGATATATTGATAACTTTTGGTCGTGACGTAAACAGGAAGGGTGCATGTCTCAAAATTACATTTATATCTCTTTTAACACTTTGAGATCTGGCACCACTTTAAATCACTACTTCCCTCTGTGAAGGCATTATCTATTTACTTTTATGTTGAGTCATCACCTTCTCAAATAAGATCCAGATCTAATAGCACTATTGTCATCCTCTTGCATGGTGCATACTTAATGTAGAGTGTTAGCATGAGTGGATCTTTTCTACCATGAATTACAATGTTTAGTCGATGCTTGAACTTTGGAGGTGCTCTGCATTTATGTTTTGCGGTCTCAGAAAGGGCTAGCGAGATACCATTATTGTCATATTATATTATGGTTGTTTTGACAAAGTGTTTTCATTGGAGATATCTTATTATTTCTCTCTAGTTGTTTATGCTATTGATATGAGTTAATACAAGTTCTAAGAGTTAATGTTGATATGGTTAGTCATGATCTTTGATGAAAACCTGGGTGCTACTTAAGATTATTTATGTAATCAAAAGCAAAAGAGTTCATAAAAGTTTTTCTTTTTCACTTTCAGTTTGTCAACTGAATTGCTTGAGGACAAGCAAGGTTTAAGCTTGGGGGAGTTGATACCTCTCCGTCGTATCTACATTTCCTAATTTTGTCCTCTTGTTTTGTACTCTATTTTGCATGATTTGAATGAAACTAACCCGGACAAACGAAGTTTTAGCAGAACTACCATGGTGTTGTTTTTGTGCAGAAATAAAAGTTCTCGGAAAGGAACAACTTTTTGGAGAATTATTTCAGAATAAAATAAAAATACTGGAGCCAAGAACCACCGGAGGGGGGGCTTGGGTGAGCACAACCCACCAGGGCGCCCCCTCCACGCGTGCCCATGTGGGTTGTGCCCACCTGGTGGCCCCGCAGACACTGAGTCCAACTCCATAAATACCTGTTTTTCCAGAGAAAAAAAATCAGGGAGGAAGAATTATCTCGTTTTGCGATATGAAGCCGCCGCCACCACCTGTTCTTCATCAGCACAACAGATCTGGAGTCCGTCTGGGGCTCCGAAGAGGGGGGGGGTCTTCGATTTTTTTCATCACCAACCCTCCTTCATCACCAATTATATGATGCTCCCCACCAAGAGTGAGTAATTCCTTCGTAGGCTCGCTGGTCGGTGAGGAGTTGGATGAGATTCATCATGTAATCGAGTTAGTTTTGTTAGGGCTTGATCCCTAGTATGCATTTGATATGACTTTGCCATGCTTAATGCTTGTCATTTTGGGCCCGGGTGCCATGAACTCATATCTGAATCGTTTATGTTTTCACCATTATATCTATGTTCTAGATCCAATCTTGCAAGTCATATTCACCTATTATGTGTTATGATCCGTAAAACCCGGAGTGACAATAGTCGGGTTACTTTTCGGTGATGACCGTAGTTTGATGAGTTCATGTATTCACTATGTGTTAATGCTTTGTTCCGGTTCTCTATTAAAAGGAGGACTTAATATCCCTTAGTTTCCTTATGGACCCTTCTGCCACGGGAGGGTAGGACAAAAGATATTATACAAGTTCTTTCCATAAGCACGTATGACTATTTACGAAATACATGCCTACATTATATTTATGAACTGGATCTAGTTTTGTATCGCCCTAGGTTATGAATATCATCCAACAAATCATCGATCCAATGCCTATGATTTTCCTACATATTGTTTTTTATAAGTTACTATTGTTGATGTTACCATTACAACTGCTACAAAATCATTGATATCACAATTACCGTTACTATTGCTGTCACCACCACTATCAAAACTATCATACTACTGTGCTGCTGATCACTTTGCTGTTGAGAATTAATCTCCAGGTGTGGCTGAATTGACAACTCAGTTGCTAATATTTACAAATATTCTTTGGCTCCCCTTGTATCGAATCTATAAATTTGGGTTGAATACTCTACCCTCGAAAACTATTGTGATCCCCTATACTTGTGCGTTGTTAGGGCGGGAGGCCACCGAGGTGGGCACAACCCACCAGGGCACGCCCCTGGTGGGTTGTGCTCCCCTCGAAGCACCCCCAGGTGCGACTGGCCCATTGGGTGTCTTCTGGCCCAGAAACATTCTCCAAAAAGTTTTGATGTGTTTGGACTCTGTTTGGTATTGATTTTCTGCGATGTGAAAAATAAGCAAAAGAGAGCAACTGGCATTGGGCACTATGTCAATTGGTTAGTCCAAAAAATGATATAAGTTGCTATAAAATGATTGTAAAACATCCAAGAATGACAATATAACAGCATGGAACAATCAAAAATTATAGATACGTTGGAGACGTATTAGCATCCCCAAGCTTAATTCATGCTCGTCCTCGAGTAGGTAAATGATAAAAACAGAACTATTGATGTGGAATGTTGCCCATCATGTTCATCACATATTCTTTTCTTTTGTAGCATGGACATTCAGACTTTTATATGGTTCAAAGCAATAGTCTAGTTTTGATATGAAGATAATACTCAAGCATACCAACAAGCAGCCATGTCTTTTAAAATATCAATACTAAAGCAAGTTATCCCCAGCCCATCATGCTCAGTCATTGATCCATTCATGAAACACACTCGCATATTAGCTACAGCCAATGCTCAAGTATGATCATAGTACCCCTTAGTTGATGCTTCATAAGAGAAGATGGAGACTCAAAGGAAAATAAAAAAATTGCATAAAGTAAATAGAAGGGCCCTTTGCAGAGGGAAGTAGGGATTTGTAGAGGTGCCAGAGCTCAAAGCTTAAATTGAGAGATTTTTTTCTGAGAGGCATACTTTTCCCGTCAACGAAAATGACTAAGAGTTTCCTATACTTTCCACGCTTCATACATCATAGGCGGTTCCCAAACAGAAAATAAAGTTTATTCCTTTTCCACCATTCTTTCACAATCCATGCCTAACCGTATCCACGGGTGCCCTCCATACCAACACTTTCCAAGGAATTTATTATCTGACAACATAAAGTAAATTTCTTTTTCATTTTGGGACTAGGCATCCCTATTACCGCCGCACACTCGTGCAATGACAAGTGAATAAACACTCATCTTGAGAATAACACATCTAGCATGGCAAAATATCGGCCACCCGTCACCGCCTCATGAGCGGTACGGGCTCACAAAAGAGAAGTTTATTTTGAAATTTAGAGATGGCACATACAAATTTGCTTAGAACAACATGGAAATACCGCATATAGGTAGGTATGGTGGACTCATATGGCAAAACTGGGTTTAAAGTTTTTGGATGCACAAATAGTATTTCTACTTAGTACATGTAGAGACTAGCAAATAGATTGAGAAGTGACCGACCAAGAAACTAAAAATCACATAAGCGACCATTGAGCATAACACTGAATAATGCACCACAAGTAGGTTGTAATTTCATTGCATAAATATTGACTTTTGTGCTTGCATAGGGAATCACAAACTCGGCCCCACCGATTTGATCTATCCGGCGCCACCGAGTTCACTTGACAAAGCCACTGCCAAAACCCTAATCAGTTCGGTCTCACCGATGTGGATCTCGGTCTCACAGAGATGGGATTGCAAACTCTCAGTTTCCCTTTGTAACGTTTCGGTCGCACCGAAATGAGCGATCAGTCCCACCAAGTTCACAATGCAAACTCTCTGTTTCCCTTTTGTAACATTTCAGTCTCACCGAAATGAGCGAATCCGTCCCACCGAGTCTGCCTGACCAACTCTCTGTTTGCCTATTACAGCAATCGGTCTCAACGAGTTGATGTAATCAGTCTCATCGAGATTAAGTTATGCCCTAAACCTAATGAAATCGGTCCCACTGAGTTGATCATATCGGTCCCACCGAAAGGCCTAACGTTCACGTTTTGAACTGAATCGGTCCGATCGAGTTTCATGATTCGATCCCATCGAGTTTGGTGAATTGTGTGTAACGGTTAGATTTTGTGTGGAGGCTATATATACCCCTCCACCCACTCTTCATTTGTGGAGAGAGCCATCAGAACAAGCCTACACTTCCATTACCCATTTTCTGAGAGAGAACCACCTACTCATGTGTTGAGACCAAGATATTCCAATCCTACCATATGAATCTTGATCTCTAGCCTTCCCAAGTTGCTTTCCACTCAAATCTTCTTTTCACCGTATATCCACATCTGTGAGAGAGAGTTGAGTGTTGGGGAGACTATCATTTGAAGCACAAGAGCAAGGAGTTCATCATCAACACACCATCTATTACCTTTTGGAGAGTGGTGTCTCCTAGATTGGTTAGGTGTCACTTGGGAGCCTCCGACAAGATTATGGAGTTGAACCAAGGAGTTTGTAAGTCCAAGCAGATCGCCTACTTCGTGAAGATCTACCCTAGTGAACCATGTCCTTCGTGGGCGATGGCCATGGTGGGATAGACCAGGTTGCTTCTTCATGGACCCTTCATGGGTGGAGCCCTCCGTGGACTCGCGTAGTCATTACCCTTCGTGGGTTGAAGCCTCCATCAACGTGGATGTACGATAGCACCACCTATCGGAACCACGCCAAAAACATCAATGTCTACACTTGTATTGACATTCTCCAAACCCCTGCATTTACGTTCATACGCAATAATTTACTTTCCGCTGCTACAGCTCTAGAATTGCATGTGTAGGAAGATTGCTTGACTTGTGCTAATTTGCTAAAAACTGTCAAAACATAAAATTGGGAAAAGGTTAAGATTTAATTTGGTCAAGTAGTCTAATCACCCCCCCTCTAGACATATTTTCGATCCTACAAGTGGTATAAGAGCTTTGGTCTCCATTTGCCTTGATTTCCATAGCTTTGGTGATCATAGCCATGGTTTCACAACCTAGGAGAGTATGGCGTCTAGCGAGGGAAATTACCACCGTAGAGGTCCTTACTTTGATGGTACTAATTTTGCTAGTTGGAAGCATAAGATGAAAATGCATATTCTTGGACATAACCCCACCGTTTGGGCTATTATGTGTATTGGTTTGCAAGGTGAATTCTACGATGGGAAGGAACCAAACCGTGAAGCCTTTGCTGAAGAATTGAAGATGTTGCAATACAATGCTAAAGCTTGCGATATCCTCTTCAATGGATTGTACCCCGAAGAATTCAAAAAAATCAGCCGTCTTTAGAATGCAAAGGAAATTTGGGATACTTTGATTGATATGCACGAAGGTACCGAGTCCGTCAAGGAATCCAAGTTGGATGTGCTTCAAAGTCAACTTGACAAGTTCAAAATGAAGGATGGTACAGGTGTCGCTGAAATGTACTCTAGGCTTGCTCTCATCACAAATGAGATTGCCAGCTTAGGAAGCGAAGAAATGACCGATACATTCATCATCAAGAAAATCCTAAGAGCCTTGGATGGAAAATATGACACCGTGTGCACATTGATCCAAATGATGCCAAATTACAAAGATCTCAAGCCAACGGAAGTCATCGGAAGAATAGTTGCTCATGAGATGTCACTCAAGGATAAAGAAGAGCTTCACAACAAGTCTAGTGGTGCTTACAAAGCCTCATGTGATGCTCCTACATCATCAAGTGAGATACAAGTCTTCAATGAAGAATTGAGCTTAATAGTTAGGAACTTCAACAAGTTCTACAAGAATAGAAGCAAAGAGAGAAGTTCCAAGTCAAGGTCCTACAATGACAAAAGATCTTCTAGTCGTGAACGCAATTTCTACAGCTGTGGAAGATCCGGACACTACTCCAATGAGTGTACGACTCCCCACAAAATAAGAGAAGACTCACCTAAAGGAGAAGTAGAAGAGAAGAATCACCACCAAGAGAGAGAAGGAGTAGAGATGATCGTTATGAACGAAGACCCTCTCAAAGAAGCAAGGATTCACAAAGGAAAGAAAAATCATCAAGTAGCTATACAAGACTAAGACATCAAGCTCATGTTGGTGAATGGGTATCCGGTTCCGACTCCGATAACTACTCCGAGAGAAGCTATCACACCTGCTCAGAATATACTCAAGATGAAGGTGTTGCTGGAATTGCTCTTGTGTCATCCAACTCCTACAATATATTTGAATCACCAAATGAAGGAATTGGAAGATGCTTCATGGCTAAAGGCCCTAAGGTATCACACCCCGAGTATCTTGATTTCAATAGTGATGAAGATGACTTGCTAGGAGATGATGATTTACTTGTTGGTAGAAATAGTGATGAAACATATGATGGAAACTATGATGAAATTGCAATTAATCATGCTAATCAAGATAAAATGAATGACAATGATAAGGAGAAGATTGAGCGTCTAACTAAAGAATTAAACACTCTCAAGTTAGCTCATGAAACTACCATAGAGAATCATCGAGAACTTTTGAGGACTCATGAGAAGCTACGCTTTGAAAAGCTCAATCTAGAGCAAGAGCATGAGTTCTTAAAAGCAATCAATGATGATCTTCGTAAGAAAAGTTCTTCTTACATTGCCAAGCGTTTACTCTTGTCTACGTACATGCCACAAGTAAAATCTAGCAACAAGAACAAGAAAGATTCTTCCTCTAGTAGTAACAATAATCATGATAAAACAAATGTTGTTGCTTCTAGTAGTTCTCTTGATTCCACTAATGATTCTCTTAGCCAAGTTACACTTGAGCAAGAAAATATCTTATTGAAGGGAATTATAGAGAAAGGTGTTTATAAGAGCCTTGCCGGAAGTAAGCAATTCGAGGAAATTTTACACAAGCAAGGAAGGCACCGGAAGAATCAAGGTGTTGGTTTTGAACGAAAGTTCAATGCCAATGGAGTTGAGTGGGAAGAAAATCAATACCCCAAGACCAAGTTTGTTCCTCAACAAGTGAAGTATGATCCTACTTCCTTCAAGGGGACACAGGCCCAAGATGATCTTCCACCACAAGACCTCAAGCTAAAAGGCAAGGACAAGCTTCAAGAAGAGATTGATGCATTTGAAGAAGCTCCTAAGTCCTTGATCAAGTGGGTTCCCAAGACTACCTCAAGTTCTACTTCGTCAAGTACATCTACAACTCCAAGGATTCCCATCAAGATGGTGTAGATCCCTAAGAAGAAGAACTAGAGAGTTCTTGGGGGTGACTCCGCCAACATACTTCACTCTTATTCATATTGGCGAGGACAAGTGCAACAACTTCCACATCTTGCACTAGTTCAAGGAGTCACAAACTCTCTTGTTGGTAAGACAAGGGACATGGTAACCTAATGCTTTCATGGACATCATCTTGTGTGCAATTCTCTCTATGTCCATGGATATCTTTGTTTGTTCCTTATGGGACTAACCCGTGTAGGTATTGAAAGTGCAACTCACTCCAATGGATTGCTCCAAATGATCAACATCAACTTTGAGCATCTACATCTTCAACACCTACATGAAGTCATCATCGACAAAACCCAAGGTTAGTTCATCCCTCTTAATACTACTAGGGAAAAGCCTAGCAGTAGCGCGGGTTTTAGCTGTATCAGTAGCGTGGGACACCGCGCTACTGATAAGGCGCTACAGCTAACCTGTATCAGTAGAGCGGATCAGCCAACGCTATTTCTATACATGTGTAGCAGTAGCGTGCTTTGTAGAAACGCGCTATTGATAATAGCTACAACACTTTTAGTGAAGCCATGCTGCTGCTAATCTAACTAGTAGTAGCATGCATTCTGTCCAGTGCTACTAGTATAGTGTTTTTCATATTTTTTAGCATATTTATACGTCGTTATACAAATTTTGATATAGTACCAATTAAGAGGTTGTGAGGAAGAAACATGGATTAGATTCATTTGGATGAATCGAAAGTTGAATTAGGACGACGATCCTAACAATTCAACTTTTGGTCACTTTTGATCCATCCACATGAATCTAATCCACGTTCCTTCCACCAACACTAGCTAATAACATATCATCATGATAATCATGATCAACATCATCATCATATTAATATAAAAACTCTTGCATCATAGTCATTACCACCAACACTATTTAATCATCATAGTCATAGTGTAGCTATCTAATCACCACCAACACTAGCTAATAATAATCATCATAGTCAAGGTTGTCAGAATCGCGATTTTGAATCGGATCGGAGCCCTGATGGTAGGATCGCAAATCGTGGAATCTTCACTATCAGGATCGTAGAAACGTAGATTCTATGAACTAAAGTCGTAGAATCAGAGGGATTAGTTTGGATCGTAAAGTCGTAGAATCGTACAACAGAATCGCGATTCTGACAACCTTGATCATAGTCATTACCACCAACACTAGATAATAATAATCATCATAGTCATTACCACCAACACTAGCTATTTAATCATCATAGTCATAGTGTAGCTAATCACTCATGCTGCTCTCTCTCAGATAAAATAGCATATAACATGTGTAGCACTCCTGCTTCATTATGTTGGAGCATGCAGAAGAATATGTCTCCTAATTGTGGGTCGCGCTTCTGATTGCTGCCCCCTAGTACTTCTCTGTTGCGATCCTTCAAAATTTTGCTCCAATCTTTGACTATTAAGACTTGCTCGCTTCGAGAAATCTTAAATGCACTGAAGTGCAATGTAGGATGTCTTGGTCGTAAGCTAACCATTGTCATGGGATGTTTATGCTCGATCCATTGAGGCGCAACTATCATCTGGAATCCCTATTGAAGAACATCGTCGTAACATACTTAGAAATGAAGTTTAGCTTAAAATATAATGTTTGCAAAAGATGCACTCGGGAAAAATAGTAAGAATCTTATCATCTTTCCTAAATAGATGTGACAATAGTTCAACACGCATGCTAGCGGTCGTACGTTTTGAGTACTAATATTTTTTAGTCCAGGAAAATAATTTATCTTGACAGTATCAAGATCCTCAAGCCATGAAACATAATGACTTATCTCCTCGCAGTTTAGTTCAGCCTCGGGATAGTTGTAGGTCATGTCTACCGAGCGCCGGGCATGTTTGCTTGAATGGAAATAAGCTGTCAATAGAAATTAGTTGTCAACTATTTTTGAATAAACAATATCGAAGACATAAATATAGGCTGAGAAACTCACATAATGGTTGAACTAGAGGCGTCTGCACATCGACCCAGATGTTGATATTATCTTAAATATCATCATCTTCCGGACGAATATCAAAGGTGATAAGCATATCAGGCTCAAATGCATAAGCCTTGCATAGTGTTCTCCAATTTGTGCATTCAAAATATGTGTATGTGTCTGCATTGTATAATTTTGCGTCAAAAGTATAACCATGCTCAGTCCTCAAGTGAACTCTTTATACCTCCATAGTTTCCATAGGACTAAAACCAATCTTATCCAAGACAAAAATTCTTGCATGGCATGGGATACACTAGTAGAATAGTAAAAAATTAAAATTATTAGTTGAAGCAAATGAAGCGAAAGTGATGCTTAATTATGAAAAAATACTTGTCGTCATGACTTACCGTATCCACTTCGAAGTTCTCATCCAGCTTGATGATGAAGCACCTACCATCAACTAGGAAATTTTTGTCACACAGACCGTGCTTGTCTTCGCAGTATTCGCACATACCGAAATCCTTTTCGTCGTCAGACATTTCCTATGTTCATAGTTGAAACATTAATTGAAAATCTTATAATTAATCTGAACATTTCATTTGGTTAAGAAGCATAACTAAATACCTAGTTCTACTCACGAAATGTCATTTAATTATCTTTCTATAAAATCCAGGCCACTCGATATTTCCTACATATTCTAGCACAAGTCATGCCAAAATTCACGGAAAAATCCGGCATGACCTTTGCTAAAAAAGGACATATCGAACGCCTGAAATTTTCCGGAACCTAAATGAATCAACACTCTAGCAAAACATAGGCCACTCAAAGGTGTAACCTGTAAACATGACCGGCCACTTGGGCAAGCACATATCCAATTTGAGCAACACAAGATATACATGTTTTTATCTACATCATATGAGCATTCAAACTTGATGGTAATTGCATTTCAATGGTTAAAAATATAAACAAAAACATTTCAAAATATCTTATAGGACTCATATTGACATGGAGATTTGGCTGGTCTCACCCCGAGGTCGGAGGGGGTCGGTGACGGGGACGACGGCGGGGACGATGGATGGACTCCTTGATTTCTGCAAAAACAAAAACCCTATAAGCTATCAACTAATCAAATGCATAGGCCTTGCATAGTGGGGTCCAATTTGAGCATTCAAAATAGGAGTACTTCTCCCATTTGAGCATTCAATAACCAAAACCAAATCATAAAATATATAAGTATTCAAATTAGCATGCATTCAATAAGCAAAACTAAATCATCTCTTGCATCCATACATCATCGAATATTATCACTAATACATCCAAATAGTATCATACATATAACATAACTAATACAACTAAAACCCTAGCAAATGACGGGTATCGGCGCGGGCGATGGACACCGAAAGAGAAGGAACCATCACAGGATCATAGCTCCAGTGGGATCCCTGAAGAACTTGCCAGGTGTTGGAGAACCTGCCCTCCAACGCAACCACGTAGCGAAGGACATGCTCGTCCTCCTCGCTGACACGGCGACGTACCACCTCCGCGGGGTCCTCAAGCCTCCGCACCGTCACTGGCCCACGCGACCGCCACCAAAGAAGGTTTGGGTCAACGACGGGCCAGTTCCTCACCAAGCTACACCCCCCGGTAGGTACCACCTCCCAGTACCAGCCCGGCGGAGCCCAGTCCAAGACATGGCCCCTCTGATCAAGCAGGTGTCCTTCGTCGAGTCGACGATGAGGATGCGGGATAGGCATCGTCGACATCGATGTGGGAATAATTGCTTCAACAAAAAAAATAACAACAAATGTGACATGTTCAAAATATGACATGCCCACTATAAAACGAATCAACCTAGAATACTGTTAAATACACCTTAAAATAAACTAGTTTTATTAATTATCTTACTAAAAATAAATTAGTTCTATAGTAAAAATTTAATTAGATCATCAAATCTCATATACCTAAATTTTCTTACTAAAAATAAACTAAGTCTATTAATTCAACTAAACACTTACTATAAATAAAAATAAACTAGTTCTTACTAAAAATAAACTAGTTCAACTAGTTCTATTAGTTTTCTTACTAAAAATAAACTAGTTCTATTAATTCAACTAGTTCTTACTAAAAATAAACTAGTTCAACTAGTTCTATTAATTTTCTTACTAATTCTATTAAACACTTACAAAAAAAAGTAAAAAAACTATATTGAATTTTTTTCTCTAAACTAAACACTACAACCCTAATTAACATCTAGTTAAACCCTACTGCCCTAAGCCTACTGCCCTAGTTCTTAAACATCTACAAGTACTAACTAATTAGATGAACCCTACCTAGGTACTTAAGCATCTACAACTACTTAAGCACCCATTGATGAACCCTAGGAATTTGTCCGAAAAACTAATTAAGCATTTACAACTACTACCCTAATTAACATCTAGTTTACAATTAAACATCTACAACTACTACCCTAATTAGCATCTAATTTGATGAACCCTAACTAATTAGATGAACTTTAAAATTTGATGAACCCTAGGAACCCTAGCTAGGTGGAGGTAGGGGAGGAGGCGGAGAAGGACTAGGCGTGCTCACCTCGGGCGCCGGCGGAGTTAGGGAGCGGCCGAGAAAGGGACACGCGGCGTCGAGGTCGGGGTCGGGGCTCGGGGCGCGGTGGAGAGCGGTGGTGTAGGGCGACGTTGAGGTCGGGGTTGGGGCGGCTGTCGGTGTCAAAATGGGCAGATCTCGGGTAGGGGGGCAAAAGCTATGCGTCTAGAGGATCGATGGTAACAGGAGGCTGGGGACACGATGTTTACCCAGGTTCATGCCCTCTCGATTAAGGTAAAACCCTACTTCCTGCTATATTAGTACGGATGAATATGTGTACAAGAGTTGATCTACCTCGAGATCGTAATGGCTAAACCCTAGGTCTAGCCTATGAGGATATTGTAAGATGACCCCCTCTACAAACTAACCCCTTGGCTTATATACACACCGGAGGGGGCCTAGGGTTACAAGGGTGACTTGGGGAGGAATAAATTGATACATCCGGACTCTACACCTGCCTTTCTACGTATATAGGAGTCCTGACCGAATACGGGGGAGGGCCTTCTGCTTCTTCTTCATGCGGCCCATCAATGCGGCCCAGCTTCAACGACCCGGATGACAGAGGACCCCTGAATACAGGACTCCCTCAGTAGCCCCCGGACCTGCCTTCAAGGACGAGATTGTATCCGGCTTCATGTCTTCGGTCTTGCAAGGTGAGTCCTCATGGATGATACTTCGGCTTCTTCAAATATTATAATCTGCTGATTCCTCGCCGCTGTCTTCTTGTCTTCCACGTGTCCAATGAATGCATTCCATGCGGAAGAAACCCTAGTGCCTGCAAAAAATCTTCAAACATAGCCAGTGCCCCGAGTTCCTCCTCGCGCCTTCATGGCCCTCGTGCAGGACACTGGAAAAGCTGTTATGGGTCTCACGCGCATCTGCGGACACTACAAGCGCAGGAGTATCTCCCTCCAGAGGATCTAGTCCCCGTCTGGGCCGGACTAACGTCCGTCGACAACCAAGCCCTGGCAGAGAGCTTTCCCAACCCCTCCGATGGAGAGCGGATATGTCTTGTCCCACACCTTTTAAGAGGCGTGGGGTTCCATGTCCATCCCTTTGTCACGGGACTCCTGGAGTTCTACGGCCTCCAACTGCACAATCTTATTCCAGGTTCAATCCTACACATTGCGGGTTTTGTCGCTCTATGTGAACTTTTTTTGGGCTACGAGCACCACTTCGAGCTGTGGAGAAGGTATTTCTGCCTGGTCTCTCGATCGGCAGAGGGATCCATATTTGAAGTTGGGAGCGCCGAAGTATGGCGCATAGACGGGACGGGCTATCTTTCTGGTACTCCGAAGAAGGCATCCGAAGAGTGTCCCTCGGAGTGGTTTTACATTGAAGATGTCGCATTGCCGGATCCAGTTCGGCGCGGACTCCCCAAGTACTCCAGTGCTCCACCAAAGAAGCTTTTCAACCGGCGTCCCCGCGGTCCTTCGAAAGAAGAGAAAGCGGAGGTTACCGACTGGCCGGCAAGATTAAATTTCTTGTTAGTTCGAGATTAACTATAATCGAAGTGACGGCCATTTCACTGAAGCGGCGTGTGCAGCCGCTCCAAGCTAGAGGACTTCCAATGTGTCATTATAATGGTCAGAATGATGCCTCGCGCCGCCTACGCTTAGATCTAGATGACCCTGCCATTCTAGGGGCGGTGCTGGAAGGCCTCTACAAAGGAGAGAAGCATGACTTCATCTGTTTATCGTGCCGAGAAGGCCTTTCTATGTAAAACCTTCCCGACCGGGTGAGTCCTTCTCTTTGACCACTTTATTTTTCTTTGTTATGATGTATTGACCAAACTGTATTCGGTTTCTCCCAACAGGAGTGGAGGAAGGTGGTCAAGGAGATTAATAATCCCGACCCGCAGCCAGAGGACCCATTCCAAAAGACGGGCCCCGGATATGAAGAGGACCCGGATATAGGCGTAGAGTTAGAAGAGGGGGTCTTCTATCAGGCCTGCCGTGAGGGCACCTTGGTGGCTATAGTAGCCGATTACCCAGGCATCATTCCTTCTTCCCGCGTAAGTAATTTAGGGGATGTCTCACTAACGAGAAGATTCCCAGTGCGCTTTTACCCACCGTATTCTATCATACTTAAACAGGGACGGCACTCCTCAAGCCGAACTGTGCGTAGACTGCCAACCCAGAGGGCAGCGCCTACGTCGGGCGAGGCTTTGAAGCGGAAAAGGACCACGAATACCAGCGGACATTCAAAGAGGTATGTTTGTTTTACCATGCGCTGGGTGGTGAAATTGTTATTATAACTTTCCGCATTGTTTCTTCCTTTTAGGAGGAATTTAAGCCGAATTGTCCCTTGAGGTGACACAGGCCGAGCTCCAGCCAATCCGGTATCGGGTCCGTCAAGGGTGGATGCTAATTCGGTGCCAGATTGTCCTCTCCATGAGGATTCGGATGAAGTGTCAGCTACCAATTCCGAAGTGGAGGTCGCGATGGTTCAATTGCGGTGAAAAGCGGCCATGTGTAACCCTGCTTTTTCTGAGGAGGAGTTTAATGCCCTCAATTCTGCAGATGCCTATGTCCGAGCCGCTCAAGACGGACTCGCCGGAGCCACTCATCAGCTTTTAAAAGATATGAGAGTAAGTTTTTAGTTTAAATGTCCCCATGCCAGTAGCCCCCGAGGCTTAAAGCAGTTGGTACAACTGATTTGAGGATTGTTGTATTTTATAGGTCATTCGAGAGAAGAATAACTCTTTCTCCAAGGAACTCGAAGAGTGCCGGACCCAGCTCGCCGAATTGAAAAGTTTGAAGGAATTCGGAAAGGATGCTGTTGGTAAGAATAATTGTGTGCGGAAGCTATAACAGTTCTACTGATTACTATGATATATATACTAATGTGTAATATAGCACCATGATTGATCGACCAACTAGAAAGGGACTTAAGAGCTGCCCTAGCGGACAAGAAATTTGTCGAAGAGGAAAAAGCTGCTGGCGAGCGTGCACTAACGCAAGCTATGGAAAAAAGTAACCAAGCGCAGGATGAAAATATTAGGCTCGAACAGGACCTAAAGGGCGTAAAGGCCCAACTCTCCAGCGCCTTGGAAGAGAACCAGAGGCTAAAAAGCGGCATGTGCAGTATGTCTCTCATACCTAGCTCTCCTTATAGTCTCTTAGTTTGAAAGTTTCTTATAAAAACTTTTCCTGTGGGTTTATTGACTGGTCAGCCTGAAGGCGGAGTATCCGATTTTGAGGGCGATGTGCTGCAAGAGCTTTCCAGGGTCCATGAACGGGCTAAAAAGGCCATGAGGAGTATGGCCAGAGCTCTATGGCCTGGCGACTCCCCTCCAGAATCTATGGAGGATTTGGCGGACCTGTTCAAAGGGGCTCGGCGCCGCTTTGAACTACGGAAAGTGTCAGCATGCCGTATGGGAGCTCAAGAAGCATGGGCTTTGGTGAAGACACGCTACACTTGTCTTGATCCAAATCACATGGCCCGTTTGGAACCTCGAGGGTCCGATGGACAGGAAATTCCTCCTTGTTTGGTCTATAACCAAGTAGAAATAGCTGCCAAGCTTTCCCAACAGGACTGTAAACTAGACAGCCTGATAGACGGAATAAAAAATGAATAGTCGTTTGATTCTATGTACTAATGTACTTTTACCATCAAACTTATCTCCGACCGAATTTATATAAAGTTCATCATGGCCGACCATCTGCTTCAACCTCCATAAACCCAAAGGCTGGAGTGTTTCCGAATACTATATCTGTGGTAAAGCACGTGATATGTTCAGAAACTAGGCATTCTGGTCATAATTGCTTGAACAAACGAACTGAGTTCGGGGAGTTATGTTATATTACTATTTAACGTAATAAACATCTTCTAGAGAGAATAGTTCCGTTAGGGGTTCCTTTCCCTGGGTCGGCGTGCATGAAGATGCAGGCCTAGGCTTTTTGATCCTATGAGAATGATAGTAGGAAGCCATCTCCTGTGATAGTTAAGATACGCTTTAAATGTGATATGTCGTGTATCCGTCGACCAATTATTCCCTTAAGAGTGCTAGCTTTCAGATTCACCTAGTCTGAGGTACATATCTGGATTACCCGGTTGTAACAATCGCTGAGGTGCTCCATTTACGCCCTAGCCGAACAATCAGAAACGTATGAGTAAGCATAGGAGCCAGGCAACCCAGCTTGGCCAGAACTTAAGTCATATCGGTGCATATAATGGCAAGGATGAACTGTAAAAACAGGCGACATTTTTAAGCAAGAAGCTTTATTGATGATGGGCTTCGTTAAAGAAGCCCCCAGGTATACGTGAGGACGTACTCGTCGTGTGGCAGTTCGGGTGAACCGAATACTTGCCAAGTAAATGTAAAGAGAAAAAATGAGAGAAACAAAAAAAGTAAAAGACAAGACCTAACTTATAAAGAGGAAGAAATTGCTACCGAAGTATCCATAAAATCATCGAAGCCTGGCAGCGTTCCAAGGGTTCGGCTCAAGGCGATTGTCCTGTGCATTGCGAAGGCGATAGGCTCCACCGGCGAGTACTTCGTCAATAATGAAGGGGCCTTCACATTTTGGTTTGAGCTTGTCCTTTTTCTTCTCCGGGAGGCGGAAAACGAGTTCGCCGATGTTGTTTGTCTTGGCCCGCACTTCTCTGCACCGGTATCGCCTAGCCTATTGTTGGTAAAATGCAGAACGTGCTAGCGTTGTATCGCGCTCCTCTTCAAGTCCATCTAGGTCGTCCTGCCGTTCTAACTCGGCCTCCCTTTCCTCATACATGTGCACTCTAGGTGAGTCATCAATAATGTCGCAGGGCAGAACAGCCTCTGCGCCGCACACCATGAAAAATAGTGTATATATGGTCGTACAATTGGGAGTGGTTCGCAACCCCCAGAGTACGGAGTCAAGCTCTTCGACCTAGTGTTTATCAGACTCCCGTAGGGAGCGCACTAGTCGGGGTTTAATGTCGCTCATAATCAGACCATTGGCCCTTTCGACATGACCATTCGTTTGAGGGTGGTATGCGGAAGCGTAATCGAGTTTTATACCCAACTTTGCGCACCAATTTTTTACCTCATCAGTTGTGAAATTGGAGCCATTATCTGTGATAAAACTATGTGGGACACCATAGCGGTGTACTACGCTGGATATAAAATCTATCACGGGCCCTGCTTCAGTTGTTTTTACTTGTTTGGCTTCGATCCACTTAGTGAACTTATCTACCATCACTAGTAAGTATTTTCTTTTATGACTTCCCCCTTTAAGGGGTCCGACCATATCAAGCCCCCAGACCGCAAAAGGCCAAGTAATGGGGATTGTTCTCAGTGTGGTGGGAGGCATGTGACTTTGATTTGCAAAGAGCTGGCAGCCAAAGCAATGTTGGACTAAGGTTTGGGCATCTGCTCGGGCAGTAGGCCAGTAAAAGCCAGCGCGAAAAGCTTTACCTACGAGCGCCCTTGCTGCAGCATGGTGACCGCCCATTCCAGCGTGTATTTCAGTGAGAATTCGCCTTCCCTCCTCTTCGGAGATGCACTTTTGGAGAATACCAGTTGTGCTTTTCTTGTATAGTTCACCTTCGTGTAAGTTTGTAGGCTTTAGAGCGCTAGACTATGCGACATGCCTCATTTTGATCATCGGGGAGTTCCTGCCTATTAAGGTAAGCTAGGAAAGGCTCTGTCCAGGGGGCTATGACAGCCATGATTTCATGAGCTGAAGGAGTTATCTCAATGCTTGGATCTCCGATGTCATCGTGGTTGAGTTCGGCTGGGGGTGTGTTTGGATCTCTATTCGTATCGTCGCTCGCGTCCTGCCATGTTACTGATGGCTTAAACAATCATTCCACAAATGTGTTCGGTGGGACTGGGTCACATTTAGCTCCCATGCGTGCGAGTACGTCGGCGGCCTGGTTATTATTCGGGCTACGTGATGGAATTCCAACCCGTCAAATCGAGCCGACATTTTTAATATGGCGTTGTGATAAGCTGCCGTTTTTTAACCCTTCACATCAAAATCCCCATTGATTTGGGAGATGGCGAGGTTTGAGTCTCCATGTACCTTGAGGCGTTGGATGCCCATGGATACGACTAGTCGGAGACCATGCAATAGGGCCTCATATTTGGCCGCATTGTTCGAGTCCGTATACATAATCTGTAAAACGTACCGAACTTTATCCCCTGTTGGAGATGTCGGTATTACACCGGCCCCTAGTCCGGATAGCATTTTGGAACCGTCGAAGTACATTGTCCAGTGGGAATATGAGCCGTACTCTTTAGGGAGTTCGGCTTCGGTCCATTCTGCAACAAAGCTGGCCAACACCTGGGATTTAATAGTCCGACGCGGCTTGTAGGATATTTCGAATGGTAAGAGCTCGATGGCCCATTTGGCTATGCTTCCCGTGGCATCTTTATTATTGATAATATCATTGAGTTGTACCTCGGATGCCACTGGGATCGAACACTCTTGAAATTAGTGCCGGAGTTTCCTAGATGACATGAAGACTGCATAGGCAATTTTTTGATAGTGGGGGTACCGTGAATTGCACGGGGTGAGAACCTCGGATACGTAGTATACGGGCTTTTGAATGTGGAATTTATGCCCCTCTTCGGCTCGTTCGACGACGAGCACGGCACTCATCACCTGGTGAGTAGCTGATATGTACAGCAGCATTGGTTCGCCAACACCGGGGGCGGCTAGGATTGGGTTGCTTGCTAGTAAAGCTTTTCTTTCTTCCAATCCGGCTGTGGCCGCATTTGTCCATTCAAAATTGCCAGTGCACCGTAGCAATCTGTAAAGTGGCAATGCTTTTTCTCCTAACCTGGAGATGAAGCGGCTTAAAGCCGCTACGCAGCCTGCTAGTTTTAGCACTTGCTTGAGATCGGTTGGTATTTTGAGTCCTGACAGGGCCCGGATTTTGGCTGGGTTAGCTTCGATTCCTCTATGGGATATGATGAACCCTAATAGCTTTCCGGTTGGAATGCCGAAGACACATCTTTCCGGATTGAGCCTTATGTCATATTCTCGGAGGTTAGCAAACGTAAGGCAAAGATCAGCCACCAAGGTCTCGACGTGTTTGGTCTTTACGACTACGTCGTCAACATATACCTCCACTATTTTGCCAAAAAAAAATCTAAGCATGTTTGAATCATGCGTTGATATGTGGCGCCAGTGTTTTTTAGTCCGAAAGGCGTAGTGTTGAAACAAAAAGGGCCGTACGGAGTAATGAATGCCGTTGCGGCCTGATCGGATTCCTTCATCTTTATCTGATGGTATCCGGAGTAAGCATCAAGCAAGCACAGCGAGTCGTGTCCGGCCGTTGCATCGATAATTTGGTCAATGTAGGGCAAAGGAAAGGGATCCTTTGGGCAAGCCTTATTCAAGTCTATAAAATTGACACAGAGGCGCCATGATTTATCCTTCTTGGCTAGCCAATCCGGATGTTTGATTTCTATGATGAATCTGGCTTCCAATAGTTTGGCTAACTCTTCTCCCATTGCGTGTCTTTTGGGTTCGGAAAATCATCGCAGTGACTCCTTGACTAGTTTGAACCCTTTTATAATATTGAGGTTGTGTTCGGCCAGCCTACGTGGGATTCCTGGCATGTCTGAAGGGTGCCAGGCGAATATATCCCAATTTTCCCGAAGGAAGGCGCGTAACGCGCTGTCTACCGCCGGATCCAACTGTGCCCCGATGGATGATGTTTTGTTAGGGTCCGTTGGGTGCACTTGGAATTTGATGATTTCGTCTGCGGGCTTGAAGGAGGAAGACTTCGATATTTTGGCGAGGATGACGTCGTCGGCATCCACCTTTGATCGTAGGGTGGTTAGTTCTTCAGCCGCGAGAGCTTCGGATAGTGCCTCTAAGGGCAAGGATGCCGTTTTGTTTTCGGCACGGAGTGCTCTATCCGGATCGCTTATTATTGTGATCACCCCATTGGGCCCTAGCATTTTAAGCTTCATGTACCCATAATGGGGTATAGCTTGAAAGCGTGAGAAAGCGTGTCGTCCTAGAAAGGTGTGGTATCCGCTGTGAAAGGCACAATGTGAAAGAGTAGTTCCTCCAACCTGTAGTTGTCGGGTGAGCCAAATACTACATCAAGCTTAATGCTTCCCGAACACTTGGCCTCGCGGCTTGGTATAATTCCTCTAAAGGTTGTGTTGGAGTGCTCAATGCGGGATTTCTCGACCTGCATTTTTGCAAGCATTTCCTCATATATGAGGTTTAGTCTGCTTCCTCCGTCCATAAGTACTTTAGTGAGGCGGAAGCCGTCCACTATCGGGTCTAGTACAAGAGCTGCTGATGCTCGGATCGGCCGGACTCGAGGTGCGTCTTTGGCGGAAAAACTAATTGACGTGTCGCTCCATGGGCTTGCAGAGCTAATTTGGTAAACCTCGATGAGTTTGCGATTTGATATCTTGCGACATTTATTTGAGGGGAATGGCACAAAGACAGTGAAGACATCGATGTCTTTCTCCCTTGGTGCGGTGGTGGCGAGAATTGTCGTATTGCTCTTCGCTACCTGCCGGAGTACCCAACATGCTCTAAGGCGACGGTTTGGGACATTGTCCGGGGTTGCGTGTATTTGGCAAGTTGTATCGAGTAGTTCGTATAGTATGGACATGTGCCTTGAAAGAGGCTTGTTCTTCTTGCCAATAGGAATGCTATTAGTTGACCGACTAGGGTAAGTCCGTTTAGCTTTGGTGACGTACTGTCTGGATATGGACTGTTCTAGAGGTGTATTCTGGGCTTTCCAAGTATTTTCCATTGTGCAGTACTTCCGTACTAACTGTGACAATTTTGTGAAACTCGGAACACGACGTCGGTTGAGGGTGTTCAAGACTCCCTCGTCCGTGCAATTACGGTGAAATAGAGAAACTGCTTTGTCGTCGCAGCGGTCCTTGACCTTGTTTTTAACAAGTAGGAATCTCGCCCAGAAGTGGTTGACTGTTTCCTCGGGCTGTTGTCGTATGTTCGCGAGGTCATATATGTCCAGGATTCCGGATTTACTTGAAAAGTTTTTCCCATGGTGGGTGGGTGTTGGAAATTTTGAATCCCGACCCAGAGTGGTATTCGGGGTTTTAGAAACCCCCGATGGTGAGAATCCGGTTTCGATGGGATCTGATTGCCCTTTGGGTCCGGCGTCGGTCCCAGAGCTCAAAGAACATAGTGCGCCTCCTATTTGGGAGGTGCTCAGCTCGATGGGTTTGGAGATCCGGACTGTTGCGGTCTCCGTCTGTAGAGGAGAAGTCCCCATGGCTCTGTCCTCCACTGCTGCTACTAGCTGAGTGATCGGAGAAGGGCCGATCTCATCATGGCCGGATTTAAGTCCGATATGATCTCCTGGCGATGAAAGCCCCGGGGCGGTGATGCGATCCAGCAGCTCGTTTATGGGTGAGGTTTCTGCCAAAGTCGTGTCATCGGAGTAGCCGGAATCGCCATAAAGGTGATGCTCGACGGTCGTAGGGAGTGCGACCAGCCCAGAGGCCATGGGGGCGCATACAGCAAACCCGCCGAGCTGGAGGACCTGGCCAATAACCAGGTTATTTCTGAGCGTGATCCCGTCATCGATGACGAGACGCGCCATCGATCGCTCACTGCGAGCGCACAGCAGAGCTCTCAATGAAAGCATCATTGTCGGTGTCAAAATCGGCAGATCTCGGGTAGGGGGGCCAAGCTATGCGTCTAGAGGATCGATGGTAGCAGGAGGCTGGGGACACGATGTTTACCCAGGTTCAGGCCCTCTCGATCGAGGTAAAACCCTACTTCCTGCTATATTAGTATGGATGAAAATGTGTACAAGAGTTGATCCACCTCGAGATCGTAATGGCTAAACCCTAGGTCTAGCCTATGAGGATATTGTAAGATGATCCCCTCTACAGACTAATCCCCTCGGCTTATATACACACCAGAGGGGGCCTAGGGTTACAAGGGTGACTTGGGGAGGAATAAATTGATACATCCGGACTCTACACCTGTCTTTCTACATACATAGGAGTCCTGACCGAATACAGGGGAGGGCCTTCTGCTTCTTCTTCATGCGGCCCAGCTTCAATGACCCGGATGACTGAGGACCCCTAAATACATGACTCCCTCAGCGGCGTCGAGGTCGGGGTCAGGGGCGGCGTCGAGGGCGTGTGGAGGGCGACGGGAGAGCGTGCGGCGGCCGACGGTGATGTAGGGCGACGACGGCGGCGACAACAGATGAGTTGGATCTGGGGGAAGTGGCCGTGGGGAAGAAGAACCACGTGGTTAAGTCAAAAATAGCAGTAGCGCTGGCCAGGAAAAGCGCTACTGCTAAATTAGCTATAGCTAACTCAGTTATAACGCTGGCTGAGAAAACGTGCTACTGCTAAGTTAGCTATAGTGCATGTCCTGAAAGCACGCTGCTGCTACGTCTTTCTCCTTTATTTTTCTTTTTCATTTATTTTCCTTCCCCCTTTTTATTTTTTCATTTTCATTTACTTTTCTATACGTTTTTCATTTTATTTCCCTTTGATTAGCAGTAGCGCTTTCTACGTAAAACACGCTGCTACAACAATTTTAGCACCAGCGCGGTTTGCATAAGCTCGCTACTACTATTGGTCACCTGGCGAGAACAGTAGGGGAATTGTAGTTGTAGCGCTTCTTCCCTGAGATGCGCTACTGCTATAAACTTAGTTGCAGCACATTTGTTTGCCGCGCACTAGTGGTAAATAGTAGCAATGCTTCTTTTTAACCCGCGCTACTGGTAAGTTTCTGTGTATAAGGTTTTCCCTAGTACTATAAGGGGGGATATCACATCTAGGGGGAGCTTTACTCTAAAGATTGAGCTAAGGCAACTCTAATGGTGTGAACACAACAATGCTTTATGTAAAAGTGGCAACCCCACTTGTGCTTAAACGATGAGTATGACCTATGATCAAATGTTCTCATTGGACTCCTAAGTCAATATACTCATATATAGATGACCTAGTAATCGCCAATTGCTAGATAGATGCTAGAATGGTTGTGCATGCTTTGCCACATGTTTCATTTGCTATCTTATTGTCTGGGCGTGTTGAATGCATATTTTTCACATTCGAGGACATCCATTTCTTGCTTTGATTGTTTGGCTCTTTATCTTTTGCCAAATGGATGGACACGAATGCCTAAGAACCTCCTCTAGCTATATATGCTTTTCTTGTCTCAAACTCTATTCATGCTACATCACAAAGTTTGAGCAAGTCAGATTCGAACACTTTGTGTGAGGAGCACTCGGAGTTCCCGATTCGTCGCAGACTTAAACTTCCAAAACCTCTCTGTGCACTTCGGTCTGACCGATTCATCCTTTCGGACTGACCGAGTTCACTGAGTTGATCTAGGTGTCCAATCTCGGTGCAACAGATTAGAACAATTAGGTCTCACCAAGTTGCAGTAACTGCCAGCAGTTTTGCATCTCGGTGCCACCGAGTCGTTCCACTCGGTCACACCGACAGGTCTGGTTATATATACCCACGGGCCGAAACTGGAAAGTTTTCTGAAATCTTTCGCCCGCGCCTAACCAGCCGTGTCGTCTTGGGTCTTCGGATCGTCCTCTCACCGCCAGCGACCTCCCGCCGCTGGTCTCTGCCGCCGTCAATGAAATTCAACCCCGTCGTTGCCGCCATAGCAAGCTCATCGCCAAGTTAGGGTATGAGCTCAACCTTTGTGCAATCTTTACATCTGATTGTAAGCACAAATTCAGTGACATGGTTATTGCCACGTATGAGATCATCCTGTCCAGTGAAAACCCCGTTTAGATTAGTAACATTCAAAGTTTTAGGGTTAGGTTTCCGCCGAACTCATCTCGGACAGACCTAGTTGTAGAAATCAGTCCCACCGATTTGGCTTAGGCCATTGCACATGTAAGGTTCAGTCGGACCGAAAATTGCAAATCGGTGTGACCGAGTTCAATTCTCAGTGAAACCCAGGCAAACTCGGAGTCACCGAACTGTGTCTCGGTCTGACCGATTTCACTAGATTAGACTCCAAAGTTGCTTTGGTGTCACCGAGTTTAACAAATCGGAAGCTCCAAAATGCTTTTTTTAGAAACCTAAAACTAAGATTTTGACTTATTTGTTTTACAAAAACTTTGCACTTTGTGATGCTCATCCACTCTATCTCATCTACATCTATCCACAGGGTCAGCTTTCAGTGTCAGCCATGTCTGATCAAAGTGACAGCCAGAACAGGTCAGAGGAGCAAGCACAGTTGAGTGAGGGCTCTAGTCCCTCAAATAGCAGCTACCATGAGAGTAGCAGGAGCACTCCAAGTAACCTTCCAAAGGCTTCTACCAAGACAAGGAAGAATAAAACTTCTGAAAGTGAAGATGAGGATTTTGTGGCTGATGAGGCCACTTCAAAGAAGAAAGTGACCAAGAAGGAGTATGGCACAATTGCTTCAACAAAGCCTAGACTGAACAAGAAGGCCCTGCCAAGAGAGCTCCAATGTCAAAGGCTAGAGCATCAACTCAAGAAACAATGGTGTTCACTCTTGAAACCAGAGATAAAGATGAGCCAGCAGGAACAAAGAACAGAGCTAGAAAGACCACAGCCAGAGTGGTTGGCAAACCACCTATGAGAGATGATGATGATGATGATGATGATGATGATGATGATGATGATGATGATGATGAAGTTGAAGAAGATACTAAAGAGGTTGGTGCACGAGCTACGAAGACTCAGAAGTTGATGGGGGTGCCATCAAAGCCAGGGCTACTCCATCTAAGCTGCTACTACACCCAAGAGGTCCACTAGAGACAATCAAGAGGACAGTAGCTGACCAGAAAAGGTCTTGTGGATATGCCCCTCACATTCAGATGCTAATCAACTCCAGTGTGGAGAAACGGACACATCTGCTTGACAAGAGGCATCTTCGTCTTAGGCCAGATTTCAAGGACAATGAAGTTGTTATAGATGCATCTCATCCTACTTCAGTTGAGGGCCAAGAGAAGATTGCTCAAGCAAAGGCAGCCAAGCAAGCAAGTGCTTCTGGAGCAACTAAGACAAATCAAGATCAACTCAATCATGTGCTTGAGGCCACTCTGAGGATTGAGAAGAGTTTGGCCAACTTGACTCAGAATCAAGCAAGCCTGGAGAGGATCATTGAGGCAAAATTCTATGATCCAGATGTGAAGGTCACGGAGATCCAAGCTACTATAGAGAAGTTCAAGGAAGAGGCTGAGGATAGAGACACGACAAATGTTTTTCAGAGAGTGCCAAGAGGGCAGAGATCTGCTGCGGTGCCCATAGCTAACACTAGAGCTACTACTTCAGCACCTGCAGCCGCAGCATCAGTGCCACCTCCAGTTGCCACTCCACCCGCTCTATCAACCTCCACAGATGCATTCGTCCTTGGAGTCCTCTCAACGCCTCTTCCCGAATATCAAGCCTAGAGAGACACATATCACTATGCATTTTCAAGCTTTTTGGTAACTTGTTGCCAAAGGGGGAGAAAGTGTATAGATCATAGGCTTCGAGGGAGAGAGCTTGATTCTTTTTGCTTTCTTTGGTTTTTTCTTGCTACTTCAATTGATTGTTGGGTGCTACAATTTACTCTATGGTTATGTGTGTGAAATACTTGTATGATCATGTGTTTGATCATATCATACCTTAATGCTTGCTTAAATGATGCTATTATCTATCTCTCGTATATGACCATTCACTTTGCTTGGTGATGAGTGCATATTTTACTTTCTATCATTTTGAGTGATCCATCAAGATGTATGTGACATGGAAGAGTAACCCATGATCCTAATCGATTGTGCATTCGCATTCAAAAGAAAATTTTAAATAATGCACAAATTTAGGGGGAGCTCTTGCTTATCACATACTTCTCAAAGAGATGATGTATTTCAATCTTATTATCATTTGTCGAAGCTTTGATCTATATGTTGTCATCAGTTACCAAAAAGGGGGAGATTGAAAGTGCAACTATCCCTGGGTGGTTTTGGTAATTCCTAACAACATATAGCTAGTTCAACTAATGCTCTTTCAACTTGATAATTTCAGAAAGTTCAATGATTGGCATGGCATGGACTAGGAATGTGGACCCCTCAAAATGCTAAGGACACGTATTGGCTCAAGCTCAAGACTCTACATTTTCAATTTAGTGATCCAAAATCACATTGAGTCTGTAGGAAAAGCCAATACTATTAAAAGGGAATGAGGTGTTGCTTAATGGCTTACTTGCTCAAAATGCTTAGTGGTATGCTCCAAAGCCCTCAACCACTTTCTCACATCCACATATGTCCCAAACTAAAAGTCAAACTCGGCCCCACCGATTTGATCTATCCGGCGGTCTCACCGATAGGGATCTCGGTCTCACCGAGATGGGATTGCAAACTCTCTATTTCCCTTTGTAACGTTTTGGTCTCACCGAAATGAGCGATCGGTCCCACCGAGTTTGCAATGCAAACTCTCTGTTTCCCTTTCGTAACATTTCGGTCTCACCGAAATGAGTGAATCGGTCCCACCGAGTCTGCCTGACCAACTCTCTGTTTGCCTATTACAGCAATCGGTCTCACCGAGTTGATGTGATCGGTCTCACCGAGATTACGTTATGCCCTAACCCTAATGAAATCGGTCCCATCGAGTTGATCATATCGGTCCCACCGAAAGGCCTAACGTTCACATTTTGAACTGAATCGATCCGACCGAGTTTCATGATTCGGTCCCACTGAGTTTGGTGAATTGTGTGTAACGGTTAGATTTTGTGTGGAGGCTATATATACCCCTCCTCCCACTCTTCATTCGTGGAGAGAACCATCAGAACAAGCCTACACTTCCATTACTCATTTTCTGAGAGAGAACCACCTACTCATGTGTTGAGACCAAGATATTCCAATCCTACCATATGAATCTTGATCTCTAGCCTTCCCAAGTTGCTTTCCACCCAAATATTATTTCCACCGTATATCCAAATCTGTGAGAGAGAGTTGAGTGTTGGGGAGACTATCATTTTAAGCACAAGAGCAAGGAGTTCATCATCAACACACCATCTATTACCTTTTGGAGAGTGGTGTCTCCTAGATTGGTTAGGTGTCACTTGGGAGCCTCCGACAAGATTGTGGAGTTGAACCAAGGAGTTTGTAAGTCCAAGGAGATCGCCTACTTCGTGAAGATCTACCCTAGTGAGGCAAGTCCTTCATGGGCGATGGCCATGGTGGGATAGACAAGGTTACTTCTTCGTGGACCCTTCGTGGGTGGAGCCCTCCGTGGACTCGTGCAGCCGTTTTCCTTCGTGGATTGAAGTCTCCATCAATGTGGATGTACGATAGCACCACCTATCGGAACCACGCCAAAAACATCCATGTCTACACTTGCATTTGTACTCTCCAAACCCCTCCATTTACCTTCATATGCAATAATTTACTTTCCACTGCTAAAACTCTAGAATTGCATGTGTAGGAAGATAGCTTGACTTGTGCTAATTTGCTAAAAACTTTCAAAACATAAAATTGGGAAAAGGTTAAGCTTTAATTTGGTCAAGTAGTATAATCACCCCACCCCACCCCCCACCCCTCTAGACATACTTTCGATTCTACACATCTTCATCAAGAGAATGTACAATCATATGCAACAAAATATACTTGAGCAACATGAAAAGGAAAGGGTTAGCAACTAGATGCAACATATAGTAAACATACAAAGAATCAACGCAGTTTCATCGTATGCAAACTAATTAAATAGAGGTACGCAGGTCATCGTACCCAAACTAACAAAGTAGAGTTACGCAAGTTCGGCAGGGACCGTGGACATCACAAAGTTTCATCGCTACAGAAACTATACAAGTTCAACCGACACATATCATCATCATCGGCATCGTAAATAACTAGAGGTTCCATCCTTCCATATCATTGAGGATGGACCCTAGCTTTTTGAACGACGTGAGGTCCTGATGTTGCATGCCTATGCGAGTTCGGACGTTAGCTCGCGATATAGGGCCGTGTTGGAACATCCCCTACTCTTCGACAACTTCTTTCATGATGATCGTCGCAATTTCCTCTCGATGCGAAAGAACTCGTCTCTAAGTTTAAAATCCGCTTGTCCTTGAGATTCTACCCACTTGTGGATATGATCATCATTTCTGGTTGCCATGTGAAGCTTTTGGTGATCCCTTCTAAACTCCATCATGAGATGGAGGAGGTAGATTCCACCATTCTTGCTTAGTTTTGGGACATGGATGCAGCAGTAGTTAGTTTATGCAAGAAACCCGACTTGCGGTTCCTTTGTTTCCTGATATGCAGGTGGCCACCCCTCAAGCTAAAGCGTGGAGAGCATCATCTAGAATATTCATTACGTGGGTGTAGTCCTTCTTCTCATCGTTTCTCGTAGGGTCAAAATACACGGCGTGGGAGACTTGCGGCTAAAGAACGATAAGCACATCAAATTATTCTCCATATGAGCAAGAAGGAATGATTGAAATGTACAGAAGGGTTGGCCGGCACTGACTTACATTGGATGATAAGGCAGGAAGACAATTTCATGGTCCTTATTCTGTAACATGAAGTTTTAGAGGTACTCCCTAGCAGTTTTACGCTCAAAGTCGCCGAGACTCAAGAAGGACTCGAGCATGTAGTATGGATCCGCCACATAGATTACCGAGACTTCTTCTCGCTTCATGACGAGCTGATATGTAGCACAAAAAGGCAGACGATTGTAAAATCGAGACGCCTTGTCAGAAACAGCTCAAAGATATGCTCAAACCGCAGGAAGAACACCTCCGCAGGCCGTGTGCATAGCACTTACCCCCAGGCACACGAGCCGTGTATGTCGGATATCCTGGATCCTTCAAGGCTAGTAGGATTTCTCAGTCGACAACACATGGTCGTGCAGTCTTCTGAGATCCCCTGATATTGCCTCCAGCGGTTTCGGCGGAAGCATCGTCTCGCACGTGACATGGAACATGGCCACACCTTTGATAGGTACACGCTCTTCAAAATCCGTCGTCTGGCTGCTATGTGCTCTGGCTTGTTTGTAGGCAGCAAAGCCTCTCTTCCCAGGACTCTTCCTCTCCTTTTTCTTGGGCTGACCTTTCAGACCCTTCCTTAACCCCTGCCCTAGTGTTGTCAGGCTAAGCACTGTACGACCCTGGACTAGTTGAGCCTGTGTTGAGGCGGCATCTTCGGGCGTATCCTATGAGGATTGCATGAAGAAAGACTTCTTTCAATCCCTGCTAGGACGTTCCTGCCCGGGCAGATCATCCATATCCTCATCAGCATGCTGATAGCCCGGGTCATCATATGGCTGACTCATCATATCTAAGACACCATCATAGGCGCATGTATTGAGGAACTGAAGAGGGTCCTCCTCCATCTCATCATCCATTCTTTGTTCTACACGGGAGATTACATCAGCCACTATTGGATCCCCTTCATCACGTCGTTCGCCGCTCTCACCCAGCACCACAGGCACTGGTAATTGCGTAGGCGGGCTGGTGGTGTTCATACCTGCTTGTTGATGTGTGGTTATTGGTGTGCTCTTGGCCAGCTCCAAACGAAGAAGATTCTTCAGTCATGGCAGCATCCAACCCTTGTAGTTAACAAGCCACGGCGGGGTCTCGTCGTCCTCTCCCCCTAGCCGTACTGGAGGAGGAAAATTCTCGTGCCCCGATTTCACACTCGACAAGGTAACCCTGAAGTGCCCACGGGGCATCGGCTGGCTGTGGAACGTGAGTTCCAAGGGCTTCGTTATCACCGCCTTTCCCACGTCCACCTTTTGGCCTTTGATCAAGTAGAGTACGGTGCATGGCGTTTCGTCGGCCTGTAAACACATGTCTTCGGCGTAAAACATTCGAAAGGCAACAAAAATGAAATATTCTAGATATATGTTGGTGCGACATGTAATTACCGTGAGGGCGTCGAACTCAGCCATAGACGAAGGCCTGCCTAGCGCGCCAGAGACTGAGGATGGACTGCTATGAACCGGTGCCGGTGCGGGTGCGGGAGAGGGAGCAGGTTTGGTTGCGTGAGCAGGTGATGGTGCGATGGTGTTGTTCACCGAGTTGCTCTCAACGAAACTGGGCATGGGGAAATCATCTACGGTCTTGTCTGGATTTTCCTTCGTCTAGTTGATGATAGCCGGGATCAAGTTAGTAGCCAAATCATTTTTAGGGCATCTACAGCTGCAGTGACTGCCTGCTGTAGCAACTCATTTTTCTCCTCGGCTGCTTTTTTCGCATCCTCAACTGCTTTTTTCTCAAATGCAAGCTTCACCTTCTCGTTGATGTCCGCCTGACTAAACTTATTTTTCTGCTTCTTGGCCTCCGGGCCCTCGTTGTAAAACACCTTCCACATGGCGCCGTCTCTGGCGCCGTGCACACATCCATATTGCGGTTGTTGGTCCAAAGGAAATCCCTTAAGTTCATTCAAGGCCCGGTTAAGAGGGGTGTCCCACTTGGGCCTCATCGACGAAGACTGGCTTTTGGCTCCAAACTGGTGTTGCTACTCCTGCAAAAGGAACGTGAGCCGTTTACGAATGTGTAGTCGGCTTGATCAGAAGCTAAATATAAGATGGTAAAAGAATAATTACTAGTATACTAATCAATTTCCTCGTGATCGGGTTCGTGTAAAAAACCTTCTTTTTCTTCTCCCACTTGTAGCGGGCCCTGATGAAGTCACGCTCCAAGGGGTTGGTGAACTTCGCGAAGGGCTCTGGGAGACCCATGGCTTCACGTTCCGCGTCCTCCTTATCCCATATGGGCCTTTTGCCAAGGTAGCCACGGCTTCCGAGGCAATGCTTCCTCGTGTTCCTTTGCTGAAGGCTCTTGAATTTCGCAGCCTTGGCCTTGGCTGCCTCGGTAGCGCATGTGTCCTTGAACTTTTGGAACTCCTCTTCCGTACGTGTTGGATTTTCCTCCAGAATCTTGGACAGGGGTTCCTCAGCCTCAATAGCTCGTTTCACCCTCCCTTTCGAGGAGGCCAAATCATTGTTGAACATGCCCATGGCGTGATTGTTAATGTTTTTCATCTTAGGATCATCCCATTGTTGTTCTATGCTATCATCCCGGTCGGGGAACTCAAATCTCATATGCAACTTCGTTAGGAGCAACTGGCTCAAATGTTCTTTACCCCTTAAGTCATCGTCGTTGATGCTCACGCATTCACGTAGGATGCATCCAACTTGGTTTCCATAGCACTTGTGAGGTTCTTCCGGCTCTAATGGGTCAAACTTGACAGGGGCCATCTTTTTGTTCACCAGTCATCCGATGCCGAGTTTGTTAGGTTTTCGTATCCTCTGCTTCTTCTGTTCGGTAGCGGCTTCGGTACCAGTACCTTCCCCGCCGGCTCGGCGCCGCCATCGGTGCCAGTGCCATCGGTGTCGATGTCGGCATCAGTACCATCATCGAGTCCGCCTTGCAAACCTTGATGGTGCTTAGCAAAAAAAAGTCAAGGTACTCTAGTTCACCTCATAATCCTCTCATCTGCATCTTGGTCAGAAGGCCGGGTTTCTTCATTGTTTGACATGTTTCCTACGATTAAGTCTCCTCGTTTAATTCTAAGACTATAGTAAAATGAGAAACGGCTTTAAAAAGGTCTATGGTTTTCCAGAATGTCGTTTCCCAGCAAATCTCGACACTTGATATGCCTACTTTCTAGCACAAGTCATGCCAAAATTCACGGGAAATTTTGGCATGACCTTTGCTAAAAAGTGAACATATCGAGGGACTGAAATTCACCAGAATGGAAATGAATCAACATTTCAGCGAAACATAGGCCACTCGGATCATTTACCCTGCACATAATCATCATTTTCCAAATATGACAAGTCCAAAACATCACATGTCCAAATATGACATGTCCAAATTCTAAATATGACATGTCCAAATCACATGTCCACATATCACATGTCCGCTTCAAATTTGCATATAAAAGGAAGAAAAATATAGAAATTGAAGAAAAATGCAAGAAGTCATTTTTCTTTACAATAAATTCAGCATACCTAAATTTGAAACTAAATAAACCCTAGGGTTCATACTAATTCTAATTAACTAACTAGCATTGTAAAATTTAAATAGCAACAATTGCTTAAAGTAAAAATTTAAGAAACATATATAATCAATTCTGTTTTTCTTTTAACTAAACCTAAAACACCTAACCCTAAATTTCTGTCCTAATTTGAAACCTATATAAATTTATGTCCGAGTTTCAAAACCTAGCTAAATTTAATAATTTATGTCATAATTTGAAACCTATGGTTCATACTAACTAGGGTTAATCCTAACTAGTGTTCATACTAACTAGGGTTCAAATTGCACCTAGGGTTCATAATATAGCCTAACTAACCTAGGCTTCAAATGATAGAGAGCAGAGAGAGAAGAGGGTAGGGGAGAGGAGGGCTTACAGCGGGGAGGTGGTTGTCGGGGGAGACGGCGGCGGGGAGGTGGAGGAGGAAGGGACGAGGCTGGTGCGATGGTGGCTCTCGGGGGAGACGGTGGCGCGGCGGCGACGAGGCTGGCACCCCAGAGGCGAGGTGGCGACGCGGCGAGTGCTCCATCGATGCTCGAGGGGAGGGGCTCTGGCGATGCTCGATGGCAGGGGATCTAGCGACGCGGGCGCGGGCAGGGCGAATAGGGAGAGAAGAGAATGGGGGAATTAGGGGAGGAAGGAGAGGAGGGAAGCCCGAGCGGGGGAGGGGGGGTATGTGAAAATAGCAGTAGCGCTTTTCCTGGGAACGCGCTATAGCTAAGTTTGCTATAGCGCATTTTCAAGAAAAGCGCTACTGCTATATGAAGTAGTCATAGCGCTTTTCTAGAACAGCGCTACCGCTACATAACATAGCTATAGCGCGTTTTATCGAAAACGCATTGCTGCTACCACCAGTAGCTATAGCAGTTTTCCTTTTCTTTTCTTCTTTTTCTTTTCTTTTCCATTTTTTCTGAGAGCAGGAACGAAGGGAAGGTGATACAATGTATATAACTAAGGCGATATATATTGCATCATTTGATGATTAAGTATGTATACAAAATAGGAACACACACACACACACACACACACACACACACACACACATATATATATATATACATATATACAGCCGGTCTATTCTTATAACATTATGAGAATAATATTCTCATAACACTTCCGCGCTGCACGCACAACGCGAGGGCACTGCACTCTTACTGCAACACAACGAAAGGTGAACTTCGTTTCGAAAAAATTGTATGTGTTGTTTTTTGTGTACCTTTTTTGCTCTAGTTTTTTAACCGTTTATCGGAATTATGCGTGTAATATACTGTTGAGAAGCTATGGAGTAGACGCAACTTTGCCATGTTGAACACTTTTCAAAATTCATCATAGTTTAAGAGCAGTTTCAAAAATCGTGCGGCCCACAACGAATGTTTCTTCTAAACCGCTCGCCAGAATGAATCAAATGATATACCGTTGGATAGGTATCGTTGAGGCGCATATTTTTCATATCTATTATTTTTTATAATTCACTATAGTTTAAGAGCAGTTTTGAATTTAACAAATCGCGGAATTATGTTTTTTCGAATTTTTTGCAATTTTCAGTACTGTTTTAGCTTCAATATTTTAACCGTTTGTCGAAACGAGGTGTGTGATATGCCATTGGAAAGCTACGAACTAGGCGCAACTTTCATATGTTGAAATTTTTTTGAGATTCCTTACGGTTTTTAGTTAATTTTGAAAATCGTGCGGCTGACTACGAGAGGCAGCGGCCGTTTTTCAAGAAATTTTTACAAACCGCTGGTCGAAATGATTCAATATATACGCCGTTGGAAACATATCATCGAGACATAACTTTTTCATGTAGAATGCTCTCTCTAATTCCTTACTGTTTAAGAGCAGTTTTGATTTTACCGAAATGCGGACACTCTGTTTTCCGCGACACCAAAATCACGCATGCCCTGCATCGGGCAGAAAAACGCACTGATTTGAATTGAAAACTGCACTGCATCAAACAGTCAAGTGAACTTCATGAACTCTTTTGTCGAACGTAAACTTTCTCACACGAGTTTTTTTTGAGTTTTTGTTGTCTTTTTTTCAACATTTTGTATGAACGAGAGTGGACCACGGAGACAAGGGCAAACGAACCGCGACATATATCGAAGTGTACCGCATTACTATTTTGTTTTTTCGCTAAAATTTTCACACTTTTCATGATCGAGCGCAAATGAACATCAGCACTCTTAAAAGTGAACCACATCTGAGGACCAAACACACTGCAAGTGTCGATGTAGTCGACTGAATTTTGAGACACACGAAACATTTTTTGCACTTCATACAGAGTGGTAATGAGCTGACAAATTTATTCAAGACATCGGTAATGTAATGAGCTGACAAATTTATTCAAGACATCAGTGGTGCAGATGGGACGAAGTGTATGAAAAGTAAACGAACTTCTGATGGTTTTGTTTTTCTCTGTTTTACAAAGTGAACCACATCAAAAAAACGAATAAGAAAACCAAAACAGATGCACTGCACGCAGACACGCTCACAACAGCAAGCACACGCGCTCTGCAACCACTCATCAGATGAAGTGCACTGCATGCCGCAGAGTGGCGTTGACCCCGGCTTTTGCTTCACCCTTTTGACCCGCGGAAGAAGAACAACTAGCGCCGCACTGCAGGGGGTTTCCTCCTACTTTGGCCATCGACACAGTGGCGAGGCCGTGGCGCTCCATGGTCATCCTTGAGCACTGCACACAACCACGCACCGCACTGCACGCACCCACGCACCACACTACACGCCCACGCCCATGGTCCGCGACTCCACATGTTGCGGACTGCACGACCATGCCGCCCAACTGCATGGCATATACGGGAAGTAGCGCCATGCGAGCAGTTGTCATCAGCAGAGAGACCGGATCGAGGGGGCTGTTAGCCACTGCGTCTAGTGCTCTACTGCACTGCACGCCTCTGATTTTTGGACTGCACGCACGCACGGCGCACTGCACCTCGGGAGGCACTGCACATGAAAAAGAAATCATGGATTGCGTTGGGAGCACACGAAAAACGCATCCTAGTGAATGCACGAACGAGTTGTTCGGGCCGCACGTGATGCACAACTGAACTTCATGGACGCCCGACGGAGTTGTACTCCCGCCACCGTTGAACTGCAAGATGGGGAAAGGGTGGACGAAGGAGGCGTGACGGCTGCGCAGGGGAGGTGGTGCGCCTCAGCTGCCATCTCAAGCCGGAGCAGTGGAACCCGTCGTCACTAAGGTGATCGCCGTACCGAGGCAGAGGAGGAGGGAAGGTGGGCCAGGAGAAGTGGACCGATGGGTGCTCGATCCAGATTGGGGACGAGGGCGGACCTGGGGCGTGGAGGATGTGCGACGCCGAGCAGGGGCAGCGCGAGCCCAGGCTGGCAGTGGAGTGGGTCGACGGCCGCAAGGGAGGTGCGGTGGGAGGTAGGAGGCGGCGCGGGGTGGGGGGCGAGCACGGCCCTGACCCGTGCGGCGGTGGCGGTTCTGAGGAGGGTGGCAGAGGGGGAAGCTATGGAGGGGTAGTGCGGGGGAAGCAGGGGTGCGGCGGTGGCGCGGCGGTGATGCGGGGAAAGCAGAGGAGGTGGTGGTGCGGTGACGGCGCTAGGGAAGCAGTGGAGGCGAGGAAGGGGGACGGGGGCCACTGGATCCAGCGGACTAGGCGTGGGAGAAGGTGGGGATGGTGGGGCGGCCGGCGGGTCGAGGG